>OY728135.1:665170306-666447259 GCA_963277665.1 Viscum album | reverse complement strand
TTAGGGAAAAATAATATCACATTATATAATACAATGTGGGTTCAATATAAGGAAATAATATATTTGTGAGAAGAAGAATATGAATATGGAGGGAAATGATTCACAACCAAAAGAACTGATATTGGAAAATAAACCCTCATAGATTTGGTAATATTTAAAATGAATTATCTTAGAAGAAAACGTTAAAATTTTCCATCAAATAATTAAAATATAATATAAATCATAATATGATATATCAAATAGGAAATATATATATCACACAATATAATACAAGTGTTGAATATAGCATATGCCTCAGAGAAAGAAAACAGGGATGATATCCTTTACATATTTAGTTAATTTCAAATTACCATACATTAAAGGAAAGAACATGATATGGAATTTTAAATATCCTAAATTAAAAGAAATATATGGTAAAATAAATTAATTTATAGTAATATATACACATGATAATGAAAAATAGTTGTGAATATTGAACATATCTCAATGAATGAAAAATCATAAGAGAAAACCACTAACATAAATCTCAAATTACAAGAAATTAAATTAGCCTTATATATAATAAAAATATCCACATAAATAACCTATTTTATAACCTTACTCATGTATATTACCATTTATAATATTTATTTATAACCATCAATTTTATATTCATTAGTTAATTATGATTTATTTCTCTCATCATGTGTCAGTAATTTCAGTTATTTCGTACGTGTTTCGTAAGGATGAGGTTGAACACCATTATTTAATAAAACATTCATAATTAATATATAATTAATTATATTATAGACTATAATGTTTCAATTATTTATTATTTACCATTTTTAATCTAGGGTATTCATGGACATGGTTTCCAAAAATGGAATCCATGATATGTTCATTTCGAGTGTTTTATCGATATCAATGAGTTACATTATAATGATAATTATATCACGGTATATTCATATATTATCATAAAAATGAAATATATTTCCTATTAATTTATTATATATTAATAAAATTCATTTTTATGACTAGTAATGTAAGGTTGTAATGAAAGACGAAACACGTAGCTTCTTAGATGCGATAATCTGCACGTACACACCGAGGGTGTTTTTATTTTCAATAGTATGGGTATAAAATTAAAAATGGATTATATTTTTACAATAAAAAATATTTAATAAATGAAAATTTTATTCAATAAATACCCTTTTATAATCTACCATGTATGGTAGTGATGAAAAACAATATACATCACTTCGAAGAGTTTGTAGTCTTCACCTTCAAATGAATAACATTCTCATATTTCCAAATAAGTTGGAAGGGTAAATAATATTTATAAAATTAAAATAAAAACATTTAAGTATAATTATTATAATTATTATATTATATAATAATGAAAAAAATTTATTTTTAGAGTTTTAAGAAGAAATAAATGAATATAAATAAAAAATGAGTGATTATGAGTTTTTACCTTACTCCTTGGGATAACACCTTGATCCTTCCTAGAATTCTCTCTTGATTGGACCAGAACCTATAGGGATTATAAAATATTTTTGGAAAGTGTTTTGTGAAGAAATTTTCTAATCCAAAATACTATTTTTTATAAGCGAGGTGATGAATAGATCCTATTTTATGTAAGAGGATCCCATTTTTTTAAATACCCATAACTTTATTCCAATGTCATGTCACTTTCAAAGAAAAGTGACTAAAAAAGTGGAACATAATGTATAGGTTGTAACACCTTGTCTATAAATCCATAAAATATTATTTTGGGGATAATTTTTTATGAATATTATGAATTTTCTCCTTAGTTTTAACTTTTACTACAGTAAGAAATTTCTTTACCTCAGTAACTTTTTTATGCCTAAAAATTTACAGTTATTAGATAATTATGATGTGATCATTAAATATATTAACACCACTATATAATATAAAAGTTATAAAAGTTATAAAAATTAATTTTAAAATACTTATTATGTAACTCATAAAAATGATTTTTTTAGTGAAATATATATTTATGCATAAAAAACAATTTATTAAATTATTTATCTACACTAATTGAATTTTATCAATGTATTAGTAAAATTGATATCTATTTTTTTATTAATATATATTTTATAATTTGGTTCCTCAATATATACCCTCTAATATTACGACTACATTATAATTTTTATAGTTACAAAATATAATTTTAACTTATAAAATTTATCATAGTTGTTTTGGTTCAGTGTTTCATGTAGAGTAAGATATCCAATATAGTATTTATCTGACGGAAAAATGATATTAAAATATTATGATGTTATATTTTCCCCCATAAATAAACCAAATCCTCGTAAGTTTTTATAATTTTTCACAAATAAAATAGATAAGGGTATCCCTAAACTAGACAAGACTCAAGATTTAATTTCTAATGATAAATCTAACTTGTTATCTTAGGTAAGTCAAGGAAAATAATAATCTACCTATTAATAAACATATTTCAAATTTTCTCTAATGATAAACATTTGCTCCAAACATTCATCCTTAATTTACCTATATGGAATAAGTGTTTCTAGATACATACATTTCATAGCTTCATTTTTTTATCCTGATTCTAACAACATAATAAAACCAAATGTTTATGATAATATTAGATAATATCATTGTAAAAACATTATATGAAAGAATAAATATACAATGTCTCTTTCTTAGATATAATTATTTCAACCTATTGATATTTACTGTTGTTTTTCTATTTGGTTCTATAAACATACGACAGGAATGTACTCAAACCCTTCATAATGGTTTATAAAGGGAATTTGAATCACCAAAGCATATCCCCTAGGGGTGTTAAATGAGGTTTGTAGTTAGGAATATTTATCATGAACTTAGTGGATATCAATTTAATACCAAATCTTTATGTTTAGGGTTATTACCCCTAGTTTTGTCCCTGTCATAGTTTGCAACAACTTTTTGGAATCCAGATAGGGGTTTCATTGTTTTTAAACACTAAACTCTATACCCTACATTTTTTTTAAAATTTTATCTAATACATAAAATTATAGATAAAGTTTTCAATAATACTCTCTCATCCTAGTCCCAAAACAACATAAAATATCATACCAATTAACATATACCTTAAAAATGTATACTCTATAATGGTATTAGTATTTTCCAAAATAACTTAAATATCGTTGAAATAAAACCTACAAATTTATAGTCTAATTTTCTTAACCTATAAACTTATCAAAAATATTTATTCAATAAAAATTTTTAGACATGAAACCAAACTCCTTGAACCATAAAAAATTAATATAATTATATATATTGGATTTAAAAATCAAGTAAAGAGACCCCAATATAAAAAATCATTATTATGTTTCAAAAAATTGCAGTCAAATACATGCCAATGAAATTTTCGAATTCATATTTTAGGGTGTTGGGAAAGACATTAAACTATCAAAACCAAAATAATTCTTATAAAATAGAAATTTTCCCATGACACTAATAATTAATTATTCTATAATAATTATTAAATGTATTCTTAAAAATTATCCACTCCTTACCCTTCTAGACATTTCATGTGTAATACTATTCTTCTTAAATTTTGGAATTTTAAGAATAATAAGGGTGAGTGAAAATTCTCAATAAGCGGTAGTGTATATTATAAACTATCATATAATAAAAAATAAAACAATAATACAGCTAGAATAAGTAAATTAAATGGTTCTTTATAACTGAACACATGAGCTTAAAATAAATCTATGTATTCCAAGAAAATAAATCACATGGAGATAAATAACTAATTTCATGGTGATGGAATTGATAATTTAAACCATATTAATCTTACAATAAAGGCCTCATCTTAGAAATATTCATAATTCCCATACATTACACATGACATTATTATTACCATTTTGAAAATAACTAAGTTAAATTTTTTACCATATTGACTATGACCAATACATTATTGGTACAGTTATGACCACAACCAATAAATTATTTATACCATCATAACTAAATACAATACATTATTTCTACCATCAATACCACATCCAATATATTATTCATACCATGATGAATGAATCTATGGAATTATTTATACTATCATGACCAAAGAATATACATTATTGGTACAATTGTGACTTTTTCCAAGACATTATTTATAACATCATGATTGTAGATAATACATTATGAGTGACATAATGTCAATATACCAGAAATTATTTATACCATTGTGACCTCATCCAATGAATTTTTCATACAATCCTGACAACCACTAAAAAAATTTATGTATAATAATGATCATAGGTTGGACATTATAGGTACTATCATGACCACATCTAAGACATTACAACTTCTAAATACGTTCCTCATTGAAAGAATATTATAATACAATATCAACATACCATATTAATCTATAAATATATATATATATATAAGAAAAAAAATTTATTTCACTGCATTCACCAATCAATAAAAAGTGAGAAATAATCATATTAAATCCAATGAAATAATTTTTATGGTACAATTATGGAATTTTACAAGTGAATAATAAAAACATATATAGATATATACAATTATTAAAAACACTATTAAGAGATAATTAATAATCTACTCGGAAAAATGAGAAGAAATACCCATGGAATATTTATAAACACTTTTAAAAATCTTTTTTGTAATTAAAAGAATAGAAATGTTTTTTAAGAAAAAATAATACTTGGTGTGATATTTTTTAAATAAAACATAAAAATATGGTGGGAAATTTGTATTGTAATTGAAACATCAAAATATATTACTTTTAAAAAATTTATAGAAGGTCAAAGATAATCAGAAATAATGTCACAAGAATAATTTAAAAAAATAAATTCAAGAATGTGAGTAAAATTTAATTGAAGCCATAAATTATTTCATATGAAATTTTTTAACATAACAATTTAATAAGATGATACATGTCATAATAAAAAGTCATTTTCATAATGGTGAATTGAATTTTTTTTAAAAATTTTAATTTTAAAAAGAATATTCAATAATTGTTCCTTATAAATGGTATAACTATTTTTCAATATAAATTTAGAGTTGAAGATAAAATATGAAATCATGAATGTAAATTACTTTTATCATTTTTAATACATTTACCAAAATATTCATCATAAGAAGGATAATAAAATATTACTTTGAAAATAGGATTTGGGAATTATGATTATAAAAATAGAGAATAAATAGTTTATAATAGAATAATAAAGGATAAAATTGGCCCGAATAAGAAAGTGGATATGGGGGGATACTAAAAACCAAAATAAGTGATAGTGGAGAATAAATCCTTATGGTTATGAAATTTTTTTAATCAAATGATCTTGAAAGAGAGGGCATGAAATGGAAATTTTACTATCATGAATATAAATAGGTTCATGATATAATTTTTCAAATATGTTTTATATAAACCAAACAAAATGAAACTACTAGAGAATATAAAATATATCTCAATGAAATAAAATGGAGACAATAACCATGAAAATCTCAAAAACATTTAATTTGAATACATTCAATGAAATAACGTGATATGGAATTGTAAATCACTTGAATTAAATGAAGTATCTTGTAAAATATAGTCATGAAGTTGTTTTTAAACACAACATAAATAAATAATGTTTTTAATATATAAAATATCCTAATAAATTATAATTGGGAAGAGAAAAACCATTCCTTAACTCTAGGATTCCCTAAAATCACATTAACTTTATTTCATGTTTGGAAAAATCCATCAACGTATCATTGTAGTGTTTTTGGGTTGATTGTGTTTCTTTAAAAAAATATTAACAAGGTCAATTATGGAGTTAGATATAAATTTTTGACAAGTTATGTTGAAAAATATCAAATACAAAGGAATGGATTCTCTAGAGGTGGTACATAATGATGCATATACAAGGTGCATCTATTTCTTAGTGTTTTCCAAAAATTTTTGTTCAAAAATATGGATAATGATTCAATAATTTTAATGTTATATTTCCCTGAAAACCTCAAAAAATATGGAATATTAATTTATTACATAAATATTGTGTGTTTCACGATGGTATAGATCTTCATGAAGGGTTAATGATTCATGAAGGTGTGGAGCTTCCTGAAAAAGGGTTGACAGTAATCTATGTGACTATGAGAAAGCTTCACAAACCAAAATTTTCCTTGGTGCTTCATGAATATAGGCATGTTTGAGAAAAATAATTTATATAATTTATAAAATATTTTTGTGATGTATAATTATACATGAAAGGGAGGAAACAGATATAAATAGGTATCTCCCTCCCCCCCTCAGAAGAGAAGACCGGGCCTTAACAAAAATCCAAAGGCTCTAAATTTGTGAATGTGATTCATGATGGTTATTCTTGGGAAATATTTTGTGAAAAAGGATGTTATTGGAGTCCTTTAAAGCTCAATGAATGTTTTATGCATCATGAAATTTTTGAGAGTCATAATGGATATGTGAGCTTTTCCAAAGGATGGAGCTCGTGAAGGCTAAGTGAGATTTTTGAAGGGAAGTTTCTTTGTGAAGGCTAAGTTATATTAGTGATAAAATGGTTCTTAATGAAGGATAATTGATCTTAAAAAAATTGGGGTTATGGAAAAATATTATTCTTGTGAATAGTTGGGTAGTTTCAAGAAGGTTGTGTGAGATTTTCAAAAGCAGTGTCATCAAGAAAGGGTTGAAAAGTGATTTCTCAATAAATATGTTGTAAAATTGTATTCATGAAGTTGATGAATGTGGAACATAATGATGAAATAAATTTTGTGTAAAAAATATTGATTAAAGTGATAAAAATAATATTATTCTAAAGGAGCAGTGACCACACTTGAGTTTATATAGAAGTGACCTTTCATATTGTAATTGGTTGTAAATCAGAACACACAATGAGTCAGTTATGAAAATTGTATCATTATTGTGCTCTAGTTGATTTGGTACATATGTAAATTTCCTTTTAATACTACTTATATATATCCCAGTTCCTGTGAACCTTGTAAAATTTATGTGTCTCATACATTCTTTCATTTCTACACATACATCGCTAAGGGAAAGTATTAGAAGAGTGTTTAGTTTAATGATGAAACAAGATCCTAAGGGGATGTATTTTTAATATTTATCATCCTAATTCCCCCATTTGAGGTTATTTAATAGTGTTGGGAAAACATTTATAATAAAAATAACAATATTCATAACCTCTTTTATAACCTTCACCAAATATATTATAGTTTTTACTCTTTTGTTAAAATCTTTCATTATACTTTCATCAGGTAGTTAAGTTTTATTTTATTCATCAAGTGTTAGTAATATCTATTTTTTCACACTTGTTTCATAATAGTGATGTTACAAAATGTTCATTGATAAAAATTTCATAATTAAAAATTTATTTAATCTATAAAAACATTTTTAAATGGTTTTTATGTCACATTTTCATTCCATGGAATTTATGAGCATGGTTTGTGAAACTAAAATCCATGAAGATCTTGTAACGGGTGTTTTATGGATCTAAATGGGTTAATTTATAATGATAATTAATTCTAATTTTATTCTAAAATAATAAAATAAATGAAATATATTACTCTTTAATATCGTATATATTCATAAAATTATTTTTAGAACCATCCATATAATATAGTGATTAAAAAAACACTTAACTTCGAGGAGGAAGTAGTTCGCACATACGGATGGATAGTTTTTTCATTTTTCATAGAATTTGAGGAAGGTATAATTTTTTTATCATTGTAAGATCCTAAAATTTTTAAAAATATTATATTTATTCTTTCTATATCTGTTTATTATCATTATTATGAGGTGGTGATTAAAAATAACACATAATTCTTTATGGAGGCACTAGTCTAAACATTTGCACGTATTAAAATATATTTATAATATTATTGGAAGGGTTGATTTTGGTTATACCATTAACATGATAAAATTTCATTATACTAATAATAATAATTTAATTACAATATATTCGCTAAAATAGATTTGGTGTAGGTTTAATATTAAATAAAGGAATAGAAATAGAAAATGAGTGATTAGAATATTTTACTATACTCATCGGGAGAACAACCTAAGCCTTCATATAATAGTGTTGTTTTTGAGACACATAACTATTATACTTATAAAATATATTATGGGTTTTTGGTAGAATTTGGATGAGGAAAAATTCATGTGGTGTGTAAGAACTGGGGTGGTAAAGGGATCTTTTTGTTAGTATGACGGGTGAAACTTTTGTAAGTACTCAACACATTATTTCAATTACATGTCACATTAAAATGAATGTTTCTATAAAATTAGATAATAATGGATATGGGTAACACATGGTTTGTAAATCCTTTGAAAATTCATTTAGAGATAATGTTTTAGGAAATCTAATCCCTTTCTTCTTAGTTTTAGCTTTTATAATAATTTACTTTTACTATTTTAAATTATTTTTTTTCCATGGTAACTTTTTTATGAAAAAAATTAAATTAACCTTATTAAATAATTATTAACTCTTTATTTTTATTATAAAAGAAATTATATGACATTATATTTCAACAATTAAAAAAATAATACTTTTATAAAATAATTATATAGCACAAAAAATGTAATTTTTCATAAAATATATATTTATGCATAAAATGATTTTATTTTTTGTTTAAGTACACAAATTTAATTTTATCAATGAATTAAATAAAATCATTTGTGCTTCATTCTACATATATTTTATAATACAATGACCTCTATTTATACCCTCTAACAAATCGTCAACATTATAAGAGCTGTATTTGGCACAATTAATTTTATCTTAATAAATTGTACCCCACTTTGTTTTAATTTAGAGTTACATTTGGAAAAATATATTAAACATGGTATTTATTAAAATAAAAAAAAAGATATTAAAATAATAGTTTGTCACAGTTAACATCAATAAAGTTGATCACTTTAATATGCGATGAGGGTTGTTCAGTGGTGGAATATAAAAGAAAGTGATACACTGACCCCCACCCCCCCCCCCCACACACACACAAAGTGTATATAAGTGGATTATAATACCAATTATCATATTGATATAAAACTACTTTTATCACAGTTCCATGATCTATTTGATGAAAGTAGGTTATTAATAAATTGGAAGTGATGGTTGTTCTATATTTTTATAGTAAAATATGTTTTAAATATCTTTTCACAAAAAATAAATTAAATTCACAGAAGAAATGGTTTTTACTTTTAATGTAAAAAATATCATATTTGGAAAGGTAGGGTGATTTCATTCAAATTATCTACTAGTTTGGATGTTCTATAATTTTTAATATATGATTATATTCCTCAAGCTAAATTTTTTTGAAGACATTTAATATTAAAAAGAACATTTAAAATAATTTTTGATATTCGAATGAAAATAATTCATTACTATTAAAGAAGGTTTTCATCAAATTTATAGAGATTAATAAAATAAAATTCATTCGCGAAAATATGTAGCACATATGTATAGTAAATGTGATGAGGAAAAAATGTGATTCATAAATGTATTATTTAATTTATGATGAAATTCTTATACAATATGAGGAATCTATTGATGACATATTTGTTAGAGTTTTGAAGAGGTGTTAAATATTAAATCATTATTTGAGAATCTGTAGGATTCAATAGTTTTTAGAAAGATACTACAATCCTTTTAGGCGAAAATTTATGCAATTTTATCATCTATTGAATATCATAATTTTTAGATCCATCCATTTTATAAGATACATGGTATATTTATTACTTTTGAAATGTTATAACGATGTTATTTTAATAAGAATTTATATTCTAAAAAGAATATATTAATTAATGTTTTAAATTAAGAGAATATTTGGAATGAATCCAAATAGGTTTATATGTATTATGATTATGAATAATATGTTAATATGATATTTTAGAACGTAATTTTTTTCATCAAAAATAGAATTTTTAAATTAATATGAAATTAACAAGAAATGATTCCACTTAAGTGTTCTAGTTTATGGGATATCAAAAACATTCTTCTAATTATCCATTACTTAAGTATGAAGAAATAAATTTTGAAATGGATTCATAAAAATATATTCTAAGATGAATACATAATCATTTATCCACAAAAAAATTCCCCTCCAATTTAAAAGGTCATAAATTTTATGATTATAATAAGAAACATTTTCTACCAATGATGATTGATATTTAAATTGGTGAAAATAAAATTGATGTTTATAATTCAGGTGAAAGAAATGATAGGTTTTTAATCACAAAATTGAACAATTATGACTTTACTATTGTTAATGATGATTGTAATGATAATGATGAAGATACATAAATTAAAATAATTTTTAGTCATGAGTTAATGGAATATCATTGAAAGATATCAAATTTAGAGAGACAGGGTAAAACATTTAAATATATACACTCATATATTTTTTACTTTTGTTCATTCCATGTTGAAAATGAATCAACATTTTAAATATAGATTAAATAATTTATGTTTTATCTTGTATAAGATTATAAGATAATTGATTTAATAAAAAATATAGGGAAATATAAAAAACTTTAGTTTTTTAAAATAAATCATGTCAAAGAAGAATTATACCTAAAAATATAATGGGATACCTTCAAGAAGACCATTTAAAAAGTGATACAATTGTTAACTTAATAATAAAGGGAAATAAATTTTCAAATAATGGTTATAATTGTTCTTAATCATAATATATCACACTAATCATGGATACAAGGTGTTCAATGTTTGGAAAAAATTTCTAATTACTAAAAATAGGCAAAGAAAGTGTTGAGTCACAAAAAAAGAAAATTAAATTCTATAAATATAGACAATCGAAATAATTCAACTTGAATCAAATATCTACCACAAGTGGTATAAATAAAAATTCAAGTTATTAGAAAAATTATCAAAGGAATTTGTTAATATTTTTCATAAATGTTTTTAGAAAATGTATTCAAAATTAGAAGATAAATGGTTGATGCACAGAACATGATACGGTCCAATTAACAAACATGTTTATAGGGAAAAGAATTATATGTTATAGATATTACTCATGATGTGGATGTTCCAAAGTTATCCAAATAAGAATTAAATTATATGAATTTTATTTATATAAACATATAATATTTAGAAATTATGCGTTTAGTTGTAGTCATATCACTCAAATAAGTCTTGTATAGATAACTACTAATGTTTCTAAAATGAAGAGGAAATATACATTTCTAATTATTTTATTAATTAAATGGAATATGTGACACATATTGCAATGATGATAAAATTTCTCACTAATTTTTTCATAATTAATTTAGAATTAAAATATGAATTTGTTTAATAAAAATGATAAATGGAAATAAAAATAACATGTTCTAAAAGATTAACTAAAAGTTTCATAAAATATTATTCTATAGATTTTGGATAGTGTGTGTTTATCTCACAGTGTATGGGATTTATTCCTTCTTAAAGATTTTAAAATTTTAAAGGATGTTTCAATGTCATATGGGAATGATAAGTAACAAAAAATTAAAGTATTTGTCTAAAAATATATTTTAGATAGTGTGTTGACGTTTAATAACTCACTTTATGTTAGTGGGTTGAAACACAATATGATCGGTTTTTATCAACTCTATGATGATGGGAATGAATTTATTTTTCAATGTGATGGATTTTTAGTGAAGAAGTTAAATTATGGTAATATTTTTACTAAATTATAAAACATAAAAAGCAACCTCTTGAAATGAGTAAATACATAAAATTATTTCCAATTATGATTAAAGGATGAAGTTGATTTTTTTCAAAGAAGTATTTGTGTCCTAGGCCAATAAATATTAAAGAAGAATATCCATTGTGATTTTTTTTTTAATTTTATATACTAAATAGTGAATTATATTTGATTTATTTTACATTATAAAAGGGTAAAAATTTGAGTTATTCATAAAATGTGGTTAAGATTCCATTTTCCCACCCACTAGATATTATTTATTTAGATATTTTGGGTCAATAAAAAATAAATAAAACAATAGATATAATTACATTATCATTTTCACTAATTAATTTACTCACATTATATATATTACCTTAATGAAACATAAATATATGGATTCTAAAAAGTTTAAACTTTTCATTATTAGTGCAGAGATGGTGTGTGGTTTCTCATTAGAGAGAACATTAATAGATAATATAGATAAGTACAAAAGTAGTAATCTTGAATATTATTTTGAAAATAATGGTATTCATATTGGGTTTATTTCACCAAATACTCTATAAAATGGTGTTATTTGATGAAAGAATAAGGGTGTAAGGAAAATGGATTGAACATTGTTGGTGGGTCATAATACACTGCAATTCATTTAGAGACAATTGATTGAACATTAAGACATATGTAGAACAATTTATATTTAAAAATTAATCATAAATGTATTAATTTGAAATTTAAATCAAGAATATTCCTATGATGATGTACAAAATGGTGTTTGGAAGCCTCTATCTTTTAAAAGTGAAGGTAGAAAACATTAGATGGTTTGAGAAAATATGTGTTCAAACAAGTTTCTTGGTTATCCTATAAATTTAAGAGGACATAGATTATATAAAAATGTGATAATGAATATTATTTATAATTATAATGTGAAGGTTCCATATAACTCATCGAAAGGGTGTATATAGTAAAGAACATGTTCTGATGGTGAGGGAGATAAAGAATCATTTTTTGAAATCCACATTAAAATTTCAACAAAAAATGTCAATATTCATAGAATGTTCAATGGGAATATGATGATTCAGCTATTTCAATTTATGAGGAACTAATAAATTTACCTCATAATATTTTGATAAATTTTTTGGAGGTTTATAATATAATTGGTGGCCATGAACAATAATTATAAATAATGAAAAACAATAAGGATGGAATCAAATAGATCATTTTTTCTCATGTCAAACCACGATGGGTTGATAATGATTTGAAGCCTCAAGAATACATGTATTTAATTATTAATTAACAATATCATATTTAAAATAATATAACATGGGATTTTGTGTCTATTGCATCGAACGAGATAGTTTTTTAATAAAGTACCCATTCTGTTACAATTTTACTAGAAAATGTGATATGATAATAAATAAAGAATGAATAATTTAAAAAGTTTGTTTTTCAATAGAAGTTATTTAATTTCATTATTCATTTTTCATGGTTATAAGGTGTGAAGCCGTATTGTTTTGTCTTAATATTGGTTCTCAAAGAACATACAATATCCATCATATTGATGAGTAGTCAGCCATTATCAATGATTAATTTTAAGTGGAAGTGTACATTTGGAAACTGTAGGGCTCATTCTTATTTATGATTATGTATTGGTTTATAGATGAATAATTTTTATGTATGGGTGAAAAAATGTCTAAGGATATGATATTTGATTCTTAAATCATTTCTAAAGGTGATTAACTACAAAATAGCAATAATGGATAGAATCCTCTATATTAAGGAATTAAAATAGGCAACACATTTTATTATTATATATGTTAAAAATATATTATTTTTAGTTGAAAATAATTATGTGTTAAAATGATGAAGTAATTTGAGATGTCAATGTTAGGAAATATAGTTTATTTCATGGGTCTTAAATTTATAAAGCGATGCACTACATATTTTTTCTCATTAAAAAATGATTATAAATTTTAAATCGTTATGATATATAATATGAAATGACTGATTATAATAGATTTAAACAAGAGATAAAAATTTTAAATGATGATTCATGTACATACAAGAATATAATAAAGTTTATAAAACTAATTTTGGATTTTATAATATTTGACTACATCAGATAGAATGTCGTAAATATTGCCACATTTTGTGAAAGGTATCACAACAAACTAAAGGAATGTGGCTTAATAATTCCGTAGAAAATTATAATCTTTATCAAAGGTACTCTTGGTATTTAGATTACAAATTATAGAAATTTAAATTTAGATATATTTTTTTATATGGAATGGGATAGAAATATTGATGATATAAGGTCAAAAACTAGTGGAGTATTCTACTTCAGAGAAATACGTGCATCTTGGGACATAAATAAGTAATTTTTTATTAAATTAAGTACATTGGTGTTGATACAAGGTTTCATTTTTTTGGTATGTTAATATTTTTAAGTGGATGAATTGACGATTCTTTGAAAATATTTATGGATTAACTTGGTTGAATTAGATTTCATGCTTGACAAATTCTCCATGATAAAATTGAAAATTATTGGACTGATCATAATAAAAAATACTTGTTTCATTGAAGAAAAATTGATTGTTATAATGATGAAGTATAATTATAATTGGAAGAAGACCATGAAACCATGAAAACTTCAATTTTTATGAAGTATTTTGAAGTCCATGTAGAAAAGAGAAAAGTATATATCTACTTTGAATGAAGGATCATTTATTTTATAAGAAATAGTTTAAGGTGCTTTAGAAGGAATTATTAAGTCTTGGTATTATATTCAAAAAAAATTAATATATTCTATGTAACATTTTTAATTGTATACTTTTTAAAAATATAGTCCAACCGTAGAGTCCCCTATGGGCTACCCCCAAAATACACTTGAGGGACTCAAGTTATACCTCATGGGGGAGCCTTTATAAATAAGCTTCACAGGGGCATGGTGGGCTGTGTATAAGGCTATAGTGTTCCCGTGTATAAGACTCATGAAAAGTTTCATGTATATGCCCTTTATAGGAAATGGGTTGCATAAAAGGGTAGTTGTGCGACAAGGAAATGGTCGGGAGTTGGAATTGTACTTCCTTATAGACACTTAAAGGGAATAGTTTATTAATATAATAAAGGTTCCAAGAATCATATTTCTAATGTGGGATGAGTTCTCATATATAATATTCATCGATATTAAATATATATTGATAAAATTAGATTTGTCTTATCTCAATGATATGTGTCATTAATCCTTCATCTTCAACATTCATCCTTTGAAGGTTTCCTTCTGGAACTTTTGACAAATGATTATCACTGATCATGACTCCTTCACATGATGAATATATATACATATAAAACCTATGTATTGATATAAGGAATATCGAACCAAGAACGTTCATGTAAACATTATCATGCATGCAAGCATCCATAGAAAAAATACACTATAAGAAGTTATCACAAGAACTGGAAAAATTGCATGATTTCATCACATGATGATCATAACATCATGTGACCATAGGGAAACAATCAATCTAGGAAAAGAGATGATGCATGATGGAAAATGGACATTCATATAATTCATCTCTTAAAGAACAAAAATTCCTTAATGGTGATAATATTCTATCTTTTACAGTAATTATTTCATGAATTTTTTTCGATTATCAGGTTTATATCCACCATGGAATCACAAGATCAATGAAGTGATCATGTGAATTGATTACACAAATTGCGTGATCACTCCATCATTTTATGATGTTCAAATAATATATTAATTTCAACATTTATGATATCATGATATAAATAAGTTTTTTAAAATATCCTCAGAAATAAATGAAAATAATAGGATAGATGGTGTATTCACCAATATAAAAAAAGAAGAATTGGGTTCAAAATATATCACTTACATGAAGAATTTCCATTAAAGAAATAAGTATTCCAAGTGATCCTATTGTATTAATAATATCTCATGAACCTCTTTGGTTTCATGAATAATACCATGGAAAACATTGTCACATGCAGAAGAAACCCATTAACCATTTAAGCCTCATTTAGAGTTTCATAAAGACTCACAGACAACCAATATCTCAAGAAAAAAAACAAAAAATCATATATCTTTCTTATGTGAATTAATTTGAGAATAAACCATAGACTTGATATTTTTTGAAGAACCTTTTTTATTATGAGAAGATACTTGAGGAGGAACCAGTGTGAATCCTCCATTGTCAAGAAAAGGTACTGATCATATTTCATCAATATTTTGTTTTCATAAAATTGAGGTCCAATACAATTGTGTAATCCTTACATGTTCATGTGAAGGAGGTAGAGACATATTTAGATCCCATCACCCAAAGGAAGAAGGAATTATTACACATACCATTCATTCCATTCCTGTATACATAAAGAATAATCCATTGAATTGAAATAGATAAAATTACATACATACATGAAATACATGATTCAATACAAAATTGGGGAGATAATCTAAAAATATGGAATCACATAAAAGTGATCAGGAATATGAAAGAATTTGAAAAGATACACAAAACATAATTGATATGCGCATAATAATAAATATGATAAATGGAAATGATAAGGTTTAGGATTCCATGAAATTCTTGCATGAAGTGTATATAAATTGACAATTCAAGAATTTATTAAATTTAGTTATTAAAGTATAAATATTTTATTATATATTAAAGAACATGTGTACAAAACATTCAAACATCCTATTGAGTCTTGGACATCAGTAAAACTAATAATCAACTTGAGCACAGTTGCACTGAAGAAACTGATCATTTACAGGTGATTAGAAATTTTTAGAAAGATAAATATACTTGAAAAAGGATGATAAAGATACATAAATTGTATATAATCATGTAAGATCGAACAAGATAACTGAGGAAGATAAAATATCACCCTCTGGTGGATCAATCCTACATCAATGGTGAATTATTACAGTTTTTGTTAGGTGAAAATGAAGTCTCTGAGTTGGAGATAAGAGTATAAAGAATGTCTTGGTTAGAGAGATAAAGAAGAATTATTTTAGTTTGATCTAATATAAAATGGAGTCTCTTAGGTGGATCTACATCAATGTAATAACTTTTTTTATAATTAATATTATATAACTAGGGGAAATAACTGGTTATAGTAAGAACTATGATATTTTTGAACCATGTAAACATTGTGTGATACTCTCATATATATTATTACTTTTAAATATGAGGTTATATTTATATATAATATTCAGTGGATCAAGATAATTAACAAAATTTAGAGGTTTAATTGAACCAAAAAATTAATTAGTAAAAAGAGACCACCAATTCACCCCTATCCACTCAATGATCGATATATCCTAGGGAAGTACCAATGGAATCATAGAATAGGTTCCATATAAATATCCATGAATAATTATAGAAAATGGAGAGTCATAATTCTATCAATATCTATGTTTTTCCAACATTAAATGGGATTAATTATCACATATTGAAGGATATAATGATAACATATCTCATATCAATCATCTTAGAAGTGATGTATTCTACAAAAGTTGGGTCTCAAACTATTTCTTATAATTCATAAATGAAAGAATACGAATATAGAAATGTGAAGTTAAATGTAAAGACTCAAAATTCCATATTTATGGATCAATAAAAATTTCTACACAAATTTCTTGTGTCTCTAGACTACCAAAGATATCTAGGATAAAATCAAAATAAACTATGAGGGAAATTAAAATGTTATGGAATCCAAACTACATGGTTTTAAGAGTATGTTTCAGGACATTAAAATGATTGAAGATTAAAATATTAATGAATATATTACTCAATTTAATGAGATAGTCATAATCACTCAAGGGGTTTTTGGGAATATGTATGACACAATCATAGTCAAAACATTTTTGAGGAATTTTCTAGATCATTTTGATTCAAATATCTTTTCCCTATAAGAATGAAATTATTTCTCTCTTGATGAACAATAGAAAATTATAATAGAATATGATATGAGAAAAAATAAATCTTTCAAGAACAATGAAAAAAATCGAAATGCCCTTTGAATTCATGATAAAAATAAAAATCAAAGTAGGATAGGTTCAAGAATATAAATATTTAGAGAGTGGTGAAGATGAAGATGAATTAAATCACATTATTACATTATATAAAAAGGGTTTAGGAAGGTAAAATGTTATTTAAATAATAAAAAAACCACCAAAATTCTCCAACTATGGTATCACTTTTCATTATTTCAAGAAGTGTCAAAAGAATAAGGTTCAAGAATAAGAATAAGAATCCGATTATGAAATATCTCATAAAAATGGGATAAGAAGAAAAAGAAAAAAACACAATAGTAAGAAGCGAAATATTATGAGAAATAATAAGAAGGATTAAACATCAATTTTTTCTTTATATAATGAGTTTGGTTTCCTTTCCCATGAAAAGACAAGAAAAGAATCATCATGTTTTAGTCACAATGAAGTTAAAAGAATAGAAAAATGTTTTAATTTGAAATAACATAAAGTATTATTCAAGGAATAGATAAAATATCTCATTACATAAGTGAATATGATTAAAAAAAATAAAAGAATAAATTAACTGATTAAATGAATAAAGAATAAAGAGTCCATATTGATGAAGAAAATGAGTAGCTAATCAATAAATAAGTATCTTATTTCAGTGAGATTGAGATTCAAAAATTAAAAATTGATGACACAATAGGGTAGTATGTAGCATTAAAGAGAATATGAATTCCATATAAGAAATGATATTTATGTCACAATTCATATGTATCATCGTTCAACAAGAGTTAAATAAATCTAAAAAACATTTGATTAAATCTATTTAGATCAAGGGAAGATCTTCCCATGTGAGATAGAAATAAGATAAAACTGCATCCAATTATTCTATTAGGACTATTATTTCTAATAATATTGATGTGACAACAAAAAATTAGGATATGTGGGAATAGAAAAACAATAGTTACTCATCCACATCAAGGAAGGGGATGAATATTCCAAGGCCACCCCCAAGAAAATTGAAACATGGGGTGTAGGAGGAAATTGACAACATAGATCTGAATTAATATATAACTGATATGGGAAAATAATGTTTCAAGTGTTATATTAGTATTATGGTAAGCATGTTCAAAAGGCCTACTCTTTATATAATAACATTTAATTACTTAAAATGAAACAATAATCAATTTTAGGTTTCAATGGGAATCTGAGGATAAAATATTAAAACAAATAGTGAATATATCTAAACCACAAATATCTACACACAACTATTCATATTCTAGAATAAGTTTATGGTAGATACAATTTGGAAATTCACAAGGTTGTGGTATGCATGAAAATGTGTGAAGGGGAAGATTACAATACTTTGAAAGGGGAAATGATAGAAAATAAAATAAATAAAAAGTCATGAAATGTTTTTTAGAATACTTATAAGGTCCTTCAATGATGTTTGGATTAATCATTTGAAACTATATAAGTAATTGGAGGATGTAGAAAGAATTTTGAAATCTAAATGAAATAAAGTGGTATTATTAAAAGATATGAATGTTGATGAGAATTTATATATTGATGGAAACATGAAGATCCATAACATTCATGTTTAAAATGTTATCAAATAAAAAACATTATATGGGAATAAATAGGATATTAAAATCAATAGGACTCAAAACAAAAATAAGAGTCCAAATAAAACATCCAATACCAATATTGGAAGATATAATATCCAAAACTGAAAGGAAAACCTCAGTTAAAATGTTTTTTATAAGAAATAAAGTTTTCACTAATTATTCCATATTATTTTATGTGTTTTTAACTAATAAAAAATGAATTTATGGAGTTGTTTGAGGCAATAAATTATAAAAATAATTATGTGATTTTACTTCATGAAGTCTGCTAACTTCACTAAAATGGAAGAAAATAGTAAATTACTTAGGGTGAAACCATCGGAATAAATATAAAAACACTAAGACTGATTCAAAATTAAATTTTAATGTAATACAATCACACTTTCATCAATTTTTCATAGTAGTGTTATCTTATTAGTTATTATGGAGTGCTTGGTCATTGAAAAAAATAAGATAATGAGGTTGATATGTCTTTTCCACTTGAACATTTAGGAAATGTTTATTGAAGTATGTGAAGTGTTTATCATTTATTGATAAATATGATTATTTTCAACCCATATAAGAAAATTTATAAATTTGGAGCTTGATTTTATATGCATTGTTTTTTTATAGATAGCATAGACAACATTGGTTGTATCTCTCTTGTTTTCTACAATAAGATTTCCCGTGTAGTATTAGATTCAATTAAATAAATTATATTTCCATATACAAACAACTTAGATCATCCCTCACTTATAAGTAAAAAAATTATAATTTAGAAGAACATTTATTCATAAGAAAAATAGTTTTATAAGACCCCCATGTACCCTTTTCATTTGATTTCCATAATGGGTATAATGTTTTTACAATATATTGACTTATGATATGATTTGATATTGAAAATAAAATAAAAATGGGGGGTGTGGAGCTCTAGTTGAATTTTTTCTCAAGCAACAAATATTTTGTGGTGGATGATTAGGTAATTCTTAGGATATTTTTTTGGATTCACTTAATAGAATTGGATTTCATATTTGAGTAATTTTCCACATTGGATGTAATTATTATTCTACTGATCTAAATTTAGAAAAATTGTCTCCTTAATGAAACATTTTTTGTTAATATTTTAGATTAATTATACATGTAATAATACCATGAAACCACGAAAACCAGATTTTTCATGAAATATTTCAATGTCCATAAATAAAAAGAAAATTGAATACATATTTTTCATAAGGAATCATTTGTTTTTGAAGAAGCTTGAGGTGGTTTGGAAGGAATTTTTAAGTATTGGAATTATATTCCAAACATAGAATACATTAAAATTATCATTTTTAATGGTGGAATCATTAAAAATAGGTGTTAACCATAGAATCCCCCAAGGGCTAGCCCTCAACCACACATGAGTGGCTCATGGTCTACCTCATGGGAGAGCCTTCCCGAAGAGGCTGCATAGCTGGATGGTGGGACATATATAATCCCATATCATGCACATGTATAGAGTTCATAGGAAGGACTGTGTACAGGCCCACTAAGGGAAATGGTCTATACCATAGCGTTGGCAACATAGTAAGGCTGTGGATGGGAGCATACCTTATAGTCACTTCGAGTCGCTTATAGGGAGCATTTTATTGATATAACGAATGCATGAAGAAGCAGATTTTTGATGTGGGTAAGTTCCCAAAGATATTGTTCATCCATATAAAAAATAAATGGATATAATATAATATGTCTGATCATGATGATATTCAGCATCCATCAATCATCATCAACTTTCGGCCTTTGAAGGATCCCAACAGACACTTTTGAAAATTGATTATCGCCGATCATGGATCCTTCACATGACAACAATCTCCACTTTTCGAATTATAGGATTGAGAAAAGGATAATTGACTAAATATTCATGACATGTCAAATTGATTATCTTTTTAAGGTTGACTTATAGTTTAGTTCAGACCCTAGTTCATCTCTCAAGGAACGTTGGTGGCTTATAGTGTGTATTTTTAATAAAGATTACAAATAGAAGGGTGATTTTGAAAACACTTTTAAGAAACTAACATAACTTCAAGAGTTTAATATTTGATAGAATAAGGTATAGGATTAAGAATTATGAGATAATGATATCACTTCAAGTTCACTACACATCTTGGATAGTTAATTATTCTGAATCTTTTACATGGTTGTGTTTCATTCTTTGTTTGAGGGTTGTCAAGATCTCGATTCCCCTCTTGCCTCTCTAAACGTTACACAAAGTACCAACCCTTGACACAAAAATCTTTTTGTCAAGGTTTGGACTTCAAGAATAGATTTAAGGCTACCAAATCACACTAATATATTTTTTATGTGTTAGGGAATGAGGATCCCTGTCTTTCCCAATCGGAACAACTCATGTTTCCCACTTGAAATTTCAACCCAATCGGTGTTGAAATGAAAAGTAGTTCACTTAATTAAACCAAACAAATGATCTCAGAGGAGAAAAATGTTTATATAAAACATAAGTGAAATAATCCACACACAAATAACACAAAAAAAATTAGAGTATCATGTTCCGGAACTCCCTCCCAAGTTTTTATTGCTCCCTCGAAATGATCGTCCACCGTTTAGCTCGCCATATAGAGGAGGAAGAGGCTTGGCTGGAACTCCCTCTTCATCCTTGATTCTCCTATGAGGATAGGGGCCTCCATATCTTCAAGTATGATGAGAGAAATACTTTGGGTCTCCAAAATACCAGAGATTTTCCTCCTGGACGAACTTGCAAATGAGGAGCACAAGGTGCCATTTTATATGAAAATGGGAAGGTTGTTTTAGCACAAATAATTATTAAAACCACTTGTCATAGGTTCTTCGACCTTCATAAATCCTTATCTATATTTGGATAAATTAACAATGTTGTATCCCCAAATCTTGGCTATCTCCGACGAATGTTTGTCACAATTTGAGCACCTATATCCTGAGATATGGACAGATCACAACACACTATGTTTAACTCCATGTAGATTTGGTATGTTTGATATATCATGATTGAAAAACAATCAGATGGCCCCATGAGTCTTTTTTTCTTCATATGAAATGTATCCCAATTAATTTTGGACCCACCCACAAATTTTCATCCCAATTAGATGCACAGTATAGTATTAGTGTGCAGATTAATCTACTAGTGTGCTTGGATCCTGCGCAGTTTGACCCATTTTTCATGGACATCATCATGGGCCCTCCAAATCAACTTCACCTTCAATGAAATTTTTAATAAAAGTAATATTATAATTTTTAATAGTGGTAAACACAAAATAATTGATTCAAACATCGAATTAAATTTTTTATTATTTTTTTAATTTATAATTCAAATTCAGTTTAATACAATGGTGTAAGGGTGAAAATGTCATAGTGAATCGTAGTATGATCACATCCCCACACCTAAACATCTGCACTCCTAGGAAAAGTCACATATCCAAATAAAATGATTCTTATACATATTCCAAAAATCATGACGATTTAACATTTGAGGAAATTTTAATTCACTATAGTAATGTGATCAATGCACGAAACACACCAAGTAGTTCTTCCAAGAGAAAATGAAAAAAGATGTCTCATAAATCATATCACAATAAAATTCAATGAGATTCATGACACCAACATGAGAAAGGAATTAAAAATTCAACCATTACACTAACTATCCATGTGTGTGTTTGAAAACCATTCCATGCTATTCTTTCTAATTTCTATAAAATAAATAAAGGTTATTTTTACATTATTCATCTTTAAATGATTTTACACCGATCCTATCCTACATCCTTTGCACTCATATTTCAAGACCCACTCACTTAAGCATTCCTAGAAGTCAAAACATAAGCTCTTGACCTAGATATCCCCATATGTTGCACATTTCATCACTCCCCTCATTTGTTATATATTTTTTTTATGTTGCATTTGGAACAAATATCACACTCATCTTTCAACCCTTGTTTGATCCCCTCATGACACTAATTTCAATAGTAATAGCAAGATCAAAGGTTGACGAGGATTGGTTTTTGTCTTGACCAAGAAACAAATTGTTTTAGGGAGTACAATAGTCGGACTTTAGTTACACACACATTGGTCAATCTGGTACAGTAATGAAACAGATTGGATAAGGAACAAACGTATGAAAATATCATTTAAAGCTGAAAAATATCAACCTAACATATATTCACATTATATTAAGTAAGAAATATTCATACTTTATGGTTTGGTTCAAAAATGTATGGAGATATTAGTGACACAGTTTTCCCAAAACTACTCACACAAGGGGCATCAATCATCTCAAATGTTTTACAGTGATACAACCATTTATAACATTGATAGAAAACCAATTCACTAAAAATCACTCCCTAATGTTAATTTAATAAAAAAAATATTTTTCCCCATTCTTTATGGTATTTTTACTTTCCACTCGATGGGGGAAAATTGAAAATACCATAAATAAGGAAAAAAAGTGAAGAAATAAGAAAGTGAAAGAGAGAAAAAAATGAAAATTCATATCTAACCCAGGAATGTTCCCATCCCCCCACACATAAAGTTTGCAGTGTCCTCACTGTAAGAGAAGAGGATGTGGAAAGAAAGGATAAAACCTGGTGACTTTTATTCTCGATTGCTTCTTGAACATGGAGTTCCCCCATCGGGGACTCCGGAATGGATTCATGGAAGTGATTCAGCTACTGCCCATTGACAGTGAATGTCTGCTTGGTTTCTTCATTTTGATCCTGGAAAACACCAAAGGAAGAGAAGTTAATAACAGTGTATGGGCCAAACCAGTGGGAACGAAGCTTACTTGGATGCAAATTTAGCCTTGCATTATAAAGGAGGACCTTCTTCCCAATGTGGAACTGAAGATGAAGTATAAGATTGTCGTGGGTAACCTTGGTTCACTCCTTATAAATTCTGGAGTTTTCATATGAATATCTTCTCATTTCCTCAAACTCCTGAATCTATAACTTCCTTTGAGAACCTTCATGATATGGATTATAATTTCATTTTTTGATGGCCCAGTAGGCCCGGTGCTCAATCTCAATAGGGAGGTGACAACTCCTTCCAATCAAAAGACGATAGGGTGACATTCCAATGGAGGTTTTAAATAAGAACGGTAGGCCCATAATTAATCACCAAGTCAAAGACTCCAATCATATCTATTTGGTTAAACCATTTTTTCAAGAATTTGTTTTACCTCTCTATTTTACACTTTTGACTGACTATAGGTTAGTGGATGATATGTAGTAAACACTCTATGACCGACCCCATACTGATGAAAAAGTGATTTCACTGTTCTATTGCATAAATGAGAACCTTGATTAGTAATGATGAACCTAGGTAAGCCAAACCTACTGAATATTTGGGGTCTCAAAAATTCTACAACTTCCTTATAATCATCAGTCCTTATAGCTCTAGCCTCTACCCATTTTGACATGTAATCAACTGCCAGAAAAATGTACAATTTTCCAAAGGAATTAGGAAATGGACCCATAAATTCAATGCCCCAAACATAAAAAATGACATGAAAGAGAAATGGTTGTTGTGGAATTTAATTTATTTTAGATACATTCCCCATTCTTTGACAATGAGGACAAGATTTGAAAAAATAATGGGCATTCTGAAAAAGTGTTGTCCAAAAAATAACGGAATCAAGGACCTTGCGGGAAGTCCATTGGGGACCAAAGTGTCCCCCACAAGTAAGAATGTGACAAAATATAAGGAAAGACTGAAACTCGCTATCAGTAACACAACGCCTAAGGACTTTATCACTACATGTGCGCCAGAGGTAGAGGTCATCCAAAATGTACCAATGAGGCTCTTGTTTTAGACGACTGGCTTGGTTTTTATTGAAATCAGTAGGAATGAAAGATGCTACCAAATAATTTACAATTTCATCATACCAAGGAATAAAATCTTGCACTCGGTACAGTTTCTCATCAGGAAACATTTCATTTATGGGAATACAGGGTTATGAGTGAATGTATGAGGATGGTTGAATCCTACTAGTATTGTCAGCCACAACATTATATGCTCCTTTTTTATCTATTATTTCTAGATTGAATTCTTGAAGGAGGACCTTCCAACGAATGAGACGTGGTTTGGATTCTAGTTTCTTAAGGAGGTACTGGAGGGCTACATGGTCTGATAACACAATGAATTTGGACCCCAAAATATATGACATCAATTTTTCCAAGGAAAACACAATGGCATGGAAGTATTTTTGAGTTGTGGTGTAGTTTGTTTGGGCAGGGTCCCATGTACATGAGGCATAGGCTATGACATGTGGAGCTCGGTCGACCCTTTGTGACAAAATTTCCCCAACTGCATAGTTAGAGGCATCACACATGAGATAAAATGGTAAATCCCACCAAGGTGGTTGGATTAATGGGGGTGAGGTGAGAATACATTTTAACTTATTATAAGAATCCTGAAATTATTTTCCAAAAACAAATTCTTTTTCTTTTTGGAGTAATCGGGAGAGGGGAGTGCAATTTTACTAAAGTCATGAATGAAATGGCTGTAAAATCCAGCATGACCTATGGAAGATTGAACATTTCATATATATTTGGGGAATGGAAGGGAATAAATGAAATTAAATTTGGATTTATATACATGGATATCATCCCCAAAAATAACATGCCCTAAAACTATACCTTGTCGCACCATGAAATGGCATTTCTCATAATTTAATTCAAGATTCTTTTCAATACACCGAAGTAGAACTAAACCAAGACTACTCAAACATTCATCAAAATAAGAGCAATAAACATTGAAATCATCCATGAAGACTTCTATCCAATTCTTAAGGTAATCTGAAAAAATACTAACCATGCATTGTTGGAAAGTACACAGAGCATTGCACAGACCAAATGGAATCCTTCGATAGGAAAATGTGCCAATAGGGCAAGTGAAGGTTGTATATTCCTGATCCTCAAGGGTAATATATATATATATGAAAGTATCCAGACTACCCATCAAGGAATCAGTAGTGGGATTTACCTGCTATCCTCTCTAGAATTTGGTCAATGAATGGAAAAGGGAAATGGTCCTTCCTCATGTGTTGGTTTAGTCAACGATAGTCTATATAGATGGGGTAAATGATTCCAGCAGCCAATAATTTTGTTACATCATTTTTCACAACATCGAGGAGGTTTTGGTTCAGTTGACGTTGTGTCTGCCTCACTGGTTTAGCCTAATCATTTAACAAAATATGATGTGTACAAATTTATGGGCTAATACCAGGAATGTCCACAAGTGTCCACCCCAAACCTTGTTTATACCCCCAAAAATGTTCAAGCACTCACAATTCATGCTCAAGAGGGAGTGAACTAGCAATGATGATGGGCATCTTGTTTCCATTATCAGGATATGAATATTTTAAATCGTTAGTTAGTTTTTTAAGTTCCAATTCAGGTGGATTTTGGATAGATGGGAGTGTGTGTGAATGTGAGAGGTCACTGATCTCGTCTAACTGCTCAATGTTATCAACCTCGGATGAGGAATGCGCTTTTAAATGCTTAGCAGTATCATTGGTGGTCAGTGGATCATTAGTGTTCAAGAAATCATCAATCAATGAACATGCATCACAATTTTCTAGACCACTAAAACAATAAATGCATGAATAATTTCCTAGAATTTCTATCAATGAAGAAAACTCAGAAAGGGGATCAGGGGAAAGAATATTTGTTTTTTCAGAGGTAGGGAGTACATCAATTGAATTAACAGAGAGAGAGAGAGGAATGTTCTTCTAAGGGGTGCTTTATGGAATCAAGGATATTGAAATGGACTATGTCACCACCAATTCCATAGATAATGTACCATTGAGGACATTAATTATGGTTTTGGATGTTTTCAAGAAAGTTATCCCCATTATAATCGGGGCATTTCCATTCATCCTATCATCCTCCATTTTAAGCACATAAAAGTCAGCTGGAAAATTTAAATTTTGGACCCTCACAAGAACATCTTCTAACACACTAGAGGTGTGTGCAGTACTCTAGTTAGCAAGTTGAACAATAATTCTACTGGGCTTCAGTTTCCTAACGTGAAATATAGAGTAAATGGAGTGAGGCATCACATTTATAGAGGCGCCTAAATCAATCATAACATTAGAAAAAGAATACTCCCCAATGGTGCATGGAATTGTGAATGTTTTAGGATAATTTCACTTGGTAGGGAGTGGTGGATCTATCAATAATGAAACATTACTTCCCAAAATCACTTTCTCATCACCTCGAAGTCACCTTCGGCGTGTAGACATCTCTTTAAGAAACTCATCGTACTGTGGAATTTGCTTCACAACATCAATCAATGGGATGTTAACCTACACTTTCATGAAAATTTACAATATTTCCTTATCAAGTTCAATTTCCTTTTGTTTTATTTGTTAGGTGGACCTTTGAGGAAATTGAAGAGGAATGGTTGGGCTAGGTGACTCATCAATATTCACACTCTTTCCTTTGGAAGGGATTATCTCAGGACAAGGTTCATCAATATTTGAAACATTCTTAATGGTTGGGATGGATGTTTCCCCAGGAGGGTATGACAGTAATGGAGGATTAATTTTTCTTTCTTGTTGTTTTCCACTCCTAAGGGTGATGGAACTAACATTTCGTTTATCCCAAGGGTTAACTACTGGTTAAGAGGGAAGTTTACCTTACCCATGACTTTGAATTTCACCCACTGAGTTAGGTAGTTAGCCTAATTATGTTTTGAGGTCTTATATGGCTTCCTGAGTGGTTTGTTGGTATTGGATATTTTTGGCAGCATTTTTGTTTCATCATATCTTCTAGGCTAGGATTGGGATTTTGAGGGGTTTGTTGGAAAGTCCTTTGGGGTGGCTGATGGTTTCTAGGTGGTGGTGGTTGATGACTACTCTACCCTGGTTGGTTCCATTGTTGTTGATATTGGTTTGAATACCCCCCATACCTATAGTCTTGGTTCTCTTTCCACCCAGGGTTGGATGGATAGTAAGGTTCTTTCATAAAGGGTTGGTTATAGGGGTGTCCTTTAAAGATTTCCCCACAATTCCCAGAATTTTCTCTCAATTCGGAGCATTGGTCTGAGTAGTGGATGTTAGAAGAACATAAACCACAATGTATGGGAAGAGGAGATTGGGATTTCCTTGGGGAAACAGCAAGTTGTCGAAGAAGGGTACTTACCTCTTCGAACATTGTGCCCACATTATTCTCGAATTCAGTAATTTTCACCTCATGGACACCTCGAATGGGTACGCTAGACCTTATACCTAATTTTTGAGTGTTTTGTGCCATGACCTCAATTATGGTTCTTACAGCAATTGGGGACTTATCTACTAGCGCACCACCTACTGCAGCATCGATCATATTTCAATCAATAGGGATTAAACCTTCATAAAAATATTTAAATAAAATTTGGTCACTTATTTGGTGGTGTGGGAAACTTGAACATAACCTTTTAAATCTTTCCCAATATTCATGATGTGTTTCCCCTTAAGGTTGTCTTATCCTAAAAATTTCATTCCATATTGTTGTAGTTCAAGAGGCTAGGAAATATTTTTCAAGTAAAAGGTGTTTCGTGTCTGCCCAACCTCTTATTGGTGAATTAACATAGTACAACCAATCTTTCATAGTGTCTTCTAATGAAAATGGGAATGCTCTAAGATTTACATGTTCCTCATCCACATTAGTAGGTTTTAATGTTGAACAAATAGTATGAAATTATTTTATGTTCTTTTGTGGATCTTCTCTAGGAAGTCCATGGAATATTGGTTATAGATGAATTAAACCATATATTAGTTCAAAATTAGGTGCCACACCTTGTAATTGAATGTATGTGGGATGAATATCAACATCAGGCGAGGTTAGTTCATTTAGTGTTAGATTGTTTTCAGCCATGTTATCCATTTTAATTTCAGTTTTAATGTGGGTTCTTGAAGAATAATAAGAAGGATAAAGATGAGTGTTGATGTTTTTTGAATCCTCCTTCAAAGGTTCCTATTGTGTATCTCGGGGCTGTTTATATGGGATCCTCTCCGGTTTGGGTTCGAAATGTTTTAAGTATCCTGGAGTAGAATGTATCATGCACCAAACTTACACAAAAAATGGATCAGAATACAAAAATATAGGCAGAGGTATAAGATAAAACAAATAAATATTTGCAAAAATTACAAAAAACTTTTCAAAAACACGCACTGAAACAAAAACGCTCCCTGAAAACGGCACCAAAATTTGACTACGTTTTCATGACATGTTAAATTGATTATGTTTTAAGGATTATTTATAGTTTAGGGAAGTCCCATGGCTGTCTCTCAAGGAGAGTTAGTGGCTTATAGAGTGTATTTTTAATAAAGATTACAAAAATAGGGGTGTGATTTTGAAAACAGTTTTAAGAAAATAACTTAACATTAAAAGTTTAATAGTTGATAGAATAAGGTAGAGGATTATGAATTATGAGATAAGGAGATCACTTCATGTTCACTACACATCTTGGATAGTTAATTGTTCAGAAAATTTCACATGGCTTTTTTTAATTCTTTGGTAAAGGGTTGTCAAGATCTTGATTCCCCTCTTTCCTCTCTAAACATTGCACAAAGTACCAACCCGTGACACGACAATCTTGTTGTCAAGGTTTGGACTTCAAGAACATCTTATAGGATACGAAATCATACTAATATCTTTTTTATGTGTGAGAGAAAGAGTATCCTTGTGTTTCCCAATCAGAACAACTCATGTTTCCCATTAGAAATTTCAACCCAATCGGGGTTGAACTGAAAAGTGGTTCACGTAATTAATCCCATGAAATGAACTCAGAGGAGAAACATTTGTAGATAAGACATAATTGAAATAATATAGACACAAATTACAAAAATCTAGTAGAGTATCAAGTGTCATAGCTCCCTCCCATGTATGTGAAGCTCCCTCGAAATGATCGTCCATCGTTTAGATCACCATCGATAGGTGGAGGAGGCTCGGGTAGAACTCCCACTTCATCCTTGATTCCTTTATGAGGATAGGGGCATCAAGAACCTCAAGTATGAGGATATAACTCCTTTGGGTCTCCAAAATACCAGAGCTTTTCCTCTTGGATGAACTTTCAAATGAGGATCCCAAGGTGCCATTTTATATGAAAATGGGAAGGTGGTTTTGAGCACACGGAATTATTAAAACCACTGGTCACGGGTGGTTAGACCCTCAGACATCCTTATCTCGATTTTTAGAAAATAAAAAAGTTGTATCCCCACCTCGTGCCTGTCTCCACCAAATTTTTAGAACAATTTGGACACCTATATCCTGAGATATGGATAGATCACAACACACTACTTTTGACATCGTGCAGATTTGGTATGCAGGACATATCAGGTCTGAATAGACATCCGTTGGCCGATGGAGTCTTGGGATTATTCATATGAAATGTATCCCAATTAATTTTGGACCGGGACACAAAATTACAGCCTAATTGGATTCATGGTCTAGTAGCAGTGTGCAGATTACTCCACTAGTGTGCTTGGATCCTATGCAGTATGGCCCATTTTTCATGGACATCATCATGGGCCCTACAAATCTTCTTCACTTTCAATGAAATTTTCAAGACAACTAAAATTGGACTTTTTAATAGAGATAAACAAAAAATAAAATATTCAAACATGGAATTCAATGTGTTATTTTTCTCTCAATTTACAATAAAAATTCGGATTAATACAATGGTGTAAGGGTGAAAATAACATAATGAATCGTGGTACGATCAATAATCAAACCAAACACATATATACAATCGTTTTATTTCCTTAATTCATATGATGAATAAATACAATGAAATAAGTTTTCAAAAGAACATGTGAAAATTAAATGATGTCATTGCATGATGATCTTAAGATCACACAATAGTAGGGAGAAAATAAACTAAAGAAAAAATATATCACATGATGGGATGTATAGAATCGTTGATATTTTGTAAAAAACAATGTATCTTCAATCGAGAAAATCTTTCATATTTTTCAGGAATTATTTCATAAAGTATTTTGGATAATTATGATTATTTCCGTCAAGGAATAGTATGATCAAAAATGTGATCATGTGAATAGATCACACAAATCATTGGATCAAACTAGTGTTGAATGAGGTTCAAATAATACAATTTTATTAGTATTCAAGAGATATTAAATCCTAATGAGTTTGAAAGGGTCCTCATTGTGACATGAAAAGCATAGAATAGTTGGTGTGTCCACCTCTATAAAAACAATGGAATTAGAGACAAAGAATGCTATATTCCTTCATTTTTTTCTGAGAAATCTCAATATAATTCACTCACATGAACTATTCATACAAAGTACAGAAAGATATTGTTTGATCCTATTATGAAAAAAATATATCATTAACCGAATTAATTACGTGAAGCACATCATGGATGACCATTTTCCCATTATTAATAAACCTATAAGCCATCCCGGTCACATGAAGAGTTTGATACTGACCTGCGGACAATCTGTAACTCTCAAAAGACATATTTCAAAAATATCTCTTTCTTATGTTGATTTAGTTGATAAGAACTCATGGAAATTGAATATTATGAAGTACCTAGTTTTTTATGAAATAAAACTTGATGAGAAACCCATATGAATCATCTCATGTATTGAAAAGTCATTGAACATATCACATTAAAATTTTATGGTCACGTGAAGGAAATTCAATAAAATTGTATAATACTTACCTGGACATTCGAGGGAGTTACTGATATAGAAATATCCCTTCCTATAAATAAAGATGGATGTTTCAAGAAACCAATGAAATCCATTATTGAATAACAAAATAATAATTCATTTATAAACCATATAGGATAGTGCATGCATACATGAAATACATGAATGCACAAAAAATTAAGAAGATAATCCAAATATAAAGAATCAAATGCATTTAATCATTAATATACATGCTTGTGAAAAGAAAACATAAAAATAATTGAGAAGCACATAATTATGAAGAATATAAATTAACATGCTAATGATTAAGTTTCCATACAATCCATGCATGAATTGATTTAAATGTTCAATTCAAGAATATAGTAAATTGACTTTTGAAATTATTAATATGCAATGATATATAAAATAACTTATATAATAAACATTCACACATCCTCTTGAAGATGAGACATTAATAGAAGAAATAATCTTCCCAGTCATAGTTTCACTCAGGCAAAAACACATTTACTGTTGATCAAAAATATTTGTGAAAGACCAATAGACTTTTCATAGGATGTTTATATATATGAATTTTACATTAGAAATTAAAATCCTGCAAGATTATCAATGAAGATAAAATATCATTCAGTAGTATATGATGCTTAGGTAATGGTTGAATTCTTATAGTTAGTTCTAGGTGTATTTTAAGTCTTCTAGTTAGAGCCATAAGTAGAATCAGTTTCTTAGTTGGAACTAGATATGAAGTATTTGAATTAGATCTTAAACAAAATGGATCCTCTTCCTTGGAGTCAAATATTTTTAATAACTTGTTTAATAATATGATATATATAGTAAGAGGAATAACTGATTGTATAAAGGATTAGACTTTTCCAAACCCTATAAATATTTTTTACTACACTCTTTCCAATCCTGCTACTCCACATGAGGTGGGATTGAGATATATTGTTGTGTAGATCAAAAAACATAACCAGTTAATGTTTATTAATTGAACATAAAATAAATTCACAAAAATAAACACCAAATTCACTCCTCCCTTCTCAGTTGTAAATTTTTCATGGAGAACTACAATTGGATATAGACTATGTCTTGTTAAGATAATAAATTTTATAGTTGATGTAGATGGGAAAATATCATGAGGGTCTCAATGTGGAGGTAAAGTTACAATTTCATATAATCTATGATAATCAGAGAATGATAAATCATTTCATAAATCTAGTATAAAAATATTGATTAAAACTAATTGATTTCAATAGGAACTTCAAAAATTAAATGATTGAGAATAGACTATTGAAGATGGAATTGGTTCTTACAAAGGATCAAGTGGAAGTTTTCTTTACAAAGACTTTTCTGAAAATAGAATTTCAAAGGTCGGGGTCAATGATAACAGTTCAACAAAAAAATTTAAAGTAAGAGGTATATTTACGTTTCCTCCCTCTTCTTCTCTTTATATTTTTGGGTTCAAAGATGGATAAAATAACAAAAATTAAAGGAATATTTTTTTCTTCATAGAGAGAATATTTTTAGGCGATTTTCCATAGAGGGGAAAGTTATAGACTCATCATGTAATTTATCTCAACATGATTGTTCAGTATGTGTGTTAAAATTTTTTTGGAAACATATAAAAGAAATTTTTTGAGAATATGCATTTGATGTATATGTAAAATAGTTTATTTTTGTTTATGTTAGTTATTCTCAGGGATATCATTATCATTTCTCTTTATAGTTTTTCTCTCCAATAATAGGATCACTCATGAATAATTATAATGAGTAAATGGTGAATAATTTCAATGATAAAGGATAATTAATGTTCAATGGTTAATAATAAAACCAATTATGGAGGATTTTGAAATGAGGATGTTTTTCGAGGATGAATTTTACCATATGAGATATAATTTTTCAAATAGGATATTATTAGAGTGAAATGATTTTAATTTGATGTGATATAAATTATTGGTGTTTTCATTTATTTTCAACACATCTACACAATTTTAAAAACATGTATTAAATTTGAACTCATATTGTAACACCCTAGCCCTAGTTGCCTAGAGTCAGTGCATTATTTTATTACATTGTCATGATCAAATCCCGAAGGACTAATCAGTTTAGTATCTATATAAAAACTATATTCAATCATAAGTTTTACATTAAAACTTGTAATTAAAGACAACATATATACCTTATACCATCCCTAAAGGTCAGTCATAACAAAATTCTTCACATCCATGGGAAAAATGAAACATAATAAAGGGGTGATCTCAAATTCTGAGTAAGGGTAAAAAAATATAGTAGAAGCTATCATAAATAAGAATAAATTGTTAAGGCAGGGTATTAAACAGAATCATAAGCCTTTTAATCATAATATTCATAATTATATAGAAATAATAAATAAAATACTTAAATTAAAATATTCACATGGATATTCTACTATTAGAAATAATTACATGTAATATAAAAAAAGATTTTCATAATGAGAGAATGGATAATGCTATAAATCCTAACCAAACCATTAATGGATCATGCTTCGACCATACATAAATGGGTAAAAACCTAAACTAGTTTCTCTCATGAGACCTATAGATGCGTTGAGGGGCTTTAGAGGTCCTCAAACATCACTTAATATGTCCAATGAATTCCTCATATGAAAATGGTGAATAAAACAGTGTTTCCATGGGCGCTCTGAAATGATGTGTAATTTTTACTTCATAGGTGCAGGTGAGTGTCTAACCATGGTCATCTCTCAAAGGAGGATGTAAATTTAATAGCATATTTATGGTATTTTGAAAATGAAAAAAAGGATGGGGGTTTTGTTTACCGTTTATAATAAAAGATAAAGTACACTGGAATAAGATTTTATTTTTCTAATTATTTTGTTTTTGAAAGGAAATTTGATTAATAAAACACAATGATAATATATATATTTTAAGAATATTATTAGAAATAGTAATAGATCTAAATATAACTCTTTACTTACTTATTAATCATTATGATTTTTTTAATATCCACTTAATATTGATACCCTAATTTGTTAACCCCTAAACCATATGTGAATTAAATTTACCACAAAGATGAAGTGAATTAAACCCTACGCTAAACTCAGAACATGTAATCGTAGCACCCTACTTTGATTGATGTTTTAAAGATTGATTAAGTCTAGTGATAAATTAATGCATATATCCACTCTATAAATGAGGACTAATTGAGTTTAGGGATTATATTTTAACTGTAAAAATTGATCTCGTGTGGTTTTGTATTACCGATTAAGCTCACGCTCTCACAATACACACAATTCTAGACCTCATGTGTTTTGTGTTTAATGTTAAATTTCGTTATTAGTTTCATTTAAATAAAAAAACTCAATAAATATATAATATTAATTTAATTAAAGTATCTCATTTATTATAAATAATTTAATGGAGAAGGTAAGAGGTTTACTGATTACTAAAAAGAACTACTCTTCCATGGGCAGTGCAGTCATCATTGAAATCCTTTCCATGTGCTAGGGTTTAGAAAGGGTAAAAACCAATATCGTTTCTACTATCTATTCCATCCCAAATAGGATAAGTAAATAAGAATATAACTGAAAAATATATAATAAATAATAATAATTAAAATACAAACAAATAATTTTATTATGAAAACACAAACATTACAATATGAAAACGAGATGAAGGCTTTGATGAAGGGATCATTTCTTCAAGATCGTACCCTATGAGTATAGGGAGTTAAAAAACCTCAAAGATGATGAGTGTTTTCCTCTATAACTAAAAAATATAATCACTTCAATCCATTGGTCAAACTTCCAAATGCGGTTCCCAAGGTACCAATTTATCACCAAAATGGGAAGTTGTTTTGGGCACCCAGATTTTGAGATACCACTTGTGTCTCGGTTTTGGGTCGGTAAATGGAATTATCTCGACTTGGAAAAAGGATAAAAGTGCTACACCAGAATATTTAATATCTCCATGGAAACTTCGGTGCCCAATGTATGAATAAATCGTGATATATGACCAAAATAGATAACCAAATCTTTGATTTTATGCAGATTCGGTCCCCTAGACATATCAGTTTATATAGGACATCATATAACAGAATTTTTATTGGTTTATTTGGATGAGTTTTAACCCATTGAATTCTAAATACACACACAAAATTTCATACCATATTTATGTAAGGTTATCTCGAAATGTGCAATACAGTAGAAAGATGTCTTTGGCAATCTATGTATTTTGTCCCATTTTTCTTCTAGATCATCTCTAAACTTCCAAAACACCTCCTGCTATAACGAAATCACCAAAACATGTCTTATTTCCCTTTTAAACTGTAATACAAATTTAATAATTGAATCAAATGGGATGTCTAATTTTAGATAAGTTTTTTAATATTAAATATAAAACAAGTTTATAACTTTGATGTAAGGGTGAAATAAAGCAATGAATCATGATGTGATCACACCCCCACACTTACACATTTTCAATCCTATAAAAAGTCATATATCATGTATTGAAAACACAATTATTACAGGATATTAATAGTCATATTCCTCAATCCATAGGGGAAAATTATGGAATTTAAGAATCCAATTAAGAATTAATATTAATAAATTTCAATGGCATTGTCTCCTTAATTTTTTCGAAACAAAATCCAGTGAGATTAGAAACACTAATAATAGTGAAAACAAGTAATCGGTCTACCATGCCACTAATTCCCCATGTGTGTGTGTTATAATAATTTCAAGATTGTATCTCCACCATTTATCCAATACATTTAAGTCAATGAAAATATTTCTCCTTACCCGATTCTATTCCACCAAACATGTTCAACATCCTTTGCAATCAAATTCCAAAACCCACTCATTTAAGAATTCCTAGAAGTCAAACCATGAGATACTAACCTAAATATCCTAAAACAAATTACATTTATTAACTCCACACTTTATTTATTGTTTTTTTATTTTATTTTATTGGATTGTTTTGATTTTTTTATAGGGCATACAATAGTCAGTTATTAGGTGCACACACATAGGTCAATTTGGTACAGTGATGGAAATGATCGGAAGAAAATGAATATATGAAAAGACCATGTTATAAGATGTTAATAATTAGTTACCCTAAATATAAATTCAATTGGGTAATAGAAACTCACAAATCATGATTGTGTGAATAGATGTGTGGAGAAATCAATGACATAATTTACCATGAGAAAAAATCACAACGGATGGTGTCAACATCAAAAAGGTTTTATAATGACACAACCAACCATATCATAAAAGACATAAATTTTTATAAATACCAACCGTTGATAGGGAAATATTTTTTATTATTACCTGTTATGTTTTTTTTTGAAATTTTAACATAAAACTTCACAGAAAACACACAAAAACACATAAATGAAAATACTAAATATCTACCCCAAAACATTGTTCCCTCCCCCACAATTAAAATATTTCATTGTCCTTAATGTAAACCTATGAGATTATTTGTGAATATAATATTTAGAATTTTAAATAAGTTAACTAATATAAATGTGAATGGGTTAGGAATAACATGATATTATTAAGTGATGATGGGGTCATGCAGTGTGATGAAATCATGCATATTGGACTCAAACAGGTTGGTGAGGACTCCATAAGTACATCCTCGAGACCCGGGATCAAATCTAGGTGGAGGCATATTTTTTGGGTTGTAGCAGCACTATAGTAAGTACTGTAGCAATGTTGTAGCAGTACTGTAGTAGGTACGATAGCGGGACTATAGCAGGTACTATTTATCACTGTAGCAGCTAGGAATATTCCCACATATGGGCTTTGGGCCACCGATTTGGTCCTCGAGTCCTTTAATACCTTCACGCCACCCAGGCCTTCGGGTCAGTAAGGCCTTCGGGCCACCTCAAGGCCTTCGGGCCACCTTAAGTGCAGATGAAAACCAGACAACCTACAAAAAACAAGATTTAGAAGGAGTATGAGCAAGGAGCTTTCACCATAGCAAAATTTAAACGGATTGAATGAATTAGTGGGTATGCCACCTTCCATCAGGACAAGACTATGAATTCATGGGAAAACCTAGTCGAATAGTCATCCGAAGGTAGAGAACTGATTTTATGATGAAGATCCTGGGGAGCAGTTCCAAGTAGTTAATTTAGGTTGTATGTAATGTTTGAAACCTATGGGAAATGATTCCTCTAAGGCCTTCGGGCAATGTAATACTTACACCTATGTTCCTTGTAAGGGTTCCAACTCACCCATTGAAAGGTGTATTATCAAAATCAATAAAAAATAAAGGCCTTAAGGCCATTGGAGGAGTGTGATAAAATCAACAACTTCGGTAAGAATTCACTCAATGTATTTCTTCAAACGTTTCCCATTTACTGTAAATATCCTCCATGTTTCCTCTTGTGTGACCTCCACTACACCATAAGAACAATCATTATACACATTATAAGGGCTTATCTATATGGAATGAAACATACGAGGCATCATCATTAGTTGGGAACTATATACTAGAACATTCTCTACTATATGAAACTCCCTTTTCTAGATCATTCTATCATGAGCTTGTTTTGATCATTCCTTATAGAACCATGTGTCCTCATATGATGACAATCAAATCTCATTAATCTCTTTCTCTAATCCTTCATATTTTGTTGAAAAATTTTCTCCAAAATTTATTTCAACTCATGATTTGAATCCTCATCCAAGCCATTTTCATGGGTGTGGTATGGTGTTGATGTTTTGTGTGTCACTCCATGCTTGAGAAAGAGGGAATCCAAATTATGATTGAAAAAGTGTGTCCCTTGATCACTAATGATACCCTTTGGTACTCCAAACCTGAAAAAAATAAGTTCCTTAACAAAGGCCACTACAGCATGAGAATCATCGATCCTGGTGGCCTTAGCCTCCACCCATTTTTTAACATAATCAACAGCAACACAAATTTACATGAACAAAAATGAACTCAGAAAAGGACCCATAAAATAAATTCCCCAAACATAAAAAATATCATATAATTATATAGTTTGTTGGGGAATCTTGTGTCTCCTATAAACATTCCCAGTATGTTGGCTACATGAGAATGACTTGAAAACCCCAAGAGCATCATGGAATAAGCTAGTCCAATATAATCCAGAGTCTAATACATTATTAGCTATCTGTTGGGGTCCAAAGTGTCCTCCCTGTGAATGTGGGTGGAATAAATATAGAACAGACTCAAACTCATGATCAGGAACACATCTCCTAATAACATGGCCACTACTTAGGAACTATAGGTAGGGATCATCCCACATATAAAACCTATAATCAATTTTTAATTTTTTGACTTCATGTTTCTTTAAATTTGTAGGAATTTCATAAGCAACAGGGTAGTTAACTAAATTAGCATACCAAGGATGTGTACCTAACCATGCATAAATATGCTCGTTATGAAAAGTGACCTGAAGTGGTACCTAGTCCATGGTGTCAGCCTCTAGTGTGTGGGTAAGACAAATCATGTGGTCCTCTACCATGTTCTCTAAACCATTCTTTTCCTTTATCTCAATATTGAATTGTTGGAGAAGGAGCATCCATAGGATTAGTCTAATCTTTGATTCTGGCTTCTTCAAGAGGTACCTCGGGGCTGCATTGTCAGAAAAAAACATCTACTTTAGAGACCAATAAATATGAATGTAATTAATGAAAAGTAGATATGATCGCAGGAAACTCATTTCCATGGTTTTCTTGTTTTATCGGGCTGAATCCAATGTCCTTGAAGAAAAGGAAATAACATGTGAATGTCCCACCACCTTTTGAGATAAGACAGCTCCAACTGTGAAGTTAGACGCATTACTCATAAGTTCAAATGGAAGGTCCCTATATGAGGGTGTATGATTGGTGGTGTGGTCAGAAGCTTCTTTATATCATAAAAGGAATTCCTACAAGAATAATCATACACAAAGTCAGAATCCTTTTGAAGTAATCATGACATAGGTAGATAAATCTAACTAAAATATTTGATGAAGAATCGATAAAATCCTATATTCCCTATAAAAGATCTAGCATCATGCACACATGAAGGTTATTTTAAGGATGAAATAATATATACCTTAAATTTATCAACATCTATCCCATTTTTTGACACTACATTCCCTAAGACAATCCCTTGCTCTACCATGAAATGATACATTTCAAAGTTCAATACCATATTCTTTTCAACACAATGATTCAACACATTTTCCCAAACTAGATATACAATCATCAAATGAAGACCCATACAATGTAAAATCATCCATAAATACCTCTATGTAGGTCTCAAGAAAATCATAAAAAATAAATACTCACCATGCAACTCTAGAAGGTACCTAGGGAATTGAAAAGTCCAAATGGAATCCTTATAAAGGAAAATGTGCTGAATGAACAAGTTAATGTTGTCTTCTCTAGATCATCTGGGGATATAGGATCTTGAAAATATCCACAAAATCTATCCAAGAAATAATAATGTGTCTTCCGAGCTAGCCTCTCAAGAATTTGGTCAATAAATGGGAGGGGAAATGGTCCGTGTGAGTGGATTGATTTAGTTTCCAATAATCAAAACACACACGCCAACTGTTTTGCTCCCTCATTATTACTAACTCCTCTCTATCATTCCTAACAATAGTAACTCCACTTTTTTTTTGGAGAAACTTGGATATGAATCACCCAATGGAAATCTTAAATGGGATAAATTATACCTTCCTCAAGAAAATATTAAACTACTTTTTTAACAACATCCAAAAGATTTTTATTTAGTCTCCTTTGTGGCTGCCTAACTAGTTTAGTCCCATCCTTCCTAAGAATCATATGCCTAAAAATGGATGGGTTAATACCTGATATGCCAACCAATTTTCACCCGATTTCCTTGATGTTCTCACATAAAATATTCAGAAAAAATATTCATGTTCAAAGGAGAGATTATTAGAAATGAAAACGGGAAATTTCTCACCACTTATGAACTATAAGTATTTCATATTTTGTGTAAATGGTTTTAGTTCTAATTAATTTTGTTCAATATAGATAGAGACATTGAAGGAACTGAAATATGTGCACAAAGAGCAACAGTATCAGAATATATATCATCAGAATCATAAAATAATGCATCAAATATATTAGCATACTCAACATCTAAATCATAATTAGTGTATGTATGATCAAAATCAGAATATGAATCCATTTAAAAATCAAATATAAGAGAGTTTGGTCCATTAGAAATTATTGTGTAAGTACTCCTAGGAATCAAACTAGAAGCAGTACTCATAATCTTCCTAAGAATAGGAAAATAAAATTCCATGGTATTTTTTTTTGTGGTTCAAAATGGGAGATAAAAAAGTAGAATAGTTCTCATATGGGTACGTCATGGAGTCCGTAACATTAAATATCTACACTTCTTCTCCAAACTCCATGGTAAGTGTACCCTCGTGAACATTTATGATAGTTTTTACAGTTTTGAGCAAGGGTATACCTAAGTTAATGGGGGAATGGAAACTTACCTGATTATCCTCCTTGTTAATCACGTAGAAATATAATGGGAAGATCATTTCTCTTACCTCAACAAGTACATCCTCAAGGACTCCTTCTATATAAGATATAGCTCTATTCTCCAACTGTACCACTACTCTCGTTAGCTTCAACTCACCAACCCATAAAGAAGAGAGTACAGAGTGGGGAATGATATTATTGAAATCTCATAAATCACATAAAGATTTAGAAAAATGAATTTCCCATATGGTTCAAGGGATAGTGAATGTCCCCAGATCCTTGAACTTTGTTGAAATTTCTTTAGTTTGTGTAATGTGTGCTGACACATTCCATTGAATTTGATTAATGGATTCAATAAAGGGGTGTTTATCTCCACATTCTTGAATGTTTCCAAAATCTATTTTTTAATTTCCTCACCGACCATCTTCTTGGTTTGTATAACTCTATTTATAAATGGAAGAGGATTAATATTATCATCATCAATATTTTTCTTACATTTTTCAGTCTCCTTAGTCTTCTATTCAGTTGGTCTTGAGTTGGGGTTCCTCAGAGTTGAGGTGAGTCCCAGTGGAATGATATGTGTAGATGTATCAATAATATTCATCCCACTTCTCAATGTGGTGGAACTAACATTCCCCTGGGGATTTGGAGTAGGTTGGGAAGGTATATTTCTAGGGTTCTTACTTAACAGTTCATGGAGGGTGGTGGCAATATAGCTCATTTGCATCTTTATCACTCTCAACTATGAACATTGACTTCCCAACTCATTTTGTTGATTAAGAAAAAAAATTCAAAAGATAATCAGTATTATAATATACCTTTGGTTGATAATTCCCTTATTTTTCACTTGATGATTATTATGATTCAAATATCATTTGGGGTTGTTGGAAAACTTTTTGGTAAGACAAAGGTTGCTGGAAATTTTATTGAAAAGGGGGAATTTCTTGTTGTTTGGAGCCATACCTCAAGTCTGATTGATACCTCGACAAATAGTTTTATGTTGGATCAAAGGAATCATACTTCTTATGGTGATATGGTTGTTATTGTTTCTGATATGGTCTCCTAGGAAATACTGCTATACAATCTTCTCTCTCATATAATTGGGGGGAAATAGTCTGTTGGGTGGTCTATTTCTGTACAAATTCCGCAAGGACTCAAAGGTGTGGGTTGGGATGTTATTTGAGACAATAAAATATATCTCACCATAGGGATCAATTATTTTAACATAGTTTCAATAAAATTATTTTCAATAGATGATGGAATTACCTAATGTACTTCTCTAACTTGTGGTGTACCTTGATCTTTAAATTGTTGGGAATTTTGTGACATCTTATCGATCAATGCATGTGTGGCTACTAGTGTTTCATTGAAAAACTATCCTCTAGATACGACATCCACCATTATTATCTCCATATGTGTGAGGCCATCATATAAATACTGGATGAGGATTTTCTCACTGATTTGGTGATGTGGACAGCTTGCGCACAACTTCTTGAATCACTCCCAATACTCATACATTGACTCCCCATGTTCTTTCATGATCCCTGATATATCCTTACGAATGGAATTGGTCCTCGATGTTGGAAAAATATATACAAGAAAATATGTTTTAAATCATTCTGGCATGTTAAATATTCAGGTTGTAAATAATACATCTGGTCTTTTTCAGTTCCTTCAATTGAGAATGGGAATGCTCTTAGTTTTATTTGATCTTCAGAGAAATATATTTTTTTAGGGTCGTTCAAACCAAATTAAATTCTTTCAAATGATTTTTTTGATCCTCACTAGAGAGGTCATGAAATTTTGGAAGTAGGTGAATTGACCAGTATTTTAGTTCAAAGACTGATTCGAGATTAGGGTATGCAATACAATTTGGTTGATAGTTAATATCTTGTGAATCCAATTCTCGAATGATTCTATTATGTTAATTTGAATTATTTTCCAACATTGTTTATTGTTTTAGGTTTTATATAGAAGTGTTTCCAATTTTATTGTTCCCCAAAAATAGGAATTCTCTAACTGGTTGAATGTTGAAACTTTTCATAGATTGAGAATGTCAGATTCGAGCCCTAAGGTTGTGCTCAATCTCATGGTCAATATCTAAGAGATATTTTGGATTGGTTCATTTCATAAATCAAAAAAATATAATATAAGAAAATTAGACCATAATAATTTATAAATAATAATTTTGAGTAGATTTCCCAAAAAAGAAAAAACAATAAAAAAATTCAGTTTGGGTAAATGGGGAAGAGAGAAGAGAAGAAGATAATAAATGGAAAAATAAAATAAATACTTCTAATTAGTTGAGTAATATACTTGCCTTCTCGAAAATGGTTCCAATTTGAAATATCTATTTCATGGGATCTCTCAAATGATTTTTAATTTTTACTTATTCGGAGTAGTGGAGTGGCTGACCAAGGTCATATTTCAAAGGAGGAAGTAAATTTAGCGACATATTTAATGTATTTGGAAAATGAAATAAAATAACATAAAATACACTTAAAAAGGATGGGTTTTTTTTACCATTTTTAATACTAGATGAATTATACTGGAAGAAGATTGCATTTTTTTTCTTTTTATTTTTGAAATGTAATTTGATTAATAAAACACAACGAGAATATTTAAAAAAACAATTGTTAGAAAGTGTAGTTGATCTAACTCATCCTCTTCACTTACATATTAATAATTATGATTTTTTCTTAATATCCTATTAATTTTTATCCCATAAATTTTTAACCCTAGAAACTTACAATAATTAACTTTACCATAGAGAAGAAGTGAATTAAACCCTTGGCTAGCTTCATCGCCTGAAATCACATCACCCTCCTTTGATTGATGGTCTAATGATAACTTATAGTAGATGGTAAATTTAGAAACATATACACTATTTAAATGAGTACTAATATACTTTATGGATTATATTTGAACTCTAAAAATTGATCCTGTGCGGTTTTGAATTCCCGGTTAAGATTGTTCTCTTACAATTCACACTATTCTCGACCTCACTTGTTTTGTGTTTATTGATCAATTTCATGATTACATTCATTTAAATTAAAAAAAAATAAGTTAATAGATTATATTAATTGAATTAAAATATCTCACTTATTAAAAATAAATTAATTTAGAATGTTATAGGTACAACGATTTCAAAATTTTAACTACTCTTTCATGTGTCGTGTAGTCATCGTAGAAACATTTTTCATGTGAAAAGGTTTAGAAAGGGTACAACCAAATATCTTTCTACTATTAATTATAGACCAAATAAGTTGAGTAAATAATAATATAACCAATGAAAACAAAATAAAATAGAAGAAATAAAATAGGAACAAAGAATTTTATTTTGAAAACACAAACATTACAACATAAGAAAGAGAGGAAGGCTTTGATGAAGGGATCCTTGTATCAAGAGCTCTCCCTAAGAGTATAGGGAGTTGCATATCCCCCATGAAGATGACAGGGCACCTATATAACTCCAAAATTTCATCACTTAACTACCTTTATCGAACTACCAAATGGGGTGACCAAGGTGCCAATTTACATCCAAAATGGGAAGTGGTTTTGGGAACCCAGATTTTGGGACACAACTTATGTCTCAGTTTTAGGTTAGTAAATGGCCTTATCTCGAGTTGGAAAAAAGAGAAAAGTGGTAGGCCGGAATCTTGAATATCTAAATGTTATATTTGGTGGCAAATTAATGATTAAATCATGAGATATGTCTGAAATAAAAAACCAAATCTTTGACTTTGTGCATAACCAGTCCCCTAGACAGATATGTTTTTATGGGCCCTCATATGGCCGAATTGGGATTGGGTTTCTTGAGATGCATTGTATCCCACTAAATTATGGATCCACCCAAAAAACTTTTATCCCATATGGATAAACATATTTCTTGAAATTTGGAAAAAAGTGGACATATTTCCTTGCCCATCCATGTAGTTTGGCCGATTTTTCTTTTGGATCATCTGTGGCCCTCCAAATCACCTCCTCCTATAACGAAATCACCAAAAAATGTATAATTTCCCTTTTTAATAGTGATAAAATATTAATAATAGAATATAATGTGATTTAAAATTTGAGATATTATTTGTAATTTTATATATAAAACAAGTTTAAAATAATGAAATAAGGGTGAAATAAAACAGTGAATCGTGATGCAATCAGTGAAACATAACAAAAACATTTGTATTAAAAATATCATACAAAATATTAATACTTTAACCATTTACCATGAATGGTATCAAAATATTATATCCACATTCAAACATATCATAAAACCTTAAATATAATATGGATGATTTTATAATAAATCAATATCAATTAATCATAAAATTTAACAAAGGATGTTGACATATATGAAAATAATATAAAAAAATAATTAAAACTCTTTGAAAGAAATATTTCTTTTTTTACTTTCAAATAATTTAAAAGTAACTCAATTATAAAATTAAATATTTCTTTTGAAAATAAAATTGTAATATTGTAAGGTAACCATCAAAATGTAAAGGCATCATAATGGTGGAAAATAGCTGCTCCCACCGTATAAGATACAAATACAGTCTTTCCATAATTTGTTGAAAAGGACATAAAGTAACTCATTTGGAAAATGATAGAAATATTCATATAAAAACATTTTATAAAAATTCAAACATGGGTAAAATTGACTTTAAACAGATTTCTATAATATTTTAAATTACATTTTAAGAAATATTTACATGGATGATAAATATGTCCCAGTAAATACTTATATATTAAAAAACCTCGAAGACTAATGGGATTGTGAAATAAACCCTTACCTGGTACATTCCATTAGTCAAGGGTGTGTTAACCTTATCTATAGTGGTTAATCCAATTTATTAAATTATACAAGGACTATCTCCATATTTATGATATCATATATGATAATATTATATCATTTTATTAATAATATCTCATTATTACTATTGTTTTGGGTATTAACTGGTTCGTTTTCCGATGCATTTTTTGTTTTGTAAGTCCTATTTCTTATGATAATGATAAATTTTATTCATTTCTATAATTATATTAATTTCATGAAAATTATATTTACAAATATTATAAATTTTAGGACCATTCTTGAATGGTTAATGTGGATAATGAATATCATCACGTTGTGGATATGGTAGGTCGTACGTACGCACGAGCGATAGTATCATTCCCTTGTTGGTTAAATGGTCTGTAATTTGATGGTATATAGAGAATAATTATCATTTAATATTTATTATTTATATTCATTGTATTATTCATTATAAATATCCAAATAAATTAGTGTTGAATAACAAATTACACCACGGTATGGAGATGGTAAGTCGTATGTATACACACATGGTGATATTGTAATTCATAGGATGGTTAAAAGTATGAATATGGTTTTTATATATTATAATAACATCTATGAATGTATATTATAATGGAGTTATTAATTTATAATGTAAACAACATACAAAGAAGAAGTAGAAGAAGAAAAGAAATTGATTTAAATCAGTAAAATAATTATCTCTTCTTCGAGCGTCTCCTTTTTATTGAAAAAAAAGACTCCTTATGTTGGATTTTTGCCAAAAATATGACCTCTAGGATGAATTGAGGGAATTTTGTGGGATTAGTGTTTTTTATTTTTCTAATATAAATGGATTTATATATGTGAATAAAAGAGGAGGAGATGTCTCCTTTTATAATAGAGGGGAGGGGCACTTTTGGAAAATCAAAAACAATTAATTTAATATAAATTAAATTTTTATTTAAAATAGCTCAAAATTAAGTTATTTTGAAGATAAGATGATGATTGGTAGAAATCCTCTAAACCAATGATTTCTAGATATGTTTAGTTCTCAAAATTAACATTATCTTTTGGATTTAACTCTTAGTTAAATAGTTTAACTCTTACCGTTTGTACTTGTCTTTTTTCTCTATAAGGTTAATATAGTTACCATAAAAGGAAAAATGAACCCCAGTTGGATAATTTATGTCATATATAACATTATTTAAAGTTATTTTTCTGAATATTATATTTTAATGACTTTTATAGCATTTAATAAAATATTATTTATTTTAATGTATTATTTATATCAATTTTGATACTATTCAAAATTTGTATTTTTAAAAATATCCAAAAAATATGATAACTTCAAACCAATAATTCAAATATGTCAATAAAATGTTTAAGTTATCAATAAAAATATTTTTTATAATTAATAATGTAAAATTATACATATTTTAATATTTTTAATATCATTTATTTGCTATCTCAATTAATTAAACAATTAATGCATCATTATTATAGAAGTTGTTAATTTATTTATTTAATCTCTAAAATGAAAAAAATAAATTATTAGGATGAATATAAATGTATTATTTTTTAAATTATTAATTATATTCTAATTTCTATTATCTTTAACCCCATATTAAAAATTATTTAGTTATTAAAATTTGAATATGACATTTTAAACTCTTTAAATAAAATATAATAAATGTCATAATCTAACACATCTGGCTGAAAACGGATCATATATGATACATAAGGTTGATTATTTCCTAAATATGCCTATAAAATGAAATTAGGACATGTTTTAGGGTAATTTTATATTATTAAAATATTATATTTACCTTCAATTAACCTAATATACCTTTAACTGTGGTAAATAAAATCCAAAAGATACTATTCACCAAAAAATATTTTAATCCTATTAGAAAAAAAATTTCATAGTAATTACAACCACATGTGTTTATTTTTTAAAATTCAATTCATAGAAGTGGTAAAATTATGTTTAATTGTAATCTATAAATGTGGGTAGAAGGTGGGTAAAAGTGACATTCAAATGATAAATAACTTTTTATATCTATTTATATTATAAAAATTATTATAATGTCCTAAATATGGTTGATCAATGTATTTATTAACTATTGTGACATTAAAATAAATTTAATTTAAAATAATTATTTAAATGAAAATTTTGGTTTTTAACAACAATGCGATATTTTTCACTATTCATTAAAAATTAAAACTTTTCAGAAAAATATAAAAAATTCACCATAAGAAAATTATTATATATAAATTAAAAAATGAAGTCCGTTTTCAAAAAAGAAAATTTATAATTTTTTTAATGTGGTTAATACTATTCATAACTACTTTTAAAATGGCTAGTTTGATAGGTCATGGAGCACTCGAACTGAGTGTTGCACACAACACATGCTATAGAATTATTTAGAAAGATTCTTATCATGGAAGATTGGGGTATTATATACTTCCCTCATTCAAATAATTTCATCCGCCAAATTTCCAGAATATCAAATCATAAAAAATATTTTGGTGGTTCTTCATCATATGTTCTTTGAGTTACCACATCACCACATCCATTTTGTGGTTTCTCCTAGGAACATTTTCCAGTCGTGTTGTCTAATTCCTCAACACTTGTTCTCTAGTGTCAAGAATCTCAATATCCACTTCACATTAAGACAGAGCAGGTTCCAGTTCTACTTCTTCATAGATGAGTACATGTGTTGGGTCTGGAATGAATTTCCTTAATAGTGATACAAAAAAACATCATGAACTTTAGTGATACTTGGTGTCATTGCAAAAACATGATCTCTTAATTGAAATTTCAAATCTTTCGTATAGTTATCAGGGTGTATATTTTTCCTATTTTGATCTTCTTTGATTTGAGTTTGAATAATTTTCAACTTTTCCATTTTTTTCCTCAACATGTTCTGGGCCTATAAGTTTTCTTTGACCAGCATCATCCCAAAATGTAGGTATACAACATATCATTCCATATAACGATTATTATGTTGTCATCCGAATACTTGAATGAAAGCTATTGTTATAAGAAAATTATACTATAGGAAAATACTTTTCCCACATACCTTGAAATTCAAGTGAGCAATATCAAAAAATGTCTTCTAAAGTGTGAATAGTCCATTATGATTTTCTATCAGTTTGAGGGTGGTATAATGTGCTAAAATGAAGCTAAATATCTAGGGATTTCTGAAGACTTTTCTAGAATATTTATTTAAAATAGGGATTATGGGTAGAATCAATTGATAGGGGCACACCATGATGTCTTAAAACATTGTTAATGTTAATTCTGGCTAAATTTTCAAATGGTAAATCTTCTTATATAGAAATAAAATATAATGATTTTTTATCATGGTCAAAAATAACATAAATCACATCATTTCTTCTAGGAGTCTTTGGTATCCCCATGACAAGTCCAACGTAATGTCATCCCACTTCCACAGAGGTATAGGAAGACGATGCACAACTCCTCTAGGATGTTGCCTTCCAGCCTTCACCTGTTGACAAACCAAAAATCTTGACACATAATCAACAATATCCCTCTTCACGTTTTCCAACAAAAAATGTTCTTCAAATCACTACAAATCTTAGTACCCCCAAGGTGTATATAGAAATTGGAGTTATGATCATCATCCAATAATTCCCTTTTTAGCTCAGATGTAGAGGGAACACAAAGCCACTTTCCAAATTTTAAAACTCCATCTTCATATATTAATTCAGGAAATCTCCCATCAGTAATAACTTTAATCTTGGTTTGAAAATCCACATCATCATACTGAGAAAATTTTATCCTTTATAGTAAATATGTATTGGAAACCAATTGAAAAAAGTTGTTATGATTCACCTTCCATGATAATTCCCATATTCATCTTTATCAAATCCATGAACATAGGATCCCTTACAACTCTCATTCTGTTTAGAACTCCACGATCCTTCCTTATTAAATTATCTTTCATCTTATCTTCCTTCCCTTGCTGGTAGTGTATTTTGAAATTGTAGTCCATGAGTATCTTAATCCATCTCCTTTGTCTCATGTTGAGTTCTTTCTGTGAGAAAATATATTTCAATATATTTTGATATTAATAAATATCACATCGTTCACCTTAGAGATAGTGTCTCCATAAATTCATATCAAATATTATTGTTGATAACTCAAGATCATGAGTTGGTTAGTTATGTTCATTTATTTTAATTTTAGTGTTGCATAAGAAATTACTCTATCATTATATAAATGGTCACAACCAATTCCTCTCCTTCATGCATCACTATAAATCACAAACCCATCATTCTAAGATGGTAAAGTCAATATAGGAGCATTGACTAATATTCTCTTCCATTAATAAAAAAATTCCTCACACTCTTTTATCCAAATGAATTTAACCCCTTTACATGTGATCATTGTTAACGGGTTAGCCAATCGGGATAAATTTTGGATGAAACATCGATAGTAACCTTCTAAACAAATAAAAAGGTGTACCTTAGTTATGCTCATCGATGCGGGACATTCATGGATTGACTTTTTCTTTACAGGATCAACAGATATTCCATCCTTTAAGACAATATGGCCAAGAAAATAATTTTTATAAATCCAGAATTCACACTTGTTAACCTTCCCATATAGCTCATTTCCTCTAAGAGACTTTAGAAAAATCCATATTTAGTTCTCATAGTCTTCGTAGATTTTGAAGTATACCAAGATATCATCAATAAATACTATGAAAAAATCATCAAAATATTCTTTGGACACTCTATTCAATAGATCCATGAAAGAAAATGGTGCATTAGTCAGTCCAAACAACATTACAGTAAACTTGTAATGTCCATACCTAGTTCGGAATATTTTCTTAAGAATATCTTCTTTCATTACACACAATTATTGATGTCTAGAATGAAGGTCAATATTTGAACAATATTGAGCTCCATGAAGTTGATCAAAATAATCATCAATGTGAGGAATGGGATAATTTTTCGTTATTATAATAGAATTTATTTCTATATAGTCATCGCATAGCCTCATTGATGCATTATTCTTGTTAAAAAAAGAAATGTGGCTCCCCATGGAGAAACAATATGGTAAATAAAGCCCTTATTACTCAAATCCTCTATTTTTTTCTTAAACTCTACTAATTCCACAATATCCATTCTATAGGGAGTCTTTGATATTGGTCTTTCATTAGGTATTAAATAAATACAAAGCTCGTCTTTACACTCTAGGGGGTGTCCAGGAAAATCTTTATGAAAAACACCAATGTATTCCTTTACAACTTTAACATCCTAAATTTTAATATTTTTTTTCATCCCTAGATGTTATTTTCTCTTCCTCTCCAAGAATCTCATTCACTAAATCTAATGAGGGTGGATCTATATAAGAATCAAATGATGATGTTTCTGCTATAAAGATAACAGATTCAATATCTTCGTCAAAAATTGTAGTTTTATTATTCTTTTAATAAATTTTCACACCATATTTTGATAGCTAGTCCATACTATGGATTATATCAAATTCAACCACAGGTATGATGATAAAGAATTTTTATATGCTATAATGGGAATTGTCTGACACATCTTTGTTCCAATGATACTTCCCTTAGGGGTTTTTACTGAAAACTCCCTTGCTAATATGAATTGTAAATATTTAATTTTTAATGAAAATTTTGAAGATATAAATAAATTTGGTGATATATAATCAAATAAAACATTTCCTAAATTTCAGGACATAATTAAAGTACCTACAACCACATCATTTTGAACTTCAACCTTAGTAGTTGTGAATGAAAAAGCTTTGCCTTGCTCCATTTTCATTTTTGGGGGGAAGATTCCTTAATGATTTGGACAATCATTCGCATAATATCCCATCTCTTTACAATTTTAGCAATGAACATTGGTATCTTATTTCATCCCCTTAAAATCATGAGCTTGGTGGACTTTTTCTCTAGAATTGTAACAAACTCTCATCCCCTTTAGTAATGTAATGGGGTGTTTATTCCCAAAATTTCTATAGGGTTTAAAGTAAATTTTTCCCTTCATACCCTTATTACCATTTCTATAGTGTTCAGTTTCCCTCTTCTTCTCTTTAGTTCCTTTAAAGTCATAATACATAGAGAATTCATTTTCCATCTTGATAGCACATGAGACTATATCTTCATATGATGAGAAAGATTGTAAGACGAGTTCCTATTGGAGTCATGGTTTAAACCCATTAAAGAATTAATCAATATTACTTCTTGGGTGAAGTATATAGTCTACATTATTCCTTGCTAACCTTGTGAATTTAACCTTATACGTTGCATAATTATCATCTCCCTTCTGCCTTAAACTCAGAATGTTTCTTTCCACGTCATCTTGTTGTTCTCAAGGAAATTATATTTTTAAGAAAATTTCTTTATACTTCCTAAATTCCATATTTTCTATTTCTTCATCCTCATTTGTGTTTTTATTTAATTATCATCTTTGATCTGCATCTCCTAAGATACAATAAACTACCCTGACAACTTTTTCCCCTTCGTTAGTCTCCAAAGAATGAAATATTTTCTCTATGGAACTTATCCTTTTTTCAACCACAAATGGATTTATAGTCTGATTTAATGTTTTAGGTTGTTGTCTCATGAAGTGGTTTAACATTGATCATACATGTTTTGGATCAGGGTGCTCCAAATAGGTAAGGCTATTATTCATAACATCATTCAGTTGTCCCATTTTGGTTATATGATCTTCAGCACCAGTTATATCACCAGCTCAACTATAATTATATTTCATAGGAGGGAAATACCTATTTAGATTACATACATTGATATGGTTTCCATTAATTTTATTAGCTTCCATTTCTAAACAATGGAATACACTAGATTAGGTTTTGAATCATAATGCACAATTCCATGATTGTAAAATACTTAACATAAATTGAACATTTTATACATATCTTATTTATAATCATAAAAATGGTTCCATGGGGACATATTTACTCATAAATCCATCATAATGGTTTGTAAATAAAAGGTGAATTATCCTAATAATATCCCCTGGGGACTATCAAACCTGGTGGGTAGTAAGGTTTGTTGTCATGTACCAGGTTTTCACGAGTCGGGATCGGAACACCTTATTAGAGTTGTTACACCTAGGAACACTTGTGCTAGAACCATGTCCACATGTAGTATCTATAATGGGATGTATTTAATTTAATACCCACATAAACTCTACATTACCAAAAAAATATGTATCTTCTTCAATACGTATCCTCAAAGTCTATCTTAGAGTAATGTTACCTAATAAGTGTTTTTATTTCTAAATATCGTTTCCATGGTTTGTACTAAACTTTCTCTGATACCAATTGAAATTCCTTGACCCCATTTTCCCAGATTCAGTGCATTATTTTATTACATTTGCATGATCAAATATTGAAGGACTGATCGGTTTAGTAGCCATGGAAAAACTATATGAAATCATAATTTTTACAATACATATTGAAATGAAAAATCACATATTATCACCTTTCAAAAAACTTATATTCCTTATAAAATCCCCACATGTCAGTCATAATATACTTCTTCACATCTTGGGGGAAAATGAAACATAATAAAGGGGTGATATCATATGAATAGTAAGGATAAACAATATAGATGAATAAATCATAAATAAGCATAAAATATTAACGAAAAGTATAAAATTGAAACAAATGCCCTTAAAACATAATCTTCAGCCTAATATGGAAGGAATAAATAAAAGAAATAAATTTAAATATTCAGCTAGATATTCTAATAGTTGAAATAATGACATATAATATCAATAATGAATTTCATAATGAGGGAATGCATAGTGTCAGACCTCAAAACCATACTGCCAAGGCCACATTGTAAGAGAATACATAAATTAGTAAAAACCTAAAATATTTTGTCTCATGAGAACTACCAATGCATCGAGGGGCTATATTGGTCCCCACCAGTCACTTACTAAGTCCAATTCATTCCTTATTTTAAAATTGTGTAACATAACATAAACATTCGTATTAAAACTCTCATAATAAATTTTTGTACTTTAACCATAAACCATGAATGGTATCAAAATAAAACATCCATAGTTAAACATATCATAAAAACTTTAGTAAAATATGGAATACTATATAAAAAATTATCCTCAATTAATCATAAAATCCAACAAAAGTTATTGACATAGATGGAAATAATCTAATAAAATCATTAAAACACTTTGAGAGAAATGTCCCATTTTACATTTAAATAATAGAAATGCTTCTCAATTATCAAAGAGAACATTTCTTTCAAAAATATCATTTTAATATTGTAAGGAAATATTCAAAAAAAATTGGCATTATGAGGTGGAAAATAGACGCTCGTACCATATAAGTTAAAATACATTATCTCCTTAGTTTATCCAAAAGGACATAAAGTACCTAATTTGGAAAATAACTAAAATATTCCTTTCAAACCATTTTATAAAAATTCAAACATGGGTAAAAATGACATTAAACAATTTCCAATAATATTTTGAATTTCATTTTAATAAACATGGACATGGGTGATAAAAATGTCACAAAAGATACTTATGTATAAACAAACTCGGATAATAATGAGATTGTGAAATTAACACTTACCTTGTAATTTTATTTATTTGAGGGTGATTTAACCTCTTATATAATGGTTAAATCATATTATTAAATTATACCAAGACCTTATCCATATTTATGTTACCTTATATGATCCTATTATATCAATTTTTTAATAATATCTCAGTATTTCCATTTTTTCGGGTGTTAACCTCTTCGTTTTCCAATGCATGTTTTGTTATGTAAGTTATGATTCTTATGAATATGATATATTTTATTCATATAAATAATTATATTATGTTCATAAATATAATATTTACTCATATTATAAATTTTATGATCATTCTTGAATGGTTAATGTGGAAAATCAATCACAGCCCGTCATGGAGACGGTGGGTCGTACATAAGCATGAGCGATGGTATAATTCCTTTGATGGTTAGATATTTTTTAATTAGATGGTATATAAATAATAATTATAATTTCATATTAAATATTTCTATATATTATATTCATCATTATATCCATCAAAATGAAGTGGTGTTGAATAACAAATTTCACTACGGCATGGAGACAGTAAGTCATGCGTACGCACACATGGTGATATTGTTATTCATAGGTTGGATTAAAGGAGGAATATGGTTGTTTCATAATCATAATACCATCTCAAAATTTATAGGATACTGGATTTATTAATTTATTATGAAAACAAAAAATAAAAGTATTAGAAGAAAAGAGATTAATTTGAATTGGTAAAACAATTACCTCTTCTTCGAGTGTCTCCTTTTGATTTTCACAAAAGGACTCCTTAGGATTGATTTATACCCAAATTTTGTCCAATAAAATTATGTCAGGGAATTTTGGAGGATAATGTTTCAGGTTTTTTCCAATCCTAAGGGCTTTAGGGGTGTGCATAAAATAGAAGGAGATGTTCCCTTTTATAAGAGAGGGGAGGGGCACTTTTGGAAACTCCAAAACAATCAATTTAATATAAATGGATTTTTTATTTAAAATAGCTCAAAGTGAGTTATTTATAGTATAATATGATTATGGGTAACAATCCTCTCAAACAATGATTTTTATACATGTTTAGGTCAAAAACATTAGCCTTATCTTTTGGATTTAAGTCTTAGTTAAACAATTTAACTCTTATCATGTCTTCTTGTCTTTTACACTATATATTTAATATAGTTAGTATAAAATGAAAAAACAACTCAAATTTCATAAATTATATAATATTTACACTATCATAGTTATTTGGTGTAAAATTATTGTTGTATAACATTTAAATCATTTAATAAAATATTATTTATTTAAAAGTATCATTTATGTCAATATTTATACTATTCAATATTTGTATTTCTAAAAAAATAATAAAAAAACAAGATATCATCAAAACCAATACTTCCAATATTTCACTAACACGTGTAATTTATCTAAAAAATTAGTTTCTATCATTAATTATGTAAAATTATATTTATTTTATAATTTTTAATGTCATTTGTTTGACATCTCAATTAATTAAACAATTTGTACATCATTATTATAAAAGCCTTCAATTAAGTTATTTCTTATAAAAAAATTGAAATAAATTAATATAATTAATAAAACATTATTATATTTAAAATTATTAATTATATTCTAATTTATATTATATATAACCTCATATTGAAAATTATTTAGTTATTAAAATTTGAATATGACATTTTAAACTCTTTTTTAAATAAAATATAATAAATTTCATAATCTAATACATGTGGCATAAAAGGATAATATTTTAGACATAAGAATTATTTTGGTCAAAAACTACATATCCAATGAAATTGGGATATGTGTTAGGATAATTTAATATTATTATAATATTATCTTTACCTTTCATTACCCTATTTACCTATAACCGTGGTAAATAAAATGCCAATGTTATTATTCAAAAGAAATTATTTTGATCCTAATAGACCACATTTTTATACTAATTACAACAATTTATTTCTATTTTTAAAATTTAAATTCAAATAAGTGGTAAAATTACATTTAATGCTAATCTTCAGATGTGGTTGAAGGTGGGTAAAAGTGATGTTCAAAAGTTCAATAAATATTTATATCTATTTCTATTATAAAAATAATTCTAGTGACCTACATTGGGTTAACATGCATATTCCTTCTCTATTGTGACATTAAAATAAATATAATTTAAAATAATTATTTAAATGAAAAATTTGGTTTATAAAAACAATGTATTACTTTCACTATTCATAAAAAATTCAATCATTTCAGAAAAATACCAAAAAATCACAATAATATAATGTTTTTATTCTAAATTCAAAAATGAAGTCCATTTTGAAAACATAAAATCTATAAATTTCATAATCTTGGTAATACTATTCATAACCTATTTTAAAATGGCCAGTTTGATAGGTCATGGTGCGCATGAACTAAGTGTAAAGTGGAGCACAAGCTATTGAATTATTTATAAAGAATTCTGTTGTGGATACTTTGGGATTTACATAGATAAGTCTGTGTGATTTAATTGTGGTGAATACTATTTAGAAGTTTGGAAGGATAAGAAAGAAGATAGATTTTTTAATGTAATGTGGGAAATGTGTTTTGTTTTTCTATGATCACATCACACCACAGAGGCATTCATCATGCCATAATCATACTGCATAGGATTAACATTTCATGAATGAAAATTAGATCATTTTGTACTGTAGTTGATCACACCAAGATATCAGTCTCGAATATAATGATGTTAGAACTAATAATTTATAAAAATAATCTAAGGAAATTATGGGTAATCCATGATTTTTCATGTTTATAATGTTTGTTTTGGTATCCCGGACTGAATCTAAGGGGAATTTTTCATATAGTGAATACACTCATCATACTAAAATGTATGTGCCCATAAAAATTTCATGCTCCTTTAGATTTAAAGTTCTTATATGTCACGCCATAATAGGTAAATCATAGTGAAATTACCTTAATGATTTAGAGATGTTTTATAAAAAATTGGGGATAAGAATTTGATTATGTTTTGATAGATACTGACATACCATAGTGGTTATGATCATACTATAATTTGAATTGTTGGGTTTCGATGGATTCCAGAGTCTAGTTTCAATTATTCAAATTGTGTGTCTTGGTGAATGGACCAAGTGATACATTAACTAAATTTTTCATGTTCCTAAAACAAGTCAATGGTGATTATAATTTCTTAATTAATCCAAAAAATATAATTAAACTATTATATAGTGATAGAATTTTGTTTTTGAATTATAATTTTGAATTTTAAATATCAAATTAAATTGGAAGAAAACAAAATTAAGAAGAAGTGGTTATGGGTATAGAGTATGGGAAACAAATATGTAAAAGAATAATACACCCAATAAGTAGAGAAAATATTTATTAATTTTATTCTTAAGTTTGAATACTTGAAATTTTATTTATTAAGACATTTTGGAAGAATAATTTTATTGTCATGGTATGTTCATTGATTTTTTAATATTTTGTTTATAAAAATTTAGTGGATTTCTATTTCATCAATATTACTCATTTGATAAGTAAAAATTATATTTGGTGTTTGATGTGTGTGTTCCTTATATAGTTGAATAACTAATTAATTTTTTATGAAAACAAGGTGACTTTTTACTCTTCTATTGAAAAGTGGAGTCTTTTGGGCAGAGTCTAAAAAAAATTATTTTATTTGATGATTAGATTTTATAATTATATAGGGTAATATTACATTAGTATATATATATTTGTATGTAACATAATTCTAATGATAATACATACCAGTATGTATCCATGATAGTGATCTAGTGGATCATATGATCTTGGGTTTTTATATGTCATTATAAAGATATAGTTATTCATTATGAATAAAAAACATGAAAATACATAATTCACACTATTTTTTTATACTTGGATGTGTGTATTCTAAATTTAGTTATTAAAATAATTTAAATTCACTTGTGAGACTATTGAATTTGGTAAAAAATTGAAACTCAACCACCTTTAAAAATGATGAAGTGTATTCTATTATACAATGGAAATTAAATTGATACACAAATTCACCCATCTATTATGTTATCTATGTGAATTATAATACCAATTGGAATATAGGAATCAAAATTAAGGCCTCTAATTGAGTATTAATTGAATCAGTTGTATATGATTATTAAGTGATTCCTTCATTTATATCAGTCTTAAATGACTTTCATGAGGTTGGGATTGATGGAAGTATAATAGAGGAAAATAATATTATAAAATGGGTGCTAAAATTACCCAAATAGGATTATGTAGTCATGGGTATTCTATAAATTTCATGTCTCTATTTTCGGGTTGAGAAGTCTCCATCTGTCAAGGAGTTTTAGATGATAGAGGCATGTATTTTGAATAGAAATCATGTTACATAGTTTTTTAGCTATGAAAAACACATTGATTCTATCATGAAATTATATTTTATAAAAGTATATATAAATTTTCTCCTTGGTAGATATGAACCCAATAATATCTAGTTGAGGTTTAATAACAGTTATGAAAATTCATTATCTTTTTTCCCTTTATACGTAATCACCAAGAAACCAATAAAGGGATAATAGAAGGAGTTCTAATGTAATGGTCATGGATTTTAATTCAAGTACATATTCTTTCCTATTATATCTCAATATATGTGACATTATGTATAGATACATATTCCGTATCCAACTCATTATTAGTGTCATTATCTATGAAATGACAGGGCCATCGTTGAAAAAATGTATTGATATGACCCATGTTACAGGGACTAAAACTATATCTACATCAGATAAGTTAGGGGTGATTTTTTGGATTCAAAGTTACCCGAAATTGTAAAATCATAAACAACCATATTATTTTATATTAAAGGGTGCTTTATCCTTATATTATTTATAAAAATTTAAATTATCTTTCTGTTATTCATGTTAAGATAAATTTGGATAATTCTCTCAATATGTGATTCAAAGGTAATTCTCTTTAATCACTACCAAGAATAATCCAAGAGGAGGAGTTAACTCATGAGTTTTTTTATAACAATTTCTATCCACAATTTTTAAAATGATGATTTTCATAGACGATGTACACTAGTGATCTCGGTATCCTTTAAATAATTTTTTGACATTGTTGGTGATGTTAATAGTAAATATTTACATAATCATACGGGATAGGGTTTTCATTGGGATGTTTCCAATATACGAACTTTTTTATATCATTTTAGAATGGTATTATAATTAGTGTTAAATGTGAAATATTTTTTTATAACAACGATTCATCTCAATTGTAGATGTTATCTCCTTTACAAATTTTAACTTCCATAAATTTATCGATGGATTCACTTTCCCAAAAACCCGATGAATAATTCTATCAATTGTATGATTCCATATATCAAATATTCTTTATAACCAAATGTTAATAGTATTTTATATGTTTATTAGACTATCATTTCAATAAATTATATTTGGAATTTGATTTTTAATTATTACACTCTAAACTTCTCTTTCATATTGATCGTACTGGTTGGTGAGTGAGGGAAAATTTAATACTATGAATTGAAACCAATATCTTATTTATATATTGATGAAGTTTACTTGATTATTTGGTTAATCTCATTCATTTTATTTATGTAATCAAATTTAATGCGTTCATTTTTTCTATATTATTTTAGATTCAACACTGCCATAAGGGTTGCAAGATTAACCTGAATAAACTATTCATACAATGCATTAAAGTGATATTCATACCAATTATATGGAATTTGTATATATATTAATAGATTAAATTTCATAAATATATTTTAATAGAGATATTTTATGTATTCATCCTCAAAATACATGAGAAAAATATACTGATATATATATTGGGTAAAAAAGACAATTACTGTCCCACGTGATATAGGAATCTTTATTATCCCTAACGAATGTATATTAATATTTTTATGACCACATGGATCACTATACCTAAAATTTATTAAAAATATTATAGTTACTTTTGAGAATCCTCAACATTATTCAGATTTAATTGAACTATATGAGTAAAAAGTGATGATCATTTTATGGGCTTTCCCAATGACTGTAAGGGATTATCATCGAATTATAATGTTGTTTCCAATGAAGCTTACTTATATTTAATAGTTTTATATTTATAATAGGGTAGATTTAGAAAAATATTAGAATGTGGAGGACCACTTTATTAAGAGAATATTTCTTCATTGGGAGGGATTTCAATATAGTTATTATTTGAATGATTTTCATGGTTGTTCTATTCTACATTAGCATATCATGGGGAATTATTGTCTATGATTTCATGATTATTAGCATGAGGGGGACATAAATATTGTATTGATCATTCATCACATGAGGGACCTATTGGATTTAGTTCCCTTAGAAAACCAACATTTTAATTTTTATCAACAAATATATACATTCTTATAACATAGTGATTATTCTTCTACATAACACTAATGTAATAATGTACGAAGATTATTTATCCCTAAAAATAATTATTACAATTACCCACTATAATGTGACCCAATAAATTTTATGATGATGTTCTTAAATAAATATATCATATGGTATACATAAATTAATTTCAAGGGACACAGATGATGTTTTACTATTTGGTGTTGAAGGACCATAAGCATTAATACTTCTTCTCATGAACTTCACACTTAGTGTCCTCTAAGAAAAGAGGTCAGGAGGGCCAATCCACCGATTTTATTTCCAAATATTTTATGTTTCTTCAGGTATTATAATCATAAATGTTGTGTATTGTTCCATAAAAATTAGATCATTATTAATGTGTAACATGAATTTCATAATTTGATGCATGTGTTTCATTATAGGATTTTACCCTTCTATTTTCATGTAAGTGGATGTCATTGTCCCGTTTATTGAAATAGAACAATCTAACAAAAATTCATGCCCATGGTAGTTTGAAGAAAAGTTCATTCTAGAATTTTAGGGAAATATAAATGGATCACATATGGGAAGGTATAAATATTCATCCATTTTGATGATATATTTACTATTAAAAGAAATATATTACACAATAAAATTCATAGGATGGTTTCTTTTGTTTTTATACATAATTATTTGTATAGGGATTCCTTGAAATGTTAGTAGATGTTGACCATGGGACTATATAATTTCCACTTATTTCCATTGATAAAGGAGACCAAGGGGTCACAAAATAATTTTTTCTTGAATCTCACTAAATACCATGGAATTTATGTTTGAGAATAAATTTATACCTCATTAGAGTAACAATATTTATTATCATATATGTTGATCATATGAATTTAATCACAATATATTAGAGTTTATAATATCTGAGTTTAATTTTATATCTTGTAAAATTATTCAAAAAGTAATGAATATAATATTTTTTATTCAAATATTTATTGATTACTGTGTATAAAAATTATTTCAGTTATGAAGATATTAAAAAAAATATTCATAAACTAAATGAATATAGTATTTTTTATTTTATCAATTTAATATATATTTTATTATTCAATGATCAATAAATATAATGGTAGAATATGGGTTGAGTTTAATAATTTGATTGAGATTGTATATATTATTTAATATAAATTAAAAAAAATTTGATTTATCATTCAATAAATTATAATAGATTTAATGAATGTTATGTGAAATGGTAATTATTATTACTTTTATTTTGATAGGGGTCTGAAGAAGGATAAATAAAAGGATAAGGTCCTTTCTGAAATTATATCTAATTTTATAAATGTATAAAGTATAAAATATATTGTTTTCAAAGAATTATTCCCTAGAAAATTTTAGACAATGTTGGTTATTATCTCATTCCTTATAGACAATTCTCACTACATCCCTCTCTAAGGACACTTGGAAAAGAACTATATAAATTAGCGTGATTAATGATGAATGGTGTAAAGTAATATATTCCTACATATTATCACATGGGATATCATGAACATTTTTTGGATATTCATAAATAAAATATTTACATGTATATAAGAATCCTCAATTATATCCCCTATTGTAAAAATAATGCAATAATAATTGATATGATAATTTAATATAGATGATGATAGGGGTTTTAAAGAATGTTTTTAGGTCGAGATTAGATTTTATATAAGGATATGAATATATAAATTACATTTTCTATTTTTTGTTTCAGTTAGCATTAATGAAAAACCATGCATGGTAGGTTGGAAGAAAGTTAGTTACATCCAATGGCAGTGTGTAGACTGCTCAAATCAATGGATGGTGGTTATGTTAGTAGATCAGTTTTATAAAAAGGGGATGTTCTGTATTTTATTTATAGTTAGTGATCAAGTACATGATTTATAAAGGAGATGAGAAATCATATCATATCAAAGGAAGGTCCCCCCCCCCCCGTAAAATATAAACGTTGGGGTTACTGATTAAACAATTGTACCCATCTCTAAAAGAGATGTGGGACCACTTTCACATATATATTGGGAATATTTGGGAAGAATTTATATTATTATATATGTGAAGGTAAATTAATCATGATTTGAAACACTTATATCTTCTACAAAAGTAATATGATACAATATTTTTTCCCCATGGACATAATATTGTGTTTCTAAACCTCATAAAAAGTGTTCTTTACTATTCCAATTTTTATTGGTTGAATGATTATATGTGTATGTCTGAATAATGTTTGTAGAAATAATATAGTGATTTAGGATTATTTAATTCTATATACATTTTGGTACATTGATCAAGTTGTATGATGTTCATGTTCTACGGTATGATATGACTAGGGGTTAGGGTTCCTGTGGATTGATATAACCTAGTTATGGTGATGTAACCTTTGTTGAACACATAGTTTTTACTCTTTGGTAACCCAATATGTGGTATGAAATCTCTAATTTAAGACTCAGTTAAAATAAAATTTTACATAGTTATCTTCATTCATTCTATCCTTGATGTTATTTCATTTTTTAGGGATTTTACTATTACTTTAATTTATGGAGTTAAATGATGGCTTGGTGGGGGTTAATGAGTTCAATAGAATATACAATGGATTATAGAGGATGATTATGGATGATTATCTCATCTATAGGGACCTATAAATTACATTTATGAGAATAAAACCACTTATTTTATATAATCCATGAGGGGATTGGTCATATTTTAATAAATTATGGCTAATGAGGTTATATCTCGCAAGGAATGATTCCTTCAACATTCAAGAAACAAATACTATAGGGGAGATTATGAAGGTCCATACCCATTGAATAATGTTATCATAATAATTATGTTGTTCAACATGAGGTTTTTACAATTAGTACAAGTTATATACCATGTCAATGAAATCAAAATGATTCATAGACATTATGAATTAGTGAATGTAATGTTCTAAAAATATTTCTATTAATTTCTTTTTACTGTCATCAATAATGAATATGTGATAGGTGATGGTAATTGTTGTTAGTAATTCTTCTAGAAAATATGACTTACTATTTGAGTTTATTAGGATCATAAATTTTAGGGAGGATCTCCTATAAAGGGAATTTCAAGAACCTGTATATAATTTCCTATATTCAAAAGGTTGATGATCGTCACCTAATTGGAAAGAAAGATATAATAAATAAGCATATAAGAATAAATATATGAATATAGTTAATTATACCATATTGTTCTCTATTTACTCAAAATGTAAAAAAATGGAATCTTAAGAAATAAAAAAATATCACTAGGTGAAATACATATGGTTATATTCTATAAGATCAAGTTTCATCAATTCAACATAATTGATTATTCTTTAACTACATAGTTTCAATGTTTTGGAAAAATCATGGGTAATTGATTTTCACATATCATTTAATTCAAGATAATATAACATGTTAATGGTGAATTATGGGCTTAAAAGATTTTCTAAAGATAACATCATGGATTATAAGGCCCATAATGTTTTTGTAATGAGTGATGTTTATATATGAATGGTTCATGGGTGTTTCCTAAAGTTGGTGGAAGATTGAAACACCGCAAGATTATGGAAAATGAGAATATTAAGTCTATTTTACATGTTTTGTAAATGGGATACATAAATTTACTCATGGATCTTTGGTGGTGAAAATTTTAGTGAAGGACGAGACATTATATTTGATAGAAAGTTCAAATACATTAATGATAGCTTGAACTACAACCTCTAGACTTCATAACTATCAACATAGTCATCTTAGTGATAATATTATGAAGGTTATAGTGGAAAATAGAGTCAAAACTCTTAATCATGAAAATATTCAATTTTTTGTGGTTGTATAGTAGTAATTAAATGAAGGTTTAATCTAACATGAATTAAAGGAATTCACATAACTAAAAATTATAACATGTTGAATCGGATGTATGGGGTCCATTGTTATTTCAATATCACTGATAATACTTATAAATTTCAACATTTATTGATAATAAATTAAAGAATTTGGTATTTTAATATCTAAAACCCAATTTAGATGTGTTTGGCTTATTTATTAAGGGTAAATAAATGGTGGAAAAGGATTTATAATATAAGATAAAATGCCTATTGTCTGATAATAGAGGTTAATACAATAGTAGGAACATAAAATACTACTTATGAAAGTACGTAATCATAATTGAGATTGTTTCACCCAAAACACCATAAAATGTGTTAATTATAGGATGGAAAAAATAATAACAAGTAAGAAATGTAGCATGAAGATTCACTCATTCTTGTATATAGAAATTTCAGAATAATGAAAAAATTATTTTTCAAACTTAATTAACCTAGAACTATTAGAACTAGTGGGGTAATAGATTCATGTGTAGTTGTAGTCCTATAATCTAATGGAAATTAGTCACCTGAAATTTTTTAGCTATCTGAAATATGTTCACATTGATCCTAAAGAATGTGACCTTCCCATGGATAATCCTCAGGTATGTTTCTTTATGGGTTACAGAGACAGAAACATAGGAATCCATCTACGGGATGATGATCATGAGTTGTTAGTCAAAGAATATAAATTTTTATTAAATTATAGGATCTTTAATATGAAATAGAACTTATAATATGTGGAATATAAGAACATATAGTCAAAATATCATATTCAGGTTGATCTGGTTAGATTATTTTGAGGCTGACATTACTGAAAGGTTAAGGTGATGGAAAAGGTTTATTGAATATTAGACAATAGTGGGATGTTCCTAAATTATTAAGTATTATAGAAACATGAGGAATATGTCTTAATGGTATCACTTCATATGTTACATCCCCATATGATGCAATACTAGTAATATCATAATAGAAGATTCAACTGTAAAGATATTTCCATTTCAGAAAACTTGAATAAAGGTTTTTCATTTCTTTTACAAATTTTAATGGACTATGGTGAACTTAAAATATCAGAATAAGTGGCTTAACGTAGTCAATATAAAAATTTATAGCTATCGAATAAGGATGAAATGACTTTGTGGGTGGAAAACGGAACTAGAAAGCTAATAGAGTTTCCATAAGACAAGATAGTGATAGAAAATACATGGGTATTCTGGTTATATGAATAATTTAAGTGATGTAAAAGGTATAGTTCTAGGTTGATGGTGAAATTTTTCCAATATTAATAAATAATGTATATCATATAAATTTATTCACTCCTATTTTATCATACTGGCATCTGGACTGTTCTATGTAAGGATTCTACTAATATTTTTTAATTAGAAAAAATGGATATAATGAATATATTTCTTCCTTTTTATTTGTATGAGGAATTTCACTTAAAGAAAACCTCAATATCTGAGGATGATTGAAATAAAAACATTGAGTGTGAGCTAAAACATTTTATCTTCATCTTAAAATAGGCACTTGGAAAATCAAATCAGTGATTTGATTTATTTATATTCGAGAATGGTTTCATGAGAAGAAACTATGATTAATGTTTTTATCAAAAATTGTTTGAGGATAATTTTTTTATCATAATGATCCTATAGGTTGAATATACCAGGTTCTGTATGAGTTTTACCTTTTTAATTGAATGTTATTATTTATCAATGGTTCCAAATGAAATTAAAATATTTTATTGATGTCAACATGTTGAAGACATTAGAAAGAAAGAAGTTGTTGAAAGTAAAGTATCCAATATATCAAAATTTGATGTCAAAGTGGATATATATTAGATTAATGGATGAATAATAAATTAATCAAGTATTATTATCTTATGGAATTTATTTTTAATACTTTATGTTTACAAGTCTTAATATTATAGAACCTTTCATAATTATAATAGAAAAGTTCTAATGATGTGTGGAGTAAGCACATTGTATACCCTAATAAAGAAGGAATATGATCCATAAAATGGTGTTTCGTGATTGGATTTTGTTAATGAACGTTTATAGAATGATGAGTTAAATTAGTTCATGCAATATTTCATTATTTTATTTGAACCATGAAGAATTTGATGAGCGTGAAAATTGTAAAATAGTTTAATGGTGATCATGAAAAATATTACTTTTCATGGTGAATAAGAAGTCTAAGCAATCTAAAAAAATTACTTGGAAAATATTTTGAATATTTTTTATGGATTGATATTATATTCTATACTAATAATAATTATAAGTTTCTTTTTTGATGGACCATTATTACAAAAATGGTCCAATCATAGCCACCTGAGGAGGGGAAACTCATACTGCATATATGAGCTAGGCACAACCATGTGGGAGCCAATGTAGGGATATGAATCCATGGTTTCATAGGATATATTTGGTTAAAAATATGATATTTTGAGAATATGCATAGTCTATGTATTTTTTTTTTTAGATTGCATGTGGATGACACAATGCGGATGCATGTTATGTGTGAGAGTTGTGTGTGTTGTGTATCTGGGTGCCAAACATGGTGTCTTAGCTCGAAGTGGTTATTAAGAAACCTTACTTATTAAGAATACTTATACTAAATGAATTCTATATGAGGTTATTTGAAACAACTTTATTATATTTACATTTTCAAACTCATAAAATAGAACACTTTACATTTTATCTGTTTTATCTCGGCTATTCGATCGAACCACCATCATATTGAACTTATTGATAATTGGAGATGCCTCTATTTTTGGGGATCTATATGCCACAAGTATGGATAAATCAAATCTTTCTCATTATCACCTTGTGTAAAATTTAATGAAGTCATAATATTCTTCATAATTAATCATACATGTTATTGATACTCACTATTATTATAAATAGTCAATAACTCATAGTTGGATCCACTATCAAAACTATGATATCAATATATAGATTGTATGTTTTAGTCTGGATGCATGTGATGATTTAGGTTATATTTTGAAATTCACAATAGTGTGTCACCATGGGTAGAAAATAAACAATATTTATGTAAGTGAAACTAAATTATTAATAATCATAGAATAAGTAAAACCAAGTGGAAATATTCCAAAAATTGGTAACTTTAGCAATATTATTCTCAATGATTGAAATTGAATAAAACTAAAGACTTAAGGCCAGGAAATGTTGGTGCAAAGTCAGTAATAAATACCCAATCACAAATCTGGTACATGTTGATGTCTATATTGTTATATAATAAATCTCTTTTATTTTATAAATGTACTGCATCTTTAAGTTTTATTTATATGAATAGTAAAAATATCTAAGATCCTATTTTTCTATGTAAATATGGGTTTTTCTCATAATAATTTGTGCGAAGAGGATGAACATCACACTGACTTTTTTGAAGAAGATCTATGCACACTCAACTAGTTTAAACACATTCTCGTAGTGTTTTGTGATGAACAGTTCCAAGATTGAGTGCTTGCATATTATACTCCCTTTATGTTACATGAATATAACATCATACATTTACACTTTTGATACAATATTAGTATTGGGAAGTATTCTGAATGGATTCTGTTGTGCGATGGACGGTCCAATCATGTGATATACTAATAAAAAAATTCATATGTGTGTTAATTGATGTTTATGTAACTATATAGTGTCTAAATTCTAGTCTTGTGTGAAGGAATGGTGAACTAACATATTAATTAACTAACATGATATACTTTGTATACATGAAGTATTTATGATGTCCTCTAAATTATACACATATTTTGTAAAGGAAGATAGTGTGTTTGAATGATTGGATGTGATAACATACATTAACATATAAATATACACCCATACATCTAGAAGGTTTTTTTGAAACATAAAATCAAATGAAATATCAAATTAAGTACTATATGATATTACATAGTGCATTAAATAATAATAATAACATCTTATATTTTATCAGGTTAACAAATATATTATTTCAATGAAATATGTGAATAATTTTCATTTAAATAAGTTTAAGATGTTATAGAATTTTAAAATATCATTACTATATAAAATAATATTCTAATCATAGTATGATTCAATTTCATTAACACTTTATTCATAAAAAATATAAGAGAAGAACTGAAATAGTAAAAATTATTTATATTTTGTATTGAGGATGTATGAGTAGTCCACAGTTATATTCATATCATCGTGATTCAATAAGAGAAAGAGTTTTCAGAACTATCAATTTATTATTATTCAGGGAAAAATAATTATGATTATTTTGATCTAAACATTCATTATTTCAATAATCATAAAGGAATTTTGTGATTATAGAAAATGAATAATAAAACAAGAATATGTAGATAGCATATCATTCAGTTTTCTACAATGAAGAATAAAATGAGTTACCTATACACTAATGTATAATTAATAATAATGTTAAGATAAGAACAAATTTTATTGTGATATAAAATAGAATACACATTTGTAGGAAGACTATATTGGTGTTGAAAAGTACCTCTCAAAGAAGGTGAAGATTTTTTTCAATGGATTTATAAATAACCAGCGAGACACACAAGTTTGAAGAGGTTATCTCCAATATAGGTAGGAAGATTTTTACCCCACATCCCTTTCAAAATTTATAGACACCCACACAAGGATAAGGATTATCTTTCTACAAAATCACTATAATTGGTGATTCATTATAGTGGAGAATCTATGTACTGATCATCGCCATACATGATAAGTATTAACTACTATTTTTGAGTAGTGAACCTTCTAAAACAATTTGTTACATAAATACCTAAATAAATATACTTTCATATGATAATGAAAAGTATAATATGAGAATCAATCTCTTAATAGGTCAAAGAGGTAAAGGTATAAAATTTATAGTAGGTGAAAAGGTTCCAAAAACGGATTAACCCCTCATCCCCCCAATTTTGATTATAACCCAAAGTGTTCATAAAATTTTTCATAAAAGTAAAGGTTCACCTCTATTTAATTTTCTATATTGCAGTTATTCCCTTTTGATTATATGATTTCCTTTATTGAGTTAACAATGAAGTTACGTTATGGTAAAGATGCAATTATATATAAGAATAATTCTATATCTACCAGTTCCATGATGAACAAGATATGTTAAGAAAAAAGAATACTAAAAATAAGTCCCACAAATCTAAATAAGAGGAATCATCAGTTTCGTTACCATTTATAAAATAAGATATACAAAGATTAGAATGTGTTTTATTGGTGGATCATGTTTCCATCAATGATATGGACAAAATTTTTACCTCATTAAGACCAATACATTCAATGTATCAATAGGCATGTGTTGATTCTTATAAAAACATTCCTAAAAGAGATCTAAGTAGTAGTGGGATTCATAACATGTTAGATGATTTTTAAATTGATTCATTAAAGGATGTGATGCATGTTTATCCCAATGAAATAGTCTCTATTCTCTATGGGATATTTTAAATAATGTCAGAAGCTATCACATAACTATGGGAGAAGTTAGATGTATTGGATAATGGATTAAAAAATCATTAATGTATAAATAACTCTAAGTAAGATAGAAACAAGGAAGATACAAATGTAATATTTTAAGAAATTTTATCTAAGGTTTAAGAATAATGTATTAACACTATTCTAGTGAAGTATTTATCCTCTAATTATTTAGAAGAGAAGATCCATGATCTGGAATAAAAAATGAAAAGTATCCTTGATGTCAAGGATTTAAAATTCAAAACAATACAAGAAAATAAAATAACAAGACTCTTTGTTACATCACATTGTTAAGTTTCAAAAAGTGTAAATTGGATGTTTGAAGAAGTATATTAAAGATAATGTGATTAATATTAAAAATAAAAAAACCACCATCAATGTAGAATTTCAATAATTGCATGATCAGTTGGCCAATATTATAAAGACACATATTAAGACTTCAAAAAATAATAGGAATTTTTTTATATTTCTCAATTATCACTAGACGTTTCTATGGTTAAAGTACCTTTAACATGTTATAATAAGATCATGAGTTAGTTCAATGATCATTCTGAAGAATCTATGAAGGAAAATGTGTCATCAATACAATCATGAAATAATATTTTTAAATTTTATTCCACCAAAAAATTGGTTTGAAATTAAAATATGAATAAGTACGGGTGGAGTAAGGAGATAACAAGTATACCACCATGTCTCGGGGAGATAATAAAAAGTGTATGGAATCCAGTTCATGATGAGGATCCCAACAAGTTATGAAGAGGACCAAAAACATTCATAAATAATAAACAATAAGATAAATGTTTTTTGTTCAATGTTGGTGCTATAATAGATTTTTGAATTGCACACTAGGTTTTTTGTATAATCTTTTAAAATATAAATCATAAAAAATTATCATGAAAATTGAGATCAAACCTCATATGAATAAGAAACATACACAAATTAATAAAATTATGTATATTATAAATAAATTTGTAAAACATGAAAATATACTTGATTTATGTAATGGTAGTGGCCCAAAAAATGGTACATGCACATCTCATTATTTATCTAAAGATTAGGAGAAAATAAGACCCCATAATTTGTCTATAAATTAAGAAGAAACCTTATGTTGAAATTATAAAATTTCTATAAAAATATACAAAGAATTGATCAAATAGCGATGGTGAGAATTCCATAGATTCCAAATCCAAGATGGTGAAGAAAGTTATTGCATCCAAAATAGATAATATAAATGAAGAAACTCAGAAGAATCCATATGGAACATCGAAACTTACTTCCAATATTCCTATTGACATGTTAGTTATTTTTTTCATAATATTAGGATAGAATGAGGATAATGGAAAAATCACAATATAATTCTAGTACTATTGTGAAATAAATGGTTCAACATGATGAAGAAAATGTTATTTGTGTGAGGTTAAATATGGCTAGACATAATCCCAAAAATAATTCTATAATAATTCCTACAAAAAAATATTCTTTAATAAAATTAATGTTACACCAAGTGATACAAGTAATTTTGAAATCCATTGAGTATATAAGATTCACATTAAAATAATTTAAATAATTTATAATATCCACACAGGATCAATCATATTTGTTTATTGGGTTTGGAAGTGTAAAGAGTAAAGTTAATAGATATAATAAGCTGTAAATACCATCTAAACCTTATTGTTCATATTGATGATAAATAGAAGATAGACCATATTCCATTAATATTTTTTTATTGTAATTTTCTCTTTTAATACAGCTAATTTAAGGTGATGTATGTTCTTATGGGGAGAACCTTATAAGTAGTGAGTATTTTTAATAATTGACATAAAACCTGAAGAAGTAACCATCCTTGAATTATTTTTCAACTTGTATTCAAATAAAAATATGATATAGGCTTATCATTGATGAATATGAATAATGTGATAGTATATCCTAGAAACAAGGATAAATAAGATATCATATTTTTTAATCTTATATTTGGTATCATGAAGAAATAGTAATAAAGAAGATCATCCATGGTGATATTTTGAAAAATTTTAAATCTATATAGTCGCAATTTAGAGATCCATCTTGGGGTATTATCTAGATTGGATCGTATTGAAATTCACTCATTGTTATATTAACCATTATGAATATTATTAGGATTGTTTCCCTTGTGGTGGATATGAATGAATAAAAATGATATTTATTATAGAATCATTATTTCAATTGGTATCAAATCTATTCATTAAGAAATGTACCTGAAGATCATGTCATTAGAAAAGGTATATTTTTCATAATATCCCATATTTTATTATGATAATTTATAAAAATTACACAATATGGGAGTAATTGATTTCATAAATTACATATGAAAATTTGAATAATGGATTTTCCTTAAGACCACATGTTCTACTTGTTGTACTTGAGTGTTTTTGATATGTTTGTTGAAGTGACTGAATGAGATTTAGGTTGATTGTTATTAAAAATGATTTATATCACATCTAGTAACTTCATCCTTGTATAAAAGTGGATTTCCCTATAAACAAGTATATGAGTTCACATTTCATGATAGATCAAGATCAATTGTCAATGGACTACTTCATTTTCTAAATAAAATCCATTGGTTTTTTTACACCGATCACGGATCACAAATACAAAGAGTGATATAATGGGTGGAATATTTTGTAATTTTCGACTGGAAGCATTTTCCATTAAACTATATATTTAATGTAAATAAGGGGGAGAGAAATTTAAGTGAATTTCGAAAAAATTAATGGGGATATTAAAAAATTGACACATTCATTTTGAATGAAATTTTATGTTATTCCTAATAAATATAAAGCGGGATACTGAAGAACACACTATGTGTATGTTTTTTTTTGCTGTCAAAGATTTTTATTGATTTTCAATTGTGATAAGCAAAATAGTATTGTTTTTTTAATTCAATATGTTAAATATGCTTTCCAAAAATTATTTTTTTGAATTGAAGTATCTAAGATACCCATCATTGATTTTAATATGACTATATCATAGATTAACGGATAAATAAGAAAGTACTGAAGTCTAATTTACTTAAGGAAGTTATTTTGAATACTTGATGTTTTCCAGTCTAATGATTGTCTAAATGGTCATAATTCTCAATGAAATGTTCTAATAGTGTGGATCAATCACATGTTTTACTTCAATTAAGAAGGAATATGGACCATCTATTGGTTTTTGATGATTTGAAAATATTTAAGCAAGTTGAGTGAGAGGCATCGAAGAAGTTCATGGAATATTTCATTATTTCATGAGGACCTTTCAAGAGATGATGACCATGAGAAATATAGAATATTTTAATAAATATCTTTAAAAACTTATTTTTTATGATGATTATGAATTCCATAAAATCTAAAAATTATTTAATGATTAATAATTTGAAAAATTTTGAGTGTCGTGATATAAAATTATATACATAGAATTATTATAAGTCTCGTTTTTTATCGACCTTTATTAATAATTGTTTCCCTATGGAATTGGGGATGATCTCATTAATTTAAGATTTAAACATTCCAAGCAATTTCTAATGGTTTTTTTCATAGAACCGTAAAAATCCAATGATTCCATATCCATTTAAACCTACTTTCCAAAGGTAGGCACTCATTAGTTATGGACTGATGAGGATTAGGAATTTTCATTGGTCTAGTGGATGGGAGGTCAGACTCATCACACCTTTTTTATAGGAATTATTGTATATTCTGGGACTCTCTTTGTTGATTTAAGTTATGTTCATGAAACCTTATTACATTACTGATTATAAAAGGTGTTTTCCTTTAGATATGACAATCCATGATTGATATGTAGGAAATTTAGAGAATATTTTATATGTATTTGAGGTTCTTCATCGATAGAGAATCATCTGTATTTGTTTAGAGATTCTTAGCCGATGGTATCCTTAAATACATGAAAGTCTCTTGGTTATTTTGTTGACCATACTGGTTTTAAATCAACTCAATGGGGCACTTGAAGTTTATTATCATTTAAAAGGACATTTTTTATCTGATAGTTGGGATCGTACCGGCAGATGGGATACCTACACATCCTTTGTCTTTGGAAAAGGAATCATAACCCACATAGTTCGAGTAAGGGAGTATGATGTTTGTGCATGATTGATGGCTCAAAGATAGATTTCATGATTAATTTTACAATCTGAGCTCACGTGAGTCATGCACAGTGTGATAAACAAGAGGTATTGGTGAAACCAGAAAATTGTGCCACAAAAGATGCAATGATGTGGGGATTATGTGTGTATGACTGCCCAAATAGATAAGGATTAAGATTTACTTTAGGGATGAAATCCAGAAACAGGGTCCATAAAGGTATATGTGCTTCATAGAGATTTGGATACTCTAATCTTGGGGCTTACTCCTAAGGAAGATTTCCAAGTTAGGAGGGGACTTATGATTGGGTTTTAATCCTGAGAAGGATGCCCAGATCAAAAGGAAATTAATACTGGTTTACAGAAATTCAAATAGGGGCTTACTCATGAAAAGAAGGCCATAGTTAAGGGTTTTGAAAAAATATGGGACTTGGGGCTTACAATTAAAGAGGATGAACATATCTGTGACTGGGGATTTATCTGGAAAATGAAGCCCAGGATAAGAGAATTATGGTTGGTGCTTACTCCTAAGGAGGATGCTCATATTTGGGAATTTTAAGATTAGAGCTTACTTTTGAAAAGGATTCCCAGATTAGAGGACTCAGGGCTTACTCCTAAGGAGGATGGCCAAAATTAATGGGAATTATAATGTGGGGTTATTCCTGAAAAGAAGGCACAGGTTAAGGGGTTCTCTCATCTTAAAGGATGAGGTTGAATTAATGAAATCTCAATATTTAGTGACATAAAGATGTGTAAATCACTAGGTTTTGAGAGATGTTCCACGAAGATCCTTTCAGATAAAGAATTCAAATCAAGAAATCATGTCATAAATGACATTGAAGAGTGTCTTGAAGACTGAATCTTGAATATGAGAGGTGGAATAGCATAAGAGAGAAGAAATTGGTAGGAAATGCACCGAAAAAGGCAGGGGCACGCAAGTCCAGGCAGGCGCGTAGGTACTGCGTGGGCGCGCAAGTCCTGGGCGCGCAGGTATTCCTACGCGGCACATGGGTACTTGCGCGATTGTTAACCAGTAGGGTAACACTTGTGCAATCTTTGACCAAAGCCTTTATAATTATACTGAGGTACTTCTAGAAGAGGGGCACACAAGTTTTGCTGATGAAGTAGGGAGGCACGCAAGTATGTTCATTTCCCTTAAGAGTAAAACACCTTAAGCGCGCAAGTGTTAGTGAATTCTAAAACTTGGACCTTAGTCCTATTGTTTATACCTTCCATTCTAGGTAAATAATTACCTTAGAAGGTTTTGGAAGGATTTAAGAAGAGACTTGGGTGTTCAGAGCTCTATATCTGAATTCTGGAAACATTCCACCCCCAAATGGGGGGCCCACCAGGGGTTTTTATATGTTGTAGAAGACCCCGGGCATTTATCACCTAGGGCACATGCAAGTGACTTTCACGGCCAACTGTGGAGCGCAAGTGTACTTGTGTGACCATTGTAGAACTTGTGCGACCCTTGCACAATGTTCTTGTTATTTCTTCCTTTGTCAATTTTTTATATTTGTCCAAAGGTTGAATCACTTTGAGCTATGATATTCTCCTTTTCCAATCTTTAGACTCTGTGATGGATGGAGCATCAACAAAAGTCCCCCCTCAATGTTGGGTCCAAAAAATGAGGATTTTACTCTGAGGAAATCTAGAATCAAAAGGAAATTGGGGCGCGCAAGGTATGCCTCGCAAATGAGCTTCGAGCGTTCAGGCTCGGGCGTGTAGGGGTATGACCTTGTCTATAAATAGAGGGCGTCACATCGCGCAAAGCACCCGGATCTTGATTGTTTTTTCCTCTCGGTGTGCAAGTTGACTCCTGGATCTCGCTTTTCCACACTTCTTGCTTCTTGTGTCGTGCTTCTGTTTCTTGTGTCGCACTGCTATTAAGGTATTTAGACTTGCGCGGTGAAACCTGCACGCCCAATACTTGCGCAACTGAAGGAGACTTGCGCACCAACTATGAGACAAGAATGCCTTAATGACTTAGCCAATTTCATCAAATCCTTCACAAATTTTATTAAAAATTAACATAATTTAAGAGTGTATTATTGAACTTTTGTGCAGATCAAATGGCTCCAAAATGAATCAGAACAGTTGATGAACTGGTGAGCAAAATAATTGATGAGATGATAGACATCGTTGTCCATGATTACTATTCCATCTGTGAAAGCACTCTTCCTGACTTGGCTAAGTATCTGATGAAATATCATCATGATTTCCCACACAGCATCTATCTGCCTCTGTATGGCCATGGTCATCTACAAGATGTCAATATTCCAGAGGCAAAGAACTATCTCCCGCCTTCCTGGTTTCAGTCGTATACCAACTTTTTTTCAGCGAATGTCTCAATCGCAGGAACATTTTCTAATGCTGGAACATTAATGAAAGCCTATATAATGCATCATAGCTTTTGTGCACCAGATCTGAAACTTCACAAACCAGATCTACAACCACATTGTTATCCCTCAATCTTTCAAAATTCTGAGATGGATCAATCCAAAGGCTGGAAAGTGAAATGGGAATTCTGTTCTAGAGGAGGGGTGAAGCCAACATGGATATAGGCTTATTGGGTCCGACAAACTTGTAAAGAGTTTTTCGAGGATCTGAAGGGAGTTGCAATTTATGAAGCCGTCTGGTATGGGCAGACGTATGTTTATAGGAATGATAATTTTGCACCGGACTAGCTTAGCCGCTGAAGCCCAGAAACTAATTATTTCCATCTGGCCCATGGAGAAGTAGGCATTAGTTTGTCAGATGTCTACAAGTTCTCAGGGGTTCCAATTTTGGGTGATATGTATGATGAATTCATTCCTCCAAAGGCAACTTTGATTGATCCAGAGAAAACTCCGAATTTGGTTTAAGAGTTATTGAAGATTTATCATAAACTCAAAATATAAAAGACTTCAATGACTCATTCTAGAAGGGATATTCATCTAGAGGAATGGATGGATGTGTTTCTCAAGAAGAAGAGGGAAAGGGGGCCCACCTGTACTCATCCTACTAGCTGCCCTAGAGCAGATAAGAGAGGTGTCCCTGGCACGTTCTGGCCTACTGTGGAAGCAGGAGAGTTTAAGAAATGGGGGTATGAAATGAATCATAAAATCCAAGAGAACAGCCATCTGGAAAGATTTTTAGTCTTATGGCTTAGTGTCTATCTTTTTCCAATTAAGGATTTGAAGGGAGGCATGAAGATAGGGACCTTCGTTATCGCAGCTATATTGGCTGAGGGGAAGATGGTGGGGTTGGCTACCCCATGTTTGGAAAAGATTCTCAGGAGCTTACTCCATGTATAAATGATTATGTCTCCTTTAATATTAGAGGGACCATTCCATGATTTATGGGGATGGATCGCCACTCACATCCAAACATATTCTATTCGAAACAGAATACAGATTCCTGGAAGTTCTTTCAGGCCGTCTGTTCAGGCCTTCTCTAGAGTTTTCCATTTTCCCTCAACACTTATGATATTAGGCCAAGGCTGGGTATGCAGAAGGAATTCCACCTATTTCCCTATGGAAATCCGTCGAACAGGCAATTTGTTGATGATGGATCCGCCAGCTTGGAACAGAGGTCTTATATGCTGGCCTGCAGAGATGGTAAACTGGCCACCAGAATTGATGGGGAAATTATATGTGAGGACTATGCTCCATATCAATTTGCATGCCAATTCAGGTGTCTACTGACAACTGCTTAATCTCCTCCAGTGCATGTCAGATCAGTGCAGCATTTAATGGTTGCTTGCTAATGGATATGGAAAGGACTGCAACAGTCTTTGACTTACCAAATAATGAAGCGGTAAGCAATTAGACCATATGGTTTGCTGAAAATTGGATAGCATCATATCTTGAGTCCATATTGAATAAACATATTTATCAGGTTGGGAAGAAGAAGAGAACCATTGAGAAAGAAACAATTCATGTGGAAGGTGATTATACCACTCCTGAGGCTGGTTCACCGAGTTCTTCAACTGAGGATGATTCATCAGATTCTCAAGAGATACAACATGTGTCAAAATAGCCACGTGCTGTATATAATCCTCCTATCAGAATCAAGAGAGACACTCCATCAACTCCTGATGAGTTAATTTATTGAGGAAATTTTAATTGCAAGTAACTTTATGGAGTAACAAGTTTTCAGTATCTTTTTATAGTTAAAGGATCTAGAAAGAAATTAAATTCCATTGTTGTTGGATCCTCTTCGTAGCCTTCTAGTACAACTGCATATCTAAGTCCAGAGGCCATCCAGGCATGGTGGGATGTATACTGCAACACTGAAACTATCTGGATGAAGCTATGTGAAAGGTCACGTCTTCCTAGAATAGGAACTCTTCAGGCGCCTGCAAAAATTCATTTCAAGGATAAACCTGATTAAGTAAGAGCCTATGTAAAAGAGTTGAAGGCCTGCATATATGCCATCGAAGATTATATCCCTATTACCAAGAGGGTGAAGGAAATGATGGATCACGACGCCAATGATGTGGAGTGTCATGATTATGTGGCTCCTGAAGATGTAAGTTTTCTTTCCTTATTTTCTTTGCTACATGATTTCGTCGAAGCTTTATTAATCAAGGAAATTTTTTTCTTCATCTTGCAGCTTCCCAAAACTATTGAGGTTCCTTCACTACAGTATATACCTAGTGGTACTACCATCGGGGCTGCTGCTGAATCTCATCACGAACCAGGTGAGATATATCCAGGCCACTTGACCATGAATGAGGAGTTGGACATGGCTTTCCATTGGCCAATTAAAGTTCAAATAAGGGATACTGCTGACACTCCCAAAAAGACAAAAGGACAAAGGCAATGAAGGAGGAAGTCCAATGCTAAATGCTTTATCAGTAGTGGTAATTCCTTCTGATAATCCTGATTTTTAAACCATGATAAAGATTTCTCATTTTCCTTGGGATTGCAGGGGCTTATTAAATTTCCCCTATGAGTGAGAGGACTGATCCTCCTTTAAGGACCACGGAGGGTGTTCTGGAACAAATGAAAATTCATGCTGACTTGGCTGCTTCTGAAAAAGACCCAACATCTATTCCCAGAACTGCTCCTCCTACTGCTACAAGTAGAGAAGAACCAGCACCGGAATCATTGGAGGTCATGGCAACTGAATCTTCCATCCTTCCTGAAGAAGCTGTTCAGGGTCAGGGGCCGCAGAATGAGGGTCGCCAAGAGGACACATCAAATGCTCTCACTGGTGAGACTAACCAAGATTCTGAAATATCATGGGATGAAAAGATGAATCATGGAATGTCTTTTGAAGAATTGTATGATCATGCTAAATTATCATGTGATTTAGAAGACCTTGGTCGTGAGTGTTATCCTACTTCCAATAATTTTTTTTTATAATTTACAATTCTAATCATGGCTGAAAATAATATGCAGTTCCATCCCATGAAGTTGTTGAACTTCCAATGCCTGAAGAGGTTGTGGACATTGATGTCAACCCTACTATTGCAGAAAAATTAGCTCAAGTGGAGTTAAACTCAGTAAACCCTCATGAGACCCATCTTGAAGATCCTGTTGAAACTGAGAAAGATGGGGCAGAGTCTTCTCAAGCTACTGATCTACTGTTAGGTAATGATTGGACTGAGTTTTCAAGATAGAAAACCAACATCCATTATTCTATAAAACTAACCATACTTTTAATTGATCAAACAAGGCTATCAACTTTAATGGCTAGAACTGGCAGTGAAGTATCAACCTCCACCCAAACAGTAGTAGAATGTGAAGCATTTAGGGTTAGTGGTGAAGGAGAAGAACAAGGCACTTCCTAAAGTGCATTAATCCCAGATTACATGCCCCCTGTGATGAATATGTTGAATCAAACCCAGAGGTGCTTAAGGCGCTAAACTTTTCATGACGCAAGGCATGGAACAACATATAGAAAATCATATCTGAGGTTCCTTTAGAAGATCTATCATCAAAAATTTCCCAGTTGTCGTCCCAGCTCATCATGCTAGGACTTGGCGGTTTTGGATAACAAGAGATCCATACCGCTGTGAAACAAGTCATCTTAAGAAGGGAGTGGGAGAAAAAGTGCCATGAAGATCTGACGAGGGTGAAGTTTTCAGTCAACATCAGCAAATTTGAGGATGCAGTATCCCGAGATAAGGCTGATTATGCTACCAAGATGATGGAGCTGAAGCATAAGATCAAAGAAAAAGTCGTCCAGCAGGTGCAGCTCTAGCAACAGTTAGATGATGTTACTGGGGAACTTGACCAACTCAATAATTTACTTGAGGGAGCTCAAACGAATGGTATGAAGACCATTGAAGATTTCAAGAAGGCACTCCATCAGGATGAAAAGAGTAAAGTTGGCCGAGTTCATGAGCTTCAATTAGCTGCTGATGAAGCTCGGGACGCAGTTCATCAGTTGAAGACTTATGTTGATAGTCTTTTTTAATTTCCGAAAAAAGAGAAGAGGCGCCAATCTATGGATGTCCCTCTAATTCCTGTGCATCAAATGGAAATAATTCATTCATCTTCAATCACTCGTGCACGTATTTTCCTTCTACCTGCTTTAAATTTTACCTAAGCCAATGGGCCTAGTAAGCATAGTTTGATTTTTACTAGGAATATTATAAATAACCCTACAATCTTTGAATCTTTTAATTTCTCAATATTACCTAAATCATACAAAATGTATGTTTACTGAGCTGGAACTTGACTTTTATCTAGAGTTTCCTTGACTTTTGTGGGAAGTTTAAAGTCATGCACGTCGGACATAAAGAGGCTAATGTTTAAGGTCAAAATAGCTTTGACCGAATCAATCAGAATCGACTCAATTCTATGAAAATTTTTCTGAAACCATATTATCATACTCATGTATGAGAGAAAATATATAAACTATAACTTAATAAAATTTGAATCTGATGAATGATATGAAAAAGAGCTAAAAAAGCATTAGAAGAAGTAGTTCTCGAGAATGAAGTTACCATTATTTAACAAACCCGTTAGGTGGTTGAATTATGCAGGTCCACCTAAGGGCATTGACTGCATAGTCAAATAAATAGAATCTTTTGGCTGACAGTTCCATTATGTAGACTACTTATGCAAGGCCACCTAAGGGCACGTGCTGCATATTCAGGAAAAAAACTCTCAGAAATTTACTTTCCTACTGCTAAAAAGCTAGTGACTGTTTATGGAGATTCAAATTTTCCAAAGTATAGAGTTTTCTGTATAAAAAGTGGAAATTTAATATGGAGAAGATATTTCCAAACAAGATTATCGAAGAACTGGATGAATATCACTCTTACGAAGTTCTGACCCAAACGTAGGGAATGAGAATATATACCAGAGACATGAATGCTTTCAGATCATGAAAAAGGATATGGGACAAGTATGTTAAGGATGGCTATTTTTGCAGAACCCTATATATTTTCATTTAATACAAATAAGGAAAAAAGATGATTTCTTCCCAAGAATGACGTTACCAGTATGCGAAAAACCTGTTAGGGGGTTGAATTATGCAGGGAAACCTAAGGGAATTGGCTACATAATCAAATAATATTATCTTTTGGCTGACAAATATGTTATGGAGACTGTTTATGCAAGGCCGCCTAAGGGCATGTACTGCATAGTCAGACAAAAGAACTCTCAGAAATTTGACTTTTTGTGAATAGAAGTCAAGAAAAGGGTTATAAATATCTGAAAATATTTATGGTTAGGATTATGACCCATAAATATGGGTATTTTCCAATGTATTCAGAGATACAAAGATCAATGCTAACCATAATCATGTTGTGGCTAGGTCCTGAATTGAAATGTTGCACTTCACTACATATCCCATAAGGATGGGAATCAATCCAGACGTAGTTCATAAACTATAGTTTAACGTCATGTAGGACAAAAGGATTGGAGAACTTAGTTTAGGGTCATAGAGCTCAGACCATTATAAGAAATACATAGTGTGTGCTTTCATGGGGACTTTTCTGCCAAGGGAATGAATGTGGAATTTGGGGTTAGGTCCAAAAGGCTTGGGACTAGATTCCAAAGGGCACTCGAACATTCCTACGTATCCCAAAAGGATGGGAATCAAGCCCACATAGTTCTAGAAATACCCTCTGTACAAATTTTTTTCGTACATGTGAAGGGTGAAATGAGACTTTAGTGCAATGATGGTTTAACCCAAGATAAAAGGTTCAGGTATTTCCATGTATTGAATATAGTCTTTTGAATATAACATGAATGAAAATCAATATAAATAATGATTCCCTCCTAGGTGAGGGTATCAAAAAATATTGTATTTTATTTTCATATAGGACAAAATATTGTACAGTTTAATGTCTTATAGGAAGGACGAAACTAAACCAATTTAAAGATATTGATTCTAGGGGAAGTTTTATGAATAAACATCGTATGAGATAGAGGTGAACCGATGAGAAGAGATTGGTTTTGGGATTGAACCTTGGGAGGTTGCGTACGTACCCAGCCTGGAAAGCAAGGATCAAAGTCGACGTAGTTCAATTAAAGAATGAATTAGTGATCAAGTTGTCCTTGGGGAAAATGACCTAAAAATAGTGTTGGGACTTACACATGGTTAGTATCCCAAAGAGAGTGTTATGGTTAAAGTTTTATCTATGCTCACGTGAGTCATACTCAGTGTGAGAAACAAGAGGTAGCAACAACCCTAACGATGCACATTTTAATGTCATGTAGGAAATATAAAGGGACTATGTAGTTTTAATGTCACATTGGACAAAAGGGGGACCGTGCAGTTTAATGTCATGTTGTGAGGACAAAATAGTACACCATTTAACATCATGTTGGACATATTAGGGACTTTTTTCACAGTTTATCATCATGTTGGATGTAAGTGCCAATAGTTTAAGGTCATATTCATGGACCGTTGGTTATTCAGTTTAACGTCTTGCTGGACGTAAGGGACTTCTATATAGTTTAACTTCATATATCAAGGATGATGAAGGGGGACACAGTTTAACGTCATGTTAGGAGAAAGTGTGATTAGTTTAAGGTCCTATGCATGGACCGTGGATGGTGCAATTTAACATCATGATGGAAGGTGGTGAAGTTTAAGATCATATTGGACTGATGATGATATATGTTGTGTTTATACAAAATAATTCTTACGAAATCTAGCATTGGATAGAGTAGTGATGAGTTCTCCATCCATTGAGATTAATGAATAAGCTCCATTGAGGTAGAACTTATGTATTGAGTAAGGTCCTTCCCATTTTGGTTCAAGCTTGGGAGGATTCATTCCTGGTATCATTGTAGTTCTGAAAACTAACACCAATTCTCCCTGAGTGAATGAACGAAGACGAACTTTTTTGTTTAAAGCTCGTGCTATTTGATTCTGATATACTTCCAACTGGTGAAAATTGCACAATCTTTTCTCATCTAACTGTTCTAATTCATTCAATCGCTTTTTAGATTGTTCATCTATAGATGACTGATCACAAATGGCTACTCTGAGCGAGGGTAGTTTAAATTCTTTGGGAAACACGGCTTTCATTCCACATACCAGTGAATATGGAGTTGACCGCGCTGCAATGCGGGTGGTGGTCTGATAAGCCCACAAAGCATGAAAGAGTTTATTAGGCCATGATTTCTTATCTTTATCCACCATCTTTTACAGTATATTTGAAAGGGTCTTATTGAAGGCTTCTATCTGTCCATTGGCCACTGCATGATACCGAGATGAATGGTTGGATTTGATGTTGTATTCATGATACAACTTCTTCAACTCAGATGAACAGAAGTTGGTTCCATTGTCCGTCAATATGGCATGAGGGACACCAAATCTAGTAATGATGTTAGACTTGATGAATCTAACAATGCATTTAGAACTGAATTCTTTAAGTGGTATTGCCTCTACCCATTTGAAAAAAAAATGTAGCAGTAAGAATATACTTAAACTGCTTGGCTATAGCTGAAGGGTAAGGTCCCACCGCATCCATTCCCCATGTGGAAAATGGACACGAGTATTTAGATGTATGAAGCAACTCTGGAGGTTGATGAATGAAGTTGGCATGTACTTGGTAGGAATGAAACTTCTTTGTGAAATCAACACAATCTTGTATCATTCAAGGACAAATGTATCCAAGCCTTCGAATCTGATCAGACAGTCTATGTCCAAACTAGTGGGCACCACAGACTTCTGCATGCACTTCATTCATGACAGCCATTGTCTCTTCACCATGAATGCATCTGAAGACAACTCCATAAAAACAATTTTTGTAGAGAATTTTCTCTAGGTGATCTAGGATATCATAAAGTGTAAAATTCACCACATGTCGGCAGATTTGTTCTTTCTCGGCTCTATCAGGTGGAAGTGTTCCATTTTGAAGGTATTCCCTAATAAGTGACATACATCCTATAGTATGACCATACGGTTCAGGAATGGGACTAATTTCATTAATTTCCTATGTTCTGATTCGAACATAATGTGAAATTGCACGACGGTGGGAAATACTGATGGTTGTCTCGTCCTGATTTGGATCTGCCAGAGCTATGGCTATATTAACCAGTGCATCAACTTGCGAATTTTGTGATCTTGGGACATAAGAAAACGTCGGTTCCAAAGGGAATTACACCATTAATTCTCTGACATAATCATACAAAGGTATTAGTTCTTCTTTTCAGATGTCATAATCCCCATTGACTTTTTTGATTACCTGGTCTAAATCACCTTTCACTATTAAGTGATTCACTTGTGCTCAAAGCGCCAATTCCAAGCCTGCGATGAGAGCTTGGTATTCTGCTTCATTGTTGGTACCATATTCCCAAAATATGAAGAAATAAGGTAACACTGCCATTTCTGGAAAATGAGAACAATTCCTAAGCCAACGTTGTTGAAATTGGGATTTTCCATTTTCCTCCTTGTTGGACTTCTGGAAGCACCATCAAAATAAATTTTCCATGACTGAGGACTTTCTTGAATAGAGAATACTTCCTCATCAGGGAGTTCTATATCTGAAGATGTGTCTTCCATTGAAGGGTGTTCAGCCAAAAAATAAGCCAGAGCATGGCCCTTTATTCCCTTTTCAGACACATACTGAATGTCAAATTGCTGCAAAATAATTTCCCACCTTCCCAGACGTCCTGTAAGAATTGGACGACAAAGGATGAATTTGAGCGGGTTATTGTGAGATACCAATTGGACCTCGTGCTGTTGCAGGTAGTGTCTCAACTTCTGAACTGTAAAGATAAATTCTAGTTAGCACTTCTCAATATTTGAATACTGGGTTTCTGTGTCAAGCATAGTCCGACTAAGATAGTAGAGGCTATTTTCATTCCCAACATCATTCTTCTGAGCAAGAAAGGCACCCAATGATCACTCTAAGGCTGTCACGTAGAGGATAAGTGTCCTTGCTTCAACAGGTGGCATAAGTACTGGTGGACTCAGGAGGTATTTTTTGAGAAAATCGAATGCTTCTTGACATTCTTCTGTCCACTGGTAAGTGACTCCCTTCTTCATCAATTTGGTGAAGGGTAAACTTTTGCCTGCCAAATTGGCGATGAAATGCCGAATATAGGCTAAGTGTCCTTGAATTCCTCTTAATTCTTTCAAATTTCGAGGAGGTGACATACCAATAATTGACTTTGTCTTCTCAGGATCGACTTCAATACCATGATGACATACAACAAAGCCGAAATATTTCCCTGAGGTTACCCCAATAGCACATTTTAAGTGGTTTATATTCAAATTATGTTGTCGAAGCTTGCAGAATATGACTTCCAAATCAGCCAAGTGGTTAGAAAGTTGTTTGTATTTGACCAGCAAATCATCCACATGACATTCAAAAACTTCTCTAAAAAGGGCTTGAAGATGCGATGCATTGCATGTTGATATATTGCGCCTGCATTATTTAAGACAAAGGGCATTGCCCGGTCACAAAACACACCCTGAGGGGCCCTGAAGGCTGTGGATTCCTCATCCTCTAGAGCCATTCGGATTTGATTATATCCGGAATATCCATCCATGAATGAATGTGCTTCATTTCCAGCTGTTCCATTAATTAAAAGTTTTGTAATCAGAACTGGTAAATCATCCTTAGGACAATGTCGATTAAGATCTCTAAAATCGATGAAAACTCTAATTTTTATAGTTCTTCTTCTTCACAGGGACAATATTAGCCAACCACTTGGGATTTTGAACTTATTTGACAAAGTTAGATTTGATATGTTTTCCACTTCATCTTCAATTTTGGAAGCATAAGTTGGGTGTGTTCTTCTCGCGGCTTCCTTAACTCCTCGATGTTCTTCTTGTAAACCCAAATGATGAGTATCAACATCAGGATCAAGCCCAGGAATTTATGTCTAGTTCCAAGAAAATATATCTCTATTTTCTTTAGAAAGGAAATATACATCTCTTGCTCTTTAAGAGTCATGGCTGCACTGATTAATGTGGGGCGTGGATCTTTTTTTGTACCCAGATTTATTTCTATGAGTTCATCCACGATGGTAGAGATACCCTCTTCAAATGCTAGAGGAGAATCCTTGAGATCTTCCTCTTCTTCTACCAAATATGTTACTTCTTACATTTCTACTTTAATAGTAGATGATGAAGTAGAATTTACATGATTAATAGTGATGTTAAAATTTGAACATCATGAACATGAGGCTTCCATTTATGACCCAATTGATGATGAAGGGTCTTCCTTGGGTAATAAAGAGGAGATGATGGATTGAGAATTGACATCATTGTTCACCTCTGACGTTGCTATCACTTCTTTGGGCCTAGTTGGAAATGTATAGACTTTCTGGATTTCAGAAGATGAAATGAAGACATCTCCATTTGATCTTTCATCATTGCCTGGAGGATCACCAATTTCTCCCATGTTGTCTGGCTCGATTGCAGTAATTGACGTTATGGATCTTTCCATTAGAGTATTTGGATTTGGGTCTATCTTGTCAATTTGACTGATAGGGAACACATAATATGTACTCACATGTGTAAATGGATTTACTGGAATCTTTTCCAAACTATATGGAGAATTTACTTTGGTAATCTCCCGGGTTGTGAATTTATCCTTTATCTTCATGTGATAGAATTCAGCCTCAATGTATTGAGACTCACATGTCTTGAACAGGGCCTTATCACCATACAATGTTCCAACTTGACCATCGAAACAATACTTGAGACATTGATGGTATGATGAAGGGCTAGCTGCATGTTGATGTAGCTAGGGTCATGCAAGGGAGATGTTGAAGGCTGAGTCTTGATCAACAACCATGAAATCTAAATTGGATACAAGATCTCCAAACTAAGTTCTGAGCGTAATATCACCCGGTGGTTCTTGTTAATTTTTATCATATCCTTGTAACGTCATTATAAAAGGAGATAAATCAGATTCCGTGAGGCCTAATTGACGAAGTGTACGAATGGGGATGATGTTGACTCCTGAACCATTATCAATGAAACCTCTTCGGATGTCTACACCATTGACCTTGCCAGATAAGTACAAAGGTCTAATATGTCCATGAATGAAATCATCTTCATCTTCATCTGTGAAAGATATCACTGCATGGCATTATGCAGGATTGTTCTCTACGTGATAGAATTCATCTGCAACAATTTCAGTTTTAAACTCCTGAGTACTTGAAAAAGCCTCGATGAGTGGCTCCTGAAGATCTTTTGACAGAATAAAAGCATCCAGAATTGATAACATGGCCGGTACATGGGCCAGGTATTTCAATATATCATACTTTTGATTCGGAGGTCTGCGTTTCCCAACAGGAACATGTGGTTTAGCAGGTTCCTTGGAAGTTGATGCTTTGGAGGTTGATGCATCTTGTATCGGGATAGTATTTGGCAATATTCTTGGCTTTGTAAGATTAGACCGATTAGATCCATTTACCTATTGAGAGGAAGAAGATAGAACCTTAAACCAGTCTTCCAGAATAACTGTTCCAGGACTGAATTTTCTATTGGTGGAAGAACTTGCTTGTTCTTTCTAAGCTCGTTGAAGGGATCTGCCACGAGTTTCTGTGGCATACACAGTTCTATCAGGGGTAGAATTCGAATAGAGTCATCTGGGATATCCACGTCTTCCACTGTATCCAAGATCCCTGGAACTTCCTCTGATTCCACTATTTGATATAGAGAATTTGTGCTCATCAAAATCGAAACTGCGACTCTCATAAGGATCTGTTAAGTGAATCATATTAACAGAACCAAAGATTAACTCTTCATCCCATGAAGACTCTGCCTGACTAGCCAATTTAGGTCGTCCGGTTTGGTAGGGTGGTGCCCGTGGCTTCGAAGTAGATGGCATGAAATATTCTAGAGTCAAAGACAGCTTAGGCTTTGACACATACTCGTATTTTTTTATTGTTCCTCTTTCTTGGAATTATGCCGCCCTTTTGAGAATTTTCCCTTTGAAGAGGATTTTTCTGCTGCATTCATGGCAGAAGGCACAATTTTTTTCTTCAATTGTGTTTGAAAAATAGTATGAGTTCAGATAATTGTCTTTCTGACCATCCAATCATCATATTTTTGTGATTTTTTTCTTTTTACTTCTTACCATTCGCCTTCCTCCTCTGGAACTGTAGCATTAACACATGCTACCTAAGCTGAAGAACCTTTTAGTTTGACTTGTCATGAGTCGACCATCATATGCAGGAGGTCTTTGATGACAAAACATTCATGGATGGGATGCCCCAACATCTGATGAAATGGGAAATAATTGGGACGGTCTTCATCTCCTTCCTTGTTTAGCCTCTTGGGCCTCGGTAGCTGAACCAAATTATTCTCCAGGGCTGAAATGAAGTAACCAAGAACTTTTTCATTTCAGAAAGAATAAAAGTTACTCGTCGACTCATCAAACTATTTCTGTCTTTGATCTCTTTGATTATCTTGACAAAATGACCTTTTTTGTTGACGCACAGGAGGTGGATCCCTTCGAGAAGATGAAGTTTTTGAGGTAGAAGCAGTTACAGGTGCTTGTTTAAGCATAACTATAGCAGTCTCTACATTACCCATTCTCCTTCCTCGAGCTGATGGAATTACCCGAGCCTTATCCTTAGTCTTTATAAGGGAATCGTCAATCAACCGACCGATTGAAGTAAGGTCTTGAAACCCTCCTGTGTATTTCACAGGGATCAGCGGTGTGCGCAACCCGTCACATAAATTTTCCACACAGATTGGCACCAATTCTTTCTCAGGGAGTGCTATGCATAGGGAATATGTTAATCCCTTCCAGCGAGCAATGAAATCTGAGACCCTTTCATTCTACCTTTTATTACAGTTTTTAAGATCCAAAACTGTTGTCTTTGGCAACATTGAGCTGAATTGGAGAAGGAAACATTGGCGAAGATCCTCCCATCCGGTAATTGATAGGGATTTCATGCTTGTATGCCAGACAAAAGCTGGTCCTTGTAAGTTTCGCATGAAGAATCTGAGTTTCACGGCTTAGTGCTGCTCTGGAGTTCCCATCATAGGATCGCAACAAGACACGTAATGTGTCAAATGTTGTTTAGGGTCACCTGATCCATTGAAAATAGGGAATACAGGGTTCCCAAAACTTGATGGGGGAGAGATTGAATCTACCCATTAAGGGTAAGATTTCTTTTCTGGTTGAACCTGCGCACTCTTCCCTTCCATAGTCTCTAATCGAGCTATTAATGACTCAATGGTAGTTATTAACTTATGAGAAACATCCGGTTGAACATGGACTTGAACAGGTTTACTGACTAGATCTTGGACAGGTATGGCAGCTAGTACTGAAACTGATGGCTTCACATCCAATTGTTGTTGCACATGACTCGTAAGATTAGACTTGTGAGGTTGTACTAATAAAGGAGGATATTCTTGATCCATCTCAGTTGCGGCAACAAACTTCCTTAGATGACTGACTCCATCATGCTTAGGAGGAATACTACCTTGAAGTACTTCTACGTTCAACCTCCTCAATTCTTTCATTTATTTCTCTTATTGCTCAAATATTTTCTCTAGTGAGAGCAATTGGCCTTCTCCAGAGGAAGGATATGTAACCTGATTCTTTACCTTCCCCTTGTTTGATCCCTTTAGGAGAGGGGGAAGTGGGTTACTTAAAGGATTACCTAGGTTCTGAGTAATCTTGTGATTTCGTGTATGCACACCTTATTCATTTGTGCCTGTGCATACAACTTCATGAGCAGGAATCTCTTCATCTGATCCCTCTGAATGAGCCTCATCTGGTGGATCAGCAACAACAACATTGATGACATTGATTGATGCATAATGCATTGAATCCCTCCTATCAGCATTCCTACAATATTGTCTCCTTCCATGTCTTTGATGAGAAATTTCCTTTTGTTGATTCAATCCCTCAGGAACTTCTTGACGAACCGTAATTTGGAGAGAATATCCTGATAATTTGGCTCTTAGTTTCTCCTATGGATTCTTCCCCAATCAAGAGAAGACCGACTTTCTCTGAAGAGGGGGTTGATGATTTGAAAAATTCCCCAGTCCGGTGGACTGGGGCTGTTCCTGTTGTCTTTTCTCAACTCCTTGAATCCTATTCATTGATTCTGAGGGTTATGTTAAAAGAGTCTCTAGTCTAGTGATCTGGGGTGGCTCTTGGCATGCTATGTCTGAGACTTTCTTAAAATCTTTCCTGATCTTGCGGACCTTGGTCCAGAAATTAGTTGGATGCATCAATCGACATCCACTTTTATCACCCTGTTCAAAAGACCGTTGGATGATTTCTAACACTTCTGGCACTTGATGATGTGCTTGCTCCATATGAGTGGCATGTTCAATATTATCATTTTCTTGATGCAGGAGTAATTCAAAAACGTGTTCTCTGCATTCTTGATTTTGAGAGGAACTAGTTGAATCATGTTTTTGGGAAATCTTTTGATTACAAACAAAACCCACTGACTGTGGCCGGCCACGGGCAATAAGATTGCATTAGACCATTTTCGGTGGGTTTTGCTGACTAGAGAGCACAGTTATATGTAGTGCTCCATGAACACCCCATCCTCTGACATGAATACCAGATGGGGAATTGGCAATTCACTGGCGCAATCTTCTTAGTGCGCCAAGGCATGAATGCTGAAAGGATCTCTGTTGATTTTCAGCCTTCAGATATCGAGAGGCTGATAGAGATTCGAAGTCAATTTGGCGTTGTAACCCTTCTATTATCTTAACATGATTTTTGTATTCATTATAAGATAATACTTTCCTTTTTAACCGACAAAGAGTTTTCCATATGTTGAGACAAATATCATGAATTCCATCTTCTGTCTACATCTCTGGAATGTCATACTGAGAGTCAGCCAAAGACCAAAACATGACTGGAACTTCCCCTTTCGCGAGTTGTTTTCTCATGTTCAGTATTTCCTCTTTATCATTCAATGAAGATTCTTATACCTGTTTTGACCAGAGCTGGTTCTTCCTTTTTGCTTCATTGGATTCAACCGGATTGGTAGAGAAATCAATGATAAAACATGAAGATTCATGACTTAGGGGTGGTTAGGATAATGACCTACACCCTGGGATATCTTCCGATTGTGAAAGTATTTCACCTACTAGCGATGAAGCATCAGAAATGACTAGTTTCTCATTTGAAAGTGCCTCAAGATAAGAGGGCTTTTTCGGCACTACATTTTCCACTAGATAATTTTCCGGGAAATGTGCATCACTACTGCGGAGAGGACTTCCGCAACAAAATTCATCATCATGGGGAGGACCACCATGGTGGGTTATAGAAAAAGATGAGATCTCTTGCTCCTTGGTCTTCTGGCCACACAGACGGTTATTGTAGCTCTCAACTAAAGATGAATCTTCAAGATCGACTGAACTATCATGAAGAAAGACTTCATGAGGAAGTGTCTATTGAAGACCTTAGGAATTAATGTTCCCACTATTTGGAAATGAAGGAGTAGAATCTTGGATTCCAACAGATAACTGTCTTAGGGATTCAAGAACTCCAGCATCGAGCAAGGCCTTGTTAGAGATTGGCTCTTGATCTCTTGACTGTGATGGGCGGGTCTCTTCTTAGACGCCTTCTTACTCACCTTATAAACCACTTGTTGATGACAATGGCTGCTCTGAGCAGGTGTAATGTCCTGATCAGGAGATATGGTCGTGTTACGCTGACGATCTCTAATCAAATCAGGTGTATGTTCCTAACTTGGTTTTTTGTATGATATGGGGGAGTATTCCCCACAACCCTCTTGTACTAGAGCAGATGTGTGGTTATGTTCCGGAGTGAACTGTTGATGTGTCACTCCACTAGTAGGGATAGATTTATGTTTCTTTCCCTGAGATGCTACTGAAGCTGTTATAATATCCTTCCAACCATCCAGAATATGACTAGGGATTTTCTTCTACACTTTCACCATTGATAGAATATGATGGGGGACTTCAGCTACCGGAACGGGGATATACGTCCATTCTGTGATTGGAGTAGGTGTATATGCTTGATCCTATTTTCATTTTCCTGTTAGTGAATCCTGACAGTACTCAAGTGTGGGGGAAGAAGGTTGAGTCTGCCTCCTGTTTATCACTGGAGCATTCCGAATGACTTTTCCATGTGCTACCAAGCGAGACTGTTGGTAGGATTGATCAATACTAGAAGGTTTATGTGCTTACTGATTGCACTTCTCCGAACGTGGTTGATGGGCTCCATCATAAGTAGTCAAACGAGCCTGCTGACTAGATGATGATGTATAAATAGGTATATGTTCCTGCCTATAGTACTCCGTCGGAATGGCATAGCGGGATTGCTGTGATGCTTCCAGACGAGTCTGTTGGACAGCGAAATTAAAACGGACGGGTGTATGTGCCCTCTTGTTGCTTGCCACCAAGTTAGGTTGGTAGACTTCTCCAGAGATGGAAGAGATAAGAACCTTCTCACTATTAACCGAATTTCACCTCTGTAGATTCGTCTTTCCTACTCGTGTTCGAGGAACATGAGCCAAATGCCTAGAGTCGATACCCTCATCATGCTGAGGGCGCACTGCCACACAATTCTGATGGTGATTGTTAATGAGAACCCTCAAGAAGGATTCATGTCTTCTTGAATTAAGGCCCTAAGGTACCTGCCCATTCATCTCCTCATAATATTGTAGTGAATGGTGATTGCGTTACGGGGATAACAACCCGAAACAATTGGTGATGGTGGTTAGTACCGCCTTCTTCTTGATCACTGGTTGACATTGTCCAGACGACTGGTGTGAGTTGTTCAATTGGAGGGCTTGTCGGGAAGCCTCCAGAGTTGGAATGGTATCGTGTTAACGATACTCATTAACCAGCTCATTTAATACCCAGCATTAAAGACAGTGAGTAGGTTATGTCGTGCTTAGAGCGGACGACGATCCAGTAGGAGTAGAAGGAGTGGCATTTGCAGCAGATGTTTTCACAGGTGTGAACTTGAGAACAACCATCTCTTAAAAATGCAGAAAATCCAGGAAAAGAGTGCATGTTTGATATAACAGATTTAATCAAGATAAATTCAGCCACTACATATTTTGGATGAGAACATATGTCAATGATTGTTTTTGTTGGCCCTCTCATTGAGTTTTAAATAGGGGCCTAACAAATAAGTAAAACATCATTTTAACATGGTAAAGGTTTCACATCGGGTTCACCATTTTTTATTTCCCACTGGAATTGGGGATGATCTCATTAATTTAAGATTCAAACATTCCAAACTGTTTCTAACGGGTTTGTATGTAGAACTGGAAACATCCAATGATTCCATATCCATTTGAACCTACATTCCAAAGGTAGGAACTCATTAGTTGTGGACTGATGAGGCTTAGGAATTTTCATTGGTCGATAGGATGGGAGGTCAGACTCATCACACCTTTTTGAGGGGAATTATTGTCTATTCCGGGGGCTCTCTTTATAGATTTAAGTTATGTTCATGAATCCTTATTACATTACCAAGTATAAAAGGAGTTTTCTTTTAGATCTGACAATCAATGATTGATATGTAGGAAATTTATTGAATATTTTATATGTATTAGAGGTTCTTCGTCGATAAAGAATCAACTGTATTTGTTTAGAGATTCTTAGACGATGGTATCCTTCAATACATGAAAGTCTCTTGGTCATTATGATGACCATTCTGGATTTAAAGCCACTTAGTGGGGCACTTGAAGTTTATTTTCATTCAGAAGGACATTGATTATTTCAGAGTTGGGATCGTACACGTAGATGGGATACCTATGTATCTTTTTTTTTTTGGAAAAGGAATCAGAACCCACGTAGTTAGAGTATGTGAGTATGATGCTTATGCATAATTGATGGCTCAAAGAAACATGTCCTGATTACTTTTATACTCTCAGCTCACATGAGTCATGCTCGGTGTGAGAAACAAGAGGTGTTGGTGAAACCAGACAATTGTTCCATGAAAGATGCAATGATGTGGGGATTATGTGTGTATGACTGCCCAAATAGATGAGGATTAAGATTTACTTCAGGGAAGAAATCCAGAAATAGGGTCCATAAAATTATATGTGCTTCATAGAGATTTGGATACTCTATTCTTGGGGCTTAATCCTAAGAAATATTCCCATGTTAGTAGGGGACTTATGATTGGGTTTTACTCCTCATAAGGAAGTCCAGATCAAATGTAAATTAAGACTGGTTAAGAGAAATTAAAACTGGGGCTTACTCCTGAGAAGAAGTCCCAGGTTAAGGGTTTTGATAAAATAAGGGACTTGGGGCTTACTCCTAAGGAGGATTCCCCTATCTGAGACTGGGGATTTCTCTTGAAAAGGAAGCCTAGTTTAAGAGAATTATGGTTGGGGCTTACACCTAATGAGGATGCCCATATTTTGGGAATTTTAAGATTGGGGCTTACTCTTGAAAAGGATTCCCAGATTAGAGGACTTGGGGCTTAATCCTATGGAGGATGCCCAAAATTAAAGGGAATTATGATTGGGGCTTATTACTGAAAAGGAGGCCCATGTTAAGGGGTTATCTCATCTTAAAGGATGAGGTTGAATGAATGAAATATAAATCTTTAGTGACATAAATATGTGTAAATCACTATGTTTTGAGAGATGTTATACAGAGTTCATTTCATATAAGGAAGTCAAATCAAGAAATCATGCCATAAATGACTTAGAAGAGTGTCTTGAAGACTAAATATTGAATAGGAGAGGTGGAATGGCATAAGAGAGATGAAATGGGCAGGAAAGGCACCAAAAAAGGTAGGGGTGCGCAAGTCCTGGCAGGCATGCAGGTACTGCGTGGGTGCACATGTTCTGGTCGTGAAGGTATACATGCGCGTCACATGGGTACTTGCACAATTGTTAACCAGTAGGGTAACACTTGGGGGTTCCTTGACCAAAGTCTTTAGAATTATCCTGAGGTACTTCCAGAAGAGGGGTACGAAAGTTTTAGTGAAGAAGTAGGGAGGCGCGCAAGTTTGTTCATTTCCCTTAAGAGTAAAACACCTCAGGTGCGCAAGTTTTAGTGAATTCTAACACATATAACTTACTCATCTTTTTTAGTCCTTCCATTATAGGTAAATAATTACCTTACAAGTGTTCAGAAGGCTTGAATAAGAGACTTGGACGTTCAGAGCTCTGTATCTGAATTCTGGAAAAATTCCTCCCCCAAATGGGGGGCCCACCGAGGGTATTTATATGCTGGAGAAGACCCCGGGTGGTTATCACATGGGCGCACAAGTCACTTGCGCGACCAACTGTGTCGTGAAAGTGTACTTGCACGACCATTGTAGAACTTGCGCGACCCTTGCGCAATGTTGTTCTTATTCCTTTTTCAATTATTTATATTTGTCCAAAGGTTGAATCACTTTGAGCTAAGATATTCTCTTTATCCAATATTTAGAATCTGTGACAAAAGGAGCGTCAATAATAATATTTTTCCAACCATATCTACCCATTGAGGGACAACTCATACCATATATAGGATCAAGGACCAACCATGTGAGATTCTTCCCAAGCATGGGAATCCGCGATGGTAGAGGGGATATTAAGTTACAATGAACCTCCATAGAGCATGCATAGTGTGTGCATGGAGCATGCAGAGATCCCTTGGATTGGGAAATGGGTTGTGTGGATCATGTGGGAATTTTTTGTGAAGTGTATCTAAGTGTTGACCTCATTTTGATGGATTGAAGTGGTGATAACATGACGTTAATTTTTAATAAGTGTGAAAATGAATGATTTTTTAGTGTGGTATACACGTGACATGGGTATTGTTCCTCCATTATTAAATGTTAAAGATATAACACTAGCTATTTTATTTGTTTGATTTTGGGAATTTAATTGATCCATAATCATCCTCAACTACTCAAATATAAATAAAGAAAGAATCTATTTCATAGGATCTTCATGCCTCAACGATGGAAAAATCAAACCAAGATATTTATTTCCATTGAGATGATGAAATGAAGTAGTAGGATTCTCCATACATAAATACTAAATTTATTAATATGATCGGTTATTTAAAATAGTGAACCACTCAAAGGTGGATCCTCTGTCAAAATGATGATATCGACATGTAGATCATTCATGGTAGTGTGGATGCATTGGATGATTCCAGTTATATTTTCACATGCATGTGAGTGCATCACTATGAGGAGAAAATCCATGACCGTGAAGTGATTCTATGATTATTTCCATCATGTAATAAGGAAACCCATATGTAAATATTTTAAAACCTAAAGTTATTTGGTAATATTTTATTTAGTGATTTACACATCATAAATATGGTATTTAAGTCTATAAATGGTGGTGCAAACTCATATATAAATACCTAATAACTAAGCCGATAGAAGTTCCAACTTATCATGTTTCATACGAGACCAAGGTTTTTCAATAAAATAGTTCATATCCTAGTTTAATTTATACAAATAGGATAAATATCCAAGATCCTCCTAACCTACATTGTGGGGATATTTCCATGCACTAATTTTAGTGTAGTAGATGAACTATGCACTGACTTTGGTGAAGAAGATGAACCATGGACACTTGACCTTTGTTAACACACTATCGTAGTGTTTGTGAAGAAAATTTATCCAAGGTAGTGATGGAGTATTATACTTCCAATGTTTTATGTTAAGGTTAAATTAAATGTGATCTCTATTGGTAAATGATTAATAGGGATAAGTATCATGAACTGATAGTGGTGTACAACGGAGGAAGAATCTTCATGATATTCTAAGGACAAAAGTCTATCTCAAGAGAACTGTGGATCTACATAACCGGACAATGTGAATATTTTTATTTTTCATGAAGGAATAGAGAAATAATAAAATATATAACTCATGTGATACATTTTATATACATAAATTATTTTTTAGTTCCATAGAACCCTACCTAGAATTCGTAAAGGAAGTTAGTGTGTGTTCATGATTAGGTGTGCTAATTTGAATTCAAATATACTAACACAACCAAACATATACAAGAATATTTTTAATATAAAAACCAATTGTTGCCTCAATAGAATTAATATATAGTTTTAAATTGAACATTAAATACAAATAATATCCTCATATATTTTATACGATTAACCAACATAATACTTCCATGCAATATATACATGGTGTCCCTTAGATTAATTGGAAGACGTTCTTGAATTGTACATGATCATTCATGAATAAAGTAAAATTTTAAGTGGGGTATGATTTTTTTTAACAAAAATTTTATGAATCAAGAATAACATAGAAGAACCGATATAGTAATAATTATTGATATTTTTATTGAGAAAATATGAGTAGTCAATAGTTATATTCAAAGCATAGAGAATAAATAAGATAAAAATACTTATCATCTATAAATTGAATATTATTCTTAGTAGAATAATTATGGAGATGTTGGTGTGGACTTTCATTACTTCAATAATAATGAAGAATGTTGTTATTTCTACAAAATGAATAATAATGGAAGAAGATGAAGAAAGGGAAATTTTCAATTTGCTGCTGTGAAGAAGAAGAAGAGAAACTTGTATGTTCTCATGATTGTAAGAATAATGGGAATGGAATGACAATGTAGCACTATAACATCAAACAAAAATATAATCTAGTGTAATACTCTATTAGTGTTACAAATTACCTCACATAAATGGAGAATACTTTCATTAGAGGATGTATAATGAAAAAGTGAGAGCTACATGTTTGATGAGGGTTTTGAATATATAGGGAAGAGTATTTTTACCCTCCCACCATACATAAGTATAAGAAACCACACTTGGATAAGTATATTCTTCATCCAAACCATTTCAATTGGTGTTACATTATTGTGGAGAATCTATGTACTAGTCATCACCATACACAACAAGCACAAGATACAATTATTATTGATTCAAACATAAAAAAAATAACATCTTCCATATTTACCTTAAATCATATATCTGTATACAATAATGAAAATGAGAATGATATAATTAAGATCATCACATATCTATATGGTAAAGGGTGAAAATTTATAATTGGTGAAAATTTTCCCAATGCTGATTACCCCCCAGTGTTGATAGTATTTCAATGTGTTCCTCTCAATGGTTGGTGAAATTATCTTAGTTACACATTAGATTCAACGAATATAGTGGTTGGAATGTCATTTTACCATATGTTTTGAAATGAAGGATCATAGAACATCTTAGAAAATTTTTATGATGATGATTAAAAGAGATAAGAAAATTTAGAATTTAGTTTTTTCACAAATGGATTGCATCTAAAAGGTCATCAAGTGGTTTTTAATGACCATATATAAGGTATTTATAAATCATATGGTTAGGCACTTCATCTTATCAATGGGGAAAGAACCATGATATAATTATTAGTTGAGATACATTGAAAAAGTTACATTTACATTAACAGTCATAAGTTTGATGTATGATATGTTATACACTCATCCTCAGTTTTCTAATTGAGTGGGAGTCCTCAACTAGTACATAGAAAATTTGGTGAAGGAACACTGAGAACATAAAACATATATTTTTATTTATCTGAAACGTTTGAAATATGTTTCCTTATTCTTTGATTATTTCAAAAAATTTCATGTGTATATAAATTATTACTTTGGGTTGGTTGATATTTATAAGAGTACAGAAGGCTATGTGTTTACATTTTAAAGGATTGTGGTAAACTTGATGTCAAGGATTCAATTGATGGTTTCATTCTCTATCATGGAAGTTGATCATATGGAAACAATAAATGTTGAAAAGGATTTCATGTGGCTGGGTTATTTAATAAAGGTACATTGAAAGGTCCAACAATATGGGATACTCGACTATGATAGTTAGAGTTTCATTCACATCATGAAAAAAAATGATCTTAATTTAAGGACAAAACATATCAAACATAAACACCAAAAAAATCATAATTTCATGTATGATAGAGATTTAAATATATGGAATATATCAAGAATGTATAACTCAACTAATATATATAACAATGTTATGATATAAGAAAATGTATAGAAACATAATTCTTAATATATACTAAGATGTCCAAAAGGGGGTGGATAAAACTTTATTCTATGGAAGGAAAGTGGATGTAAAATTTTTCCTGAGGTTTTGGAGATTTCTAGAATTCATTAAATGATATCTTCAAATGATATATTTTTATTATATTTGAAAATTTTTTAGAAGTTCTGATTGAATTTTTTAGAATTATGGGATCTAAAAATTAAATAATTTATTTGGTATTTTAAATAGTGGTTGAAAAAATCTATGTAATATTGGTTGTTTAGAAGTTATTAACATCTGATGGTGGTATATTGACATGCCAACTTAAGGGAATGTGGTTGTGTAAGATGAATGTTAAGAAAAAGGGGGTGTCTTATTATTCTATTCTATGTTAGTAGTTAAATGGAGGCATTTATAGGATATCAAAAATCATCTCAACTTACTAAAAGGATCCCCCCAGAATGTTTGATGTCACAATTACTATTTGAAAGATTGAAAAAAATACACATTATGTTATGTGTTATCCTCTACATTTGGATCACACAACATAATTCACAACACTTAATGTAATAAATACATGGAATAATTAGTCACATTGTATTTATTTCAATCATGGTATATAGGTTGATATGGACTATATAATTTGTAGTAGATGAGAACATAACATGAAACCCCATACAAGGTACATGTCTTGTATTTTAGGGCTCATTTTTTGAGTCAATAAACGACATCATTAAAAATTGTATATCGACTTCCAAACCATAATGAAGCATGTAATGGAAATCATTTTGATGATTGTGTTAATTAATGTTGTATTATATGTGAAACTTAATAAAATATTGAAAAATATCTATTTCTTCGGTCCATGAAATGTGATATTCTAGATTTAAGAATACTTGTTTACTTGTGGTTGCCATTGGATTTATTCATGGAACTAGAAACTTCCAGCAGTTATTTATCCAAAGAGGACCTGCCTTCCAAAGGAAGACATTCATTTAAGTTTTAAACTGTATGATACTTAAGAACATGCATTGTTCGAGAGGATGGGAGGTCAGACTCATCACACCTTTTTGGGAGGAATTATTGTCTACTCCGGGACTCTCTTTGAGAATAATATATTTTCATGAATCCTTGTTAATTCACCAAGTATATCATAATTATCCCTTGGAATTTAAAATCACTTATTTAACATATATAAAATTTTATAATTATCAGTATGTATTCGAGGTTTTCCATCAATGGTATCCTCTAATATACTGACAATAGATTCTTTTAATAATCATTTATCATGATACTTGTTTTATAAGACACTCAATGGGGCACTCTTGAGTTTATTGTCATCCAGGGAGATGATGGTTTGTTTTTATTTTTTGATCATGCACATAAAATGAGCTACCTATGTATCCTTGTGAAAGGAATCAGAACCCTCATAGTTTGGTGTCACTTAATGGTACACATCATACCTTTTAAGGTCATGTGATAAGGACATTTAAGTGGAAGGTGATTAGTTACAACATAGTGTGGTACTTATGTTAAAATAGCCCAAGGAACTTTGGAAAGTATATAGGTTTCCAAATAGGGTCAAACCTTATTGGGAATATGTATCAAAGGGAAAAGGGTTGATTTGAATTGTTGGGTTTGAACCTCAAGGAGGCTTTCTATGTATCCAATATGGATGGGAATAAAATCCCACATAGTTCAATGAATCTCATATGAGGGTATAGTCTCTGAGAGAATTGAGTTTGGGCTTACTTTGTAAAAAGGGCTCCTTGATTATTTGAGGATTGAATTTCGGGCTTATTTCCTAAGGAGGATTCCCAAATTGGGGGAATTATGTTTGGATTCCTAAGGAGGATATCCAGTGATCTTAGTCCCTGAAAGGGCTTCCTACATATCCTGGCTTGAACAGGAATCATAGTTATCATAGTTCATTAGCATGAGTGTTTGTGCATATGTTGTAATCATCACGTATCTCTAAGCCCATGTGAGTAATGATCAGTGTGAGAAACAAGAGGATGTGAAATATTCAATAATGACACTTCACAAATCCAAAATTTTCTTCCATGCTGATGGAAGAGGCCGAGGAGACGGTGGACGAGGGAGGGGTGATGAGCCCTCCCTTTGTTCTCTTCACATTGGACAAGGGTCCAAATGGAAGGAAGAAGGGGTTAAGGTGAGGGTCGTATACAAGGATGGCTACCATAAAATTGATTCTGGTAGGGGAGGGAGAATCCTCATATACTTGCGCAGAATGGAAAGTATGAAGTGTACCTTCCCTTCTGGAGAACTGAGGTCACGGGTCACCTCTTTGAAAATGGAGAGGCCAGAAGCCAACCATCTTCCAAACCGAGAACTTCCCAACACTGTTACTGGGAGAAAATTCCATGTTTCATTGGATATAGAAACCCACAAACATCCCATGAATCTTAACCCTATTGTGTAACAAATGTGGGAAACCTAGGACTATGGATATACAAACCCAAATTGGAGACACGCTGATGTGCCTTACCCAAACGTCTGAGAAGTCAAGAGGTTTTGGGGGAGGTTTCAACTTATCCCCATTTGAATAAGGGAACCAAAGAAAGAGATACCCCGCCATGAAAGGCTTCAAAGGGTATTTGAGTTTGTCGCATAGGTACCTCACGCAGGTATGCCATGTAGGTACCCCGCGTGGCTCAATCGCACAGGTATGGCGCGCAAATGTCCCGCGCAGTTGTATTGTGCAGGTATGGTGATAGGTACACTACATAGGTATGAATGGGGATTGAAGAATTTGATTACCTTAAAAAACATGCATATTCCATTTAATTATCCCGTATCTCGGATTTTATAGAACTACTTGAGATAATTTGAGAGATCTAGGCAAAAGATCTACGCAATGGGAGCTTTTGAGAGTATTTCAAAACATTTTAGTCTGGAAATGTGGATCACAAGGGTCCTATTTATAGGCATAGATGGGCCTAGATGAAAAAAAATGGTTGCACAGATATGCCACATAGATCCACCATGCAGGTGCCCTACGCAGAGGCATCCAAAATCCTCTTGTGCGTAGTTTGGATGTGCAGCCGTATTGCACAGCTCGGCCGCATAGCCCTGTCATGCAGCTCTGCCAAGTAGTTCTTTAGTGAAGCTTCAAGATATTGGTTGATGTTTCCTTTGAACCTTTTGAATGTCTTTAAGGGGTGTCAAAAAATCCCCCCCCCCAGGATTGGATCCGAAAATTTAAAAAAGAGGGTCAAGTCCTGTGTAAATTTTGCACATTTATATCACCTAGATATGTCGTGCAACTATGGCGCACAACAATGCCGCGTAGTTCTTCTGTTTCCTGTAAATAGGTTTCAACCTTTCGCATTTTTTCTTCACCTTCACTTTCCAAATCTTGGATCTATCGTTGCATAGCTCGTTCGTTCAACTGCATCGTGTTATTCTCTCGTGTAATTATCTTGAAATTTCTTCAAGGTAAGATTATTTACACGAGAGAGCTACGCCCAAAGGACTTCACCGATGGAGTTGCACCGAGATATTTGTCGAAGGACTTATGCGAATGATTTTGTCGAAGGACCTCGTCGAAGGATCTCATTGAAGGACTTCGTCGAAGGATCTCATCGAAGGATCTCATCGAAGGACTTCGTCGAAGGATCTCGTCGAAGGAAATTGTTGAAGGACCTACGCGACAAGTGTCCTTTAACAATTTTATTACTTTATTCTTTAGAAATCTGATCTTTAATTCTAGTCATTCTTTTTCATGAAAGAATGACTCATTTGATTACCCATATCGAGGAAGCTAAGGCTCTCCAAAGTGAAACGATGAGGATTTTCGGGCCATATTATTTTGACACTTTTGAGATTACTCTTAATGGGCTATGTAAGGATCTAATTTTGTACCAGTGTGACTATCCACAAAGTCCTTACTTACCTCTGTATAGGCATGTAATTTTTTAAGATACCGATTTTCCATCAATTAATAAATACTTTTCAAATAATGGGTTTCTTCAGTATTCCAACTGCAACTGCATGAATATTAGTGCAAGGGGGTTCCAATTAAAGAAGGAATAGTCCCTATTAGTTATATCCTTCACCATAGTGGATTTTCTCAAGATATGAAGGATCATGTTGTAGAACCAAGACCACATTGTTATGATTCCACTTTTTGAGCATCTAAAACAGATCAATCAAATGGTTGGAAAGAAGATTGGGACCTTCATTCTGGAGGGGGTGTGAAACCCGAGTGGATGTGGGCAATCTCTGTACATCGGACTTCTACAGAATTCAGAAAAGAATTATCAGATGTTCAAATTTATGAAGCTATCTAGATGGGGAAAACTTATGTTTACAAAAATGAAATCAGTCATGAATTACAGAGCCGATAGACCCCACAAACAAACTCCTTTCATCTAACGCACGACAAATTTTGTATTAGTCTCTGGGACACTTACCAAATAGATGGAATTCCTATTATTGGGGAAATGTATGATGAATTCATCCTGCCGACTTCAACATAGGGTGATGTTACCCGAACACCACCGTAGGCCCATGAGTTTTTAAGATAGCGAAGAATTTAACCAAAGAGAAGAAAGATATCCATCCCAGAGTGTGGATGGAAGCTTTCTTAGAACCAACTACACAGAAAGGTCCAACCTGTGGACATCCAACTATTTGTTCTTCCACCAATAACCGAGGCAGTTCAGGCACATATTGTCCTAAACTGGAAAGAGGCAATTACAAGCACTGGGGTTATAAATTCAAACATGATATAGATGAAAAAGTATGATTAACTTCCTTCCATTCTATGTGGTTGAGTGTTTATTTGCTTCCAATTCATGAATCTGGTGGTGGTGTAAGATCAGGGACTTTTGTAATTGCCTCTAAATTAGTATAGGGAAAGTATATTGGGATAGAAACACTTGTTTTAGCAAGAATTTACCATCTCCTGCTACATTTATTCAATGGGAAGGCTCCATTTAGAAATGCGGGTCCATTTCAAGTGTTTTGGGGCTAGATTGCGACACATTTTTCTTCATAGTCAGTATTGAACTCAGTCAGAGTTCCTCATGGTCGATTCACCCCATTTTAAAGAATGTTTCTGGTATTAAGCCTCTATGCTTAATACCTGACGAGGTACTGAAGGTATTATATGTCTTATGAGAATTCATCTTCTTTCATTTTGGAAATCCACCAAATGGAACATTTATTGATGATGGTAAATGAGAGTATGAGCTGAGATCTTATATGATGGCATTTAGTGATGGTGTACTATCAACCGGGATTGATGGTGAAATTATTTGCGATGCTTATGTGCCCTACAGGTTTGCTCGTCAGTTCAGGTTTCTACAATAGTCAATCACCATTCGACCCACACATGTCAGACATGAGAAGAACCCATTGGTAGAACGACAATTATGGATTATCACAACTTTAGAGTTATCCAAACTGTCAATTACATTACCTCCACCAGATGCATAAATCGGATTGGAAGCTGGGTATGCGAAAGCTTGGGTTTCATCATATCCTCAAGGGGCTCTGAAAAAAGAAGTATATTGAGTGGCGGCTACAATGACTATTGCATGTGAAAATTGTGGAAAGATGTCTAAGGCCAAAAATGATACAGGAATTTCAAAGGATTCAGAGCCCTAAAAGCATCTTTGTAGGAAGTACACCAGGAAGACCAAGGCTAAAGAAGCAATACCTCCAACACCGAGGCGATCCAATCACCGCCATCAAGAAGAGATTCCTATTCCACTTGTCGAATTTTCTGAGGAAGAATGGTCTGAAGAAGATCTTCAATAGGAAGGTGTCAATCCTCTTCCATAGTCTACCAGGACAAAATTGAATTACATGTGACCTTTTTCCATTCATTACTGGGAGAATATAATCTGTGATCTCAAGGATGTCTGGGAATTTCTTCAAAATGGAATTCGAATACTAGATATTGGTGATATACAAGCACCTTTTGATTTAAATCTAGAAAATAACTTGGCTGAAGTACAAATTTATATTGTGGAGTTATATAGTTTTATATATACAACTGATGAACATATCCTAACTTCTAAACGATTATCTCAGATGCTGGACTTAGGAGTCCGCGAAGGTGTAATTATCGACTCTGAGGAGGAGTGGGATATTTATGTTAATACTAAGAATGTATTCCCCATTTTTCATTCGTCTCCACTCTACTTTATCATTTGACATCATTAATCACGCTGAAAATGTATCTCAGTAGCTTGAATATAGAGAAAGATGATCTGGAATGATTCTTGAATCCCCTCAGTATAGTCTTGTAGGTTCTCCCATTGGCGCAACGAATAATCCTCCTAAGTCACCAGAACATTCTCCAGGAGAAAAAATCATGACTGGGTTAATAGAAACTGATAATCCTCAACCATTACCTCATGTTTACTATGCATGGAGAAGTGATTCAATCTCTCCATAATCTTTTGAACATAAACACAAAAGAGCAATGAGATTGCTTTGAAGCGTTCGCTGAAAGAGTAAGTATTTATACAATCTTCAGAGCATATAATTTTACAAAGACGTTTTGGTAACCATGTTTTATCATTTTATAGGATATATGTCTCTTTCCTCTCCCAAGGGATTAAGAGCTGATGCTCCACAAACAGAAAAAGAAATCCCAGGGGAAACACAGGTTCATGCTGATGTATCTGTATCATCAAAAGATTTAGTTATACCTACTCCTAGATCTATTGAGAAAGAGGAAGTCCATGGTAAGATTAAATACATTTCCCAGTTAATTTTTTTCAAAGGATCATGGAAATAATCATTACTAATATTATTATTGCTTCAGAAGAAAGGACTAAAGATCCAAGGCAATCTGAAACTAATGTTGAAATTAATCCATCTGATGCTGCAATACCAATTCAAGATTCAGCAGAACAAAATGTCAGTGGAGCCAATTTGGGCATCATCCAACAATGTTTGGATACCTTAAATGGCAAGGATGCTCTTACATTTCAGGCTGTATATACTGAAATGATGGGCACCCTCAATCCGAATATTGATATTCCAGGTTCCACCATGGAGTTTAGAGATTTACATGAGGAATTTCAAGGAATTACGTTCCTATTACTACATTTTCCATACATATTTTGTTCTTCAACTTGATTATTTACATCAAAATTCACCTTATACATTTTTATATATAGAAAATGTCACAAAGGATCTTTAGGAATAGGGTGGGCCACTTTATCCTTTAGCTGGGGCTGAAGAAACACTTACAAATGATCCTTCATCAAGAGATGTTCTGGTGCCTTCAAATTTCATATCTATACAAATTCAACCCCCTCCTCAAGAAACACATTCTCAGAACATTGGAGCTGAAAATACAGGGGATGAATCCAATCAAGTAGCTGACTTATTGTTGGTTAAGTATAGTCAGTCGTCTGAGTCATATTTGTTTCCTAAATTTGAGACTAATAATGAACTTGATTTATTATTTAGGATTATCAGCTCCCAGATCATATGGTAAAGCTTCTACCATCCCAAGAGAAGTAGAACAAAACAATTCTTTAAGTAACCTGTTTCTAGAGTACGTTTTACCTAATGTTAGTGACTCAGATTCAAATTTAGAGATGCAATATGCTCTTGCCCTAGAACTTAAGAAGACATGGAGGTATATCTGGAACATAATTGCTGAAAATATTTTAGGTGAATTATCATCCCATTTTCCAAAACACCCAGCATTATTCTGTGTGTCGGGATTTGGTCGATTCAATTACCATCCGGTCTACGATGCCATGAAAGAGACTATCTACCGATGGTATTCAGAGTATAAACTGTGACATGATTTTGAATAGGCTAAATTACTCATCAATATAAAGGGATTTTAAGATGCAGTGGTCGAGGAGGAGGTAAATAATTACAAGAAATCACTCAAGATCAACCATCAAATCAAAGCAGCCATGAAGGAGTTATTATCTCTTCAACATCAACAAGATTTTGTTCATAACAGTCTTGAGCAATTGAATCTGATATTTGGATAGATCCAATTGGAGGAGATAACTTCCATTTCAATAGCTAATGATGAACTTTGTCAGGAAGAGGATGCTGGATTTGCTCAATTATCTCAACTGTAATAGGCAGCTGATGGAGCTTATGAAGCGGTTCAACAAATGAAAATTCACGTTGAATGTTTATTTTAAAACATGATAGAGAGGCTCCGGTTTTTGAATGGCCCTCCATTTTCACATATATGAATGAAATATTATTTCCAATAATATACATGCCTTCATTCATGTTCTTCTTTCATGATTACAATACAAAAGGTAAATGATGAAAATGATTCTTTTACGTAAAACAATCATCATTATAATAACAAGAATGAGGTGCTTAAAATTTTCTTATTAAGCCGACTGATTAGAGGAGCATAATCTTCTTATTGCTATAGTTACATGGATAACCCCAAAAATTTCGTATCTTTTGACATTTCGTTGCTCAATATTACCTAAATCATACAAAAAATGTATATTTAGTGATCTAGGACTCGACTTTTGTTCCAAGCGCCCTTTGCAGGTTCTTAGTCTAATGATTATCAAGTCTTTTTTTACATGAAGTTTTAACATTATGAATATTGTACTATAAAGTGCTAATATTTAGGATCGAATAGCTTTGACCGTAAATTTTGAATTAGATCAAAAAAACTCTATGGCTAAGAATTTCATTAATATTATTTAAATATTTCCAAGGGGAATCTTGGGCCATGATGATTTTTTTATGGATACCAAATCATAAATCCTATATCAACATAATGTGTCTTTTCCAAGAATGATGTTACCATTTTTTGAAAAAATACATTATAGGGGATGTATTATGAATGGCCAACTGGGGCATATGTTGCATAGCCAAATAGTTGAATCTTTTGACTGACAGGCCAGTTATGTAAGAAACATATGCAAGGAATCCTATTGGCATGTGATGCATAGTGAGGGAAAAGATCTCCTTCAGAATTTAACATTTTTGTGTTGATAGATAGTAGAAATAAGATTTGAATGAGGACATGGTACTGTGCAGTTTTATGTCATGCAGTTAGGACATGGTAATGTGCAGTTTTAAGTCATGCAGTGAGGACATGGTACTGTGCAGTTTTAAGTCATGTAGTGAGGACATGGTACAATGCATTTTAAAGTATGCAGTGAGTACATGGTACTCTACAGTTTAATGTCATGCAGTGAGGACATGGTACTATGCAGTTTAATGTCATGCAGTGAGGACATGGTACTATGATGTTTAAATTCTTGCAGTGAGGACTAGAGATGGAAACAATATATAACATGTGGCCATGTTATTTCAATATTATTTCATAGTGTACTGAGCACATGATGAGGGAAATGTGTAAACCATGGTCTTGAAGACTTGTAGTGAGTCATGTTATGTAAGAAACTTATGCAAGGCCGCTTATGGGCATGAGATGCATAGATAAGAAAAAGAGCTCTTTAGGAATTTAACGTTTCGATGTTGATAGATAGGGGAAATAAGATTTTAATGAGGACATGGTACTGTGCAGTTTAAAGTCATGCAGTGGGGACATGGTACTATGTAGTTTAAATTCATGCAGTGAGGACATGGTACTATGTAGTTTAAAGTCATGTAGTGAGTACATGGTACTATGCAGTTTAAAGTCTTGCAGTGAGGACATGGTACTATGCCGTTTAAATTCTTACAGTGAGGACTTGAAATGGAAACAATATATAACATGTGGCCAAATGATTTCAAGATTATTTCATAGTGTACCGAGCACATGATGAGTGAAATGTGAAAACCATGGTCTTGAAAACTTTTAGATTGTGAGATAGATAATGGGGAAAGTATATTTCAATGACTGTTTTAAAATATAGATTCTTTTCTATTGTCATCAAAGATTAAAGGGGACTATGATACTATAACCAAGAACTAAGTTACCATTATTTGACAAACCCATTATTGGGGCTGTTTTATGCAGGGCCAACTAGGGCATATGTTTCATAGTCAAATAGTGGCATCTTTTGACTGGAAGGCCTTTTATGTAGGCAACTTATGCAAGGCCACCTAAGGGTAGGTACTGGATAGTCAGGCAAAAGAGGTCTTAGATATTGGAAACCTTGCTACCATACACCGTAATAAATATTATGAAAATATGAAATAAAAAATTCAAGATTAAGAGTGTGAAATATGGAAGGGGGTTATTCCCAATGTATATAAGAAATATTTTAAACAATATTCACCATAACTTTGATGTACATTACATAGATCTGACACATATGTAAAATAGAGGCTTTCTTTGTTTCCTTTGAATGAATATGGTACGGTGTAGTTTTATGTCATGCAGTAAGGACATTATATGATGCATTTTCACGTCATGCAGTAAGGACATTGATAAGACCATAAGAAATTGAAAACACCCTATTTATATAAAGAATCCATTTACCCAATTCCGAAGCCCACGTGAGCTATGCTCGGTCTGATAAGCAAGGAGCAGTAAGGGTTTCTTTAATAATATAAAGGCGATCCAAGTGAGAAATAGAGGTTTTAAATTTCCATGTAGTTTAACGTCATGTGTTAAGGAGGAGAATGAACCAATATGAAAGAAAAGACACATTGAAATTGGATTAAGGGATAAAAGAAAATTTTCATTATGTGTCTTGATGGATAAAGTATCAATTCATGCATAGTTCATAAAACATTTCCTATATAGATTTGATTCTTATACCAGAAATAAAGGGGGTTTTGTTGTTTTTCTTATCACAGATGGGCCCAAAATTGGAGATTTAGGCATCTCTATTTATCTCATTGGATAAAAATGAGAATCAAGCCATACGTAGTTCTTGAAATAATCATTCCTCATGTTAATCATATTAAGCATGAGAAATGGGGGCTTTTAACACATTCTAAGAGAAAGGTAAATCTTAAGACAAAAAATGCTATAAAAATGAAATCCTAAATCTTAAGGAAACACTATGTATAGATATTATTCATATACAGGAGGAGAAAAGAAAATAAGAAAATTTTGTGATTGTGGCTGGGCCCTGAATTACAGATTCATGCGTCTCTATGTATCTCACTGGAAAAAAAATTAGAATCAAGCCATACGTAGTTCTTGAAATAATGTCTCTATGCAGATCTGACTCCGACATAAGAAAGAGAGGGACTCATGTACTACTAGGGAGTAGTGATGACTTCAATAGTATTTACATATGGAAACTTCTAATGAATTATAGAGAAACCATTAGTTGTACAAATGATGTCATTCAGTTTAACGTCATGCGACAAGGACGAAAACTCTATACACTTTAACATCATGCATCATGGATGCTTATGGTTGTTATGCAGTTTAATGTCTTGCAACTAGAACATGGGGGCTATGCAGTTTTAAGACTTGTAGCAAGGACGTGGTACCGTGCAGTTTAATGTCTTGTAGTGAGGACTAATTATGCAAAACTATACAATGTATTTCTTTAAAAAGAAATCATTTTTGGGGTTGTGATGAGCTCTCTATCCATTGAGATTAAATAATATGCACCATTTGAATGAACCTTATGTATGGAATTACTTCCTTCCGACTTTGGATCCAGTTTTGGAGGTCCCTTTCCTCGTGACATTGGATTTCTAAGGACCAATACAAATTCTCCTTGAAGGAATGAACGAAGATGAACTTTCTTATTAAAAGCTCATGTAATTATGTTCTTATAGACTTCTAGATGATGCAAAGTATGCAATATTTTATCATCTAATCGTTCTAAATCATTGAACCGTTTCTGGGACCTTTCATCTGTAGATAATTGATCACATATTTGAACTCTTAGTGAAGGCAATTGCATTTCAATTGGTAAAGCCGCTTCAGTTCCATATACAAATGAATAAGTAGTTGCTTGTGTGGAAGTACAGATAGATGTCTGATAATCCCATAAAGCATTAAAATGTTTATCAGGATATGATTTCTTATCTTTATCCACCATCTTTTGGAGTATATTTTATAGGGTTTTATTTAAAGCCTCTATTAGTCCATTGGCCACCGCATAATAGCGAGATGAATGGTTGGATTTGTTATTATATTCCTGATATAACTTTTTTACTTTAGAAGAACAAAAATTTGTACCATTGTCTATAAAACTAGTATGAGGGACACCAAATCTGGTGATGATATTTGTTTTGAAAAAACTAATGATGTTTTTAGCTCCTACATCCTTGAGAGGTATTGCTCATCCCACTTAGAAAATAAATCAGTAGTAGTGAGAATATAATTGAACTGCTTAGCCATGGTTGGAGGATAAGGCCCTACTACATCCATTCCCCATGTGGAAAATGGCCAAGAGTATTTAGCTATATGTAGTAACTCTGGGGGTTGATGAATGAAGTTCTCATGCACTTGTTAGTGATGGCATTTTTTGTGAAGTCTGTACAATCCTTTATCATTGAAGGCAAAAAATATCCAAGCCTTTGAATCTGATTGGAGAGTCTTTGCCCAGATTGGTGGGAACCACAAGCTCCTGAATAAAATTCTTTCATGATAGTTGAAGTATCTTCTCCATCATTACATCTGAATAGAATCCCATCAAAGCCCCGCTTATAAAGGATATTTCGGTGATTTGGACCATCATAAAGAGTAAAATTATCCAATCGTCACCGGATCTGCTCCTTCTCATCCCTATTTGGCCGAAGTATCCCATTTTGAATATATTTTGTGATGGATGTTCTCCATCCCATGGTATGACCATACGGTTCAGAAATAAGGAAAATCTCATTGATTTCCTCCCTCATGGTTTGAATAGAAGGTGAAACTATGCAGCGATGGGCTATATTGATAACTGTCTCATCCTAATTTGGATCTTCCAAGGCTATAGATACATTACCTAGTGCATATTCTTGGGAATTTCGTGATCGTGGAACATAGGACAATGCTGGATCTGAAGGAAATTCAGCCATTAATTCTATGATGTAATTATACAAAGGTATTAAATCTTCTTTTCTGATAGAGTATTCCCCATTGATTTGTTTGATTACCAATTCTGAATCACCTTTTATCTTTAAATGATCCATTCGCACCTGAAGGGACAATTCCAAACCTGTGATGAGAGCATAATATTTTTCCTCATTATTGTTACCACCTTCCGATAATAGAAAAGAATAAGGCAATACTTCATTTTCTGGGGAAATAAAGACTATTCCTAATCCAACCTTTTTGTGTTTAGGATTTTCCAGTTTCTTGCTTGTTGGACGTCTAGAATCATCATCAAAATACATTTCCCATGTTTGTGAATTATCGTGAATAGAGAAGACCTCTTCATCAAGATTTTCAGTATTAAATGATGTATCTTCCGCGGATGGATGCTCAGCAAGGAAATCATCTAGGGATTGACCTTTTATTTCCTTTTGAGGCACATACTGGATATCAAACTGCTGCAAAATAATAGTCCACCATGCTAGACGTCCTGTAAGAATAGGACTACTAAGGATAAATTTGAGTTGGTTATTACGCGATACCAATTGGACCTCATGTTGTTGTAGATAATTCCTCAATTTATGAACTGAAAAGATTAATTTCAGGCAGCATTTTTCAATATTGGAATTCTATGTTTCTGTATCAAGCATAGTGCGACTGAGATAGTAAAGGCTATTTTCACTCCCAACATCCTTCTTTTGGCCGAGGAGGGCACCTAGTGATCGCTCTAATATTGTCACATAGAGAATAAGTGGTATTCCTTCAACAAGCGGCATTAATACCGGTGGACTCAAGAGATATTTCCTAATGGTATCAAATTCCTCTGGGAAATCTTGGTCCATTGGTAGGTAACTCCCTTCTTCATTAATCTGGTGAATGGTAAACATTTTCCTACCAGATTGGCGATAAAGCACCGAATATAGTCTAAGTTTCCTTGAAGTACTCTTAATTATTTCAAATTTCAAGGAGGTGGCATACCAAGGATTGATTTTTTTCCCATGATCAACTTCAATACCAAGATGGCATACAACAAAACCAAGAAATTTTCCTGAGGTTACATCAAAAGCACATTTCAAGGGATTCATCTTCAAATTGTGTTGTCGAAGTTTGTTTAATATGATTTCTAGATCGGCCAAGTGATCAGAATGTTTTCCGGATTTAACCACCAAATAATCCACATAACATTCAAAAAATTTACCTAAAAGTGTTTGAAGATATAGTGCATGGCGTGTTGATATGTAGCACCTGCATTCTTCAGGACAAAGGGAATTACCCAATAGAAAAACACACCTTGAGGGGATCTAAAGGCTGTAGATTCTTCATCTTCTGGAGCCATCCGGATTTAATTATACCCAGAATATCCATCCATGACGGAAACTGCTTCATAACCAGATGTTGCATCAATTAAGAGTTTTGTGATTGGAACTGGAAAAGCATCCTTGGTACAATGCCGATTAGGATCTATGAAGTCAATGAAAAATATAATTTTCCATTCTTCTTTTTCACAGGGAAAATATTAGCCAGCCATTTGGGATATTGAACTTCTCTGATGAATTTAGCCTTGATAAGATAATCAACTTCATATTCAATTTTAGAGGCATAAGATGGGTGTTTTATTCTTGCTGCTTGCTTGAATCCATAATGTTCTTCTGGAAAACCCAAATGATGAGTGGAAACATCGGGATCAAGACTCGACATTTCTATATAATTCCTAGTGAATACATCTCAACTTTTCTTTAGAAATGAAGCATAAATTTTTTTCTCACCAAGAGTCATGGCTGCACTAATTATAGTGGGGTGTGAATCTTCTTTTATAAATAGATTTATTTCTCTGAGTTCATCGACAGAGGTAGATATACACTCTTAAAATGCTGGAGAAGCATCAGTGGGATCTTCCTCTTCTTCTTCAATATGTTTTACTTCTTCTATTTCTACTTTCATAGTATATGACGAATCAGAGATTCCACGGTTAGGGGAGAAGTTAAAATTTGAACATCTTGAAGAAGATGATTCCATTTCTGACCCTATTGATGATGAAGGGTCTTCCTGGGGTGATAGAGAAGAGATGATGGATTGAGAATTGACACCATTGTTTTCCTCTGGTACTGTTATACCTTCTTCTTTCCTGGTTGATGAAGTATTGAATTGATAGATTTTAGTAGATGAAATTAAGACATCTCCATTTAAGCTTTTATCACTGCTTGGAGAATCAACAATTTCTCTCATGCTGTCTGTCTTGGTAGACATAATTGAAATTATGGACGTTTCCATAAGATTGTTTGGATTTAGGTATATCCTGTCAATTTGACTGATAGACAACACATAGTCTGTACTCACATGTATGAATGGGTTTACTGGAATCTTTTCCAAACCATTTGGAGCAATAATTTTGGTAACCTCCTTTTCCGTGGATTTTTCCTTTCCTTCCATGTGATATAATTCTGCCTTAGTGTATTGGGATTCACATGTTTTGAATGGGGTATTATCACCATACAATGTCCCAATTTGACCATTGAAACAATATTTGAGACATTGATGATATGATGAAGGTATGGACGCATGTTGATGTCGCCAAGGCCTCATAAGAATAATTTTAAAGGCTATGTCCTGACGAACAACCATGAAATTTAAATTAGACAAAAATACTCTAAAATGAGTTATGGGTGTAATCTTTCCCAGTGCTTCTTGTTCATTTTTATCATATTCTTGCAACATCAAAGTAGAAGAAGATAAATCAGATTCGGTGAGGCCCAATCGATGAAGTGTACGAATAGGGATGAAGTTGACTTCCGAACCATTATCCATAAAATATCATTAGATGTCTATATCATTGACTTTTATAGATAGATACAATGGTCTGATATGTCCATGTACAACATCATCTTAATCATCATCTATAAAAGATTTCACTGCATGGAATTATGCAAGATAATTCTCCATATGGTAGACCTCAGCCACCGAAATTTCGGTTTTGAATTCTTGAGGACTTGACAAAGCCTCAATAAGCACCTCACAAAGATATTTTGATAGATTCAATTCCTACAGAATTGATAACTTGGATGTTACTTGGGACAAATATTTCAGGACCTTATACTTTTGGTCCAAAGGTCTACATTTCCCATCATGAAAATGCGGTTTTTCATGGGCCTTGGATGTTGATGCTTTGGTGGTAGATGTATCCCGTATCAGGGCAGGAATTGGAAACACTCCTAGCTTCTGTTGATTAGAACGAAAAGATATATCTATTTGCTCAGAGAAAGAATGTGTAACCTCTAACCAGTCCTCCAAAATAATTGTTTCTGGACCGAATTTTCCATGTGTGGAAGATCCTTCTTGTTCCTATTGAGCCCGCTGAAGGGCTTTGCCACGAGTTTCTGCCTCATATACAGTTTTGGTAGGGTTTAGGATTGAAATAATGGATTCTGGAATATCCATGTCTTCCCCTGTATCCTAGACCTCTATCTCCTACTCTAACTCCTCTATTAGATACAAGGAATTTAAACTCATCACGATTGAAACTGTCATTGGCATAAAGATCAGTTAAATGAATCATGTTAATAGAACCAAAGATCAATTCTTCATCTGATGAAGTCTCTGCATGATGAACCAGTTCATTCTGTACCATTTGGTGGGACGGTGCCCATGCTTTTGAAGCAAATGGCATAAAATCTGATGGAGTCAAAGAAAACTTACGGTTCGACACAAACTCACCTTCATCTGACTGCTCTTATTTCTTCAAATTATGCTGCATCTTTGAGGATTTTCCTTCTGATGAAGGGGGTTTTTCTTTGGCAGAAATAGCAGATGACACAATTGGTTAATTCAATTGTGTTCGTAAAATGGAATGAGTTTAGTTGATCATTTTCCTGACCATCCAATCATCATATTTTTGCTCATTTTTACTTTGGACGTTGTGCCAATCACCTTATTCCTCTAGGTTAGTAGCAGTAACACATGCTACCTGGGCTAAAGAACCTTTTAGTTTTACCTATTTAGAGTCTGCCATATTTTTCAGGAGGTATTTTAAGACAAAACACTCCTGAATGGGATTCCCTAACATCTGATGAAATGGGAAATACTTGGGGAGGTCTTCATCTCCTTCCCTGTTTGGCCTTTTAGGATTTGGCAACTGAACCAAATTGTTTTCCAGAGCCGAGATGAAGTAACCAGGAACTTGTTCATTCTAGAAAGAATAACTTTTTTTCTTAAAATCTTCAAACTGTTTCCACCATTGATCTTTTTGATCATTTTGACAAGGCGACCATTGTTGTTGACGCTCAAGAGGTGGAGCCCTTCGATATGATGAAGGTTTTCGAAGTGGAAGTAGGTACAGGTTCTTGTTTAAGTGTAAGTGTAGCAGTCTCTGCTTTCCCTATTCTCCTTCCTGGAACTAATGGAATTACGTGAGTTTTAGCCTTAGTCTTTTTAAGAGAGTCTTCTATCTGCTGAGTGATTGAAGTAAGGTCTCAAAACCCACCTGCGTATTTCACAGGGATCAAAGGTGTGCGTAACTAATCACGCAGATTTTCGACATAGATTGGTAGGAATTCTTTTTGAGGGAGTTCTAAACTTAAAGAATATGTTAATCCCTTCTAGTGAGCAATGAAATCTGAAACTCATTCATTTTCCCTTTGCTTACAATTTGTAATATAAAAAACTTCCATCTTGGGTAATGTAGAGCTAAATTGAATAAGGGACCTTTGATGAAGATCTTCCCACCCAGTGATTGACCAAGATTGAAAACTTGTATACCAGAAAAATGCCGGTCCTTGTAATGACTACAAAAAACACCTGAGCATAACTGCTTCTTGTTGTTGAGGGGTTCCCATCATAGGATCACAATGAGAAAGAAAATGTGTTAAGTGTTATTTTGGATCTCCTGAACCATTAAAAATTGGGAATATTGTATTCGAAAAATTTGATGGGGGAGGGATTGCATCCACCCATTCAGTGTAAGCTCTCTTTTCTGGTTGAGCTTGTGTGCGCTTTCCATCCATAGCATCTAGTTGAGATATTAATGACTCAATGGTAGTCCTTAATTTTTGAGAAACATATCTTTGAGCTTGGGCCTAAGTAGGTGTGAGAACTAGAGTATGGATAGGTGTGATGATTGGTATTTCCACTGATGGTAGTATTGGTGATTGCTGTCACATATGACCCATAGAATTGGACCTGTGAGGGTGTACTTGCAAAGGGAGATATTCTTGATCCATCCCAGTATCTTAAAAAAATTCCCTTGATTGATTAAATCTAGCAAGCATAGGAGGAAGACTACCTTGATTTGGTTTTGCATTTAACCTCCTTAATTCCTTAATTTATTCTTCTTTCTCTACGAACCTTTCCACTAATGATAGTGATTGGCTTTCTCCAGTGGTAGGCTGGAATGTAACCTGAATTTTACCCTTTTCCATGGAATGTGACTTTCTGGATTATGGAAGGGAATTACCCAAAGGAATGTCTTCCACCTGAGAAACCCACTGTCTTCTGGTACGCACACCTCCTTCATTCATTTCTGTGTGTACAGGTTCTTGAACAGGAACTTATTCATCTGATCCCTCTGAGTGATCCTCATGTTCTTGGGGATTAGTTACAACGACATTGATGACATTTATTGATGCATAACGCATTGCAACCCTTATATCAGCACTTCTGCGATACTGTCTTCTTCTATGTCCTTTATGAGACATTTCATTTTGTTTGGTGGATCCCTCAGGAACTTCTTGATGAACCGTAATTTGGTGGGATTCTCCTGATAATTCGGCCCTGCATTCCTCTTGTGGCTTCTTACCTAATTGAGAGAATACTGACTTCCACTGAGGAGGGGATTAAAAATGTGAAAAATCCCCCAGCCTTGTCGGATGGGGTTGTTTTTGTTCTTCTTCTCCAAATCTCCGAACATTGTTTAATGAATTCAAAGATAGATTTAGATGAGCCCCCATCCTCGCAAGCTAGAGTGATTCCTGAACTGCTATATCTGAAATTCGTGCCACTACTCTTCTGATTTTGAGGATTTTGTTTCAAACATTAGCTGGGTGCATTATCTGAACCTCATTTACACCACCTATTTTAGAAGATCTCTATTCTATTTCAGACATTATCATCATTTGATGCCTGACATCCCCTAAATGAGATGCCTGTTCAAGATTCTAAGAAGCATGATGTAAAAGTAACTCAATAGCTTCTTTTCCATTAGCTTGATTCTGTTAGGAACTAGTTGAGGCTTGTTCTTGAGCATACATTTGATTCCATGCAAAACCTATTGATTGAGGCTAGTTATGGGCAATAAAAGTTCTTGAAACCAATTTTTCTGGACATTTCTGATTTTGGAGTGCAGTGAAATGCAATGACCCATATGCACCCCATCCTTTGATGCAAACATTATACGGGGAATCAAAAAATAATCGGCGTAGCCTTTTCAAAGCATTAAGACAGGCATGTTGAAGGATTCTCTATTTTTTTCAACACTTAGATGTTGAGAAACTGAAAGACATGCTAAGTCAATTTGGTGCTGAAACCTTTCTATTAACTTTATATGATTTTAATATTCATCATGTGTTAAGACTTTGATTTTCAAATTATGAAGAGTTTTCCATAAGTTAAAACAAATGTCATTAATAGAATCTTCTATCATTAATTCTAGAATATCAAATTTAGAATTTGTAGAAGGCCAGAACATGACCGGTATTTCTCCTTTATCTAATTGTTTCCTCATGTTCAACACATCTTCATCATCTTCTACTAGAGGTTCCTCCACTTGGTCTGAACAAAGTGGATGCTCTGCATTTGAGGAGACATGACCCAAGGGAGGTTCGAAGTATGATCGTTCCCTTAAGATTTATTTTGACTGAGAAAGAGTTTCACATATAAATGACAAGGCATCAGACATGAATGTCCTTTTATTTTCAAGTTCCTTGAGATAGGACGGATTTCTTGTTACAATATTGTCAATTAGAGAATTGTTTTGACAATGAGAAATACATCTTATGGATAGGACTTTCACAGTCAAATACATCATGGAGAGGATCACCATGTTGGATTATAGCAAGGGATAAATCTTTTTGCTCATTGGTCTTCTGGCCACATGGATTGTTTTTATGTCTCTCATCCTGATATAGGCACTCTGGATTGACAGAATTTTCAAGAAGCATGTTTTCATGATGATGTGTCTAATGAGAAGCTTCATAATTACAATTACCACTCCCAAAATTTTGTAATGGGAGGGTAGGATCTTGAGCAGCAATAGATTAATGTCTGAGGCCTTCAATAACTCCAGCATTAAGAGGAGATAAATTACATCTTAACTCTTGATTTTGCAATGGTATGTGGTGATATTTCTTCTTGGATGTTCTATTATTCTAAGTTGGGGCCACTTGTTGGGAAAAGTGTTTAACATGGGCAGTTATATGTTCATGTCTTGGTTTAGTTACCAGAACAGACTGGTTACCTCCAATACGAAAGGGTGTGTGTTCCTGATCATGTTGTATGTATGATATGGGGGAGTATACCCCATGACCATCCTGGACTTGAATAGAGGTGTGTATCTTCCCTGGGATGGCATACTATTGTGTCATCCCTTGTGTGGGGATAGATTTATGTGTCTATTCACCTGATACTTCTGAAATAGTTGTTAAAATATCCTGACATGTTTCCAGAATATGGGTAGGGATATGAGTCTTCCCTTTCACCATTGACAATATGTGTTTAGTGAAATTAGTGACCGGAATGAGAATATATTTCCATTCCGTATCTGGAGTAGGTGTATGTGTCTGCTCCTGTCCTCCTTCTCCTGTCAACAGATATTGACAGTACTTATCTATAGGGGCATAGAGTTGAGTCTGCTCCAGATTTGTCGTCAGTGCTTTCTGACTAACTTCTCAGGGTGCTACCAAACCAGACTATTGGCAGGCTTGATCAACGTTGGAAGGTATATGCACCTACTAGATATTCTCCATCAATTATGGTTAACGGGTTTCCTTCAATATTGGCAGACGAGACTACTGACATAATTGGTGATTATAAATAGGTGTATGTTCAAGCGTACCAGTTTCCACCATATTAGATTGGTGAACTTCATTGGTTGCATTCAGATGAGCATGTTGACAGGCTGATGAATTATAAACTGGTGTATGTGCCTGCCTAGAGTACTCCACTGGAATTGCCGAGCGGTATTGGTGTGTTACTACCAGATGAGTCTGCTGAGTAGTGAAATCAAGAAGGATGGGTGTATATACCAGCTCGTTATTTTCCATAAAGTTAGATTGATGGACTTCTCCAGGGGAGGTAGAGGTGAGAACCTACTTCCTTTTAATAGGACGTTGTCTCGGGAGGTTTTTCTTGTGTGCCCGAGTCTGAGAGACTTGGTCCAAATGTCCAGAGGCAACATCCCCATCATGTTGGGGAAATACTACCGCATGATTCTGGTGGTTATTGATGGTTGGAGTCCTCAAGACGGACTCTTATATTCTTGAAGTGAGGCCTTTAGTGACATTTTGATCTACCTTCCTATAGTATGGGAAATATTTTTTGTTGCATTCGAGGGATAAAGACCCGAAATGGCTGGAAATGGTGGTTGGCACCGTTTTTTTCTTGATCAGTGGTCATTGTTGGCCAGATGATCGAGGATTATTGTTGACTTGGAGGGCCTGTCGAGCATCCTCCAAAAGTATAATTGTACCGTGTTGGCGATATTCCTTTATTAGCACATTGGTGACCAACATTGAAGATGTTGGTTTGGTGATAACGTCCTTCCTGTGGATTGAGATCCAACTTGTGCAGCAGTCGGGAGGTTCACAAGTGTTGACCTTGAGAAATCCATTCATTGGATTGAAGGGAATTCTGTAGAAAACAGAGAACAAAAAGAAGTTACATTAAAGTGGCATCTTATTAGATAGATACATGCGTGATTAATTCTTTTTCCTGGCCTTCCTTTATCAATTGACAGGAGCCTAACATGTGGGTATCGTTATTAACTTGGTTAAGGATTCACGTCGAGTTCACCTTTTTTGTTTTGTATGTCCTTGAAACGATATATTATAGATTTAATAATACTTGTTTCCAGGTGGTTTACATTTTATTTATTCCTGGAACCAGAAACATCCAACATTTATTTATGCAAAGAGGACCTGCTTTCCAAAGGCAGGCATTCGTTTATGTTTTAAACATTATGATACTTAAGAAAATGCATTGGTCGAGGGGATGGGAGGTCGGACTCATCACACCCTTTTGGGGGGAATTATTTTATACCCCGGGACTCTCTATTAAATTAATATATTTTTAGGAATCCTTATTAATTCACCAAGTATATCATAAGTATCCCTTGGAATTTAAAATCACTTATTTAACATGTATAAAATTTTTATAATTATTAGTATGTATTCGATGTTTTCCATCAATGGTATCCTCTAATATACTGATTAGAGATTCTTTTAATCATCATTTATGATGATACTAATCCACTCAGTGGGTCACTCTAGAGTTTATTTTTATCCAGGGATACAAATTTTTGTTTTCATTTTGGTATCATGCTCCTAAAATGATCTACCTATGTATCCTTGTGAAAGGAATCCGAACCCTTGTAGTTTGGTGTCAGTTAATGGGACACATCATATCTTTTAAGGTCATTTGATAAGGACCTTTAAGAGGATGGTGCTTCATTACAACTTAGTGTGGGACTTATGTTAAAATAGCCAAAGGAACTTTGGAAAGGATATAGGTTTCCAAATAGGATCAACCCCTATTGGGAATATGGCCCAAAGGGAAAGGTGTTGATTTGAAGTGTTGGGTTTGAACCTCAAGGAGGCTTCCTATGTATCCCATATAGATGGGAATCAAATCCCACGTATTTTGATGAATATCATATGAGAGTACGGTCTCTGAGAGAAATGAGTTTGGGCTTACCTCCTGAAAAGGATGCCTTGATTATTTGAGGATTGAATTTGGGGCTTATTTCCTAAGGAGGATGCCCAAATTGTGGGAATTAGGGTTGGATTTCTAAGGAGGATATCCAGTGAGCTCCGGCCCTGAGAGGGATTCCTACATATCATAGCTTGAACAGGAATCAAAGTTCACATGGTTCATTGGAATGATTGTTTTTGTATATGTTGTAATCATCACATATCTCTAAGCCCACGTAATTCATGCTCGGTGTGATAAACAAGAGGATGTGAAAGATTCAACAATTACACTTCACACTTCCAAATTTTTCCTCCATGCTGATGGAAGAGGGTGAGGGGATGGTGGATGAGGGTTGGGAGATGAGCCCTCCCTCAGTTCTCTTCATGTTGGACAAGTGTCCAAATGGAAGGATGAAGGGGTGAAGGTGAGGGGCTTATACGAGGATGGCTACCCTGAAATTGGTTCAGGTAGGGGAGGGAGACTTCTCATATACTTGCGCGGAATGGAAAGTATGAAGTGTACCTTCCCTACCAGAGAACTGATGTCATAGGTCACCTCTTTGAAAAGGGAGAGGCCAGAAGCCCACCACCTTCCAAACTGGAAACTTCCCAACACTATTACTGGGAGAAAAGTCCACGTGACTGCGGATATAGAAACCCACAAACATCCCATGAATCTTATCCCCATTTTGAAACAAATGTGGGAAACCTCTAACTGCGGATATATAATCCCAAATTAAAGACACACATATGTGACTTACCCAAAGGTCTGAGAAGTCAGGAGGTTTTGGGGTAGGTTTCAACTTAGCCCCTTTTGAATAAGGGAACCAAAGAAAGAGATACCCCTCCATGAAAGGCTTCAAAGGGTAATTGAGTTTTTCGCATAGGTACCTCACGTAGGTATGTCATGTAGGTACCCCGCGCTACTCAATCGCATAGGTATGGCACACAAATGTACCGCGCAGTTGTACTGCACAGGTATGGTGCACAGGTACACCGCGTAGGTATGAATGGTGACTGAAGAATTTGAAGAAATTCAAAAAAATTCCTATTACATTTAATTATCCCTTCTCTTAGAGTTTAGAGAAATATCTAAGACAATTTGAGAGATCTAGGTGAATGAGCTACACAATGGGAGCTTTAGAGAGTCTCTAAAAAATTTTCAGTCTAGAAATGGGGAGCCCAAGGGTCCTATTCATAAACACGGATGGGCCTGGACAAAAAAACATGGGCCACGTAGATATAACAAATAGATCCACCGCGCATGTGCTCTGTGCAGAGGCATCCCAAATCCTCTCACACATAGTTCGGACACACATCCGTATCGCACAGCTCGACTGCGTAGCCCTGTCGCGCAGCTCGGCCGAGTAGTTCTTTTGTGAAGCTTCTGGATATTTGTTGATGTTTCCTTTGAACTTTTTGAATCTCTTTAAGGGGTGTCAACAAATGTAGATATAAAAAATTTTTAGGGCCCAATATGCAATTTCAAAACATTTTATGCATTGGTTGTTTTCACATAATTTGAATATTTGGTTACACATCATGTACTGTACATAGGTTTCCAATAGTACATGAATATTAAATTAAATGTTCGTCATGTGATAATAAATTTCATTAAATATATGTAGAATGAAATAACATTTATATATTCACTTGTCATGTGGGGTTACATGTTATGTTGAATGTGGTAAAAAACCCAGATATCATGTGATATATTAATTTTTTAAAAACAAGATTTAATAGTATTCTATAAATACATGTTATGTGACCTATCAAGTACACAACGTATATATAATTTTTCAAAACTAAAAAAATTATTTTTATTTAATAATAATTTATCAGATTCATAAAATTCAAAAATTACTAAATATTTGGCTGATTTTAAGATGAGTAATTTATTTATTAAATTATCATTAATTTATTAATATAAGAAAATACATATTAAAAGGAAATTGTATAAATAAATTCTAGCAATAACAAATGTGATTATCATGGATGGGTGTGAATTTTATTTAGATTTGAAAATATAGGGTATGTGTTGAATAAATTTGTTTAATTTAATTATTTATTGCACTATTTATTATGTGATATTTATTAAAAAACTAAATACGTTAGCCTAGGAATCATCGCTCTCAGATTTAGTATGTCTAGGAATGTGTGTCCAAAGGATATTTAATGTAACCTTAAACACCTAATACTCCTCACCTTCATGTGAATATTATTTTTGTAAAGGGTTTTCTTCTTAGTTAGAGGAGGTGAATTAAGACTCATGTTGAAATGAATCTAAATAAGGAGGTATGCAATAGTACAGTGGATGATGAAACTCATGTTATGTTATGTATAAATATATTTTCCCTAGGGTCAATGAAATATTATCTATATTTAATAAATAAACCATTAGTTACAAATCATGAACATTTTTTTATTGTTTTATTTTATCAATGTATGGTTATTTATTTATTTATGTGATGTATAGTTTATTTGGATGATTAAAAATAATAGAATATTAAAAAAATTAACAACCATGATTAAAAAAAATAATCTAAATTTTATAAGTTTATTTTATCTACTATTGTTAATTTCATATATGAGTTCCTACATAAAGTAATTAATAAAAATAAAATAAATAAAATAATATATATTATAAAACTCAAATTAATATTAAACATTTTTTATTTAAACATTTTAATTATTTATTTACATTTCACATAAAATGAACACTCATGGGAAGAAGAAAATAATTTATATATACACATAAGTTAATAAAATTCTTGAAATTTATTTATTAACTCTTTAAACACTTTCCATCACTTGAGCAAGAATAAAAATATAGTTAAAAATATTAGTTTATATTACATTAGGTAACTTTAAATTATCAATGAGTTCTAATAAAATCCTTGGATTGACTTCATAATGTTACCATCAAGATAAGCTTCCCTAACATGTTTGGTTTAGCTTGGAGGAATGTGTGGAGGAAATAGAAGTATAGTATTTTTTAATTGGAGATTACACTCAATGGGATAAAGGGAATCATTTTAATGTAGTCATAATTAATAAATTCAACCTAAATATTTTTTTAATAATTTAAAATGACTCAATATAGTGTATAAGATGTGAAATTTGGATCATTTTCACTATAATATTATAGTAACTAAATATTCTAAATCCAACAGTTGGGGTTCTTAGTATTTGATAAAATTAAAGGAAAAATATTAAATCATTAATTATATAATAATATATAATCAAGATAATGTATGATAATATTTTTTTTGAAGATAATATAAATTTATACAAAGAATTCACTATAATTATGCTCAATCGTGGCTATAGAAAATCTAATAGATAATAAAAACATATAAATATAGAATAAGTAAATATTTATTATACTAAATAATGAGAAGACATTCTCTATACAAGAGTCCCTCTTTCCTATTGAGAAGACTATAAATGTGAGTGAGAAGGAGTATAATGTTATATGGAAACATTTGGATTATTGATTAGATGTTCAATTCTTCATGTTATTATCCACGCCTATTAAGCATCAGAAGCATCATGAATACAACTATGTTTATTTCATGTTGTATCATCTTTGTGATATTTATATGGAAAAATTAATATTATATTGGATTTAAAATCCAAGGTACATTTTGTATAAATTTTCGTTGGAGACCTTGTTATATGTCATGTATTCTAGATGATTGGTCGCATTGAATGTTTAGAAATTTGGGGATTGAGAATACATTAATATCTTTAAATATACATCATATTATCATCTATTACTCTATGAATATTGAGATTTATTATTTATTTTAACATGAACAATATATATGTGTAACTTATGGATATTTTTACTATGATTCCATAAGAATAGAACATCATGAAGTCAGATAAGTTTTTCATTATGGTGAATAGAAGGAAAATCAAGAAAAAAATGAATAAGGAAGAATCTAAGATACATGATTCTTTTTAATTCCCTTTAATAAATCCAAAGATAAAGAGGGAGGAAAAATAGTATGATGATGTATGTTTTGATTATGGAATGTAGTACCATTAATGGGAGATGAAGTCCATAGTGAAGAAGTAAGTGTAACACTTAGGTACATTCATTTCTGAGTTTAATCATTCCATATCTACTAATTGGGTATTAGATAAAACTTATTGTTCAAAAATTTAAATCAGTGTAGGTAAACCAATAATATTTTGTACAATTAATTAACATGAGGTAGATAATTGAGTCACCAATGGTTTTATCTTAGTTGCACTATTTCCAGAAGGCTACCATATCACATTACACTCTGGGATGGATTTAGTTATGAATGACTATTATTATGTTCTCCATATAATCAAAAAAACATTCTATTGGTCAGGATTATAAATTAATGGATTTATTTCTATATTCATAAATATAAGTATCAATTTTTATCAATATATAATATTTTTTGATATAGAACAATGAAACAATATATTTACATACCATAATTTGAAAATCAAGTCATGAAAATTAAAAATAAATAAATTTCACATGACCTACATCACACTAATTCATGGGTAAATTGAATTTTTCATGTAATAAATAAGTGTTAAATAAGATTATATCCATAGATTTATTTACATTATTTTGAGTTGAAATCATTAGATATATATCATGATTTTTAATAAGTACAAAAGACTAAATCTCATTTCTATTGGAATGGTGAGAAAGATATAGAGCTTCTATAATTATTTCACATAGATATCTATTGACATTTTCTAGTAAATGGTAGAATTTTATTCTCTAATTTCATTATTTTTAGTTATTATTTCAATATATATTTATATATATACCTGATGATGCATGACATAGAATTTTGTTGGGATTTAAAAGTAAACACAATAAATTAGAGGATTTTCAAATTAAAAACATAATTAAACATTTTTACAAATAGAGGTATAGAATAATTTAACCAATTTTTCATAAATTCTCTAAAATATAATGGGATACAATCAAAATTATCTTCCCATTATACACCACAATATAATGGTATTGGTGAAAGGAGGAACCACACCATGTTATAAATAGTGAGATTGAAGATGAGTAATTAAAATAATTTATTATCCATTTGAGTATATGAAATATAAAATAATTAGACACAAAAAATATATTTCTAACCAAGGTTTAAGGAAAAATACAATATAAGTTATGGTATGGGAAGAAATCATGTTTCTCACTTATATGTGTATGGTGATACAAAGTGTTTGATAAGGATAGCTCTAGAAAGAAACTCACATCTAGACATACAAAATATATCTTTATAGGGTAAAATAAAGAGACAATAGGACATGTTCTATATGATCTCATTGATATTAAATGAATTTTGTAAAATGTTCCTTATTTCTAGAAATAAATCATACCCCTAATGGAGATAGTTGGATCTTGATTAAAATTTGATGAAGTTGGACCTCAAGATACACAAGTGTAGGAAAGAAAAAATTTCCACAAGACCCTCTGGGAGAAGTAATTATTGTGACACAAGTAATTATTTAAGAGTAATATATGGTTTGATAAAGAGATAGATAAGGTTTTATTATCACCAAGGATGTTAACATTTCCACATAATAACCATATTTCCACATCATAACCACATCTAAATCTTGAGAGGGTTCTACATATGTTATTTAGCAATCATACTATATAATTCATCAATGTGTGTCCATTCACACCATGGAAAACCTTCCTTACGTATTTTTTATGATATCAGTACTCATTTATCATGAGATAATAATAAATTCTATATGTAATATAAAAAAATAACATCTTTTATTCAATAGACTAACATGACCCACCATCATAACATCTATGTATGATCCATCATGAATAATTTCAATTGCACCATCACATCATCATCACCATAATATCTATATAATCAATGTCTACTAACTAATAAATAACATCATGTGATATTTATTATTTTAATACACATAAAAAACCATAAACATAGAAACTACTACCCTAGGAGGGTTCATCAGACCCAAAGGACTAGAAACAAGGTTCAAGGGTCTTGATACATATTTTAGGGAAACATTTACCCATTTAATATAAATAAAACTCGTGGTCAGGTATTACCAAAAATTAAGCATCACACATTAATTTATAGTGTGTACTAAAATAGAAAAAATGAGAATTTTGACATATATGATGAGAAGTAAAATAAATGATAAAAATATTTAATGTATTCAAACAAGAGTAAACAATATCAAAAATATAATTTATAAATATCCCTTAAAATTATTATAGCCAACTAGTCCTGAGGAAAGGAATTCTGATTAAAGGGTAGGAAATATTCTCGGATATACCTATGGAAACACTTAATAGCTCCATACATGAGGTGGAAGCTGATCACATTCCCATCACCATATTTCCAACAAATATATATTATTCAAAAAAATATTTTTGAACATATGTGTACCTAAAATATAGCAGCGAAAGTTTTACATCCACCAAGGTCCTCATACTAGGTGTGAGAAATAGAAACTCAATGGAGTAACACAAAAAAAATGTTTCAATTATGTAGTGATATAAAATGTGTATTCCTAAACATTTATTAACATTTATAATATATATTAAAATAGTTCTATATTTCATAGAAATATCAATGTTGAAAAAAATAATGTATGTATTGTAATAATAGTAAATAGTTAAACTAAACATAATAACAAAAATGATAACTCACTAATCATAATGTTTATAAACCTATCAAACCAATTTAGACATTTTCTATGTGTTTATGTTGAGTAAACTTGAATATATTTCATTAATTACCAATAAATTAATAGCAATTTATCTGAGTAAAATACCCACTCCATATAGGGGATAAGGGTTTGTATATACTCGATTAAAAAACATATTATACCACATCCCTTCTAGAATAAGTGAAGGGGAATAATAGAGCCATGGGAAAAACATATCCCATTGAATTGGGTGTTTCATTATTTACTAGAACAACTTTAACAATTTATAGTAATAGTATTATAATCCTCCTAGCATGAAAATCAATTATCAATATAGTAAATAGTCAGATAATATCAAAACAAGTCACATCAAACAACACATTTACATGTTGATGAAAAAATTTACTCAAGATGGAAAAAATGGTAGGCATATTAAATAATTATTATTTAAAAGATCACTCCCCATATGTTTTAAAAAATTATTAAAAATATATTATCATAAACATGCCTTGATATCAATTTTCATTCTAATATAACAATTATATTATTCATCAATCATTATGTACCATGGTAATATAAATATTTTCATGATGTAAAATATTTTTATGATCAAGATACATACAACCATAATAGAGACCTTGCATGATCGAAATCAACATTGAATGAAATAAAGTCTTTATTTCGTAAATTTTTCTAAAAGATAGTTACCATAATGTAGTTTTCAAACAATCTAGGGGAATACTGAAAAATATAAATTTATATTTATTAAAATATATACTGAAATATATTGATAATTTAATAAAAATTATGGTATGAAAGTTGGAGCCACACCCTATGAATAACTCGGTGAATCATGAACAATTATCATTATGTATGGAGGGATTTTAGACTATAAAACATCTCCATGAATCGCTTAAAATTAAAAAAAATCACAATTACCTAGTCAAATGAACTAAAATACACAACCACCATAAATAAATAATATCTAAAACCTAAGAGAAACTAATAAAATCTAATTTTAAAATATATCCAAAAATAGTGTAATGTAAAGACCAAAATATCATTAAGAGAAGAACCCAAAAAATCCTTCCTAAAAAAATTATATCCCTAACCTAAATGTAAATTCATATCTTATAATCAAAATATATATGAATTTTTTGAAATTAACCCACATTAGACTTTACAAGAGAAAATAAGAAGAATCCCCATTATTAAATGTGAATTCCACAATGATCTGGTGAAAATTTCATTTGAATTACTAGACATGTAAAGAGAAATAAAGAAATAATGGATAGAGAGGTAAGGGGATATGATGAGCGAAGTTTCCCATTGATTCAGTGATGAAAAATTTCACAATAATAACATTGAATCAATATCTATGGATAATATTTAGAAGATACACAAGGGATTCCATAGGAGAGATCTCATCATCTAGGAAGGAATCAAAACTAAAGGGGGAGGAAATAGGAGTTAAATATGGAATAATGGGAAAATAGTTAAAATATCCCTATAAAAATAGTTACCTTATCTACTTGATATCCATTTTTAGTCCACTAGGATCCTGGTGGTACCCTTAAGTCAACATATTCACTTCAAGGGCCAGCTTGTACCTAGTGGCCTTACAATAGGTACACATTATAACCAGAAGTGGAAAATTATATGTGGAATGTCATTATAGGTATATAAGACCCAAATAATACTAAAATACATTAAAACTTCTCTAAAATCACTTAATAAATCATCCTCTAATACTTTAAATCAATTTCGATTCCTCAAATAGAAAAATATCCCTTAATAAAAAAAATAAAAAGAAACTATGTTCGAACTATTTAAAGGTCAACCAAAAAACATTAAGTCATTCTAGCTAGGAATTTTTTTTACAACCTCTACATAATATATACTCTCATATATGAGAATTCGTGATATATGTCTATCATAAGGAATACCAGTCACATGTTTTTTATATTACCATTGATGCATCCAAAAGATTCATGATGAAAAACATTAAATTCCCTAATAAGATATCCAAGATGACCAATCACAGATTCCAATTCATAAAAAAATATCATATCTCTGATATGCAATTGAAAAATCACATTTAATCATATCTTAATGATCATCACATTTTTAATTCACGACACAAAACCAGATATTGTTGATCCCAAAACCAAAAATATAATATCTATAAGTATAATAGTCCTAAAATTTTCAAATATAAAAGTCATAAAAAAGTATTATTGTAACGTACTCCCAAACCTAATCCATATAAATAAAAACTAAAAAAATCTAACGTCCATAATAATTACACTAATCCATAACACTATTTTGATATGTTACTCCTAAATCAATTTTAAATACAAAAATAGTATAAGATATCAATACTTAATAATAGAAAATATTAATTATAATCTTATAAATACATGCTATGGTACTCCTCACCATAATATTCTATTGGGTTATCTCTTCCGTACCTACCATTATATCCTATTTTATAAAATTATAAACATTTATTAGGTTAATTATAGATAACATCCTTTATTTTAAAAACTACATATCAATTTGGTGTCAAAAATATAACATTGTTACAATAACCCCATTATATAACCACTTCCTTTCAATATTGTGATTTAATTACATTTACAAAACCATTTTTTCCACTACAAAAACAAAATCAACATTCATGTTTTCGCATCCTTTACCCAATTTAAAACACAATTAATGGTAAAATAGTTTTTCAATGAAACCCAAAAATAAAATTCTAATTTAATAGTTCTATGTTCTTACAAAATGTTTAAAAACATGAAAACCCTATTTTAAAGACAAAATTTCCCCTTCTAAAAATATTTCACCATTTAAAAAATTAGATAAAATCAATTTCCTTATATTTTCTTAAAAAATAATTTTATAAATTTATTTCCATACCAAGTGACACTAACATGACATATTATGTACTCAAAACAGATGACCCTTGTTCCAATTAGTCATGCACAAATAATAGTGATTATAATGTTTAAATATAAGTTTATCAAAACATTTCTATTAGTGTATAAAAACATGAAAAATTAACAACACACGCAATAGTATGATACCACATACTCAATTGTGTGATGTAATATTAAAACAAACAATATGGATGATGTCATGATATTTTTCAGAAATACAAATTTTTGTGTTATTTGGAAATAAATATAGTTATAAAATATAATCATATCAAATAGTCATCTACTTAATAGGAAAAAATTATACTATTTGAAAAAAATATAAAATAGTGAGTATGTATCATGATCGGTAATAAGGTGGGTGCATAATATATTAAAAATTCATAATAGTTAAAATAAAAATTGAAAACAATAAACATAATTAAAAATACTAATATAAAAATAACACAAATTCATACTTTAGGAAACAAGGCATTAATTAGATAAGACCACCTACCATAGAAATAAGAATATCTATCTTAATCAAACGAACTAATATTTGGTTTATATTAACCCATTTTTTTACTAATATATATATAGGAAAACATAATAATAATACATTACTAATTTTTTAGTTAATAAAAAACTCAATTGTTTCCAATAATAGTATATAAACTATAGGAAAGCATGTAATAGGACATAAAATCCTATGTGTTCCAATTTACTAACAGCTGTCTGGATGTAGTAGCCAAAATGGGGGGTTTTACTTGATTGATTACTATATGAATATCCCAGGTTTTATCCCATAATACCCAATACATATAATAAAATACATACTCAAACTCATAGAGTCAACTAAGTAAAACTACATCCCTAGTAATCTTATAATTTCACCATAATGACGTTTATGACACCTTTTTACAGTTCAATTCTCATGTCTTCATGGCCTTAAATCATATCTAAACCTCACGAATTATGATCTTAGATCACCTCAAAATTCCATTATAATAATATTATATACAATCTATGACTTTAAAATCCATATATCACTCAGACCACATATTCCACGACCCCAAGAGAATCACTTGATCCCTAATGGATAGGGACTAGAGAATTGTGTTTTGATTCATATTTTGGGAAATTACTTACCAAATACAAATAAATAAAATTTATCCTTTGGTTTTAATATAAACAAAACATGATGTTTCTATATGTTGGAAGTATAAAAATAAAAAAAATTGGGAAACAATAGTTCATACATGATGAGAAGTAGGATAAATTCTATAAAACACTCTAATTTTTTTCATTGAAGAATAAAAACCATCCAAACCTAAATATAAATATTTTCTCAAAATAATTTTTCAGTGAAACAAAGTTTAAGGTGAGTAAGACTATGTGATGAATAGATAATGAGCCCAACTGGACCTTTAGTATCCTCCAATATCTCTAGCCTAATGGTGGAAATTGATTTCACTACCATGGACACATATAGAAATAATCTATAACAATATAATAAGTACTTTTGTACATATGAGTACCTAGAATTAAAGTGTGAAAGGTGTATGTCCACTACGGTTTTGACATCATAATAGAGTACAAGATGTTTGGCAGAGAGCCACCAATGTTGTCTCATTATAATTGGGATATATCATTTTATGAAAAAAATACACTTTTACATAAATATAGTTTTTATTTATTCATAAATAGGAAGAAAAAAATTTCATAGATGAAACCAAGTAAATCATTTTAACAATATTATGTTACTTGGGAGATCATAATAATATTTAATATAAATCCCAAAATAAGGATTACCCATACATTCCATTCATATTTCAAGCCGTTGTTTGGTGTCTTAGATGAGTGGATTGGGAAATCATATTATCATTCCCACTAAAGGAGCATAATATAGTTTGGGTAGAATACCAATTCCATATATGGGATACATGTTCATGTATACATTATTTAGGGAATGTTTCATCTCATCCCTATAGGGATACTAGAGGGGGTCTAATAATGTTAGGGTAAAAACCCAACCGAATCATGTTTATCAATATTCATCAAACCATCATTGGTAGTTTATAATTATATAAAGATATCCCTATTTTCATTTAAATAAATTGTCAACAAATTAATAATTCTCATGTTATAAAAAAAATGTCACATTATAAAACCTAATTACTTATCAATAAAATGACAAAGTCATGATTGAAAAAACTACATGATTTCTCAAGAAACAATATTATAAAAATTATTCATCATGTATTCTACCAAAATGTAAAACACTCAAGTCATAACATAGGATAGATATAAATTATGATGGAAACATAATAATGATACCATTCATCATGATTTTCATAATTGGGTGATAATCTGATTTTGAAAAAATGAATTATAGTTATGATCAGGATATGTAAAAATATATAAGTACATATTCATGATGGTAATAAACATGGAATGAAATAAATATTTATTGTTGTATACTAGTCCAAATAATAGTTAAAATCAAGAAGTAGTCAATCATGATAAGTAAATACCAAAGTAACCAAAAGTGTGACACAGAAAACCCCCAAAGAATACTTAAGATGTACCATCCAACGATGTTGGTGTTTCATAATATTATTTTTTAACAAGTTTTTATGAACCAAACTAGGTTTTAGATTATGTTTTATCCTATGAATTGGGGGGAATATTTGTGTAAGAAAATCCAAATCCCTCAGAAAAATTTATGTTTCTATTTTATGACCCAACCAACACTTTAAATTTTAAACCAGACACTTGATACAACAATGTTTTATTTAGGTAACCATGTTTCAAAAGAGGAAAGGTATAGGTCATGGAAAACAATTTTTCTTATTATTTATGCTAAAAAGGGTTAAAGAGAGAGACACAACTATATTTTGGAAGTATTTCTAAAAATATATTATCTCTACTATGATATTATTTTTTATTAAACTACCTTAAACCCTTATATATTTTATAATATTTTTCAAGATTTGAGGTTAATTACTAACTGAAACCATACGGATTTTCACGTTAAATTAGATCCTCCTAGCTTTCAAATCCATCTTCCACATCACAACTAATGCACCCTCAGTACCTTATGTTAAGTTTGTTTCTTTGGATTATAGTTTGTTCGAGTTTAGATAAAAATAGCTTGTTCATATTATATAATATGGGTGTTAATATTGTAAAAAAACTTGAGTTATGCATTATAAAATAATGGGGGATTAGAAAAGGTGTATACTTTTAATACACAAGTTAACCTCTATAAATTATTATAATAAAAACCCTATTATGGTTTCATTTTAGTTCATGTTTAATATTGATAATGTGTCCAACATATTATTAAATTTTAGTTAGTGTAAAAAAATGATTATGTATAACCATGGAATTTATTAAAGGAACCTCATCAGAATAGATCAAGAGTCACTAGAAGTATTCAACGTATAACTAGTTTAGTAAAATTCAGAATATAGCTAATAGGGAATGGGTTTACTTGAATAGTTTCAATAATTCCCCTTGGAAAATCTTTAATTATTATTTCAAAAATATCATTATTAAAAAACCCATTCATATTTAAAATAAATATTTTATGAACATTAATAATTATGTAATAAAACTAAATATAGTAATTTTTTAGGAACCATGTGAGAATCTATTATTGAGTCAGTACCACCCACCATTATTAATAAAAATTTTCCAATCTGAAAAACATCTCTAAGAATCACATGAAATTTATTGAAATGTAATTATATATTTAAAATAGCATAACTATAAACCACCATAAACAATAAAAACCAAAACATGAAAGAAAATTAAGAAATCAACACATATAATCCATAAAAAAAGGATAACCAAAATTCCTAAATATCATCCAGATAATATCACAAAACATTCACCTTATAATCACTTAATCTATAATTTAACCATACCTCTATCACGTCCAACAAAAACGACGATGAATGAAAATAAAAATTCTAACACGAGCCTCCACAAAATAATACAAGAGGAATCCTCATAGTCTATGAGAAATTATACAATCATCTAGAGGAATTATATTTATAGTCCCTAGTTATGTGAAGAGAAATATAAAAATAAGGTAATTATAGGTAAAATTAGTAGAGTAGGGAATAAAAAAGTTTATTTTTTCATAAAAAACATCCATGAAAAGACATTGAATCAAGATTTATGAAGATGTGGAAGGAGATACCCAAGGGAATCGATAGAGGATATCTTATCAGATAGAAAATACTAAAAATTAAAAAGAGAAGAAAATGTGTTAAAATAGTTGTTTAAGGGAAAAAGTATAAAATGTACCATTAAAAAACAAGCCTACAAACCTAGTACTCTTTCCTAAGACACTGGGTACCTAGTGAAAGCCACAAAGTATGTGGGAAACTGCTTAGGATGGTGGGTACTCAGTGGCCTTCAACCATGTACTCAATATCACATATAATGGTAAATATAGGTGGAACCCTATTGTAAGTATCTAAGATTCCAAAACAATGACATATTATCAAAAAATTTCCAAAAATAACCTAAAAACTCATCCACAAATTCCTAGAATAAAATATATATCATTGAACAAAAACTACTCCCTTAATTAGAACTAAAAAATCAGACGAACTCACCCATTAACCATTCAAAAGTCACCTAAACTACAATTAATCATTTTAGCTAGAATATAAGATTTTACATGAAATTCAAAAGTACTCACACATGCACATGAGACTCAGCACAGTTGGTGAGGTATGCTTAAGTGCATCCACAAGACCCAGGATCAAAACCATGTAGAGACATATTTCCGGTACTGTAGCAGTACTGTAGTAGGTACTGTAGTAGGCACTATAGCAGTACTGTAGCGGACTATACAGTGTGCGGGTACTTTAGCAGATTGTACACTGTACAGGTACTATACAAGATCTGTACACTATGCGGGTACTTTAGCAGGTACTGTTCGGTACTGTATCAGCTAGAACTATTCACCTTAGGCCAGCAGTTTGGGCTTGGAGTCCTTAATGATTTCGGGCCACCCATGCCTTCGGCTCAGTAGGGGTTTTGGGCCACCTTTAAGTCCTTCGGGCCACCTCAAGGCCTTAGGGCCACATGCAGTTTCCCCAGACACAATACTCAAAAGGAGTAGCCCCAGAAGAGGATTCAAGGAAGGTGCAATCACCAAAGAAGAGCCAAATGGATTTTTTTTAGAATGAGAGGGTATGGCTATGAAATAGGTACCATCATGTGCTTCCACGAAAATCCTATCCAAATGGACATGGGAAGGTGGAGAGATACTATTAGGATGTAGATTCTAGGGAGGGGAAGTTCCTTGTAGATAGTCTCGTTGAATTCCCTAAGACCTTCGGGTCATGTAATCTCCTAAGCCTATGGGCCATGTAATCTCAGATCCTACGGGCCTTGCAAGGTTTCCCCCTCATCCCTTAAAAGGGGGGTTATCAAAAATCAATAAAAATGAAGGCCTTTGGTCCATTCGGGCAAAGTACTCACACCAATAATCTTGATACTGACATCCACCCCGGGTAATTCCACTAATGAAAACCATATAAAAATCATTGTGATGAGTAATAAACATTATCATCATAATGATTTCAGGGGGAGAAGAGCCCTCCAAGTCAATCCATTAAAATTGAATATTTAGTTCTATGAAATATTTAGTTAGTTCTAATCATAATCATTTATCTTTAAATTGTTATACGTGTTGAACTGTCATGTAAATTCCCCGAGCCATCTCTTCCATAATGAGGGCTTAAAAAACGCATGTAACATTTTTTAATGAAACTGAACAATTGCACAACACTTTATAAAAACAAGGACCTTTTACTGGTCTAGATTATTTAGAAATTCGAGTACATTTCCCATTTTATCAGAGTTGATAGAAATAAATTGTCCACTACACTTCCACATGCTAACTCTGAAAGCGACGAAATTTGTAAATAAACATCTAAGATACCTTGAAAAATCATTTTTAAACAATGGGTGAGCATTCAATTTCCCAGTAAGAAGTTTTGAAAACCTTTCATAAATCCTATTAAATATATATCTTTTATTAAACATTAATAAAATTCAATTATAAAACATTTTTGATACACAATTTACAAAATAATATAATTCTTTGAAAAATAATTATACTTTGAAAACACTTTTAAACTCATCAAGCGATTTGGTTGAAAATATTAAGAAATGTCTTAAAACAATATGATGCCACTTAAAGCATTGAAGGCTATCTTGGGCCTACCCACTTGAGGGATGGATTCACTCTCCAATTTCCTATCTTATTTTCAATGTTAAAGTACCATTTGTTTTTTGAAAAAAAAATTTCTTAACATTCCTTATATACATATAAATCTCACTAGTGTTTTAGCTTTAATATATTAATAATCACACTTATAAAACATGTTCAATTATATATATATATATGAATAAACACTAGTCCTCATTGAAAATTACATATTCGACATAGTACGATCAAATATCATGATACAAGACATTTCATAATCAAATGGAATATCAATCGACATCCAGAAACATAAAATTTCCTCCTTATTTCCATAAAAATACATTTTTGTAATGTTTATTTAATTTCTCATGCATATATTTATATGTAAACGTATAAATGAAAACAAAATCATCGATGTATGGCTATAACCTTTATTTTTACATCATGCAGATGATAAAATTAGGGAATTATTAATTTATAAATTCATTTGTTAATTAATACTTTATTAATAATTTATTTAAAACAATTATATACTTGAAAAATTATACCATGTATAATTTTTATATATAGTTGAAAAATTATGACATTGTTAATTTATAAATTCATATGTGAATTAAAACATGATTAATAATTTAATTAAAACAATTATATACATGAACATCATACAAGTATATATATAATATTAGATTGAAATGATAAATTCAAATATAAAAACATGATTGATTTTAAATTAAATGAATAGTTAATATTCTTCTTTATTAAAATTTCTGAGAACATAAACTCAATTAGAATTAAATTTAAAACCCAAACTTTTGATAAATTTGGGTAACACTTAACTATATATATATAACATAATAATAATATTTGAATAAATGGATTACCCATGAAAATAAAATTTCAAATTTAAAAATAAAATAAATGAATATCTTTATTTCTAAAGAAGGTATAGATTTAGAGAAAAAAATAATTAAAAGTATCATTCCCTTATTAGAACCCATTCACAGAATAAGAATTAAATTCTGAAAAAAGATAACACCTTTCAATTTCTTTTATATAGTTTATATTTACCAGGAAATTAAAGAATAAAATAAATAAAATGATATTCCCTTACTAAAATACTAATGGAATTGAAATGAAATTAAAATAAATTCCCCACAAGAAATTAAATATTTTCTAAAGAACGAAAACTCGGTCAAAATCACCTCTAAACATAAAATTCATTCATAAAAATAAATATTTGAAAACCAAATATTTTCTTTGAAAATTAAAATCATGTATGTATACGCATATCTTAAAAAAATTAATTTATCAAGAAAAATAAACCCTTATCATCGGAAAAATTAGAACATATTTAAAGTAAATGAAAACCCATAGCATTCGAAAAATAAAACATAATGTAAATAAATGAAAATCCTTACAAATTTTATTTGTTGAAAACTCCCCCTCCCTGACAGATGAATTAATCACTCACACACTTATTTTCCTCACATACGGTGTGCAAGACATGAATAATTAAGGTAGGGTAGTATATCACTTCATAAACCTAGGAATAGTGCTTCCCAAAACACTCTACATAAAGACGTATTTATAGTCCAAAACATCCTATTTGTGTATTTTATTTCAACTTGATGGGATAATTTATTGATGCAAGATGGTTGATGCAACACTAACTACATGATAATGATAAATAATTTAAGTAGAAATAAAAATGTAGAAATATTATTATGTCTTGTGCCTGGATAATGATATTTATATTTTTTTATGTTTCTGATAACTGTATACTGAAATCGACAAATAAAAAAATCCAAAAATGTAGATTCTTATTTAATAAGAGTCAATACAAAACAATAAAAAAATGATCATGAAATATATTAAATATCCAAAAATTGTACTACCTTCATAAACAGGGATACCGACTGAAGAATATGAAAAAAAAAATTAATAAACTAAAATAGCTTCAACTAACATGATTAATATGTATTCGATCTTTATCCTAAAGCATCGGTTTATAACTGCACTAACAAAGGAAATTGACATCAACCGATAAACAGACCAACACAAAAACAAGAACAAGATAAGATTTTGGGTATAAAATAATCCTAATTACAGTTCTCAAAATCGGATCATGTTGATTTTCGGAAGAAAAAAATTAATTGTGAACATACATCACTATTAACCTGATTCAGCCATTAATTATATAGATATTAGAAATAGGATTCTTCCTACCTCATGTATATTTGAAACCCTAATCACGATAAATCAGGTTTCTATTTTGGTTTGTGACTCATCGAATGCCTATGCCCTCGGTCAAACTAGAGTCCGGTCTACCTCTATTCCCACTCGCGACCATGATGTCGACCCTGACTCACGTTTGGCTTTGCTGAAGTCCGATGAGAAAACCCTCGCGACTGGACTCAATTTTCTTCATCTAGTGATGAAAGATTCTCTGCGCAAAAGGTCTTCATCAAAACCCTATCCCGAATCCTAGTCACGATCGCACCCTTCACATGAAACTATACCCAATTTTTATCATTTTTAAAAAAACAACTTATATCATTTTATTTTATAATATAATTAATATGAGAAATTAATAATTCTCAAATATTATACTATTGAAAATTAATTTTATAATTTTAAAAGAACACTCATATATATATATATATAATTATCATATTAATATCTTAATTTTAATAAAATAATTCTTAATATTAATATTCACATAAATTCCAAAAAAATTAACATATTTATTTTAATTCTTAAAACATTATTTAGAATAATATATTGAATATTTTTAAACTTTTTTTATTATATAACAATATTCAAATCAATATTGTTTCTATATATGGATATTTATTTATTTATTTTATCAATATCTCAATGGTTATCATATTTTGTTTTTAAATTTTAATTTATAATTTCTAACTGATAGTTTTTTTATAACGGTCAGATAAAAACTTGATAAATATTATATCTAAGGGCATTAAAACACACATAAAAAATACTATAATTCTCACACCACTGTTTTGGGAAATGGTTTTATATGTTCCTCGTGTTCTTAGTTTTTTTTATATTGTTATTTATATAACATCTATGCTTCTATCATATCCAAAATATGTGAACTACCTGATCGAAATCATTGTGTTTCTGAGAAGAATTCCATTTGTTTTATTATCGATTTCAGTGGGATAAATGGGTTAGTTTTTTTGTGTTAAGGATTTGTTATGGTCTTTGTATAAATAATGTTCTTAATATGTATGTCTCTACATTCAAAAATTTATGTATTTTATTGAGTTTTGGAACATTGACAATATATAAAACATACTTTTAAACCTGGGGTGTTACATTCTCCCCCCTTAATTGAATTTCACCCTTGAAATTTTTTGACACTTATCACTTCTGGTTTTCATCTATTCTGAGTCTCGCATGATATCCCTAAGGTCTATAAAGTTTTCTTCCAAAGATATCGTGTCTTTATATGAGATTAAAGTTCAAGGAGGCTTCTAAATCCTCCTCCCTCTTTTCCAAAACACAACTTGTGCAAGAGGTGTTGTATGGATGTAAACATTGGAAGACAGTCCTCGAGGAATGATAATCAATATAGTATCTGCAAAGGTCCTCTTTAATTTGATTCCTATAATAAAGTGTCATGGCTTCATCTTTGAATGTTTCAAAGTCATCATAAATTCTTCTTGCAAATCAAAAGCTTAAAAGTTGACACATATAAGTCCCGTGAATATTTCCTTCTTCTGATGCTCTATAAACGGCTGATATTGATTCTAGTTTCTCAAATAGGGTAAATCACCTGAAAAGTCCTTTGGGATATGCCCCTTCGCATCTATAGAAGTGACATTGAATCTGTATGATGTCTTCGAAGACAAAACCTGAACCGTGATGAAAATAAAGTATATTAGGTGTGCCTGATACATTTTAAAGTCATTTATAGGAAATCTTCATGGATTCGTAGGGATGAAATTCTTCTTTGCATGATTTTTCCATGATCATAGCAAGTAATTCATCCTGAAGGCCAAAGAGAATAGTTTGAGTTCTCCTTCCTTGAATCTGAAAATTAAAAAGAAGAATTTTGACTAACAATGTATACTCAATCTATCGAAGGGTTCTAATTTTCCAGAGTTATCTAGATCGTGCCTCTGATACCAATTATAACGCTCGGAGCCCACTCTTATAGACACAATGATTAAAAAAAGGTGTGTAATTTTTTTAAAAAGAGAAACTGAACAATTACACAACACTTTATACAAACGAGGACCTTTTATCGGTCTAGTTTCTTGAGAAACTATAGTACATTTCCTATTTCATCAGAGTTAAAAGAAAACAATTATCCACTACACTTCTGCACGCTAACTCTGAATGTGGTGAAATTTGTAAATTAACTTCTAAGGTACCTGTGAAAATCCATTTTTATACAAAGGGTGAGAATTCAATTACCCAATAAGGATTTTTGAAAATCTTTCATAAATATCATTAAAAGCATCTCTTTTGATAAAACATTAGAAAAATTAAATTATTAATACATTTGTAAAACAAAATTTAAAAAATAATATAATTCTTTTAAAAATAATTATACTTCGAAAATGATTTTAAACTAAAACAGTGATTAGGTTTAAAAAATTAAGCAATCTCTTAAAAAAACAAAATATCTGAGGCCACTTAAATCTTTTAAAGCAATATTGGGCCTACCCTCTTGAGGTATGGATTCACTCTCCAATTCCCTATCTTATTTACAAAGTTCAAGTATCATTTTTTTTATAAATTTTGTTTTTCTTAGCTTGACTTATATACATATAATTTTCACTCGAGTTTTAGATTTAATATATTTATAATCATGCTTGGAAAACATGTTCAATTTTATTTATATATAAATGTATAATCACTATTCCTCATTGAAAATTACTTTTTCGACTTAGTACGATCAAATCTCATGATACATGTTATTGCATAATCACATGGAAGATTAATCAACATCAACACACTTAAAATTTCATAATTATTTCCATCAAAATCCGTTTTTGTCAATTTTATTTAGTTGCTCGTGCATATATGTATATATTAACATATAAATGACAAGAAAATAATCGATGTATGACCTTAACCTTGATTTTTATGTCATGCACATGATAAAATTATGACATCCTTAATTTATAAATTCATTTGTGAATTAATACTTGATTAATAATTTATTTAAAACAATTATATAATTGAACAATTATACCAAGTATAATTTTTATATATAGTTGAACAATTATGACATTCTTAATTTATATATTCATAGGTGAATTAATACTTGATAAATAATTTATTTAAAACAATTATATACTTGAACATCAAACAATTATATATATATATAATATTTGATTGTAATGATAAATTATAATATAAAAACATGTTTGATTTTCAATTAAACAAATAGGTAATTTTCATCCTTATTCAAATTTATTGAGAACATAAACTCAATTATAATTAAATTGAAAACCCAACCTTTTGATAAATTTGAGTAACACTTAACAATATATATATAACATAGTAATAATATTTGAAGAGATGGATTACCCATGGAAATAAAATTCCATATTTAAAAATAAAATAAAGGAATATATTTATTTCTAGAGAAGGTATATATTTACGGAAACATATAATTAAAAGTATCATTCCCTTACAAGAACCCATTCACAGAATAAAAAATAAATTCAGAAAAAGATGACACCATTCAATTTCTTTTATATAGTTTATATTTACCTGGAAATTAAAGAATAAGATAAATAAAATGAGTTTCCCTTAATAAAATAATAATATAATTGAAATTAAATTATAAATAAATCCCTTAAATTAAATTAAATAGATTCTAATGAGGGAAAACACCATCAAAATCAAATTTGAACATAAAATTAATTCACAGAAATAAATTTTTGAAATCAAAATATTTTCTCTAAAAATTAAAATCATATATGTATATGCATATCTTAAAAAAAATTAATTTATCTTGAAAAATAACCCCTTAGAATTAGAAAAATTAAAAGATAATTTAAATAAATTAATACACTTAACATTGTAAAAATAAAATATAATGTAAATAAATGAAAAAACATACAAATTTTATTTGTTGAAAAATCCCCTTCCCTAATAGATTAATCAATCACTCACACACTTATTTGCCTCACATAGGGTGTGCAAGACATTAAGAATTTATGTAGGGTAGTATAAAAATTCATAAACCGAGGCATAGTGCTTCCCAAAACACTCAACATAAAAACCTATTTATAGTCCAAAACTTTCTATGTATGTATTTTATTTCAACTTGATAGGATAATTTATTGATGTAAACTAGTTGATGCAACACTAAGTACATGATAATCATAATGACTTTTAATAGAAATCAAAATTTATAAAAACAATTATTTCATGTACCAAGATAGTGATATTTATATTTTTTATGTTGCTTATAACTGCATATTGAAATCGAAATAGCATGAAATCCAAAAACATAGCTTATTATTTAATAAGACTCAATCCAAAACAATACAAAAATTGATCCTGAAGGATAATAAATATGAAACAATAGTATGGCCTTTGTAAACAGGGAGACAGATTGAGGAATATAACAAAAAAAATTAATACACTGGAATATCTTTAACAGACTTGATTAATATTTATTCGATATTCATCCTGAAGCATCAGTTTATAACCGCACAAACAAAAGAAAATGACTTCCACATATAAATATACCAACACAAAAACAACAACAATATAATATTTCAGGTATAAAATAATCCCAATTGTAGACCTCAAAATTAGAGCACATAGATTTTAGGAAGAAAACAATGAAATTGTGAACATACATCGCTATTATCCCGATTCAGTCATTAATCATACAGATTTTAGAAATAGGATTCTTCCTACCTCATGTAGTTTCGAAACCCTAATCGCGATTAATCTGGGTTTTCGTTCGGTCCACGACTCATTGAATGCCTATGCCCTTTTTCATACCAGAGTCTGGTCTACCTCTATTCCCACTCAGGACCTTGATGTCGACCCTAAATCTCCCTTGGAATCACTAAAGCCCGATGACAAACACCTTGCAACTAGACTCGATTTTCTCATCTGTTGATCGATTATTCTATGTGCAAAAGGCCTACGTCAAAACCCTATCACGACTCTCAGTTGTGATCACACCCTTCACACAAAATTATACCCGTTTTCTTATCATTTCTTTCATTTTTTTTAAAAAAACTTATATCATTTTTTTATAATTGTATTAATATGAGAAATTAATAATTTTTAAATATTATACTATACTCCATTAATTTTATAATTTTAAAAGAATACTCATATATATATATATAATTCTCATATTAATATCTTAATTTTAAAAAAAATTATTTCTTAATAGTAATATTCACATAAATTCCAAAAAAAATAACATATTTATTTTAATGCTTAAATCATTATTTAGAATAATCTATTGAATATATTTAATTTTTTTTATTTTATAACAATATTCAAATAAATATTGTTTTTATATATGTATATTTATATATTTATTTTACCTATATATCAACGATTATCACATGTCATTTTTATATTTAAATTTAAATTTAAAACTTATAATAGATAGTTTTTTATAATGGTTGGATAAAAACATTAAAAATATAAATATCTAAGGGCATTCAAACACACATAAAAAATACCACGATGCTCCCCACACTATTTTTAGAAATGGTTTTATATGTTCCTCTTATTCTTAGTTTTGGTTCTATTGTTCTTTTTATAACCTTTGTGCTTCTATTAGATCTAAACGATGTAAACTACCCGATTGACATCGTTTTGTTTCTCATAGGAATTCCGATTTTATTATCGATAGTAGTGGGTTTAATGGGTTATTTCTTGTATATAAGGATATATTATGGTCTTTATATAAATAAATTGCTTACTACGTATATCTATGCATTAAAAATGTTATTTATTTTATTACATTTTGGAACATTGACAATAGATAAAACATACTTTTATCCTTGAGTGTAACAATTTTTTTGGGTACAATTCAATATACACAAAGAGATAGTCTAGTGTGGTGGGAAACCAGTAGATGTATCCCACTTCTTACAGATGGGTGTGGCAATAATAAAGATATTTGGTTGTGATAATCATGTGGAAGAGTGAAAGAAGTTAATATCATTTATGATGTGTCTTGGTTAATGATATAATCATGAGTGTTAAGGAATGAGTTTGATGTCCTTCATCTTGTGAGGTGTTGGAAATATTAGTGATTGATTTGGTTGGAGTTAGTGTAAAATTACTCTTTTATAATTTTATGGTCTAAGTTATGTTATAGATTTTTAACTTGGTTAGCATATTTTATTATTATTTGGGAATAAAATACACTAATTAATTTGATTTATTTATTTAATCAATTAATCTTTGGAAAATAAATAGAATCAACATGGAACCATATGAGACATGGGGATAAGTTAATTTATTAGTTTATATATGACGTACCTATGGGTTATATTTGTTTCTGGGGACATGAATATATATTATGATTACACAACATTGATTATTATAAATTTAGAATACTTAATTTTTTCATTAAGGTATGGCTTATTTATCATTGTGTTTTTATCACCAATATTTTTATATTTAGGTTTTCATGTTTTTTTGTTGGAGTTTTTAAGAGCCTTTAACTCGATGATTGAGGTTGATATAGGATCATGGTGTTTCAATATTATTCATGTGCTACTTTGGTATATGATTTTTCTTTATTATATTATATTTTTGGGAATTAGTGGTTTCTTGGATACAGTTTTAGATATCGCCTAACTTGATTACATATTAGGTCATTAATGAATTACAAATTGTTATGATATCATTTGATATTATTTTATAATTATTCATCATATAGTGTTTTTCATTTTATTTTACTATCTTATGTTAGAGTAATTAGAGGTAAATGCCTCCAATATGTGAGGTGTATTCCCTTGGAAATAGTTTCCAACTCATGAACAATTGGAGTTTCATTTCTGGGGTCACAATTAGTTTCATCACTGACCCATGTGGTGTCTTAGTGGACTTTGATTGTGACATGGTGGATCATACTGATTAATACTTATTATCATGAACTTCTCACTTCATGATCTATAAGAATGCAGGTTATGAGGATATACCATCCAATAGGAATTTAACTAGTTTTATATGTCATTGGATATTCCTATTTATGATGGAGCATATTGTTTCATACCCTTAAAATCATAATAATGGTGTATCATGAATCGCATACATTTATGTGTGGAAAAAAGACGTAATGATATATAATCATGTTGAGGTAGAAAAGTTTAAATGAATCGTAAGTGGTATGGAATTATTTGGATGGGAATGAATAGAATTTCCCATTCCATTTTTATAGAGAAATATAAAATTGTACCTTTCCTTGAAATAGAACTACCAAAAAAATCTATATTTATAGAAGTTCAAAGACACGTTCATTACATAAATTTAAAGAATGATAAATCTAGTCTATTGTTGATGACATAGGTATTTATCATGATGGATGATATAGTATTAAAAAAGTGATTATATTAAATAATATAATTGATAAGAAGGTTTTTATAGTTACAATACGTACTTCTTTCCCTATTGTCTTTCTGTTGTATTGTAAGACATTGATATTAGATATAAGGTATGATTTACCAATTTCTATTAATAAAGTGGTATTATGGTTCTCACATTATGTGTATAAAGAATCTCATAAAATTAAATATAATTTAATTTTTAGAATATATTTATTCCCCGCAAGTGGAATAATATTTATTTGAGTATATGTTGACTATATAAACTCAAACATAAGATATTTGTATTTATAATATACGAGTTAGATTTTATCTCCTATTTAATTATTCCCATGGTAATGATTTTAATATTTATTTATTAATAATGTTAGTTAATATAATAAAATAAATATTTATTCAAGTTATATGAATTTTAAAAACAAATATTTATTCACAGTATTAGTAAAAATAATATTTTTATTATTTTGTAAAATGAATATATATTTTAATATTCATGTTCAATAATTGTTTTTGGAGAATATGGGTTGAATTTAGTAATCAATTGGAATTTATATATTATATTTAGTATCATTTAGGAAAATATTAATTTATGAAATGAAATGAAATGTTATTAAATTTAATGACATTCATGGGACATAATAATAATCATCATCATCATCTTCAATATCATTTGACATATGGTTGGATAAAATTAAATAATAAGATAATTTGTTTTTAATTAAGTCAAATTTAACCTAGGTATAATGTTTAGAATATATCATTTTTAATGAATGGTGTTTTGGACACATCAACGCATTTTCAATAATTCTTTTAATATCTAAAATTAACTCTCACTCCCTCTCTCTCTCTCAAGAATATACAGACAGAATAAAAGAATATTGTTTCAATCCATAGACAACTACATAAATAATGTGATTCTTCCACATAATAATTATAATATTAATAGAATAGTTCTAAGATTAATGGTCCATCTATGGATACATATAGAAGTATCATTTGTATAATTCTCTGTCACATCAATAATGAATCAAGAGAGATGATGTAATTTAATCAAGAATATTATAGCAGATGAGGTAATTCTATATTTAAAATAATTATATACTTATTTTTATGCTCATGTCTATCATATTGTAGGGTATGTTCATAATATTATTTAGATTTATCCATATTTTTATGAAAATAATAAAAATGTGCATTCACCCAATTATATTGTTGTACCCCATATTCCAAGACATTAATGGTTGATTTCATTGGGCAGACTCCATAGTGGATGCTTGATTGATTTTCTACATTAGGAGGACCTATATGTGGGAGTTATATTTCATTATTATAGAGGAATTACATGTTCTACTCCCTAGGATGGACCACCCAATATAATTATTTATTTTTTATAGGCATGGGGAGAACCTCTATGTAAGAATGATCATTTATCATAGGGAGAACCATCATGGATAATATTTAGACAGAACCTTCAAATAATATGCATGATTTTCTATTTTTAAATATAGTACCTCAAAGTCATATTAAATATTTTGTATCAAAATCAACCTCCATGGATGATAACCTATGAAGGACCTCCATAAATGCTGTTTGATTACTCATAAGTAGACGGAGGACCTCCATGTTGGCCAGATCTTCTATCAAGGGAATGACTACCATAACTGGTACCCTAAGGAGGAACTCCAAATCTAATTCATGATACATTTTTGAAATATGTAGGAACTCTATATTGGATTAATTTTTCAACATAGAGAGAACCACCATGGTTGATTACTTGGGAGTACATTTAAATCTTGTTCATGATTAGTTTTTTGAAGAGGAGGGACCCCTTGTCAACTGAATCTTTCATCCTATGGAGACCTCTATAATTGATACATTAGGGGTGGTGGCTATGGTATATTGATTCAACATTACCAAGAAAATCATATTATTAATATGTTCCTTCTTAATATCCATTAATTGTTTATTTTATAATTATCATAGAGAATAATTTTATGGTGGGAACCATGGGGATGACATCAATGGTGGTTAGATTTTTTACTTACAAGAACAATGAGAACCTCAATGAAATTTTTCTAAATATTCATTTCGAGGACCTCCATAGAAAGAATATTTTTTATGCCCTCATGGTTTCTTAATTTTTATCTCAATAGGGGGAATTTTGGGGTGGGTGTTGTAATACCTAGTTATTTTAAATGAATTCTATGATTGATATAATATAGAAAACACAACATCAATCTTTACAACTGAGAAATATTATTATTTAATTATGATCATTATAACCTAGTCATTGAATTGGATATTATGAAAAGGGGTAACCATGTTATGATATATATATATATATATATATGTATCCTAATTAATAAAATTTTAGATATTAATTCTTATGAAATATGTACTCATTTTCTTGAATCCATTTTATGCTTCAAAAATATATTTTACACAAAATTGATTTTAATTAATTATTGGGAGTAAATATTATAATTAATTTCATAAATTTTTATAATTATTAATTTATCGGAAGGATATAATTTTTTAAATAAACATTATGAAACTATATTATAGTGAGATTTCCTGGGTTTTAAAAAAAATATTGATTTGGCAGTGAATAGTGAAATGTGCCCATTTTATAGAAAATTATCATTCTTTTTAAAGTATTAACATATTCACATTTTTTTATTTTGTTTTATAATTTATTTTATTAATTTTAATTAAAAATATCCCATATAATTTCATTGGAATCTATATTATGCATAATTTTTATTTATAAATTTATTTATACTTAAAATTGACTTTTTTGAAAAACTGTTTTTCACTACATTTTTATGGTTATTTTAAAATATATTTATTCAAATCATAGGATATAAATTTTAATAAATATATTATATATTTTTAATAAAAATATATAAAGTTTTAAATTTGTTCATCATTTCATTTGGTCATAATAAATAGTAATCATGATAAATATCTATCACCATATTAAAGGGTAAATTAGGTTGACTATGGGTAAAAATAATATGAAAAGGATTTAAAATAACCCAAACACTTGAATATACTCAATTTAATGACTTTATCTTTTCTAGTCCTAACCAATATTTTGAAATATTGGATTTTGGGGCCATTTATCATTGTTAATGACCTTCATATTATTTTAAGTAATGAATATTTCAAAAATATCACTATTTTAATTTTAATAAATGTAATATGTTTTGTAAAGAAGAAAAGAATATTAATGATTTTAAAATGGTTAATTTTAATATGAATAATTGTTTTTATTATGGAAATTTATTATAAAATTTTTCAGATGAAATAATTTCACTAAATACTTATGAAACACTGACACAGTGTTTGTCCATAAAAGAGAAAAATCAATTAAATGGTTTAAAAAAATTAAAAATAACCTTTTGGGGTGATTTCTTATGGTCCAAATGTTTTTTCATAAATATAATGCATTATTTATTTGGTAAAAGTTTATATTACAACTAAATTACAATCATAATATTTTTTATTCATTTCTGTCAATAGTCCTAATATGACCTCAATTATATTTAATATTAAAAACTATTTTAGTAAATGATTTAAAATTTATAAAAATATGATATTTCTCTAAGTTAATGGTATAGTGTATAGAATATAATTCATTTTACATGCATAGGTCACTTTTCCTATTATAGTAATATTCCTGATCTCAGATGTGTAAAATCACGTTTTCATTGAAATTATTAAATAGGGTTAATGGGGAGTTAAAACTAAGAGATAAGGGATAAAAATCACCTAAAATTGTTTACATTTTATTGGTTGAGATTTTTTATACCTCAATCTATAATATTTCTTATATATATCAATTTTGTTCCATTAAAACATGAAAATTAATTTATATTAATTTAATACATTAAGTTATTCCAAGGGTTCCCCTCTCCTCTCTTACATAAGGACACTACCTCTCTTTTCTTACATACACTTCATGTGCAAAATAGCTAGTACAGCCCCTAAAAACTCTTATTAACAAATTTATATACATTTTTCTGTTTCTTTTCTTAATAAAATACCATCCTTAGGGTTTTTAAGGATATAACCAAAGGAGGTTCTTCAAAGAGGAGATAAGCATCTTAACCGAGCTTTTTCATTTTACATATTCACCATCCTCATTATATTTATTCCAAAATATTCCAATATAATAACATAAACATATAATATATAAAAAGATATTATTATATTAATTTATTATCGTTATTACTCTCCTTTTACAATCATGGGAAATGAAACCATTGTTCATGTGTATATGAGGACGACCACCTCACAAACTGATGTATTTTGTTTCTTATCACAACCTTTCATGTTTTTTTATTGTGATGGATTTTAAGTAAATATAAGATATTAATGAAATAATTATGACCCTTTAAATATAATATATCATATATATTCATACCATTCTAATCATTAAAAATTTAATCATTGCACATGTGTATATATGGGATAATATCTCCACATAGTGTAGTACTTCATTTTTTAAAAACCCTCCACTCATAGATGGTCCCGCAGATGGATTTAATGGTGAAATTTTATTTTTATAAAATTATAATGAATATGTAAATATAATATTTTAATTTATTTCTTAGTTTTCCATCAAATTGAATTTAAAAACATCACTCTAGTGTACATGGGGACTACCCCTTTGTGAGCCGATGTATTTTGTTTTTTCATAACCACTTTTCATAGATGGATTTAAAATAGTATTTGATGTGTAAGGATGATAATTATATAATAATTATTATTCCATATATTATGTAACAATTACCCCTTTGATTGTGCTCAACCTACCAAAGTCATTTTTCAATTATGAACAAAATATCATCAAAGCACATGACGTGAACTTAATTGACAATGTAATTCAATGTGTCATTTAAGTAATTTAAATAGATATTTTAATGATAAGGGAATAAAAGTAGAAAATTTTTAAAAAAATTTAAAAAATTAACATATGTTTATTATACATTAGTTAGTGGACATATATAAAATGTTGGGACTCGATGTAAGGGATTACATAACTCAATTTCCTTTCATTGGGTTATAATACTTCTTTATTGATTATTTATTCCATGATTTTTTGATAATTTATCCCTAAAATGATTTATAATTAATTATTATTTTTTATGTGGATTTACACATGTTCACATAATCGTTCAGTCTATTAATTATCACATCAAAGGTTATGATCTTTGTAAGGGTCTTATTTGCCTCAATAACATTTACTAAAGACATGTTTCATGTCTTGTACCTTAGTTTCTCTGTAGGGTTTACATATTTTCCATTAATGAATTTTGAAATGTTACTTAATTTAATTCAAGAAATATATACATCCATACCATATTATTTACTTCAATGACTTTTTATTCTAAATTTACAAAAGTGACAAAGGGATTATGTTTTTATTTCATTTATTTTTGGAATTGTTTAAGATCGTGGTTATTTTGGGATAAATGGTATGATCAAAATTAATTTAACACATATATTTTATTATACTATATCTAATTATATGTTTTATATGAATTTTTTTAATTCCCCCCTCTTTGGTACTTTATATGATCAAAATAATGTTTTTAAATAAAGACCAACCTCATTTATATTTTTTGGTTGAGAATAATTTCTCTTCTATATCCATGACATATCAAATGTTTAAAATATTGTTCAATTATATAGATAAATTATTTTTTTAATTAATTTTCAGACAAATTTTGATTTCATTTAAAATTATTAAGTGTAATATTTATATTGTTTCCCAAATAGGGAACTTTTTTTTATATAATTATAAAAGGGATTGTTGTTTTTAACATTTTCCAAATGATTCTATTTATATTCCATTATAACTATTCTTTTCATTGAATTTTCACATGAATTTTTCCATAGTTATTTTAAAATAATATATTTTACAAAATATTCAAGTAATTTTCATTTAAAAAATTTTCAATATAAAATGATATTTTCCTTATTTACAATGAAACGTCTTAAATATTCTTTTAAATGTATTTATCATATTTGTAAATATCCTTTATTATTTTATTATGCTCAAATAGGGATATATTACAATAATATCATGCTTATTGTTTATATATATGGATCATAGTTATTTCAAATAAATGGAATTTTTCATTTTTCATGGTTAAATCACGCTAAAAATGAATGATCGTTGTTTTTAAGGGTGTTATGTTGAAAAGTGAAAGCTTCTAAATATTTTTTTTCATTTTTTGGTATTTAGAAACTTTTGTAAATGATTAATGGGTGGTTCTATTACAATACAACAATGGGTTGTCACATTATAAACCATGGATGGGTGGATACGTTGAAAAAAAAGGATGGGTGGGATTTTTATAGACCTCTAATGCATTGGGTGAAGAGATGTAGTTAACTGATTGTATGTTAATACCATGTGATGAAATATTTAAATATCTTAAGTTACTCCTAATAAAAATTGAGTCATCCTATTTTTTGGGATTCCATTATGAAAATATTATTTTCCAACATACGAATATATTTTCTATAATATTTCTAAATATTTTTATGGTTCCTTTTTTAATGATTGAAATAAAATGGATTATAATTTTTTATTTTTATGACTATTTACATCATTAATGATTTGTGTCATGCCACATGTTTAATGATCCATGTTTTTATTGGTATTATTTATTTAATGTTATTCTCATCTACTTATTTTATGTCATCATACCATTATTTATATCTTATGGTCATAGATGACATTTAATTATTTAATTTTATGTTTACCCTTACTGAGCATTTTTTATCACCCTTCACATATTTTACATTTTTATAGGTTACTAAAACTGATGTTAAATTAATAATTTATTGAATGGTTTCATGTGTGAAGAATTGTATAGGATATATTGAATACTTATTATGAAGTATGAAAATATGGATATAGTGGGAAAAATCAGATGAAGACATGTGAATTGTTATGTAATATATTTTCATAATTATTTAAAACTATGAACAAAAAACTCCTTAGGGATGTGTGTGATCAAATATTTCTATTTGATATTGTATGTTTTGGATTGTTAAAATTCGGTCACTTTTAATGGTATCAAAGATAAAAGTATAAAGATTATATTTTTATAACATAAATCAGGAGAGTAGGTTCAAGGATATTATAGTTTGTATCTGAGTATGTCTTAGATAAATTAGGAAATAAGATGTTTTCATTTGAGTTTAACTTATGAGTTATGAATAACATCATGGGTTTATATTTTACATTTGACCACAAGTTAAAATGCAAATAAACCCCTTTTTACGATTTATGTGATGTGATTTTAAGGAGATTAATGATATTTTGGGGGATGTTTTATGGGTTTGATGTATATATGACACTTATGCTTAATGTGAAGTATTATTTTGGAAGAATGCTATTAAATTTTGGGGGATATAAGATAAAAGGTAGGAGGAAACCATTACGGTTAGAAAATTATTTAATTTTGATATTATTGTTGTTAATAGGGATATAATGTTATTTATTTATGTAATGTATAATTTGATACTTTGGTGTTATTGTGTAAATTTTGGTTATAAATGTATTATTTATTAATGTAAATGTTTATTCATTTTGGGTATTATCTTACCAAATGATAAAAATTTTGGATTTAGAAAATATTAGAGGATCTTCTATTCATACTTGTATGGATCCTATGATCTATTAATATTTTAATCTTTATTTGTGATAAATATTCATCATAGATACCCATATCTTAGAATATGGGATGAGAAAGTGGTAGAAATTTGTCAAAACACACAATCAAAGGGTGAAATATTGTTAATGGATTTGAGTACAATAAAGTAATTATATTTTATAATGTTTTTAGTTGGGATAATAAATGAATCTCTCATAAATTAATAAGGATTCATTTTTACAACCAATTATGATGAATTGATGGACCTATTTATCTCTTATTAATTCAAAATTTCATTGTCATTAACTTTTCTTATGATCACATTTGTTGTCACTCTCGGTCTTTATTTAGACATTATATTTCATACCCCTTTACATATTTTCACTCATCACTAATTTTATCCTATTTAGAAACTATTAATTTGTTATTTCAAATGACCTTCATATTACCCTTTCCTTCTTTAAAATTTATGTTTTATCAACCTTGTTAATGATATGGGTTTTCAACAATATTACTTTCAAACATTAAACCCTTGAATTACTAAGAATGAGACCAATTTTTGAGGTTTCAATTTATTTATGTAGGTGGTAATGTAATACCCTATGATTTTAAAATATTATTGTGTTCGATAGTGTACAAGACACACAACACCTATCTTTAACAACCGAAAAATATTTTTTTTTAATATGACCATTTTAGCCTATTTTTGGAATTAGTGGGTATTAATAGGGGTAAAAAATTCAGAAATATATGTATATATTTATCTATATATACAAATAAATACTAATTCATTAATAAATTATTTTTAAATAAGCATGTGATTTTTGTTAATGTCATTTTATGTTTGAAAAATAAATTTCTTCAAAAATGATTATTATTTGTGAGTGAATATTAAAATTGATTTATACCACCTTTATAAATAATATTTGATAAATAAGATATCATTTTAACAAAATCATATCATAATTATCTTATTGTGATGTTTTGGGATTTTTATAAAAAGATTGATTCTTTAGGGAATATTAATAAATACAGTTTTTATAGAAAACTAAAATTTGTTTTCACCTATTAAAAAAATTACATTTTATCCATTGGATTTTGAATTTTATTTTTTCCTTTTGATTAAACAAAATCCAATAAATTTTATTATAATTTATGGTAATCTTAATTTAGATAAAAATACATTTTCATACTTAAATATTCATTTTTTGTAAATTGTTTTTTTCATATTTTGTTGGATTATTTTAAAAGAAATTTGTTCCAATTATAGGAACTAAATTTGAAAAAACGAATTCAATATTTTTAATCACAATTTAAAAATTTATTAAAAAATCTAACATTATTTTAGGTCATAATGAATAGTAATCATGCTAAATATCTATAACCAAATCCTAATGGTAAATTTGGTTAAATATGGTTAAAACTAAAGTCAAAAGGATTTAAAACCCCCATAAAAATCTCTTATAATTTATTTTATTAGTATAGTTTTATCAGACCAATAAAATATTTGAAATCATTTTTCTGTCATTTCCCCTTGATAAATATATTTATATTATTTTAAGTAAAATGTCACTTTCAGGATTTTAATCTCTCTAATATGTTTTCACATCGATAAAAACTTGTCATTAATGGTTTTAAATGGTTATTTTTAATATGAATTTTTTTTATGCTGTTAATATATTTTGTATTTTTAGTGATGACATAATTATATGAAATTCTAATGCAACACCGACAGAGTGCTTCATCACACAGTAGAAAAATCAAGTAAATAATTTTAAAAACAATGAAAGAAATAGTTTTTAGTTTATTTCTAGTGTTCTATAATTTTTTTCAAATATAATATAAAAATTATCTTCTAAAATTTTATATTCTAACTACTTTACAATAATTATATTTTTTAAAAGTCAATTATGGGAATAGTCCCAAAAATGAATTTAACAGAAATCATTAAATAGGGTTAAAGGGGGTTAAAACTAACAGACATGGGTTAAAAACCCCATAAAATGAATAACTTTTATTATAAGGAAATATTTTGACTCATATATATCCTATTATCAAAATATATCAATTTTCCATTTGAAAATGAAAATAAATTTATATTAATTTAATAATTTGACTAATTCCAAGGGTTCGCCTCTCTTCTCTTATATAAGGACACCACATATCCTCTATTTTATAGACTTAATGCATGACTTATCATGAAATAATCCTACCAAAACCACTTATATACGTATTTAGATACATTATAGTGGTTTCTTATTATTAAAAGATTATCCCTAAGGTCCTTAAGAAGAGATCCAAATGTGATTACTCAATGAAAGAGGTAATCTTCTTAACTGAGTGTCTTCATTATACTCCGTAACTTGTATCATAATAATTGAAAAATAATAAAATTAATATCAAACATATACTTATATGTTATTATGTTAATGGATAGACTGCATTTATCTCATTTTCCATTAAAATGGGAAATGAAACTAGTGTTGTTTGATAAATGAAAACTTTCACCTCATTAACCAATGTACATCATTTCTCATCACCACAAATAATTTATGGTTATTGTGAATTATTTATTGTAAATATATTATATTAATGACATAATTTTGATTCTAAAAATATATTATATCATCTATCTTCATATCATTAAAATCAATAAAAACAGAATCATTGCACGCGAATATGTACGGACTAATGTCTCCACATGTTGATAGGCTTCATTACTCAAAAACATCCTCTGATGGATGGTCATGGGGATGGATTTTATGAAGGTAATTGATATTTATAACATGAAATTTTTTAGAAGAGATAATATTTTATTTTATTTATTTGTCTTGCATATAATAAAATGAAAAAACATCACTCGTGTCTATGTGCAGACTACTGCCTCGCTAGTTTATGTATTTTATTGTCCTTAATTTTTAGAGAGAGATATAAAATTATATTTTATGAATAATTATGATTTTAATTTAATTATTTTTATTCTATATATGATTTATTAATGACCCCTTTAACCATGGTGAACCTAACAAATTTAAAATTATGAACCGAACATCCACAAAATGCCTAACATGAACTTAATTGATTAAGTAGTTAAATTATTCATTTAAATAAATGAAATTTAATTTTTAATGATAAGAGAATAAAATGGAAAAAAAATATTGAAAAAATAAATAATTAATATAAGTTTATTATATAGGATTTAAATGACATACATTGTATTTTGTTACACAATGAAAGGTGTTTCTTAATATAATTTCCTTTCATTAGGTTATAACACTTCTTCATTGAATTTTTTAGGTAATGATTATGTGTAAATTTATAGTTAAATAATTTTATGATTTTTTTACACTTTTTTATGTTTACTTACATATTTTTACATAATCATTTTAGGTACTAATTAACACTTCAATAGTTATGATCCTTGAAAGGGGCTTCACCATCTAAATCACATTTTTTAGGACATGTTTCATATCGAGCACCATGATTTAATTATATAGTGTAATTAATACACCATGAATAAATTTTGAAATATTAATTCATGTAATTCATTGGATTTATAGATCTATCACATTTTGAGTATTTCAATTAATTTCAATTCTAAATTTACAAAGTGGTTAGGGCTTTATGTTATAATCTCATTTATTTTTTGGATTGTTTATGTTCCAATTTATTTTGGGGGAAATTGTATGATATTAATTTCATGAAACATATATTTATTCTTATATTTTTTTATGTATTTTACGTTATTTACATTCATATTCCCCTCTTTGGTACATAAGAATACCAAAATAATATTTTTATGGAAAAACTAACCTTATTTCTCTTTTTGGTATGTAATGGTTTCTATTTCACATCGATGTTCGTAGAAATATTTTTATGAATATTATTATATATTAATAAAATATTTTAAATATTAATTTTAAACTATATTTTACTTTATTAAATTTTTTTTATCAATAATATTTTTTCATTTTCAAAACAGGATACTTTTGTATTTTACTGGAAGTGTGTAAGTGATCCATATTTTTAAATTTTACCAACTTAATGGATATTCTACACATCATAACTATTATTTAATTTGAGTTATCTCTTATATATTTTCATATATATTTTATATAATTTTTTTTTATTAATATTCAACTATTTTGATTTTTATTTTTTTCAAATGACTAGGATATTTTCATTGTCTTCAAATAAATTTCTTAAATATTCCTTTAAATGTATTTTTTATATATGGAAATGTCCTTTATTGCTTTCCTATGATCTAATATTGATATATTCTAATTATAAAATCCTTATCATATAAAATTGTGGATTATGATTATATTAAATAAATCTTTATGGAACCCATTTCTTTTTTATATGTTAATCAAGCAATAATGTTATGATGGTTGTTTTTAAGGGGTATATTTTAAAATATGCACATTTATAAATGTTTGTTCATTCTATGGTACATGGAAATATGTATGAATGATTTATGGTTGGTTATATTATAAACTAAGGATATTTGGTCATATTATAACCATTTATATGTGGTTATGTTATAATATAAAACAGGTGGATCCATTATAGCCCTCCATAGAATTAAATAAAGTAACAGGGTTAACAGATTGTATATTACACCTAGAAGATGTTTGAGTTAACTATTGTATGTTACTCCTTAGATATTTGGTAATTATATAATTTTTTTGATTTTATGATGAAATATTGATTATCCTATATACCAATATATTTTTTTCAATGCCTTATATGATTGTTTAGTGGTTCTTTATATCACGGTTGACCTTACATGGCTCATGATTATTGATTCTTATGCCTCTTTCCTTTGTTAAATATTTATTCAATGTCACGTGTTTAATTATCCATATTTTTATTCATATGAATTATCTTATGTTATGATCATATAAATTTTTATGTTATTATACCCATATTCACATATTATATTTATTGCTTATATTCACATTTTAGTACTTATGTTTAACCATTATAACAATTTTAGCTCACCCTTCATCTGTTTTCCATTTCTTTGGGTTATAAATAATTATGCTAAATAAATTATTCCTAGAAAGGTTTCATGTGTGAATAATTTTATGTGATTTTTTGAAGAATTATTATGTAGTAATAAAAGAAAGGTATAGTAAGAAAAAAATACCACTTCAACATATTTCATTTCTTATGTAAGAGTTTTCCATAATTCTCTAAACCTCTAAACCTAAAAGGTATTTATGTATATATGTTATCCAATATTTCTGTTGGATTTTATAATTCTTAAATGGATAATATTAGGTCATGTTTATCATTATCAATTCCATAAATTTCAAGATTATGTTTTTAAAACCATACATGTGAGTATGTTTAATGATATTTTAGGTACCATAAGAAGAAGCATTATGGTTTATACCCTAGGGATGGCCTCATTAATTTCTCCATTATTCATTACCAATGGTAAAATATCCATATTTTTTAATAACATTTTTCATATGACCTTTATAAATAATTTTTTTTCTCCCTAAATGGGGAAGGATAGGTTTTATTTTTCACTAAAACATATCCTGAATATGTATAAGGATTTCTATTGAGGGTAACACAGCATTAACCACATTCAATCATAAGGAATTGATAGATAAGTTTAAAGATGATTAAATAAGATAGGAAGATATATTACTACTACTATTATTGTTGGTTCCCCTATTTGGGATCTCCTCCAAGGTATTATTGTATGAATGATCAGAGCTAGAGCTTATGTAGTAATTTTTTAATGATTATATTGAGTGATAATGGTATTGTTCGTGGTTTAGATGTTCTTTTATTGGATGCTATGAAGTAGTTAGACGAAAATGAGATGTTCATTTCTCTATTTACCCAATGTATTTAAGATAATTATTTTTGTCTTTTGGGAGATACACCTGATGCATTTTGACATTGATTTGGTTTTCAGCAACCCCGGTTATTTCATCAAAATGATTTCATCCCCTTCTCTAAAAACCCTCTGGTTTTTCCAAAAAAATATAGGGTTGGAATTATACATTTTCAAAGGTAATATTTAACTATTTCATTTAAAATTTAGCATTGAAGGTGATTGTTATGTGATTATATATTTTAATATCTCAGAATTAAGGATACTATATCAGTGATAATGTCAACAATGGTTTGATATTTAATTTTTTATATTTTTAGTTGTACTAGAGACCATGTAATCCACCCACCCCCCATATAGTTAGTGTACCATGTGACTCAATATCTATTGATTGCAAACATCATCTTCATTCTTTAGGGATAATATTAAAAACCACCTTTTAGTGTAGTATCAAAAATTATAATGTGTGTCTTGGAAATATATTTTAAATTTAATGGATTTTACATCAAGTTAACCATTTTTTGGTTTTAAAATTTTGTATAACACACCTATTTGGGGTTTTTTCATGGAATGAAGGTTGAAAATTAAAGGATAAGGGGTATAATGATACAAAAAATTGGGATTGTGGTATATGTTAGGACCCTATTATAGAATTAAGGATGTTTATAAATTCATATGGATTGAAAATACTAATTAACTTTAAATAAATGGTATTAACTAATCATGATATTTTTTAAAAGAATAAAATAGAAGGAATAATATAATCCTATATTTGAACATAATTATTCAAATAAAGATTACGATGGGAAAAAAAGAGGGCCCATAATTTATAACAAAATTATAAGAGGATGTTTTGTAGATATAATTGAATAAAGTCTCCCTAATTGTCTCTATCATTACATTTGAATAAAAATAGCATCCCAAGACTTCACCCAAATTGGGATGTTGTTCGAAACTTCTTTACCTTCCATGGATATATATGGGAGACCATGATGTTGATCACTTGAATGTAATCAATGAAATCATCGAAGTATATATAAATCTTCTAGTAGGGATATGAAATTTTATGATTAATATTTTTTAAAATGGAGATGGATTCCACCTCAATACGTATCAGAGATCAATTATTGTTTCTAGTGATCTGAATTTCAAAGATAACCACTTCCATTTCCACTTCATATTCCACATTAGTGAATAAATATTTATAAAAAAATATACGGGGATCATAAATTCAGTCTCTACATGTTTCATTGTACAAAACTAGGCCTTGGAAACCCTAATAAGTTCCATCAATTTTTATTTCCATCCAATACATGTATGGAAGAATCTAGATGATTGAGATGATACCAGCATGACTTCAATAATTTCCCTACAATACCAACCAATTATAAACTATGTTATCCTATATAAATATGTAAATAATACTAGAATTTTAATTATTATCTATATTATCACTACAAATCCCATGGGGTGTTAGCATAGTAGTACCTGTTGGTTGTACCCCTCGCTCTCCATTGGAAATAGCCCAGGCTTGAGACCCTCCTGACTCGAACACTGTGCGTATTATGCACAGGATGATTCAAATCCATTTTCCTATCCAGGGAATTTTTGGCGCACTCTAGGCATGGTGGGACCTTCAGTGGGAGTCGATCGTTAACCTTACACACGTTTTTCACATGTGCCTTAACCCAGTTGATGAGGTCTCTCTAGGTGAATCCACGATACCCAGGTTCGAAACATGGTGGATGCATAATTTTGGGTACTGTATTAGAGGGACTGTAGTAGTACCGTATTAGTTATTGTATCAGTACTGTGGGATACTATAGCAGGTATTGTTCTGTACTGTAACATCCAAAACTATTCACCTTGGGCCACCTGTTTGGGTTTGGAGTCCTTAAAGACTTCAGGCCACCCAACCCTTTGGGTTAGTAAGGCATTTGGGCCATCATTAAGGCTTTCGGGCCACCTCAAGGCCTTCGGGCCACCTCAAGGCCTTCGATCCACCTCAAGGACTTTGGGCCACCTAATATACAAATGCCTAGATAGATTATTCAAGGAACCAGCTCTAGAGGAGGATTCAATAGCAGGGCACATTCACCAGATTAGGGATAATATATTTATAAGAATGAGAGGGTATAGTATTGCCATCAGTATCGGGTTTGTACATCTCTGCACATGACAGATAGCCGAACAACCATGCAAAGTTGGAGATTTGACCACGATGTAGATGGTGGGGAGGGGCAGTTTCAACTTTTCATAGTCTGTATGATTACCACAACACCTACAAGTCATGTAATGTCTCCAAGCCCATAGGAAATGTAATGTTTGGATTCCCCTTCAACCCTTAAAAGTGGTGTTATCAAAAATAAATAAAAATTGAAGGCCTTCAGGCCATTCATGTATAATAACACAAAAAATCACTATGTTCATTTCCATTTGAAGGGAAATCTCCATATTATTATGTCTCTCCATATTTTTATTCTAGTATATGTTGTAACTGATTTTCTTAATACACCCCAAGAAGATGTTCTTGAGTTATTCTAAAATAGATAAGGTAAAATAACAAGATATGATACCCAAAAAATGGTGTTCCCTAAACGCCTTCCCTTCAAAGGTATTAAAAGAAATATAACATAGAGCCTTTTCAAAGAAATGGTGTAAAAAAGTGTGATCAATAGAGTCGGACCATTATTTCAAATGTTGTATATAATGAAGTGAGGTGTGCCTGATTTTATCTTGTTTTTATCATTTGTGTGTTTTCCAAATAAATACATACAAATTAATGAAAATATGTAAGTTGAAATCCATAGTTGGTAAACTTAATGTAACCTATTGGAATTCCAATTCACCTTCCCATAATTGAGTGGTAGAATAGAATATTGGTCAATGTTCCATTTATATTTTACTTCCTAAATAGTATTTTCTTATAAATAGAGAACATATAACCATAAATGATATCCCTTAGTACACTGGGGATGTGACCGAGAGGATAGTTGATCATATACATAACCATGGTATGGGTTATAGATTATCTCCTTGAATGTAATCAAATAGTAGAGTTCCAATCTTATTATGTATCCAAAATTATAGATTTTACTCAAAACTAAGTATCATATAGGAAAAAAATCTTATGGAGGTTTGAACATTCATTAAAATAGGACAAAAAATTAGAAACATTATAGGTCTTACAAAATTTATTTCTTTCGAGAAATTTTATTTTCAAAACGTTAATCTCATTTAAGAGGATAGATAATATCCTATAAACAAATTGTTCTTATAGGTCTTATTTGAGCCAAATATGATTATTGATTCCCAGGACACTATCTTTTATGGTCATGAAGGTCAAACTCTAAGAAATAGTTATTTGCTTCCACTCAAATTTAAATCCACTCCATATCAAATTAATGATACACATTATCTCATTTAGTATAATGATTTTCTATTTATAGATCATAAAAGAATAAAAAATATGGGTATGATGGTTCTAATAAGCAGAGAGGTTTGACCTACCCAGGATAGATAATTCTATTTACAATAGCTCATTTTACTTTTTATATCAATTGAAATATCCCCAAATTACTCCAACTGTGGCCTACTGTATAATAAGGGTAAGATAAAATAGATGAATGTTAGATTCCCATCCATAATATTCAAGAGACTTCTGATAATAATTTTGTTATCAATGTTGACATTTATATCAAAGAAACTAACTAATTTATCCTAATTAATGTAATTTTAAGAAAGATATATATAGTGGTAAAAAAGGCGATTTATTTAATTAGTGTTATTACTCCCCAAACAAAAAATGATAATTTCACTTTCACATAGTAGATGTTTAGGTTTCTATTGATTTCTATCAGATTTTATAGTCATGAACATCCCATTATCATCATGAATAAACAGATACCAACTAATATAGGCTTCAGCAGTACTAAAGAGGAATAAATGTAACACCCCATGGTTTTCTAAAAATAAATTAAAATGATTGAAATTTTGTTTAAGGTAGATATTTATAAGTATACTTTAAATATAATTTTATTTCTCCTATGTTTTGAATTTGAAGAAACTTTCATCTACAATTGTGTTCAGTATGTTATTTAGAGTCTGATGAAACCAACTTGTTTTTTGTGAATAAGAACATACCCTTACAAATAGTAATATGGATAGTAATATGACCCTAATGAATAGTAAATTTTATTATTATTTTATTTTCTTAAGGCTGTAAGATAATAACATTTTGGTTAATTTTTCTTTGTGATAAAGAAGTAGTTGTAGAATTAGAACTGTTAATTTTTTAATTAAGTATGTTTTATTTAAAAATTAAATTACTTATATTTAGAACATTATTTTTAAAAAATTTACTTCATTTTTGAATTATACACATCAAAAAATGGTAAGGCTGAATTTTATGGATTTTTCTAAAATTCAAGAATTTCGATGAATAGTAAAATACGATAAAATATGATAAATGCTAAATACATGATTTACTACTTCATAGGTGATGTAAGGATGATACAATCCCACATGGATCTAACTCAGATACCATTATTACTATTTAGGGTCACATTCATTGAGATTATTCCTAGTCTTGATAAAAATATTAAAATAATGATTAAAATAATCTAAAATACCTCCCCTCCTCCACTATAAATACCACCCTCACTCCCCTCTTCATCCCACACCTCTAAAGACTTGAGAATTGTATAATTTCTTCCAAATTCCCTCCCCAATATTCTTCCCCACGTCCTAGAGCTTCTGGTCTCACCAAAAGACCAAAATCAAATCCCTTAAGAAGGATTTCGAGGAGAAGGGATTAAGAGGTAAACAACCTCTTTTATTTTCTTCATTATCTTTCATTTTATGTTATTATCTTCCATTCCCTTTGGCATGTGTTGGGATATTTCATTAAATATTTTCCCTTACTGTCCATATTATTCAGGAATGATGAGATATTCCATTAATCTCATCAATCTTGTTTTTATGAAATTTTAAGAGACGCTGTTAGGATGCCGAATTTTCGTAAGAAATTTCTTAAGTTTTTCTTTTATTTCAGGATTCTTTTTTCTTCTTTCCTCACCCCCTCTTATCCAAGAAGCATAAAATCTATAGAATCATGTATATTCAGGATTTTCTCATGTTTATGGAAAATTAATCATCATTATTATTTTCCTCTCCCACTTATTTAAGGAATAAAGACATTGTCCGTGATGTGTCGAATTACCGACATAGTGGACGATGTAATTTCAATTTCCATTAATTATTTTAAGTCTGGTCATGAAACCATTTATATGGTTGAACCATGTTATAATATAAGTTTTATGACTCATCCATGGTTCTATAATTCTTTTGTACTCATGGTTCTAATTTATAAGACTAAATGAGGTTGTTATTATCAAAGAACCACTTAAATTATCTAAACAAACATCACTAATGTTTTAACTTATGAATCATCATCATATAAAGAATCAAAGTGATAAATGGTATAATTTATGGTACAGTAAATATTTAAATACTACTCCATTCCAATTCTATAGTTTCACTTCCAATCGACAAGAACAACCATCATAAACCAATCATGGAAATCACGTGAAGAACTCACCCAAAGGCGGTGTAAGAAACAAAATACTAACAATTAATGGGTGAAATTATGTAATGAAATGACCATATAAGATTTTATAAACATAAAAATTTTTCTTTAAAATACTAATAACACTCTTTTAACCATTATACAGGAGTTTTAAACAAGTTTTAAGTAAGACCAACCTAAGGTAAGGGAATTATTTACCCGATTTCTATTCTTTGGGTTAACATTCTACTTCGTTATTTATGTTGTATTTAAATTGTTCATGTGATTAATTATGGTTATAATATGTTTAATAATGTGAATTTACAAATTATATACATATTACATACACTCTATTAAGTCTCACTTCAAGTATATGATGTTTATAAAGGACTTTTCTTCGAAAATCCTCTTTTAAAATTCAGTTTTACAAGATTCAAAAGAAATGTTTTTATGATATTATTTATGTTGTATGATTATGTTTTGGTTATTGGGAATTGTTTATAATGATGGTTGGGACCAATATTTCCCTCAAATTAATTGGGTCTGTGTATGTTGGAGGTCGGCCGTATAGTTACTCCATGTTTAACTACAATGGTTACACAAAATATAAGGTAGTCGTGATGGTTACAAATTATAAGGCAGCAGTGATGGTTACAAGATTATGTAAGTAATGCCCCAAGATACCTTTATTGTTCTACTTATGTTCTTATATATGTGTGGAAATCTCATGTTTTACAAGGTAAGTATTTATATATATATATAGGTGATAAGTAAGTCTTTTGAAAATGATTTCATACGTTACATGTTTTCATGGACTAATGTGTTCTTTACTTCTTTTTCATAACTTACTAAGATTTTGTGCTCATACAAAGTTTTTAAATGATTTTCACTGGTTAATGGATGATTAAGACAAAAATGAAGCCATGTTAAATGTTGAATAATTGTCAAGGAGTCTTGTTTAGGTTTTAATGTTTTATATTTTTGAAAAAAATGGAAATTGTTTTTATGGTATCCACTTTGTAACAATGTGTAATGTTATGAATGTATTGTCCTAATTCTCTAAATCACTAAACTTGAAAATATCCTCAATGTAAAAGTATGTGTTTTCTTGACTAAATTCTTGATTATGTATGTAATAAGTTCGAGTCCGTATAGTTGGTATCAGAGGATGGTTTAGATAACTTTAGGGGTTTGGGTGATGTTAATAGAATACCATAAACTATTTTCACACTATGTTTAATTTGAAATGATATAGAATTTAAATATTATAATATTGCTTTATCTAAGACATGTTTGTTCAGAATGGTTTTCCACAGAAGGAACATGGATGCTGAAGAGGAGAGGCACTAACAGAATGAAATCCTACCTGATCTACAGCCCTGAATGGTAGGGATTGGAACCGAGCAGTTTGTGATAGTAATGGCCCACCTAACACAGGCAATAAATGGTTCTGGAATCCATGCAAGAGAACCAATAGAGGTACTACAACGAAACATGACAGTAGAGGAACATTTAATGAGACAACATCCTCGTACATTAAATGGATCTTCTGACCCAGTAGTAGAGGATGGGTGGATCAAAGCCCTTAAAAAGATATTAGATGTCATGGGATGTTCAGAAAATCAAAATGTAAGTCTTGAAATTTATCATTTGGAAGGGGAAACGGATTATTGGTGGTCAATGGTAAGGAATATCAGGGGTAGAGAGTATTTTTATTCCTTAGAGTGTGATGAATTTAAACGTCTTTTCCTTGAAAAATATTTTCCTAACGTGGTGCGACTTAGAATGGAGAAGTGATTCCTTGAATTGAAACAGAAGGAAGATTCAGTGGTTTTGTTTGAAGCGAACTTCACCCGATTGGCTAGGTATGCTCCAAATCTTATTCTGCATCTCAATAGAAAAATCAACCATTTTTACTCAGGATTGAAGCCAAGGTATCAAAGGGCGTTGTCCTCCAGTGGATTCAAATGTTATGAGAAACATGTCTTATGTTCTAAGAGGGTAGAGATGGATTTTTCTGATGATCATGTGCATTTTGGAAACAAAGAGAAGAAGAGGTCCAGTTGGCAAGCAATGGGGAAGAATCAACCAGTGAAATCTGATGGTAAGAAAATTTAGTTTCCAGTTTGTGAAAAGTGTGGCAAGAAGCACCCTGGGAAATGTCTTAGCAAACCTGGGAAGTGTTTTAAATGCGGTATGTTTAGACATATATCCTGAGACTACAATAAAAATGATCCAAATACTAATCCTGATAAGAAAATTGTAAAGTGTTTTATATGTGTTGAGATGGGTCATTATGCAAACGCCTACCCAAAGAGAGATCCGAATGATGCAAAGAAGCCATAATACAAGTAGAAAGGTGTAGTGAGATCCTTTACGACTACGTCAGCAGATGTCGGGACATCCAATGAATTTGTATTAGGTACATTGTTTGTTTACTCAGATTTTTCTAAAGTTTTGTTTGATACGGGGTCTACACATTCCTTCATCTCTGAGAAATTTAATGGTAATTTGGAATTATCACCTCAACAAATGAGACCTGATCTTGTTGTTAAATCACCAGGGGGAAATGTTATAGCAAAGATGAATTATAAGAATCTTTCTATTGTGTTCTGTGGAAAGGATTTACTTTCAATCCTTATTTTTTTACCCTTAGTCGAGTTTGATGTTATTCTGGGGATGGACTGGCTTTCTTATTATCATGCTAAGATTGACTATAGAGCTAAAGAAGTTGTTTTTCAAAAATAGTTTCAGTTTGTATATAAGAATGAACCCATACAATTGATAACATATCAGGAAGCTAAAAAATTATTGAAAGATGGAAATGAAATTTATCTTGCTCATATTTTTGAAAACAGGGGAACTATTCAAATTAATGATGTTACAGTTTTAAATGAATACCTTGATGTTTTTCCTGATGAGTTACCTGGTGCCATACCTGATCGAGATGTCAAATTCACAATTGACTTAGTTCCAGATGCTAAGCCAATTTCAAAACCTCCTTATCATATGGCTCCAATTGAACTTCTTGAATTGAAAAATCAGTTGTAGGATTTTCTTGAAAAAGGATTCATTCGTCCTAGAACTTTAGCTTGGGGTGATAATATAATGTTTGTTAAAAAGAAAGATGGTTACATGATACTTTGCATTGATTATAGAGCTTTGAATAACATCACTATTAAAAACAAGTATCCTTTTCCCCATATCGATGACTTGTTTGATCAGCTCCAGGGAGCTTAGTACTTTTCCAAGATTGAATTGAGATTCGGATACCATCAGCTAAAGGTTATGGAGGATGACATCCCAAAAATAGACTTTTGTACTAGATATGGGCATTATGAATTTGTTGTTATGCCGTTTGGATAAACTAATGCACATTCTGTATTTATGAATCTTATGAATAGAGTATTTCATGAGTTCGTGGATAAATTTGTGGTTGTATTTATTGATGACATTATGGTTTTTTCTAAGAATAAAGAGGAGAACGAAAAACATCTAAGGGTTGTTTTAAAAACATTAAAAGGAAAGAAACTGTATGGAAAATTCAGCAAGTGTGATTTTTGGTTGCAACAGATTTCTTTTCATGGGAACATTTTAAGTAAGGATGGAGTAACAGTTGATCCTTCCAAAACCAAAGTAGTTGATGAATGTCCAAGACCCACAAATGTTACAGAGATTCGTAGTTTTCTAGGCTTAGCATGTTATTACCGATAGTTTGTTAAGAACTTTGCACGGTTATCTATCCCAATTACTAAGTTAACACGAAAAGGGGTTAAATTTGTTTGGACAGAAGAATGTGATGTTTGTTTTCCGGAACTGAAGAAGAGATTGGTGAGTGCTCTAGTTTTGGCCTTATATTCCCGAAATGGTGAGTTTTTCATTGACATTGACGCTTCGTTTAAGGGACATGGTTGTATTTTGATGAAGAATGATCAGGTAATTTCCTATGCTTTGAGGAAACTTAAACCCCATTAGATAAATTATCCCACACATGATTTTGAATTGGAATATGTGGTTTGTGCTTTGAAAATTTGGAGGCATCATTTATAGAGAGCCAAAGCCCAAATATATACTAACCATAATGTCTGAAGTATATATTCACTCAGAAGGAATTAAAATGAGGTAGAGAAGATGGATTAAATTGATAAAGGATTATGACTGAATGATCAATTACCATCTCAGAAAAGAAAACAAAGTGGCAGATGCCTTAAGTCGAAAACATCATTCATCATTAACTATGTTACATTTGGAAAATGATCCCTTGATTAATGATTTGATGAATTTTGGCTTAGAAGTTGTTGGTGAAGGGAATAAATCTATTTTGATTCAGGTTTCAGTGTTTTCTTTGTTGTCAGATAGAATTAAGGGAGAACAGAAGGAAGACCGTGAGCTACAAAAAAAGGTAGAATTGGTTAATGTGGGTAAGTTTCCAGAATTTATCCTTGATAAAGATTGTGTTTTAAGATTTGGTAAAAGGTTTTGTGTGCCTTGTGATTCCCAGTTGAAGAAAAAATTGTTGTTTGAAGCCCATAGTTCTCCATTTTCTGTTCATCCTGGAAGTACTAAGATGTATAGATACTTTCAGAAGTATTATTGGTGGGATGGAATGAAAATAGATATTGCAGATTTTACCAAAAAAAAGTTTGACATGTCTGCAGGTTATAGCAGATCGGCAGTTACAGAAGGGGATGCTTCAGATTTTTCCAGTGCCAGAGTGGAAATGGGAGAATGTATTCATGGAATTTGTGGTGGGACCACCAAAGACTTCTCGAGGTAATAATGCGATTTGGGTTATTTGTTGATCGCCTAACAAAGTCTGCACATTTTCTTTCTATTTGAGATACAATGACTTTGGATCATCTTTCCCAATTGTACCTTAAGGAGATTTTCAGGTTACATGGAGTTCCTCTTTCCATTGTATCTGACCGAGATCCTAGGTTCACTTATAACTTTTGGAATAGAATTTAGAAGTCATTGAGAATAGAGTTAAATTTCAGTACATCTTTTCATCCTCAATTAGATGGGCAGTCAGAACGAACGATTCAAACTTTGTAGGATATCCTTCGAGCTTTTTCAATGGACTATCAAGGAAGTTGTGATCAACATATTTCATTAGTTGAGTTTTCTTATAATAACAGTTTTCATTCAAGTATTCAGATGGCACCTTTTGAGGCCTTGTATGGGAAGCGGTGTCAGACTCCAGCGTTTTGGGAGGAAGTTGTTGAAAGAAAGTTGATGGGGCCAAAATTAGTTAAAGAAGTGGCTGAGAAGGTGAGGATGATCTAGCAGCACATGAGGACAGCTTAGAGCATGTAGAAAAGTTATGCAGATAAAATAAGGAAAGACTTCTCTTTCGAGGTTGGTGACCATGTTTTCCTTAAAATCTATCCTTGGAAAAGTGTGATGCGTTTTGGTAAGAAATGGAAGTTAAGTCCACAGTTCATCGGTCCTTTTAAAATATTGGAGAATTTTGGAACAATTTCATACCGAGTAGATTTTCCTATGAGTTTTTTCAGGTACATGATGTTTTTCATGTTTCTATGTTGAGAAAGTACGTGTCATATTCATCACATGTCTTGAGCCCAGAAGCAGTTCAGCTAGAAGAGAACCATTCTTATGAAGATAACCCATTTCAAATTCTTGATTGAAGGGAACCTGTAATGTGGAATAATGTAATCCAACTGGTAAAGGTTTTCGGGAGAAACCACATGGTTGAAGAAGCAGCATGGGAGTCTGAAAATTCTATGAGGGAAAGGTACCCTCACTTGTTTAATAAGAAAATAAAATTGCAAGGATGCAATTTCCAGAAGGTGTGGATAATGTAACACCCCATGGTTTTCTAAAAATAAATTTAAATTCTTGAAATTTTGTTTAAGGTAGATATTTATAATTATACTTTAAACATAATTTTAGTTCTTCAATGTTTTGAATTTGAAGAAACGGTCATCTAAAATTGTGTTCAGTATGTTATTTAGAGTCTGATGAAACCAAACTGTTTTTTTGTGAAAAGTAACATACCCTTATGAATAGTAATATGACCCTAATGAATAGTAAATTTTATTATTATTTTATTTTCTTAAGGATAGAAGATAATAACATCTTGCTTAATTTTTCTTTTTGATAAAGAAGTAGTTGTAGAACTAGAACTGTTAATTTTTGAATTAAGTATGGTTTTATTTAAAAATTAAATTACTAATATTTAGAAAATTATTTATAAAAAATGGACTTCATTTTTGAATTCTAAACGTCAAAAAATGGTAAGGGTGAATATTTGATAATTTTCTGAAATTCAAGAATTTTCGATGAATAGTAAAATACGATAAAATACGATAAATGCTAAATAATTGATTTACTACATCATAGGTGATTCGAGGATGATGTAATCCCCCTTTTATCGAAATCACATGCCATTATTACTATTTAGTGTCACTTTCATGGAGATTATTCATAGTCTTGATAAAAATATTATAATAATGATTAAAATAATCTAAAATACCTCCCCTCCTCTACTATAAATACCACCATCACTCCCCTCTTCCTCCCACACCTCTCAAGCTTTGAGAATTGCCTAATTTCTTCCAAATTCCCTCCCCAATATTTTTCCCACGTCCAAGAGCTTCTAGTCTCACCATAAGACCAAAATCAAAGCCCTTAAGAAGGATTTCGTGGAGAAGGGATCAAGAGGTAAACAACCTCTTTTATTTTCGTTCTTTTCTTTCATTTTATGTTATTCTCTTCCATTCCCTTTGGATAATGATGGGATATTTCATTAAATATTTCCCTTTAAAGCCATATTATGTATTAATGATGAGATATTCCATTACTCTCATCAATCTTGTTTTTATAAAATTTTAAGAGACGTCGTTAGGCTACCGAATTTTCGTAAGCAATTTCTCATGTTTTTCTTTTATTTAAAGATTCATTTTTCTTCTTTCCTCACCCCCTCTTATCCAAGAGGAATTAAATCTATATAATCATGTATATTATTGATGTTTTCATGTTTATGGTAAATTCTTCATCATTATTCTTCTCATCTCCCACTTATTTAAGGAATAGAAACATTGTTCGTGATGTGTTGAATTACCAACATCGTGGAAGATGTAATTTCAATTTCCATTAATTCTTATAAGTCTGGTCATGATACCATTTATATAGTTTAACCATGTTATAATATATGTTTTATTACTCATACATGGTTTGTAATTCTTTTGTACTCATGGTTCTTATTTATAAGACTAAATGAGGTTGTTATTATCAAGGAACCACTTAAACGATCTAAACGAACATCATTAATGATTTAACTTATGAATCATCCTCATATAATGAATCAAATTGATAAATGGTATAATTTATGGTACTGGTAATATGTAAATTCTAATCCATTCCAATTCTGGATTTTCACTTCCAATTGACAAGAACAACCATCATAAACCAATCATGGAAATCTTGTGAAGAACTCACCCAAAAGAGGTGCAAGGAACAAAATAATAAGAATTAATGGGTGAAATGATGTAATGAAATGACCATATAAGATGTTATAAACAAGAACATGTTTATTTAAAATACTAATAACACTCTTTTAACCATTATACAGGAGGTTTAAACAAGTTTTAAATAATACAAGCCTAAGGTAAGGGAATTCTTTACCCGATTTCCATTCTTTGGGTTAACATTCTACTTCGTTATTTATGTGGTATTTAAATTGTTTGTGTGAAGACTTGTGGTTATATTATGTTTAATAATGTGTATTTACAGAGTATATATATATTAAATCCACTCTATTAAGTGTCACTTCATGTATATGATGCTTATAAGGGACTTTGCTTCTAAAATCCTTTTTTAAAATTCTGTTTTACAGGACTCAAAAGCAATGTATTTATGCAATTATTTATGTTGTATGATTATGTTTTGGTTATTGGGAATTGTTTATGATGAAGGGCGGGACCAATATTTCCCTCCAATTCATTGGGTATGTTTCTGTTGGAGGTCGATCGTATGGTTACTGCAAGTGTAATTGCGATGGTTACACAAAATATAAGGTAGTCGTGAGGGTTACAAATTATAAGGTAGTTGTGATGGTTACAAGATTTTGTAAGTAATGCCCCAATATACCATTATTTTTCTACTTTTGTTCTTATGTATTTTTGGAAATATCATGTTTCACAAGGTATGTATATATATATATATATATACAGGTGATAAGTAAGTCTTTTGAAAATGATTTCGTACGTTAGAAGTTTTCATGGAATAATGTGTTCTTTCCTTCTTTTTCATACCTTACTGAGATTTTGTGCTCATCCCAATTTATTTAAATGGTTTTCACAGGTTAATATATGATTAAGACAAAGAAGGAAGTCATTTTAAATGTTGAAGAATTGTCAAGGAGTCTTGTTTAAGTTTTAATGTTTAATATTATGGAAAAAAATGGAAACTGATTTTATGGTATCCACTCTGTAACAATCTGTAATGTTATGCATGTATTGTCCTAATTCTCTAATGCTATAAACTTGAGAAGATCCTCAATTTAAAATTAAGTGTTTTCTTGAATAAATTCAAGATTATGTATATAATAAGGCCGAGTAATTATATTAAATAAGTAGGTTCTCCCTTCCTAAAAACACAACAGAAATTAAAGTACCCAAAATGAAATCCATTGTCTAGAATGGAGTTCCAAAAATATTAAAGAAAAAATTAATCTATCCAATAAAGTACTCCTAAAATCCAAAAATTCAATGGAATTATAATAATAAGTCCTATTTAATTATGCCAAAATATTTCCTTATATATAATTTATGATACATGCTAGTAATATATTATGTTTTTCAAGAATGTTAACATATTCTGTGGTGGTTATCTGACAATATTAGATTCTCCTTTGATGAACAATGCCAAACTGGTTGAAATAAACAACCATAACAATGACATGAGAAACCTAGATTTCTAGAATCATGCTCATGATTTTATAGACACTATTACCATGGGTAACTAATCCAAAATCATTGAGAGAGCCATTATCACTATAATTCGTTAGAAGGATCCAAAATTTTAAGCTTATACGCTTAGTACAGATACAATTATTAAAAAATATATATATAAGATCCATTATATTCTTGTTAATTATGCCCCATAACTCCTAAAATAAAAAATTAGTGAAGCTATCAAGTTCAAAAGAAATTTATATTTTGAGGGAAAATAGAATGTTTCACATCATCTAGATCAAGGATTTGAGTGAGAAACTTATTATAAAAATCATATTGAATCATCAATATAACATCTATAAAATACATATTATTCATCCTTTAGATATTATAGAGAAATACCCTATTATATCTAAATTTTTTTCCTTATTTCCTTTCAAATGTGATATAATAAAATTACAATTCCTTATGAAGGTGATGTATAAAGACCCGACCTTAGTACATTACATATTCTTGAATTAAATGAATAATTCACATTGAGGATCTTTTCAGGTTTAGAGTTTTAGATAATTAGGACATAACTATTACATCTCAAAGAATACACAGTAGACACATCTACTCAGTTTCTATTTTTTTACAAAATAAAAACTCTTTAAAAGAAACATGTCTAGTTCAATGTTTTAGATAGCATGTCTTTCCTTGTTCCCATCCTTGACCCTATTAACATTTAAGTCATGTGGAAAACACTTCAAAAACATGGGATGAGAATAAAAATATCAGTAAGGGATATAAAAATACGTAATGAAAACATTAGTCCATGTAAACTTAAGAATCAATGAAATCATACTTTACTCATAAAACATAATCTCTTCAACATACCTCATGAAATCATAAGATTTATGAATAACACATAGAAATCATAATACATAAAGGTAACTTGAGGCATTCATAACATTCTTACATAGGGAGTAACCCTCATGGTTATGTTTAGAATACCCATCATAGTATATTCCCTAAATATCTTCGGAGAAACCTTAGCGTTTAACCCCTTCATGTTACCCAATACATTGGAGAGCTATCACGGGCTCACCCACCCTTAGTTTTTCATGGGACCACCCGTCTTCATAAAGAATACCCAAGAACCATAACATAATCATAACACTTAAAACATGCATAAAAGAAACATAAAATTTCCACATTTCAATCACAAGAGATCACATCATGATATTAACATAAATAAAAACATCTAATAAAATCATTAAAACTCTATGAGAGAAAAATCCCTTTATACTTTGAAAATATTAAAAGAAGACATTTAAAAGAGATTTTGGAATCAAAGTGTCCCATACCACTTTGAAACTTTTGAAATGGTTTTAAAACATTCATGTCCATATAAATAAATCCTTAAAACCCATTTTTAAATCATGGACATGGATGATAAATGTTTAAATGAATAAATCATTAAAACCGTTTAAAACAATGTTTTAATAAAAGAGTCATTTCCCATTTTGAACATTTATATTATAAGCCACATGAAAGTAGACCATTTTCAAAGCATTTAAATGACTTGATTATTGACATAATATGAATATGGAATTTCAAAGGGGCTGTATATACTCTTTAAAAAGGATAAAAGTGCATATCATCAAGAAGTGTCTCAAGGAATAGAAATTGAGACATAATGTCATTCAAAGATCATTTCATTAGTGCATAGATAATACAATGAAATAATTATGTGTGACAAGTATAAATACACCCAATATAAGTGGATATAAAGTGTAAAACAATCAGAGGTCATTCACACATACTCTTGGAAAAACACAAACCAATTACATAGATATTTAACTCAATGAAATGAGATTGAGTTATGATTTCCCATTAAAGTTCGTATAAATGACGTAAGAGTTTATCAATGAGATTATTATGTGTAGAAATAATATATCCAAACAATGGTTTGTGGAAATTACAGCATAGAGATTCCACACATAATCATGGCATAATAAAATCAAGAAGTAGAGGTTTAACCCAACGAACTGAAAGTGGGCTAAGAAGATCCCTTACAGAAATTCGACAGCCTAACGACGTCACTTTAGAATTCATAAAATGAGATGATGAGAGATAAAAAGGGGTATATCATCACCTGGACATAACATTTACATCAATAAGTATATATAAGAACATATCCCATCATAATAATATTAAAAGACCTAACAAAAAGAAGTCTTTTAAAATGAGGAGGGTGAAAGGTTCCCTTACCGGTTTTGGTAACTTTCGAAACATACACCCCTTGAAAAAAGGGTCATAAAATGAAGATGTAAATACACATTAAAATATATTACATAAATAGTATAATAATGGGCAGTATATATACCACCCAATGTAAATAGTGGCAAATGTAGCATATATCTCACGAGAATAAAAGTGAGATGAAAAATCCCTTACAAAAACTCGGCAGCCTAAGAGTGCCACTTAAAATGAATTGATGAGAGTTAGAGGGGTATCTCATCATATAAAAATATGAAATACATTATGGTGAATATAAAATAACATCCTCCAACATAAGATCATGGAGCATAAAATAAATGACATAAAATAGAGTACTTGAAAAGAAAGAGAGAGGTCAGATCCCTTAACTCAAGTCTGACTTGTCTTGTTCATTTCATTATATTCCTGAATAATAAACTTTGGTCAATTTATAATTGATTAAGGGCATAATTTAAAGTTTATTATTCAATTAATATCATATATTATCATGTTATAATAATTAGTTAATTATGTGAGTTCATATCATACGTTTTGTCGATGTTTGGTACATGAGTCAAAAATGATCTTATTTGAAAAGCATTGTAAATGTAGTTGTAAGTACATCATATCAAGAATAGTATTAATGATTTAAATATCATATATATCAATAATATATTAGTTTTATACTTATTACATAATATTTGGGGATAAAAATAAATGAAATGCACTGTTCATGGAGACGGTAGGCCATACGTACGGATGAACGATACTTTCATTGCATTGGAACGTTAATGGAATTAAAACTAGATGAGATATATATATATATAATAATTCCCGTATAATATATTTGTTATATGGTTCACATAAGTTCATTAATTTCATTCTGTATACATTCCATGTATTGCATGAATGAGTCACATCACTTGAGGGGGCGGTAGTCCACACTTCCTCAAATGAAATTATCGCATTTGCAAAAAATAAAAAGCATAAAGGTATGTTTTAAATATAAAATACAGAAGAATATAGAGGGAATAAATATAATATATATCATATATAAAAATATTTCCATCATAATGTCCACCATGATAGGTGGTAGGAGAAGATAGAACAATCATCGTTTCGTGAGGCAGTAATTCGCCATCAACAGAAACAGTATGTTCCTTAACAATTAAACGGAGGTGTGTGTAATTGTAGTTGTAATAATTATCATAAAACATCATATTATGTAGAATATACTGTTTTGGTTACAAAATAAAGGAATAAAAAGAGTTTAGGGGGTTTTATAAGCAAAATAAAACAAATGAACATTGGGGAAGACTTTACCTTTAAATCGAGTAACTCTCATTGGTTTGAACCAAAAGGGTTTCTTGAAGCGCTTTATGCCTATCGGATGGATTCTAGAAATAATAGAGGGATGTGGAGAGATAAAAGGATCAGATTTTGGCTGAGAAAATTGCTTGAGAGGTGTGGGTACGGAGGTAGAGGTGGGGGTCTTTTATAAGAGGGAGGGGGTACTCTTGGAATGTAAAGAAATGTTACTTTATATTAAAATGAGTTTAGGATTTTAAATGTCCCACGTTGATATATTTAGAGGATAAGGTAATAAGGGTTATAAATATACTCATAAAATAGGTTTTAGAAAAGTTTATGTCTTTGATTTTACAATATCGTTTCATTTTATTTAAATTGTTCTTTAATGAGATAATCGATGAATCATCATGGTGTCATAAATATATTAATTTATTTAATGTCTAAAAATTATAAAAAAAATACTATGATATAGGAAATATTTGTATCGTTCTAATGAATATATATAGTCAAAAATATGACTTGTATAACACCATTTAAAAATTTATTTAGTAAAACAATACATGTTTGTGACATTTTTATTTTAACTTTAAATAAAACTTTATTAATGTCATTTTCATACCCAAGTAGCTCCTTGGGGTACCCAAGTTGACCCACGGATTTTTTTGGTCGGACATGACTTGTACAATATGTGTAGGACAAGTGTAATGGTAATTTCATATTATTATATCATTATATTTACCTTAATTTACACTAATTACCTTTAAGCACGATTAATAAAACCTAAAAGTTACTATTCACTAAAAAATTATTTTAATCCCATTGAACCACATATTACATCCTAATGACAACAATTTATGTCCGATATTTGAAATTCAAATCATAGAAGTGTTAATGTTTAATTTAAATGAAAAATCTGCTTTTTAACTACCACCTAGTGGTTTCACCATTCATCAAAAATTGAAGTTTTTCAGAAAAATACCAAAAATTAACCCTAAGCTATATTTGATATTCCGAATAAGAAAATGATGTCTATTTTACTAAACTCAAAACATATAAGTCTCATTATTTAATTTAATAATTAATTTCCTCTTTCAAAACAAATAGCATGTTTTTATGAAACAATATATATTAAAGGATTGACACTAGTTTAAGTGAAATTTCAAAGTGAAATTAATTACAATGACCACCATTGGATTAAATGGTAAAAATATATTATAATTGAACTTTAAATACAATTGAAAAGATGATCTAATCATATAAATAAATTAGATTAAAAAGAGGTTTTGAATTAAAATACAACATGTTTCACTTATTCATCAAAAATGAACTTTATCCAAAAAAATAACAAAAACATACAAAAAGAAAATTTTGATATCCCGATTCTAAAGAAGTATTTTATTTGGTCCAATATAACATATAAAATTGTCAACAAGTGGATTTAAAAAGGGTTCTCCATCAAAAGGTGGTTAATCGACCTTTTAAAGAATATTATAATATTTACGCTTAAAATTAGATTCATTCGCATTTTAAGCCTCTAACATTTATTGGATAAAAGTGAAAATATTTTACAAACATATATAATCATTTTGTAGATAGTTCTGTTCATTCTCGCCATTAAAACAGCTAGGCGTTAACTACCATTTAAAATAATATTATTTTATTATTAGAGTACAACCGAAGATTTCCAATAAACTCATTGTTGCGTATTGGGTACGCCATCAAGCATAGTGTTCCCATTAAATTAATATTAACATTTTGTTCACAAATATTGATAAACATGAAAATTTAATATTATTTATTTACCTGTCATGTTACATAATTCCCCCCTTTTGAGAATTGCGTCCTCATAATTTTAAAATTGGTCTTGGAAACATCATTGAAAGCCACACATTGGAAAAAAGAGTCAGAAAAACTATCACATTAAAAGAAAGAAAGAGAAGTACAGAGGTCACCCGAGGTAACCCACATTAGGATTCCATGTAGGAAAACGTGGATATGGAACAAAAAACAAAGGGTCATGTTCTGAGGGAGAGTGATAGAAAATATGATTAGGAGAACGTTAACCCCAAGAAAATTACAACCTTGTGATGCCTTAAATGGTATGTGATTCCCCAGTCGAAAAAATTAACAGAAAACATTTTTGTTTTAAATTACATTTCATTGAGGAATTTTTTTATGTGCTTAACTAAAACATAAGGAAACATACTTACTTGTCATGATGAATTTCAACTTTTTCTAGATTTCTTACACAAAATCATTTTTTTCTCCAAAAGACGAGTATTTAGAATGACTTGTTCACATTAAGATAACTATAATGAACATATAGAGAATCACCTAGTCCACAAAAGAGAACTATATATTTCCCATGTCTTTAGACAAAATCCAAAACCAAAAAATTGTTAGTACGAGATTAGATAATACCCAAAATGGATAATCCTTTATAAAAAGAAAATCTATTCATAATCTCCAAAAAATTTCCAAAAAAACCTAAAGTTCTACAAAGACCATTCAATAAATATCTATCCATAAAATTCTTCAATGTAATCAAAATTAATATTGAAACCCAAATCTCTGAAGTATTTAATCACATATTCTTCCAACATAAATCTTAACAATTATCTCCAAATAACATCATCTTTTCTTAAAGTGTCATATAGAAAAGAAATTATCCTAATCACATATCCTCCATGATTATTTAATAATTTCCATAGATAACCCAAAATCAACTTACTATTCATTCATAAAATCATCTAACTAAAACGAATTAGTCAAACTAACTAGGGACATCACGTTTTCCAGTGGTAGGCGATAAATACTAGTTGCAATTTGGTTGTGAGTTCGATTCCCGCAGTTTTGTCTGACGCAACGGGTTGTCACGTGGTCTACGTGTTGTCCTTTTTCCAAAACTAAATAATTCTGAAAACATTCCCCAAAAAGAGATAAAATAATCAAAATGACCATAACATAATTTAACCTCACGTTTACCTCATTCCTTTCATTTTCCATCATAACATATAGGTACCCATAATTACCTCAAAAGTAAGGATCTTATAAACCATAATGGTTACCATTATAATTATTACCTGAACTTCATCATTGAGTTGGTTCTCTCATACATGATACATTAGAGAACTCACCAAGGTTCAAGTGGTTGATCATGAATCTTGATAGTCGGTTTAGAATAACCACGAGATTCCTCATTGAATCTTTCATTTCATCCACTCTCTTAATAAGAGAACCACCACAGTTTCTTTCATACCCATTGCCACTTTGGTGCCTACTATATCCTTCCATTTACTAAAACCAAAAATGCCAGTGTGAGTATATCATTAGAATAATAATATAACACTATGATATAATTATTCATGTTATATTAAACTCATTCACTTTATCTAAAACTATGAGTCTTTCTAAAATCCTAATAGTTATGGTAATGTCACTTATGCTTAAAAAATACCCTAACCTCTAAAGTTATCTAAACTGACCTTTGATACCAACTATAAGGACCCGACCTTATTACATTACATATTCTTGAATTAAATGAATAATTCACATTGAGGATCTTTTTAGGCTTAGATTTTTTGAGAATTAGGACATAACTATTACATCTCAAAGAATACACAATAGACACATCTACTCAGTTTCCATTTTTTCACAAAATAAAAACTCTTAAAAAGAAACATTTCTAGTTCCATGTTTTAGATAGCATGTATTTCCTTGATCCCATCCTTGACCATATTCACCATTAAGTCCTTTGGAAAATATTTCAAAAACATGGGATGAGCATAAAAAGCTCAGTAAGGGATATAAAAATACTAAATGAAAAAATTAGTCCATGTATACATAAGAATCAATGAAATCATTATTTACTCATAAAACATAAGCAATTAAACATACCTCATTAAATAATAACATTTATGAATAACTCATTGCAATCATAAGACATAAAGGTAACTTGAGGCATTCATAACATTATTACGTAGGGAGTAACACTCATGGTTACATTTGGAATACCCATCACAGTATATTCCCTAAATCACTTCGGAGAAACCTTAGCGTTTAACCCCTTCATGTTACCCAATGCATTGGAGAGCTATCATGGGCTCACTCACCCTTATTTTATCACGAAACCACTCGTCATCATAAAAAATTCCCAATAACCATAACATAATCATAACACATAAAACATGCATAAGAGGAAAAATAAAATTTCCACATTTCAATCACAAGATATCACATCATGATATTAACATAAATAAAAACATCTAATAAAATCATTATAACTATATGAGGGAAAAATTACTTTATAGTTTGAAATTATTAAAAGAAGACATTTAAAAAGAGATTTTAGAATCAAAGTGTCCCATACCACGTTGAAACTTTTGAAAGGTTTTTAAAACCTTAATTTCCATATAAATAAATCCTTAAAAAAAAATTTAAAACTTTGACATGGATGATAAATGTTTAAAAGAATACATTTTTTAAACCATTTAAAACATTGTTTTAATAAAAGAGTCATTTCCCATTTTGAACATTTAAATTATATGCCACCTGAAAGTAGACCATTTTCAAAACATTTAAATGACTTGAGTATATACATAATATGAATATGGAATGCCAAAGGTGCTATATATACACTTTAAAAAGAATAAAAGTTCATATCATAAAGAAGTTCCTCTAGGAAGAGAAATTGAGAAGTAATCCCATTCAAAGATCATGGCATTAGTGCAAGGATAATTCAATGACATAATTATGTGTGAAAAGTATAAATACACCCAATATAAGGGGATATATATTGTAAAATAATCATATTTCCTTCACACATACTCTTGGAAAAACAAAACCAATGACATAGATATTTAACTCAATGAAATGAGATTGAGTTATGATTTTCCATACAAGTTCATATAAATGACGTAAGAATTTATCAATGAGATGATTATGTGTAGAAATAGTATATCCACACAATGTTTTTTCGAAATTACAACATAGAGATTCCACACATAATCTTTTCATAATAAAATCAAGAAGTAGAGGTTTAACCCAAAAAACTGAAAGAGGGTTAAGAAGTTCCCTTACAAATATTCAACAACCTAACAACGTCACTTTAGAATTCATAAAATGAAATGATGAGAGAAAAAAGGGGTATCTAATCACATGGACATAATATTTACAACAATACGGAAATATAAGAACATATCCTATCATAACAATACTAAATGACCTAACAAAAAGAAGTCTTTTAGAATAAGGAGGGTGAAAGGTTCCCTTACCAATTTTGGTAACTTTCAAAACATACACCCCATGGAAGAAGGGTCAGAAAATGAAGATGTAAATAACAATTAATGTATATTACATAAATAGTAGAATAATGCGCAGTACATATACCACTCAATGTAAATAGTGGAAAATGTAGCATAGATCTCATGGGAATAAAAGTGAGATGAAAAATCCCTTACGAAAACTCGGCAGCCTAACGGTGCCACTTAAAATTAATTTATGAGAGTAAGAGGGGTTCTATCATCATATAAAAATAAAAATAACATTATGTTGAATATAAAAGAACATCCTCCAACAAAATAACATGGAGGATAAAAGAAATGACATAAAAGAGATTACTTGAAAAGAAAGAGAGAGGTCGGATCCCTTACCACAAGTCCGACTTGTCTTGTTCATTTCATTATATTCCAGAATAATAAACATTGGTCAATTTATAATTGCTTAAGTACATATTTTAAAGTTTATTATTCAATTTATATAAATTATTATCATGTTATAATAATTTGTTAATTATGTGAGTTCATATTGTACGTTTTTTCGATGTTCGGTACATGAGTAAAAAATGATCTTTTTTGAAAAGCATTGCCAATGTAGTTGTAAGTACATCATATCCAAAATAGAATTAATGATTTAAATATCATATATATCGAGTATATATTCATTTTATACTTATTTCATAATATTTGGAGATAAAATGAAATGAAATGAACCGTTCATGGAGATGGTAGGCCGTACGTACGCATGGACGCTACTTTCATTGCTTTGGCACATTAATGGAATTAAAAATAGATGATAGATATATATATTATAATTACAGTATAATATATATGTTATATGAGTCACATAAGTTCATTATTTTTTTTCTTTATACATTTCATGTATTGCATGAACGAGTCACATCATTTGAGAGGGCGGTAGTCCACACTTCATCAAATGAAATTATCGCATTTACACAACATGCAAAGCATAAAGGTATGTTTTAAATATAAAATACAGAACCATAGAGAGGAAATAAATATAATATATATAATATATAAAAATAGTTCCATCATAATGTCTACCATGAGATGTGGTAGGAGAAGATAGAACAATCATCGTTTCGTGAGATAGTAATTCGCCATCCACGGAAACAGTATGTTCTTTAACCATTAGACGGAGGTGTGTGTGAGTGTAGCTCGAATAATTCTCATAAAAACATCATAGTTTGTTGAAGATACTGGTTTTGTTACAAAATAAAGGAATAAAAAGAGTTTAGGTGGTTGTAGAAGCAAAATAAAACAAACGAACATTAGGGAAAACATTACCTTTAAATCGGGTAACTCTCCTTAGTTTGAACCAAAAGGGTTTCATGAAGAGATTTATGCCTAAGGGAAGGATTATAGGATGAAGAAAGGGATGTGGAGAGATAAAAGGATCAGATTTCGGCCGATCCAATAGCTTGAGAGGTGTGAGTAAGGAGGTAGAGGTGGGGGCCTTTTATAAGAGGGAGGAGGGGCACTCGTGGAATGTAAAAAAAATGTTACTTTATATTAAAATGAGTTTCAGATTTTAAAGGTCCCACATTGATATATTTCAAGGATAAGGTGATAAGGGTTCGAAATATACTCATAAAATAGGTTTTAGAGAAGTGTATGTCTTAGATATTACATTATCTTTTCATTTTATTTAAATCGTTCATTAATGAGATAATCGTTCCATCATCATGGTGTCATAAATAAATTAATTTATTTAATGTCTAAAAATTATAAAAAAAATAATATGATGTAGGAAATCATATTATATTTATAAGGAATATTTATTGTAAAAAATATGACTTGTATAATACCATGTAAAGTATTTTTAGTAAAACAATACATGTTTGTGACATTTTTATTTTAACTTTAAATAAAAAGTTATTAATGTCATTTTCTTACCCAAGTGGCTCCATGGGGTCCCCTAGTTTACCCATGGATTTTCCTGGCTGGCCATGACTTATCCAATAAGTTTATGACAATTGTAAAGGTAATTTAATATTATTATATCTTTATATTTTCCTTAAATTACACTAATTACCTTTAATCGCAATTAATAAAACTTAAAAGTTACTATTCACCAAAAAATTATTTTAATTCCATTGAACCACAATTTAAATCCTAATGAAAACCATGTATGTAAGATTTTTTAAATTCAAATCACAGAAGTGTAATTTTTCATTTAAACAAAAAAATCAGTTTTTTAACAACAACTTAGTGGTTTCACTATTCATCAAAAATTGAAGTCTTTCTGCAAAATACCAAAAATTCACCCTAAGATATATTTGATATTCTGAATTCAAAAATGTTTTATATTTCAAAAAAATCAAAACATATAAGTTGCATTAATTAATTTAATAATTAATTCCCACTGTCAAAACAAATAGCGTGTTTTTAAGAAACAATATCTATAAAAATATTGACACTAGTTTAAGTCCAATTTCAAAGTGAAATTAATTACAAAGACCACCATTGGATTAAATGGAAAAAATATATTCTAATAGAACATTAAAACCTATTCAAAATATGATCTAATAATATAAATCAATTAGATTGAAAAGAGGTTTTGAATTAAAATACAACATTTTTCACTTATTAATTAAAAATGAACTTTATCAAAAAAATAACAAAAACATACACAAAGTAAATTTTGATATCCCGATTCTAAAGATGGATTTTATTTGGTCCAATATAATATATAAAATTATCAAAAAGTGGATTTAAAAATGTTTCACCATCAAAAGGCAGTTAATCGACCTTTTAAAGAATATTAGAATATTTACGCTTAAAATTGGATTCATTCGCATTTTAAGCATCTAACATTTATTAGATAAAATAAAAAATATTTTAAAAACATATATAATAATTTTTTAGTTAGTTCTGTTCATTCTCTCCATTACAATGTCTAGGCGTTAACTACCATTTAAAATAATATTATTTTATTATTAGAGTGAAACGTAAGATTTCCAAGAAACTCGTTGTTGCGTATTGGGTACGCCATCAAGCATAGCATTCCATTTAAATTAATATTAACATTTTATTCAAAAATATTTATAAACATGAGAATGTAATATTATTTCTTTACCTGGGATGTTACATGATGGGTCTATTGGCTCTCTTAAAATTCTGTATAATGTTAATTGAGTATCTTTTTATCACCCACATTGATCATTTTATCCTATTATTTTTTCATAAGGATGTATTCCTTGATTCTACCTATTCAATGAGTTTATAAGAAAGGGAAATATCTTTTTTGAAAATGAAAATTTCAAAACCCTCATCATGACTGTCTTGGATTTCATACAATATATTTTCTAAAGAAACAATATCCTAATATATATTTTTGATATTTTAATTACTCTATAAACTAAGGAAGTTATTAAAATTCATAAATTTCTAGATAAAGGAATATGTGTCATTATTGCAAGAGGTGTTGGACCGTGTCTCATGAATCACAATCCTATAGTCTGGGTGATTATTCCATGCAACATCGAACCTAAAAGATTGGTGAACCTTTTTATTGCCTCTAAAAAATGAGGTGAGAATTTGGTGATGCTAAAAAATAATTTTATGAAAAGTTTTGGATATCACCTTTTCCAACTCTTCCAAGTCTGAGAGGTTAACAAAACTTTTATTCCTCTTTTTTCCCATAAATTTATGCGATATATTTTTGAACCATGTATAATTAGTTGTGATCCCATCACAAGGAGTGATCAAAAATTAAAATTTTGATTGTTACATTCTAAACCAACTACTCGGTAGCTAGTGGAAGTCAGTGTCAATCTCATATGACACAATGAAAGTAAGAAAAAAAGTGTGCCTCAAGAGATTCCCATCCATTTGTCCTGAAAAAACAATTACAGGGAATAGTTGAATAAGTGAAACAATTTGGGAAAATTAAAATAAAAGCAGAAGAAGAACAAAACAAATAGAAGACAAATGTGTCAGGGTTACAACTTTGAATAGTTTTTTTGTGAATTTAATTCTTTAGTACTTTAGAGTATTGATGAATGTATTTTACCATGGGGATTCAATTTTATCATAGTGTCTTGGTTTGATAACTAGTGATTTTTTATTTTAAATCTAATTCCTTTCTCGAGTAATTGAACATTTAATTTCATGTTAATGATAGACCCTTAAAACAGTGTCAAAAATTCACCTAAAGGTCATGGGTTAATCCACTACAACCCATTTAGTGTTCTCCATTAGTATCATTATAGGTATGAAACAGTACTAATGGTGATTTTGTAATTATGTTCATTAAAGGAGTTGTAAAAAAGAATTCACAATAAAATTAACACATTAGAATTTAGACCAAAATCAATCCAGAATTGTTATTACAACCCTAAACATGAGAGAATTAGCCTCTTATGACCCTGTTCACAGTGTGTGGATTGGATTGAAGCTCAATCCCTATTATGGATATGAAAGGAATAAAGGGGAAGGTAATAATTACAATAGAATAGAAACTGTAATAGAATAAAAAAAATTAGAAATGGATCTGAGGGAGGCTTAGATAGTAGAGCAGAAGCCCCTCCCCCTGGATGTCCAACCAATTGTTCATGGAGGGATTTACCTCTTATTTATATAAATTCAAACTACATAGTGTGTAACCTAAATTACGCATAGTGTAAAAGTTCAACTCCTATTTTCCTTGTTTTCTCCATAGATAGGTAATCAGTGCACCGCCTATTCAACTTGAATGCATCGACAGTCAGTTGTGGGGGTACTCAGCCTATAGTGCCTCACCAAATGGCATGTAGTATCATCTTCAACCACCAACTGATTATAGAAGGATGGACATGTTGTGTATAGAGACGTACATAGCGTGAAATATTTGTCCAGCTACTTGTGCATGTACTTGATCTGGTTGATCCATGTATGGCCATGTTTACACGGTATGTGTGTTGGAGTACACATTGTGTATATGTGAACTTTTGTTCTGATCATTCCTAATTTGTGAATTTGGCTAGAAAACAGCTAAAAATCCTCATAGACACAAAAAAAATCATTTTATCTACAAAACAACATATATCCAATGAAAGTATTTTTTTTATACTCAATAGAAAGTATGAAAATGTATATAGAAATCAGGCACTTCAAACTCCCCCACACATGGTCATTTTCATTCCCTCAAGAAAAATCTCAACATCAAATTAATAGAATCCATACTCTAAAATGGAATCATTCAAATAATTATACCTATAAATACTATATCCATAGAAGAGAATTTTAAAAAGAAAAAAACATATTTCAATTCCAATGATATTCTAATCATGCCTCATATATAATTCAGTTAAATATTTTTATCCACTTTCATCCAAAATGTTCTACTTTTCATAACTACATATGTCACTTGATGATTTACCTCACCAGAAGCTACCCTACTCATCACTCAAGATTATTTTATCAGAGTTGGGGTCAATATAATGTATGTGCATTCTATTCATAGGCTTTCAAGTATTCTCATTCTCCTATTTAGAAATCCAATCACAAAAATAGTGATGTCTTTGAATAATGTTCAAATAATTTTGAGGCTTCAGTTAGGTATGTATTGATGTAAAAAATAATCTTAGAGGCTTGAAAAAGGATAATGGATACTTAAATAACAATGCATGATATTCAGAAATACAGATCAATGAAAATGTATCCCAAATCAAGATCTCTCAAAGTGTATTATCATCGTGATATTCCCTTGCCAACATGGGTCCATAAACCATCAATAATGTGTAATGAATGAATCTAGTCCCTCTTTTGAATTTTTCAAAAAAAATAATTATTGGGACCACCAATAATAAAATGAATAGTGTTTTTGGAACCCTTCTTCCCAAATGAACAAGAGGCACTCTCCCCCACACTTAATTTCATAGTTTCTCACCAAAATGTACCATGAATATCCAAAAATCCATATCTATAGCTCAAATTAAAAATCATGAAAAATCATGAAATAATTAGGGTAGAATGGGTAAATAGGCTTGTAATGACACTTCTTAACAAGGTTGTTGATGGTTTCTATGGGTTTCATGATGGTCAGGTGGAGGTTAGGTCTCAAGATCAAAAGGTATGAAAAAAATCAATAACCTCAATCATTTTAATGTGATTCAAAAACCCGAATGTTTTGAATAGAAAGACTCGCAAGTTCTAGTAGTTATTCATATCCCGAGAATCTCTAAAGAAAGAGGGTATAAGAAATAATTTGTCAAAAAGGCTTAGAATACCTCTCAAGAATGAGGAATAATAAAAGGTCTATCAGGTCATGACATGAATAAAAATTATTTTCCTAATAAATTTAACGGTTTAAGACTTTAAATCCATAATGGAAATATATCAGCAATCATTTTACAAAACATTTAAATTTAAAATAATTTTGTAACTTCTAAAATTCCCTTTTATGTATCTACTATTTATAATTATAATTAATCAAAAAAATTACATAGTTTAAAATATTCCATCTATTAATGATGTCTTTTGGATCAGTTCAATGGAATAGACTAGTGTAGTTAAAGACTCTCCACCACACTTATTGTTGCACATGGTCCCCCAAGTGCAACACTAAGGAACGGAAGAGGATGTGTGAAAACACAAGTGGTCCAGATTGAGGGAAAGTAGTGAAAGAAGAAATGATAAAAAACAGTGAAAAGTAATATTGAAATAATTCCCCCCCCCCATGGAGAGTTGAAATAATTGTAAAGTAGTCGAAAAGAGTTGCCCATATCGCACCAGAGTGCCAACGACTATCGAGGAAATGAAAAAAATTTCTAAAATCACACACACCATCACATCCCAAGAATAGCACAAAAGAGATATTTATAATGAAACATGTGTGAAAAAAGCAGTCATGGGGTGTCCTTAGAAGACAAATCATTAATAATAGGGGGATCCAGTATAGGAGGACCAACAATAATGGAAGAGGGAAACGCGGGCTCTGTGCTCCATGTGGTGGTCGTAGCAGGTACATCCAACGTGGCTGTAGATGTAATGGTAGGTGGATGCATAGGATCAGAATGCTGAATGGGAGGCTAGACTAATACATTCTGGTGGGCAGTAGTAGTAGCATCATCTATATAATTAGTGGAGAGCAGAACAGAATCAGTGGCCAGTGTTGTCAATGTGGTTGGTACTGCGGAAGGCGGAGCAATGAATGGAGGAGCAGGTTCTACTGGTAATTAAAGACCCAAGTTCTATAGGATCAGTAGTAACATATCTCCATTCATGTCAACATCTGAGTGATGGTAGCCTAGTTTTTCTGAAGAATGTCCAGACGGTGGTCCTGTGGGGCTAGGTGAAGTGAAATGGGGGGTCAGCTGAAGGTGTGGGTGGAGGTGGGGATATGGATGTTCCATAAGAAGATGATATGGTGGAAATAGTGGGGTGGGTGGAGAAGGAATATCTTCTGGTGGATGGGGTGGCTCTGGGGCAGCTACACCAGTAGGAACAGCTGGGTCATCTCCCTCCCCTACAGATGTTTGGGTGTCCTGCATCAGCACAAATTCCTCTCCCTAATGATCGGACATCCTCGTGCGGATAAGCATGAATAATTCCATATTTCGAGGAGATATTAAGTGGTTTTGAGGGAGGGATGGCTCAAAAAATCCCAAATAGTGGGCTAAATGGGTGGCAGAGAAATCTCTATTCATGTAGCCATTATGGCCATGGATCATGGAGTGGAAGTAAGAAGCGACTAGACAAGTAATGTCAAGTTAGTCGTTCTGAAAAATACAAGTGAGAAGGTCTATATTGCGGTCAGACATGACACACATATCCTCATGATATGGGAAAAGGATGGTATTGAAGCATCAGTAAATGAATCAAATGGGAGGGGAAATGATGAGAGTGCTCTTCTGAGAAGTGGGGGTATATCTAGGGTCAGGCCTAGCAAGATCCTTCCACATGGTAAAAAGGTCAGAGCACTCAGGGTGGGTGACGGTGGAGACATGGGGTGGGGTGGTAGGATTGGTATTGAAGCTGCACCCTTGGACAAACTCATCAATGGTAAATGACAAGTGGCATTCGCCTAGCCTAAATCATACAGTAGTAGCTGTATCGGTGGGAGCCTAGAGGTAGGTGGTCCAATCGAACTCGAAGGTAGCTTGAAACTCCAAAAATAAATCTATGAATATAGGAGTGTTGACCTAGAGTCAATTAAAAATATTTTTGTGGTAGATGAGATCCATAATCTCATCCCAAACACTGAGACAATGTGGCACTATTGTATCTTTGAAATAGTCGCTTTGGTGAATCATTCCCCAAGAAAGATGTTGCAGTATGTCAGCCACAAGATGACCCTCAGAAAAGATCAGGTAGGGATATGGCTAAGGTCGAGCAGCTACATGTGTAGGCCAAGGTGGGACCTCAGCTGCTGAGGTGGATGGTCTAGCCATGCTGGTAGTGGATGGAGCAGTTGATGATGTCGAAGATGGATCAAGGGTTAGCCCAGTAGTGGATGGAGGTGTGGGGACAACAGGATCTTCTATGATGGAGTCCTTGGTAATAGGATCAGATGCAGATGTAGCCTTCGGTGGAACAAGAATTGTTGTAGATGGGGATGTGGTGGTCATCAGACTTGAATATAACAATGATGAGGGTGCTAGAAGAAGAGGAGGCAGGGTCCCCAAGGTTGGCGGCTGACAAACCGGAAAATCCAGTGATTTTGTCATGGAGTGCCAAAATCGGATCTGGAATACTGTCAGTCACTCCCCCTAAGTAGTATGTGTAGGACTCTTCCCACTATAGCGGTCTCCATCCACCATAGCTATAAAAGAAAGAAAAAAATAACAAAATAAAAGGAGACTAAAATAAGAAAGAAAAGTGAGAAACAGAAAATATGGAACTTACATGTTTTTTGAATCCAGTATACACAGCGTGTAGTATGATCTGTTAAGGAATCTGTGTACTCTATATTGACAAACTGAGTGGCCATGTGAATGAGATTTGGCAAGTACATGGCCTGCTATATAGCATACACGTCGTGTGTGAAAATATGGGGTGTGGCCTATATGAGTTCCCATACACAGACTTGGATCAAATGGGCCGAATATGGAATTACACGTCATGTGTAGGCACAAAATGTAGTTGGAGTTAACATGGCCTACATACCATGTTTTCCCTCCACATGGACGACTGCTGATGAACTGGGTACAATGTGTGTACCGAACATACATGTCGTGCGTGTAGACATGAGATTAGGTCTGTGTGGTGTAGTACATGGGTAGCTCCTAAAGTCCAGACATAAGAACTATACATGGAATGCAACGAACATACACACCGTGTGTTTTTGAATATGATAAATGATAGTGTTCATGGTCGTGTACTAAAGTACATGGTGTGTGTTCTTCATTGACCCTGTGTACTGTGTAGGTAGTCGAATCGTCGGTCGATCTATAAATCACTATAAATTCTACTAACACATGGAAATAGAGGGCATCAAAAAACATAACATGATTTTAGAACAAAATAGAGGTTAAATCGGTCCATGAAATAGATGAAAATGGCATATTTAAAGAGGAAGGGGTGATAGTGTATGGGGGAAACCTCTAGGATAAGAAAACTGGGAGGAGGGGAATTCGACATAGGCCTTGCCCAGTTAGGGCATCCCATACTTAAATACAGACTAACAGGTGTGTGTAGGCTCCCACATGACATGTATGTTTTTTTATACTAGAGGTAAACTATATAATAATTAATACTGACAAGCTAAAAATAAATATATTTGATATAAAAATTATCTAAAATATAAAATACACCTATACAATTAATGTATTGAATAAATACACGTCGTGTATCTAAAATTTGAAAATAGAACTACAACCTTTAGCCCGGTGCTTGGGGAACGATTCAAACCGGTGGTCAAACGATCCAAATGAACGCCCTTAACCACTAGAGTTAAGGTTGTAATACTGCACAATTGTATTTACTTTTAATACTTAAATTATAGGTTTCGTACTACATGGGAGAAATAAAAACTCACAGTGTGTGATTTTGATTTTTCAAATATTTGGATGAAGTGGACATATTAGTTGAGTTCAAACCTCGGTCTTTTGAACCTAGGGCTTTGAATTTTCCAATCATCCCACTTCACCTACATGTGATTTCTTATTTTGGAAAACATTTTCAATCAAAATGAAAACATGATGCACAAGACATGAATCAAAATGCACGACATGTGGTTTTATTTCAGTAGAAAATTTTGGAACTAGGTCAGTTTTCAGGATTCAAACTCGGCTCTTTCGGATCCATGGGTTATGACCCTACCATCCTAGCCAACCCCATCATGGGTTTTCTTGTAATTTGAAAAACTTTTATTTTATTTAGAAAATACCTCACATGTTGTTTAATTAAAAAACGATTTCAAAAGGAATGATCCATGTACCAATGGTAGGTGTGGATCAATTCAAACCAGTGATGGATTGGATACACTCCATTGAACGTTCCATCGGCATAAGACACACCCCTTTTATTTATCTTATTTAATATATAGTTATACATTCCATTAAAAATATAAACTAACAAGGAAAGTACACGTCGTGTTATAAGGTATACATGGTGTGTATGGTCATTTTGTTCTTATTTAAATAGTGGATAGAAGGGAAATAAGTAAATGTCATGTTTAGTAGAATAACACACAATGTTTGTATTAAAAATAGTAATGAGAGACAGAGGGCAAAAAGGAATGACTGGTTTTCCTTCCAACAAGAACCTTTGTTTTAGATCTTTGGCTTGACCAGAGTCATAGTGATTTACACATAATCCAAAGGTGGATGTGGCTTTCATAGTGTGAACCACCACATATGACTGGATCACTAATCTTGTTTCGATGATTCTTGAACTTTAGGAGGTTTGGGCGGCAACTATCAGTAGCCCTACTCAATGGATAGTAAATTCCAATGGATGACTTGATTCATGATTTGATCAGGTACATCCTCTACTGCCTAAGGTTCATACTTTGAGATGATAAATACCTGAAAATAATCACATGATTCATCTGAAGCAGGTATGTAATCAACTAAGGGGTTATAAAAATATATGTGATCAAATTTAGCATGAACATGGCATGATGTGTTCCTGTATTCAAAATTTGAGTTCTGGAAATTAATTTCCAGAATTTTTAATAATTGATAATTGGGGCCCACATCATAACATGCCTCCTCAATTGAAACAAAATTAAAACACCAATACTCAAAATCAACCAGAGGATCCATATTGGAAATTATCTCAGAGAACTAATGCTCCATATTCCTATGTCATCCCAACCTTTCGGTTTGGTCCAAATGGGGTGTGGTAAAATCCTCCATCATCGATAATAACCTTTTGTCATGACCTAAAAGTTGTTCCAAATGAGAAGAAGATAAGGGTGGTGTGAAGAATGTACATGGGATGTCATTTTGTTGGAACCCATCATATATGTATGGATAATACTCTTTTGGGTATTGGTACGATTGTGCTGAATCATACGGATAAAAATCCTCTCCAGGTGGATCATACCACTCTCCTATCAGATAATAATCCATGGGATGTGGGGTTAGGGGTTCCCATGAAAAACAATCAAGAAGAAGAAAAGAAAAAGGGAAATTCTGGGTAAACTAACCTTAGCCCAGAGTCACACTAGTGCTTTCTATGTCCCCGGAAATGTTGCCAAAATTTGGCACCACTCCCGTCGAAAGTAGTGATCCCATGTTTGAAATCTGAATGTTCTTGTTTGACCCAACTACTGGTATCTAGTAGCAGTTGGGGTCGATCCCATGGGAAAATGAGGAAATCCAGAAAACTAGTGCGACTCAAGAGAGTCTTAGTCATTTTTCCAGAGAAAACAATTAAAGGGAATAGTTGAACAAGTGAAACAATTTTCAAAAAAAAAAGAACAGAACAAATAGAAGAAAAATGTGTCTGGTTGTCAACACTAATTAGGTATTATTGTGAATTTAATTATCAAGTATTTTAGATTATATATGATATTATTTTATCATGGGGATTCAATTTTATCACAGAGTCTAGGTCTGATAACTAGTGATTGTGTAGTTAAAATCCAATTCCTTTCTCTGGTAATTGAAAATTTAATTATATATTAATGACAGACCATTGAAACAGTGGTAGCAGGTTTTCCCAATGGTCATGGGTTCATTCGCTAATACTTATTTAGTGTTCACCATTGGTATCATTATTGGTATGATACGGCACCAATGGTGATGTTTTAATTAAGTTCATTAAAGGATTTGTAAAATATAATTCAAAATAAAATGAACAATTTATAATTTAAACAATAATCAAACTAGAATAATTAGTACAACCCCCAACACGAAGGAATTAGACTCTTATAACCATGGTACTGGTTTGTGTATTGGGCCTAAGCTCAATCCCTACCCGGGATATGAGAGGAAAAGGGATAAGGGAAGAATTACACTATAATATAAACTAAAATAGAATTTCAAAACTACAAATGGATCTGAGGGAGGCACGAGCAATAGAGCAGAAGTACCTCCCCTGGATTTCCAACCCATTGTTCATGGAGTGAATGCCCTCTTATTTATATAATTTAAAACCACATGGTGTGTAACCTAAATTACATGTCCTGTAAAAAGGTCAACTCTTGTTTGCCATGTTTTCTTTGCTTGTAGGTGAGCGGTGCACCACCCATTGAATTTGAATGCATCAGCGGTCAGTTAGTTGGGGTACACTGTGGGTAGCCCTGACCCACATGGCATGTACTCTCGTCTTCATCCACCAAGCACTTATATAAGGACAGACACATCATGTATATGGAAATTCACAGTGTGTAATATCTGGCTAGCTACTTGGGAATGTACTCAGTCTATCCGATATGTTTCTGGCCAAGTTTATACAACATGTGTATCGGAGTACACGCTGTTTATATGTGATCTTTTGTTATGATCATTCCCGATTTGTGAAATTTTCTAGAAAACACCTAAAAATAATCATGAATGCCAAAATAATGATTTCTATCTACAAAACAACACATATTTGGTGAAATAAGATTTTATACTCAATTGAATGTATGGAAATGTATACACAAATTGAGTACATAAATACTTATCCCCATAAAATTAAAAATTACACTAAGTCTAATGAGTTAGTGCATTCCCCAAATTCCCTACTGGAAATTTCAAGGGCTATTTTATCGCTCCTCCCATTTATATCCAAAACCACATTGATTCCTTTCATAACAAGCCAAGGCCCATTAATTATTAATTTTTGATATTTAATTTTTAACTACAGCTTTCGTCTCTTATAATTATGGTTAAATAATATTAAAAATAATAAAATGAGTATTTACCATCACAGTAAATGTTACTAGTTATAATTTTTTAACTAAAATGAGGAATCTCACAACTAGTAATCATAGCATAAGAAAGAACCCAAAGGGTTTCTATAACAGTTGTGTGATAGTTGATTCCAAAAATTCCATATCCCAAATCACTACATTTCAAAATTATGAAAGAAATAAAATATTCCATAGGCTCTAAAATACATAAAATCAGAAGTCAAAAATCAATATTTATATTTTCAATGGTTTTATTAGTCTGAATGTTTTCTAGACCCTATAAAATCACAAATAGGACACTCATGTCATTTTTTACTATGTCTATATTTAGACTTAGGTCCACATAATAGTGAATTATTACTACTATTAGAGCCCATGGACCTACCCTTATTCTTATATTGATACAATGAGGGGGAGGCAGCCTCCTTCGTGGCACCCTGTTGGCCCTTTCCCTTACTGTTATTAGATTTTTTTTCTCAAACCTGAGCTCCAAACATCTACCAATTCAATTTAGAGGGATCATCCTTCTATATATTATTGGCTACCATATTCTAATTCAACTTAATTGGTAATGTAATAATTCTCAGTAGTGATTAAGAAGTATAACTCATCCCTCCAAAATAATTCATTCCACTCATTTAAAATAGTGGCCTCTCCCTTCTAATAAGTTCATTATTTCTGGGAGACTTTTTTAGAATTACTACATAAATGGGAGGTTCCATCAAGGCAACCTCATTTGTGGCTTCTTTACCCATCTCATATTTTTCTATTACAACATATATGTATTTATCATCTTCAAATACCACCACTACCTTAGATATATGGAGGACTAAAGATCAATATATATCAGGTATGGTGATAAAATCCCAACATGAGTCTTTCATTTTCCTTATAAGAGGAATTCTCCTGATTGATAATATTAAAATTAATGGTGTTCTAGTCACCAATAACCTAAGAACATAGAGGTTTTAGAGTAATATCTTATAGACTATAAGTTCCACCCTTTACAAAAAAATTATTGGAATGTTGAGCTACAATAATTTTTTTTTGAAAGGAAGGCCCTCATTTCTTGAGTTAGAGATTCTAATTTTCCCATAAAATTAGCCACATAATTCCCTATTAAATTAAAATTATTACAAAAGTTGAAAATTAATTCATACACAAAGACCAACTCTATTTTAGTCTAATTAACCACAAAATTAAAAATTTCATGATTTTATTTCCTATGATATGAATCTACAAGAACCCTATAAAAGTAACAAAGCTTAAAAAGATGAATTTTCGATTCCAACATAATTGAGGAACTAATATAAAAATTAGTATCCATAAAAATTATGAGGGTAAAAAAGGACCCAACTCAAACCATGGATTCTCATCCAGATATTAGCATTAGAATTTTTTGTGTATAATGGTAAAAATTGATGTCCAAATTAGAGAGACAATGTGCCACTATATTTAAGTTATAGAGGATTGAACTTAATACTACATTGAGTTCATTCTTATATTGATGAATAATATGAAAGTATCCATTACCAATTTTAAATTCTCCTCTTGTTCTTAAACACCCAAAATTAAACAATCTTAAGCATTAGATCCCCTATATTCAATGGATTATCACCCTTAACTAGGATGGAATATCCAATCAAAGAAATATTATAGTAATTAATTATTTTTTTAACTATTACAAGGTTACTGGTAATAAAACATATTAATCCTCCAAACTAGAGATGTATGAAACCTTCTTGTTGTGTCATGACCATCCAGTCTTCAAGCCCACATTGTTTCATAATAACTTTGTTAAGGTTATCAAATTATTAATATATGATATACCTATTCAATGAGGTTACATTTAAATAAAGTGTAATGCCAATGAATAATATTAAAATATTTAAAACATGATCACTATGTGGTATCCATTTTTATGTTCTCCCAAAATCATCATCATCCTTCTGGAAAAATAAATTTTATAATTTTTCAAGCCATACTATGTGGAAATCTATAAATGAAAATAGTCCAAGGAGGAATATGTGATAGCAGAAGGAATGTGGTTCCAAAATAGATGGGTTAATCCTAAAATGGTATTTTTAAAACCATATGAAAATGTGTGACACCCAATTTAATGGGGATAGAAAATTATCATCTAGAAAAAAGGCATACCATCAAATTTAGTACCATTCTACAAAATATAATATTATTCATTTTAAGGTCAAGAGAAAAAGACCAATGGTGTTTCTTTTAAGTTTGTATGACCTAGAAATTATTCCTTATGCTTTTAGGGTTATATGACATGGACTAATTAGTGATATATTATTTTAAATGGTTTTATATGTGTGAGTTATATATGAACAACCATATGTAGTTGTACTATAAAATGATCTAGAAGAAGGTATAAGGATTAAACTAGAATCATGTCACATCAGTAAGCATCTCCTAACTCTTATTAAAAAAAAGTGATGAAATACTAGACCCATGGTAGGTGGGAGCCCATGGGAGTGATTAAGGAAGTAACATTAGGTGGAAATCCTAAATTGATATACATTTCCACCATATCCTTAAGAAAATACAAGGCAAAAATATATATCACTGGTGTAATAAAATGAATGTTCCTTTTTATAAAAGGGGTAAATGAGTAACCAATTTCCAAGGATTAATGGTAATAAAGACAATATCAATGGAGAGAACCATGGAAAGATGTGAGGTAAGCATTATCAAAGCTATACATATTATAAGGGCTCAATAAATATGTAATATAACCTATTCATATAATTAATACTCAAGAGGATGGGTGAATCAAGCTTCATTTAAATAATGCCACTAGGGATATAATATACAGTTATGATATATAGAGTTTCCTTACCTCGGTAGGTAACCTGTACTAGTGTTGTGCCCTTGTTATTCCATTAGGACTATTTCTAATAATCCAATACTGAAGGGATATTGTTTCCAATACACTTCACCAATCCTAGATTGAAACATCCTTCATTGTGTTCAATTGATATAGTTCGACATTTAATACCTAGGTGAAGTTTGCATTCCATTGTTTCATCTATATGAGACATAAAAATAACCCTTATACACCCATTTTCCATCATTTTACTTAGGTTTTGATCCAGAATATCATGACAAAGTCCATTGGGATTGATTGTTCTAATTGGGGGTCCTCATTCACTTTAGTATTCATTTTTTCTTTTTGTGTCAAACTTTGTATATGTCTCCCTTGAATTTAGAATATATGGAGTCTATTAATTAGTAAAACTATGTCAGGATCCCAACATCCAGTAGGGAATGAGTGAAATTAATTACAGAGAGTGGAATGTGTGGTGAAATTCCTTGGATTGGGGAATAATTGGTGTACTACCTAGGACTAGATAACCCATGATTCTTTGGTTGCGGAATGTGTACTACTCATGTTAGGTTTCCCATGATACCTAGATTGGTATATATGAATTAATAGATATGGTAATAAACTCATCAATTTAATAAGTCATTAAATAATCATTTTTGTCATTATATAATCATGTTTTCAAAATTTTTGAGTGTATAAAATAAACCACTACACACACTAGTCATAAAATATTATAAAAAAACATGACTTTCCATATTGATCATCAACATTGGTTAACATTTAGATTTATCTATAAGTTGTTAATTTTCTATAAATTCTCATAATATATGAAAAAAATGAATATATTATATTGTGAAAGTACATTTATTCAAAATGATACATTTGTATATTATTTAAAATATATAAAATTGTGACAAAACCATATACATAAGGACCTATCCAATCAAATCCTTATAAATAAATACCTTAATGATCTTATTTTTTATCATTATCCGGAATTATCAAAAAATATTTCATCTCCTTGTAGACTTTATTATTAGACTATATAAAATCTACCATTTCACCAACCAGAAATTGGAAAAAATAACTCTCTAATTAATATCTTTTAGAGAGATCATGTTTTTGAATATGGAATATCTATAAAATGATGTTATATGGGGTTAAAATCCTAATTTTTTATAATTTAAAAATTCTAACCAACTAAATTTTGTCCATAATTTCTAATATTTTGAAATATTCAACTTTTTTTATTAAAAAGGATAGCAATTATAATTATTTATAAGAATAAGAAATTTCATTGAGTTCAATATTAATAAAAAATAGTATGACTCTTTACATTAACATTTACTTCAAAAGTAACAATAAAAATTATTTTTGAACAACTTTGAATATTTTCTTTATTGAGGATCACTTAAAATTAAACTTATATACTAGTAATCACAGTTTATATAAATTTTCATTTTTTAAAAATATTTAACTTATCTTAGATCAATATTAACTACCACAAATCTCTTAGAAAATATATTTCTCCAAATATATTATTTTGATGACTTATAAAAAAATTTTCACTAAAAATAATATCTCATGTGATTTCATTTTTGAGTATAAAATGAAATTCAAAATTAAATCAAGTATGATTTTATTACATCTTGTGTAATATATATTTATATAAATGTCCCAAAATGAAGTTTTAAAAATATTCCCATTTTATTTCAAGGATAAATTATTCCATTTGAATCTCGTTAAAAAAAATTTGTACTTCCATCCATGTGTTTATCATCGTTCCCATAATATGTTATACAATATATAAGAAAATTAACCATGTGCTTCAATTTAAAAAAAATTCACCGTATTTTACATTTTTATTACTTCAAATGTACTCCTCTAGTTATGTAAGAGATAGTGTAACAAAATAGAACCGGTTCACCAAAAAACATAAATCATGTTGAATAAATATATCCTCTCTCAATGTAACTAGCATTGATTGTTCCTTATATAGTAACTCTTCTCTTTCTCTATTTAACATTCATAAATTTTGAACTTACTTATATATTAAGTACAATTTTATAATGTAATATTGTAATAATATGATCATTAAAATAGAATAAATGATTTATTTGACATAATTACATAAAATGGACACCCCATGCTAATTCTTATATCTCATCACGTATTATAGGAAATTAAATCTCTAAATATTTTCCATTCCATAATGAATCATTTTCCATTCTATAGATATAAACTCATTATGTTTTAGTGATATAGGAGTGGTATCTCCATAACATTCCATTTTCTTCCCCAATACAAACATTATACTCTTTCCTTTTTAAACCGTCATTATGGCCCTAAATTTTATACCACCTGTGTCCTATTCATCCACTCTCAATATATTTACAATATTGGGTAAAAAAATTTAATTTCTGTAATATTATAATTCATGATGAATTGAATAAAAAATTTTAGATGTGATTACAATATAAATTCCTCCACCAAATTTAATCTTTGTGGTGAAAATAAAATCTCTCCAACTAATTTAAATACCAAATAATATTGAGTGCATGAGGGGATATTAATGTACCATCAATCATATTGCACTGAAATAGTGCCTTAAAAATTATTATCAATCATGTATGTCCTTTTTCTGAAAGAGACCTGTTTTCTATCATCCTAACATCATTCATATTCTCATATTTATTTTGAATTTATTGTTCTATAGAAACCAATATCAAGGAATAAATATCATGTGTCACCTTTTGTGACTAATAAAATTATACTTATATGATTTAGTAGCTTATTTAGTAGGGACATTTGGAAGTGATTTATCTAAGTTATATAAATTTCATTATTTTAGGAAAAATTAAATTCTAATACCAAACCAACAAATTGTTATCATTAAGTTTTTTCACCACTAATATTGTTCTCAGTGATAGGTATGATGATGAATTCATTTAAATTTTATCTACAAAATAATAACTTATTCTGTTACTATTATTTATATAAATTTTTAATTACACTGTTATTTAATAAACTATCATTAATATAATGAAACTTATTTTCATAGTATCTATTAAGGGGATAAGATCCATATCTTACTAAAATTTGAGTTTATTTAGAATTTCTCATATTTATATTCTATTTAGGTATACCATCATGTCAATTATATCATATATAATACTTTTAATGTTGATCAGACAACATGTTTTTCTAATCTATTTTATGAAATTTCCAAACTCCATTCTATTAGTAAATTATTACTATTATGTTAACCTATAAAATCAAAGAAAAAAATCTCTTCATATATATTCACATAATCTTATTAGGGTAACCCATATTCATAATTATATATACAAAATATTCTATGGGAATGATTCATGGGAATGGGGTGTCCATATTAATTGATCAACAACCGGAAAAGTGTTTTCTTTAGATAGAATCACATGATTTTTTTTCTAAAGTGATTTACATCATCATATCATACAATTATACATTCATATTTTATGTATTATATCTCTTCTTTCCCAAAATGTATTCATTCTTTTAATTGAACTAATTTATACATTTTTTCTTTATCCAATGAGTTAACATATTCAGATCCTATAAATTTAAAACTCATAATAAAATCAATGTTTTTTATGCTTGACTAAGAAAAATTTATTATAATATTCATTCCATATCTATATTCATCATATGAAAAAAGAAAATGAAACTATTTTATAAAAATGGTTAAAATCATATGAAACTCAAACCCTACTGAATAGAATTCTTAGTGTATTGGGTAGACTACCCCATCAAGATATAATTTTAGTACCCAGTCTAATGGAAGTCTGAACCAAACTCCCACAATTCTTAGATCAATACCCAAGAGTGTTTTATATTTTCAACGCGGTATTAAAAATTAATATTTATGAATAATTATAATAAAATGTTAATTTTTATTTAAAACCATAAATACTCTATCCTCGTTTGAAATAAATTGAATTCCTTCTTATAACATATCATGATTCTCTTAAAAATCATGCTATGAAATTTCAAAAAAATATTATAAAATTACCATATAATATATTTTTATTATAAAACATTTATATTCATGAATAAGTGAAATAAAGTAAACAAATGAACAATACATCAATATAGGAAAGAAATATATAGAAGCAGTTGAATAAACATTATTATAAATAATTTATAATTTTTAAATAATATGGAATTTCAATTTAATATAATTGTAAACAATATATTTTAAAATTAAAAATATTACCTCTTTACATATATACTTGTCATGGATTATATTTTAACTCCATATTAAAATATATGATATATTAATATATATATATTTCACATTTCAAATCCTTGTGAATATTATATATTTAAAGTGCAGTCAAAATATCATATATTTTATGTTTCTTTTAAACTATGGTTATCTCTAATTAAACTATTTTGAAATGATTTAAATAAATTTCCCTAAACATATCATTCAATATGAGTAATTAATATTAATATCTATGAAAATTTCATAACAAAAATATAAATTACTTTATATTTAACCTTATTTGTTTGTTTAACAACACAATATAATTTGCACATAAATACATTAAATTAAAATTATGATCCTGATACCATGTAAATTAAAGGAATTATATTTTCAATGACTCTCTCTCACATGAGATATCTCTATCCTAGGTCATCCTACTGTTCGGTGGTTCCCGGTGACCTTGCAACGGTGCAGGAAATCTTGATTGCTCTCAGCCTGCAGATCTCTGGTTGAGGTATCTTCTTCCGAGCAGTCTCCTTAAGCTGTGCTTTGTCGTTTTTTTTTCGGGTCGTGGATTCTTTGGAGTCATCTTCCAATGAGAGGTCTTACTTGGATTGAGGATTTCAGCCCTTGTCCAGCTTCAGTCCGTTGGTTTTGGCCTTTTTGGGTGCAGATCTAGGTCTTAATCCGGCAATCCCCCCCCCCCCCCCGATATCCTGATCTGGATCTGCATCAGTGGTTTTATTTTTGGTTCATAATATTTTCTATTTGAAATTTTGGTTCGATTCTCCAGTAACCTCACTAGCATGGTGGTTTCCTTGATCAGTTGCTACCGTTTTCTCGACTCCGGCCTACCGCCCTGGATTTCTCATCCCCTCATTTGTAGGTGGCTGCACAAGGATGGACATGGGAACGTCGTGATCGCAAAGGGTGTTCATGCGTTAGTGGTGCTCGCGTAGGGCGGTCTCGTGTAGGGGGTTAAATGAGGTTGTTTGGTCACGTAGTTGTTTCATCTCGCACTGGCCTTGGAACAAGGTGCAAGTGGATGATTGGTCTGTAATTCCTTTTGATCAGTTTTACATCGATCCACTGAAACAAAGCCATGGAATCAGACCCGGTGGCTCATTGACAGAATCTTTTGTTGACAGAATAAAGATTAAGGGACCATATCAACAAAAAATGAATGAATATGTTTTTCTTTTGAATCGCATGTCTCTACTGATCTTCAAGAAATTTATGGAAAAATGGATCATCAATTAGGTATATTTAAAGAACAGGCTATAAAAATTCTGGAGATTGGGGGAAGGTGTTTCCATAAGAGAAAGTGGGAGATTGGCTTCTTGTGTATGAGTTTTTTAACGAAAAAGTCAAATAAAAAGTTTTCAAATGTAGACCATGGTCCTTTAATAACCACATCATCCAAATGGAAGACTGAAAAGGTGGAGAGGATATTCAAAAAATTAATCTGACTAGCTCACTTTTATGGACATGTTTCAAAGGAATTCCATTTCATGGTAGAATGGAATGAGTCATGCATGAAATTTGAGGTCGTATTAGTAAATTTTTGGAATGGAACTGGTCTGATCCAATTAACTAGGGACCCATTTTTCGGATCAAATCATTGGTTGATGTGGTACAACCTCTAATGAGGTGTTTTTTCTTGGTATTATAGGATCTTAACGTCTAGATATCCTTCTAATTTAAAAATATCCCAATTGTTTTTTCTTTTGTGGGTGCGTTGGACATTTAGAAAAGAATTTTGGTTCGAAGTATAATGAACAAGTCAATGTTATTTTGCAGTATAGACCCTAGCTCTATGAAAAATCTATAGGAACGACTTTCATTCCCACATTTGAAAAATAAAACGATCGAGATATACTCTATAAGGACATCATTAAGCAGTTTGAATCTAGTCGTAGTAATATCATTATGCTTGGGAAACTGTGTTTCTGCTGGCATTGAAGTGGACAAAGGGGCGGAAGGAGTGCCATTTGAAGCACAATGGCTTTAGTGGACTCTGTAGACAAGAAATCTATTCAGGGGAGGGTTCTGAATTTCATATCAACTAGGGTCTCAACATTCAAAAATGACATGTCCTTACCAACTTCTGGGCATAAGCCACAATGCAAGGAACCACCATACCCCAGTTCTAGATTGGACCTCTTCTATGTTGAACCCCCAAACCCAGTTCTCCCACTAGGTTATGAGTCCTCAATTCTTGTCGCCTGGGATAGGGATGATTTTTTTGGGTTAATGTCATTAGGTGCTAAAAATTATCAGATGTGGAGATGTAAGATTAGAGAGGATCGAGGTGGTGATCCAGCCATTGCACAACCCAATGAGCACAAATGATGCTCAGAGGATGGTCAGCTAATGGTGATCATTACAAAGAGGTGGGAAGTGATGGGTAATGGATAGAATTTTGAAATGGAAGAGATAGAGGTCAGTGTGTCCCATCCCAGACTGGAGAAATGTAAATTTTATGTTGGAACTATCGGGGGATTGGTAACCCTTGAACAATTCATTCTCTCCCTCACTAGAGTTCAAAATACCTCCCTGACAATGTTTTTGTATCCAAAACCATGTTGTATAATAAGGATACAGGTCTCTTAGGGTTGAAGATTGGATATAAGAACATCTTTCCTGTGGGAAGATAGGGACACTTTGGTGGTTTGTGCCTCTTTTGGAAGGAGGGAATTGGTGTTTAGGTTACTAACTTATCAATTAATCACATTGGTATGATAGTTGTTATTCTAGGTTCTATGCCTTGGTCTTTTGTGGGATTTTATTGTTGGCCTATGGGTGAAGATATACATAAGTCTTGGAACTTGTTGAACAAAGTGGGAAACACTCTTCCTGGCCCTCTTATGATTGGGAGAGATTTCAATGAGTTAATTATTCACCAATAAAAAAGGGGGTCACTTGAGGAGTGAGGCTACATTAGAAGATTTTATGAATTCTCTTATGTTGGACTCTCGGCCTGATCCTGGGTTTTCTAGCTCTTCATTTACATGGTATCGGGGCAGATCAATGGAGAACTATATTGCTGAATGTTTGGATTGATTCATTGGCATAAGAAAATGGACAACTCTCTCTCATGATTTCTCTATTGTTCATCTGCCTACAGTTTCTTTTGACCACAGTACGATCATTTTTTCAATGTTCTCTAAAGGGGAAAAGGGGAGGTCTAGGCATTCCTTTGACGTTTAATGTTTTTGTTTCCAAGGTGGTAATTTTGAGATGGTGGTTAGGTCATCTTTGGGATCATCGAACTATTTCATAGCCTCCAATATTCGTAATATTGCATCATGTTTATAGAAGTGGAGTTCGACTCGATTCATGGATTTTGACAGAAACATTTTTGATGTACAAAATCACTTGAAGAGACATCATGATCTTCCTTGTTGGGATTTTGTTATTAGGGATATCTACATTGTGGAATAGAATCTTAACATGGTGCTGAGGGAGAAGGAGAGTTGTTGGTTCCTGAGGTCAAGAGAATCCCATATTAGGGATGGTGACCAAAATACTAACTTTTTTTATCAAAAAATATATGTAAGGAGGAGGAAAAACCACATTGATCAACATGAGGATCCTAAAGGGAGTCTAGTAAATTATAACACTGATATTGACTCCATTATTCTGATTTCTTTTAGTAACATCCATTAAACAGAAGGTATGGACACTCCTTCATGTCTAACTAGATGTATTCAAAAAAATTTCACAGAGGATATGAACCATAAGATGAAGAGAGATATTTATGAGGATGAAGTTCATGGGGCTCTGCATCTTATTCACTATACAAAATCTCTGGGGTCTGATGGGTTTCATGCCCTACTTTTCAAAAGATTTTGGCACATTGTTAGGCCTGATGTGGTGACCCTGATGAAGGATATGTGGTTAGAAAAACCTTCTTTCAAAGAATTTAATGAAAATATTGTTAATCTCATCCCAAAAAACTCAGTTCCCACAAAAAAGTAAAGAATTTTTCCGAATTAGTTTGTGCAATGTAGTTTAAAAAATATTATCCAAAATCATGGTGGCCAGGCTTAGAGATTGCCTCCCCCAACGTTTTACTGAAAATCTAATCACTTTTTTCCCAATGAGATCTATTACTAATAATGCATCCATCGTGTATGAATTATTTAATTCTATGAAAACTAAGTCGTCTTCCAAAAAAGGCATTATGACAATGAAATTAGATATGATGAAAGCTTATGATCGAGTGGAAAGTCCTTTTCCTGTACTTTTTTGATTCTGGGTTGGGATTTGGGATGAAATGGATCTTTAATATAATGAATTGTGTTATGAATGCATTTTAGGATTAATATTAATGGGTTCCCCTCAGAGAGTTTTAATCCCTCAAGAGGTTTATGGCTAGGGGATCTGCTCTCGCCTTATCTCTTCATTCTGGTGGCTGACGTTTTTTTCATCTCTTCTTGAAATTGGGGGAGCAAGGAGTTATCCATAGCTCGTAGGTATTCTGAAATGACCCATATCTCTCATCTTTTATTTGCATATGATATTCTCATTTTTTCCTGTTCTTCCACACAAGAGTACAACTCAATTATATGAATCATTAATCTATATGAAATGGTTTATGGGAAATGTATAAACCCTTTGAAGATAGAATTATCCATTAGCAAGGGGGTGGTGCATGCATAGAGGGAGGATTTTCAGCGGGTGTGTGGTTTTCCTCTGGTCAAAAGCATCTAAAATACCTAGACCTCCCAACCATTTTCAGTAGATCAAAGAAACATGTGTTCACTTCAATCATGTATTGGGTAGAAAATTGTATTTTCTTGTGGTCTAGTAGGAAGGTTTCAATGGTGGGGTAGAAATTCCTCATCAAGTTAGTGGCCCAAGACAATCCCATCTTATGCTATGTCATAATTCAAATTTTCAGAATATCTTGTTGATCTAATCCATTCCCAGTTGGCTAATTTTTTGTTGAGATCCCACGATTGAAAATAAAACATCCATTGCTTGTCATGGGAGATGTTGTGTGTCTCGATGTACCGTGGAGGTCTTGGATTTGGGAATATAAAATGGTTTAATGAGGCACATCTGTCTAAGAAAGGATGTAACCTTCTCTCCAATACAAATTCCCTTTTATAAAAGGTTTTACATGAAAAATATTTTCCTCACACCAAATATTTTCATGCCCAACATAGACCACGAAAATGTTTTCTGTGGAGAAGAATTCAGGGTGGTAAATCTCTTCTTGAGAGAGGTTGTGTTTGGAGGATTGCTTATAGAAATGACATTAGTTTTGGGAATGATATGTGTCTAGAAAAGGGAGAAAATTTTGAGATTTCCTTGACTGTTGTTCCAGGAATCAAATATAAAATGGTTCATGATCTGATCGATGATTCATTAGAGGACTGAGAATAGGTAATGATTTTTAGCTAGTTTAATGAGGTTGATCATAATATCATCTTCAGTATTCCTCTCATGCTAGGAATGAGAATTGATCAGATTTTCTAGATGGGGGAATCTTTTGGGTGGTACTCAATTTGCTGAAGCTAAAAAATGTTTCTTCGTAGTTTGGATCATACCCATCATGTTGGATACTAGAGGATTCTCAGGTCACTCACATCTCCACCAGAAGTAAAAAAAATTGGTGGCCAGTTTTCTCTCATTGTCTGGAAACCCGTGACCTATGGATAAGAAGACATCTCACATAGGATAGTAACTGTCCTTTATGCCTCCAAGATGTGGAATATCATGTGCATGAAATTCTTTTTTGTCATGGGGAGGAATGTGTGTGGAAGGAATGTGCAGAAAATTTTAAAAAGTTATTTTATCTTTCGGTTGGGTTGGTCAAAAATCTCAATAACTGGGATTCTGTATTGGAACCAAATGTGGTGGGGATTATTTTCCCAATTTCCTAGTTTATTTGGACTAGAATAAATGAATATATCTAAGGTGATCCATGATCATACTTGGATCATAAGGGAAAATGAATGGATGAATTGCTATAATCTGAATGATGTAATGCACTTTTTGTTTTTTCATTGGTAGAATTCTCTTGCCTAGACTCCCCCCAATGGGTTTTATCATGATTAAAATATATATAGTCAGATCAGAAAATTCAAGGGTTGGTGTTGTATTTATTTCTCATCGTAGATATGTCCAGGTTGTAGAATACCAATTCATGGTTGTCAAATCCTTTTGGAGTCCTGTGGTGGAAGAAGCTTTTTCTATTATTCATGGGTTCCTTCTTGCTCGCTCAAAATATTAGATATTTATTTTGGTGGAATCAGATTGACTTGAAGTGATTATCGCCTTATCTAAGAAGGAGGAGGATCTGCATCTCTTTGGACTTATCCTTATAAATATTTGGTCTTTGATCAAAATCTTCTCTGAATGAAAATTTTCATTATCAAAATTGGGGGTAATATGAAGGCACATCTGTTGGAAAGCTGTAGAAAATATTTTGGGGGTCATTGTTAGGTTGACTCATTTCCTAATTGGATTTCTAGGCCTAGTGGTTTAGATCAGTAATATATAATCATCATTAGGTCAAAAATTGAAAATTCAAGGAATTTAGTATTATCATTTAATATTAAAACATTAATTTTATTAAAAATTTCTTAAAATTTTAAAACAATATCATTACTATTTATTAATAAACTAATAAAACTTTTTATAAATTAAATAAATGTTTTTATATAATTTTATTATAATTTATAAACATTTTAAAAATTATATAAAAATTTCATAATTAATGAAAAAATATGTTTCAACATAAGTGCTTTTTTGTAGTTATTATCAATACGCTATTATATATAGGGTTTATATGAGCCAATGAATGAGATGACTAAAGAAGTTGATGTGAGCTATTGGATATCATTATTGATAATTAATCCATGTAATTCCATAATATTATTTATCTACTTTCAGGAATTTGGAAAAGGAAATATACGTGCCATAATATTGGTCGATTGATCTACTGTTCATCATAAAAATCTGAAAAATGTTTTTGAAGCTAAAGGAATGATCTTTAATAGGTATCGAGTTGAATTTTGTACAACTTCATAATGCTGTAAGAGGAAATGTTTCAATATAGGTGCTTGAAAAGAACAGGATATGATTCATGGATCATCCAAAAGAATAATTCCATTGATCATTCATGTAAAAGAGGACCTTATGTGGGTAAAATGGGGCATGGACCTTATGTGCATATAATATTTCATGTGTATAAGGATCAGATGTATGTAATAAGAACATACCTTCAATGATTAGGGAACATCTGAGGTGAATGATACAGTGTGGATCTTCGATGAAGCACATATCTTTTTTCAGAATACCATGAATCCTTGGTGCATATAGGAACCATCCACGAATCATCTATGAGAATATATTTCACACAAACCATACATGAGGAATGAATGTTATGGACATTCTATGCATCAATACTTATAATAAATATAAATTCACTGATGAAACTGATATTTATGAATCTGGTCCATGAATATAAAATAATTATTCAAGTCAGGATCAATCTGATCCTCTAGGTATTGATGAATATGATTGAGTTTCTTTATCCTCTTATGATCATGTCATCATACTGGTATCATGTCGAGATATGTCTATTAATCAAGCCACAACATCCTCTTATGATTGTTCATATCATGTCATCTATGAGACTTGATCATTATGTGATAGATGTTATCATCATAGGGATTCTTACATTCATTAATATAATATGTAATTTCATATAATAATTCACACATTGATTTCAATGCATGCATGAAAAAGTAATTCATGTGATGCATCATTAATTCTACGCATCAAGATGATGAATTAATATCATAATCAATGAGAGGTAATATTGTGGTTTTTTGGAAACTACTTGAGATATTAATATCTAATACCCTTAAGTATATAAAATTAGGATATTCTCCAGGATTTGATAATGTAAATTTCATGGAGGGATAAAATAAAATAAAACACATCAATTCTATTAGAACATTCAAGGAAGATATTAACCTCATATTCTAAATGATAATAAATAAAAAAGATATTAATGAGTTTTGATGAAGATTAAAATAGCATTGAATACCATGAATCATTAAGGATTTTAAATTATCAAAAATCATAGTAATTTAAAATAATGAGAGAGATAAAAATTTGACGCCTCCAGGTTTTTTCTATGTATACATATGAATATCAGTACAAAAAAAATCAGGGGAATTGAGAGAAAATACATCCATTATAAAGGGGGATTTTTAGATTTGATACTTTATAGTATTTATGATAAAAAAATATTTGAATCCAAGAGGTATTAAAGAGATGGAGACCTATTGTACCTAAGTATTAAAAAATAGTGAATTAGATCATTCGAGATCTGATAATAGTATCTAGGAAAAAATATGGTGTAAGTATCCCTTCAATACCATGAACAATTTTACATGATCAAACCAAATCTTGTAGGCTTGTAAATTAAGTCTATCATCCAAAAAGTGAATGTGTTTCAAGCTATGGATCATCCTCAAATAAGTTAATAAGTATTCCCATGGATTCTAGAAGTATTGTAAACATAGAAGATTCTATGTTCGGAAATAATTTTTGAAGGAAGACACAACAAAATTTTTATAGATAGGAATTAATTGTTCTTGGTTGTAAGTAATTATTGGATATTTTGTGTAATATATGTCTAAGACAATAACTGAAATTGAAAGGAATAGTCTTTCATGTCGAACCATGTAAATATTATGTGCTTCTCCCTCATTCATTTCCAATGCACATGAGGTGGGGCTATAAAATTATATTTATAGGATTGAGAACTCTAACAAGTTTATGATGCTGAATTTAAAGGGGATATAATTATAAATGGGATGTACCACAGAGTCACCCCCACCCGACCCCCATTCAGTGCTACCAAAATGGTATTTGGGATCTATAATTCATATAAAATCATAGGTTCCCCATAAAAATACAATAAATATTTCATATTTATTTTAATAAATTAATTTATTTGAATATTTTAGGAAGTGATTGATGTTCCTTAGATAGATAAAAAGAAATTTGATCCTGAGGATATAAATATGAATATTCCTACCAAGTCTTGGAAAAACATATAACAAATATAAGCAAGGAAGTTGATGAATAATCCAAAATTAAATGGAGAAACATCACTAGTTAAAGGTATTCAAGGTTGTATAAGTGATAATAATTATTTTTATTGTGACTCTTCTAATGAATATTGTGAAAGCTGTGATGATGATGTATAATGCATTGATCTTCATTCAAAAAATAAAGAACATATGAATAATGTTCTGAAAGAATTAATAAAATGTATTAGGGATACAATCATGGGACTTACTTTTAATAAATAACAATAAGAAGAAGTTGAATAAATGGAGGATCCACATAGAAATAAGTTCGAAACATGAATCACTATCACAAAACTATTATAAAAGAGGGATAAATTCATTATACTTATTAAAGAATAATTGAAAATCTATTCCTAAGAGGATTTGTTTTGAGATTTTTTTGGATGCTTTCTATTCACTTAAAAAAATGCACCATTTTTTATTTATGTCAAAGATGAAAATATAATGGTAAATGAAAAAGGGTTAAAAGAGATTGGTATTTATTTATAATACTAAAAAAATGGATGAAGAATAAATAATGAAGATAAATATGGAATGGGAATATAATATAAGATATATTGACGACGAATATAACTCCATAAACCTGAATTGTTTTATATTGGAGGTGGGATTAATAAATAAAGAATCACCAAAAGATAGAACATCCCAATCTACCCGAAAAAGTGATGTTTCCACATAATTTTTCTTTGACAGTCATGAGTCCCAACTAATAATTTCATTGGCTGGAAAATAATTAGATCATCATTTAATGAAATGTAAACATACCCTAACAATAATTTATCCCATAAAACATAAACTATCTTTTTTACTAATGTTGTTTCAATTACTGGTGTAGTTTTTAAACTAAATTCTAAGAAAATATAGATGGTGAAAAATAATGATAAACCAACCATGTCAATGGTGGATGAGAGAAGATTTCTAAAGAGAAGATCCCGAATAAGTGTTCAAGAGAGTGTTTGTTCCACTTAGAAACAAAAAGGTTCACAAACTATTAAATTTGATTATATTATACAAGAAAGGAAGAGAATAATTATCGATAGTTATTGTTGGTGTTGATGGATGATTATAAACAAAGAATTGGAATGTTGTAATAACATATATATTAATGAAAATATTAGAAGCTCAGAAGTAAGGGGGGGTAAGGATGATAAAGTAGAAAAAATGCCAATATAAATTAAAATTAAAAAAGGATAATCTGCACATGTATTACTTAAGGTGTAAAAAAAATAAAAGTGATCATATAAAAATACCAACATGTCAAATAAAGAAGGGAAAATTCAAATAAATTGAAACATGAAGGTGACTATAGACTATTATGAAAGGTGTACGATGGTTTGACATATAGCCACCAAATGATAGTTATGGATACTCGATCATATGGAGTTTATTGGGAATAAAATTCAAGCACCTGAAACAATATATGCTCAAATTACTACTATAGAAATAGAGGTTTAACGCAAATTATAGGATGAGTTTGGAAGGAATCAATGACCTATATTGAGTTGAAACTCTTAATAAAAAATCCATATAAAAAATAGAGATCCCTCATTAATCAAAATTATTTTATGTTTTTTGAGATAACATGATTGGAATCAAAGGATATGGTTGATCTTTTTCACCATTGTACATCAAATATGATGAGTTTAACATGGAGTAGCACTAAATATAATTATCCATGATGAATAGAAAAAAGTGAATACCTATAGTGGAGAATACATGTGAATATAAAGAATAAGGTACAAAAATCAAACTTAGATAATATGACTATAGTTTTATACTATATAGAAATAAAGGGGTTATTAGTTGATAAAATAATAAAAAAAGAGGTGTTATGTTATTAAACATGATTTTTTTTTTTGGTTTTTTGAAATGTATACAGGTCTCTCATATTTCTCTCTATTTTTGAAAAGAACCTATGAAATTATATTTTGATTATAGTATCACAAGTACTCATTTTTTTGGACATCATAGATCTCCATAGTTAACTCTCTGTTATTTTCAACAATGTGTTCTCTAACCTAGACATTGGTTTCAATAACTAAATTCTCTTTGCTAAGTGATCATTTTTATCATCCCTCTCTCAAAATGGTTTAGGCAATGATTCTTCATGAGAGGAGAAGTAGTTTTGAGAAGAACAATGATATGACAATTCTCTTACATTGTCCCTTTTAATTTCATTTTCAATAATATTGTGAATGAAATGAGTACAAATATTGACTGAAGTATGTGAGGTGATATTGAGAACCAACACAGAAGGTGATATTGTTGTGAAATATGTTTTTGGATGAATTTATGTAATATGTAAATTTGCATTTAGTTGGTGAGAACCACTTAAGTAGATAATTGAATAAGATGATATGAGGTATTAGTTATCATGCTTAATAAAGCATCTATGTAACTCTATAAGATTATTGAGCTATTTCAATTTAATTTTTAAAAGGAATTATGAGTGGTATAATATCAAATGATTGATATGTTATTCCTCGTAGAAATATGAAAGCTATTATGGGGGTAAGATGATTGTCTTCAATAAGAATTGATTTTACATTATTATAAGTTTCTATAAGGTTTAAGAGAAATGTTTCAAGATTTCCACATGAAATATTGAAGATATAAAGCATTTATATTCCCTAATATTACCTCTATAGGTCATCTATGTAGATGAGGACCTTCTAAGAGAAATATAGGGAACATATATTCTCTGTTCATTCTATTTCATCTGTATAAGGATTAAAAATAGGTCTTGAGAATGGACCATGTGTCAGTGAAGAACTTATATGAATAATGAGTTGGTATGGATCTTCTATTAAGAATAGATATTCTATGAGAAGACAATGAATCTTCCATCCGAATGATGTTCAACAATGGATCTTCTGTGAGAAATGATCTCGTATAGACCATCTATGAGGAATGAAGGGAATAGAAATTACATGAATCATGACAATAAATAAATATACATGAAATGATAAAACTAATATTCATGCACACAGTCCACGAATAACAAAGAATTAAATGAGTTGTGCTAAAGCCAAACTTTCCATCACTAATGAAAATGATTGTGTTTCTACATCCTCCTATGATCAAATCATTATGTTTAGATCATGTAAAACAATGTTTTTAAATAATGTTTCACAATCCACTAATTATCATGTAGGTCACATAATCCAATATATTTGACCATTATGAGATCGGTACCTGCATCGTGGTTAGATTTATTTTCAAGAATGTGATTTTTACTATCGTGTATGAGTCTATACAATGGGTTTAATGCATTGATCTAAAAGTAATCCACCTTAAGGATCATGCATTCCATGCATGAAGATGTTGAATTCATGTGATAGTCAATAAGGGGTTATATTTTGGTTATTTGGAAACTATGTGAGATATTAATACCCATGTTCCTTGAATATTTGAAATTAGGATATTCCCACTAATTTGGTAATGCAGATTTCATGGAGTTCTAAAATTAGGAAGAATACCAAGCGTTCGAGAAGTTTCAAAATAGGTATTAATCTCATATTTTATATTCAATTAAATAGTAATGAACTAAATGAGTTTTAATGATAATTCATATAGAATTTTATACTTATAATAATAAAGATTTTTGAATTACTGAAAACCACGGTAATTAAAAATAATCGGAGGAATAATAATTTATTATGCTTTGATATTTTGTGTACATATATAAGCGTGAAAGTGAAATAAATATTAAGGTGAATTGTTATAGTTTAAATCCATTATTCAATATAATTTTTATATCTCTATACATCCATGTATCAATGATATACCAGAGACTGTGATAGGATGTGTTCAACAGAAGGATACATGTTATACCCAAGAATTTGAATATTAAGTAAATTTGATCTTTCATGATCTGAGAAGAGTTTCATGGATAATTGATATGTTTACGATATATATTGAAGACCTTGAAGAATTTTATAGGAGAAAACCTCATCATACAGGGTCATGGAAAAAGACTATCAATTATAAGGTGGAATATATTTTCAGTTATCGATCATAATTGAAGTAGTGAAGAAGTCAACCAGTGAATTATGTAATTAGTGGAAAATAGTGGATTCTATGTTGGGAAATAACTATTGAAGAAATATATAGCGAAATATATGTATATAGAACTATTTTTTACTTGGATGTAAATAATTTTTGGAGATAATAAAGAATACATGTTGGTGGACTAACATACATAGAAAGGTGAAGGCTTTCAGAACAAACCTTGTAAATGTTTTTTGATAATATATCTTTCATCACCACTATTAATAATCTAATGTTTTGATATTATATTGATTTTATTAAGAAATATAATAGGTTTAAGAGGTTTAATTTATAAGGTAAATTATTTTTAAAAAGAGTGTACCACTAATTACCCCCCCCCACAAATGTAACTAACCCTTCATTATGCTATATAAAAATAATATTTTAAAAACATATGTAAAATCATGGAATATTTTAAAAAATTAACACTATACAAAATATAGTAATCTTTCATAATATAGGTTAGATATACCTATATCTCTAGGGAACTGTGTGATGAAATATCCCAATATTTATGGCCATAACCATAGACTCTTTGTGAATCATATCTTATTATATTATTATATATTAGTTTAATTTTATCTTAAACATAGTTTTGAACTATAACATGAATAAAAATATCACTATATCGTGATTGGTTCACAATCCTTTGTTATGTGTGAACAACAATACTTATCAAAAAAAATATATCACAAATTATTTCTTATAATATCATAGTCAACAATTTTCATTCTTCCTCACATGTCATTCGCATATCATAGATAATGATATTGATATATAATTTCCTATGTTACACATATTCTTTTTATAATTCTAAATTTCCATAAAACATAGAAACATATTTCAAACAGTATAGAAAAATATATGATACAACTAGAGAGATTTTTTGGATACCTCCATGATGTAAACATATGAAAATATGTACACAATACCAATGGAACATGATTTACCTTGAGGGGTATAAAATTATTAAATGTAAAATTAAGAATATAGATTTTTATTAATGATTATGATCTTCCTTATATGTAGTTTAGTATGATCTATGACTCAAACAAAAACTGTTAAAGGTTTATTTACATACATCTGATGTCTTCTGTAAAAAATATAAAATGTATATGAAACTGTCAAGTTAAGTAAAAATATAGTGGTCATCCCCATATTCCTATTTTTTATAAATAAATATAGTAGGAATATGGATATGATAGTTATTATTATTCCTTGTTCAATGATGTTAACATTTAATTTATAAAAGTTATATTTTAATTATCTCATTCATGGATATTTCATATTTGAGAAATTATATTATAAATATTAGAATTATTCTCTAGATTTCAATAACACCTAGTGAAAAATTCATTAGTAACCTTGATGGTAATAAAAATAATAAATAGAAAACAAAATGAGACTATGAGACACATAATGAAAAATCAAGTTGGATAATATTAAACATCCTTCATTTTTGTGAAATTCCATATATTACTATTCAAGGAGAGGTTCTTATCACAAACCCATTAATTACAATTAAATTTTTTTGGTAACTACATCCCTTGATAAAAATAATTCTTTATCTAGTAGATTTTTTAATGGACTATTGAATGATGACCTAAATATACAACTCTAGATTTTCTAACATTGCTTTTATTATAAATCCATGAGAAAAATTGAGACAATATAAACATAATTAATATTTTAATTTCCAATAATACTACCCCTAAGGTGTGTACACATGTCATATTTTTAAAAATAAATCCTATTGAATCTAATAAAAAATCATTATTTTTTAAAATTTATGCTTTCTTTTAAAAATTCACTCATGTTTTCTCTTTTTTATTCTATAATTACTTCATATATTTATGTATACACTCCACTAATTTCATCCAAATTTAATTTAATAAAATTATAGATAATTAAAATTCTTCTAGGCATTGTTTGGGAAGAACTTTCACTCCCATTATGAATCCAAAGTGTTGAAATAAATCATTTTTAATGGATTAATAATAATTTTCACAACCCATCCCCTGAGGGCCCATGCTGTGACTACCCCAAGCCCGTCTTCCATAGGATAGGGGCTGGAGACTAGCACCAAAGGCGTAATCCCTAAAACTGGGAAGGCATTTCATTTATAACCTACAAACTCACATAACCAAGCACACAACAAGATACGAACACAAGCAAATTTTATAGTAAACAAGTTAATACAGTAAGTAAAAAGGGTCTATAATACAAGCCCAACTGGAAAGTACAAGTATAAATGAAATGCAATACAACTGAAGAAAGGGAAATACAGCTACTGGGTTATCCTCTGGGTTCCTACATGAAGGGTATGAACAGATCACCTCCTCATCACACCTCGTCCGTTCGTCTCCTCCGTGTATTGACACGCCGTATGGTCTAACTCTGGGCACCATCGAGTCTTGGTAATCTCAGCCTCAGTCAGCGCTATCCGTCGTCTGCATCCAATACTATAAGGTGGGGGCATATCTCATGCAGGGGTGAGTATAATGATACTCAGTAGGGACCCCGATACCCTAATGGTCGCACAAAAATCCACTAAGGATAAACCAGAAAGTATAAAGTCAACAGATAACCCTAATTAGGTATATGCCCATACATATACCTAATTTATCATGTAATTCATCTCAATCATGAGGAAAACACAGAAAACCCGACTCAGCTCAAACAGTATTTTATTCTAGGGGTAGTATCAAGTAACATCCCCAGTCACATTATCGAAACCTCTACTATTGGAGAACTCCTCCTCTATCGCGTATATTGGGTCTACGGTGACACCAAGCGCGCTTCCCAATAACCTTGGAATTCTGAGGTACTCCTCCTGTTGAGTATCGTGGGTCTGCTGCATCACCAAGGCGCTCCCCACCATGGGTTTTCCGCATCACCAACCGTTATCCCCCTCATAGCCTACTGAGGTACTCCTCTTGTGGAGTACTATGGGTCTACCACGACACCAATGTGCTCCCCACTTTGGGTCTACCATGACACCAAGGCGCTCCCCACTAGGCTAGTAGAGTCACTTAGAGTCAAAACTATCAGTAGGCCTTAGGTATCAGCTAGCTACTAGGTCTCCGCACTAAGCTCGCTCGTCTCCAGAAAGATCCTCTCCATGAGCTACTAGTCGATACTCCAACTCTCACTAAGTCCCACATAGATGTATCTCAAAGGACCGCCATGTCATAGGGGTCTCAACGTAACAGACGACGCGTCAATTGGACACCCTGTCTGTGAGTTATTATCATTTTAGTCCCAGGGGCCCGACAAGATTCGTAATCAATCCAACCGGACCATACGTCAACTCTACCCAAAACTGTAGTAGGGTATACATAAAGGGACTGTCTCGGTCCAAGATTTCCAGTGCCACTAACAGTTTATCAAACGGACATCTGGTGACAAGTATATAGCCGAAGGAGCGTAAAGGGTCATAGTGGGGCGGCTCGTAGGGCCACGAGCGGCACGAGCCAGGGCGGCTCGGAGGGCCGCATGCAGTGTGTGTCGGGGCGGCTCGGAGGGCCACGGGCGGTGCGAGCTGGGGAGGCTCGAAGGGCCGCGGGCGGTGCGAGCCGTGGCGGCTCGGAGGGCCACGGGTGGTGCGAGACGAGGACGCATGGAGGGCTGCGGGAGGTGCGAGCCAGGGAGGCTCTGAATGTCGTGGGCGGTGCGATCCGGGGTGGCTCGGAGGGACACGGGTGGCTCGGCCAGCGGGTGGCGGGGCCGGAAGGCGGTGCGGCCGGGGAGCCTCGTCCGGAGAGAGATGCAGCAGGCGGGCGGTGCGGCCGGGGTGGGGCATCCGGCGGGGGGAATGGCCAGTGAGGGCGGTGTGACTAGGGTGGCTCGGCTGGCGGGCAGTGCTGCCGATGGGCAGCGCGGCCGGCGGGCGCGGCCGGCGGGCTGCACGAGCTGGGTCATGAAGTCGTCTCATCCTGGGGCGGCGCGATGCAGAGAGGGAATATGGCCAAGAGGCCGCGGGGGGGGGGGAGGTCGCTCGACTCAGGGCGGCAGCTCAACTCAGTGGGTCGGCATGACGGCGGTGACGCGGTGCGGTGGAGGCCGCAGGTGGTGGAGCAACGTTGCCTTTGTCACCTTCCTCCATTTCAAAGAATACCTAATTCAACAAAAGGATTATGGAGAGGACAGTCCATGTAGTTTGGCCTGCAATCTCTGCATTAGGGCGGTAACAAGAGGCTCATCATAAATAAGAGTGAAGAACATCAAACCCTCCCACAATGATTGTTTCCCTCCCATAAAATACAACATCTGTGTTCTTCGTTTTAAATAAAGGAAGAACATTGGAATATATTCATACACAAATTAAACCCCTACCCCATTCGCTTTTTAGAAATGGCGCAAGAAGGTAGTATGGTCGTTGATTCGTCGTAGGTGAGGACATCCCACGTTGGAATAAGTCCCGAGATAGAAGGTCAAAGGAGGTCATCATTCTTCGTTGGTAGATCGTTCTTAGTTGGGGAGCGTGTTCTTCGTTGGAGAACGTGTTCTTCGTTGGAGAGCGAAATCCTCCATGTGTTGGGAATCATGTCACTTTACCAGCGCTTCTTCGCTTGGTGAGGCCATCCCAAATCCTCCTCCCAAGCTCCCTATAAATAGGAGAGGGGGAAAGGTAAGTAACGATCGCTGAATTAATGACGGTTCATTTATTAAGAACCTTACTAAATTCTAACGACGCTATTACTTAATTTAAAAAAAGTTCAAGCCAATTAATTTACATTAGGGAAAAAGATGTCATGTGTTGGCAAATTAATGTGGAGGAAGTCAAGAGGCTCCTCCACATTAATGGGGGGGGGGTTGAGAGGTTTCTCCCCCATTAATAAGGGAGTTTAGAGGTTTCGGCCTCTGGTGGTCCCCACCACCATAACATCTCATGGGAGGTTAGGGTCTTGTGGTCCCCACTTCCCAACTTCCACAAGGAGGATTAGTTCTGGTGGACCCCACCTCCTAACACCCACATGGGAGGGAGTTTACAAAAAAATAAAATAAATTGTGTGTTTATTTTATTTTATTATTTCCATGAAAAACCCAAAAGATAAATTTCACCCTCGACCAACAATTATTAGTTGAAGGTCTCTTTAAGTGAAAAAATAGCTATGCGAGTTCAACGGTTCCCTCGGATTTCGATTCCGAGCACCGGTTCAAAAGTTAGAAAAACCCGCTCACACGTTTACTGAATGTACCTGAACAAAAGTTCGGAAATTCATTCAGGGCACTCCGGGCCTCAGAACCATGCACCATCAATTTCTGCGGACTCGTAAAATTCCCATTTATTCAAAAAAAAATACATGTAACTTCCGGGTCTTTAAATTCACCCCACCTCTGGGCTCTACATCTCCATAACCCACAACTTAAACTAGGTAAACAATTGGATGTAATGTGCACACATCTGATCCTCCCACTCCCATGTGCTCTCTTAGAGGTTCTCGTGCTTCCATCGGATGCGCACTAGAGGTATTGATCATCTATGAAGGGCACTCTCTTGTCGATCCTCAATCTCTACGAGAACCTCTGTAAAAGTCATCCCATCATCGACGTCCATCTCTCCATGGTCGATGATATGAGAAGGGTCATGCACGTATCTCCTTACCTAGGATACATGGAAGCCCTCATGGACCCAGTGCAACTGAGGTGGATGATCTAAGTGGTAAGCCACCTCCCAAACTCTATTGAGGAATTAAAAAGGTCCAATAAACCGCAGAGATAACTTTCCGCCTCGGCCAAATCTCCACAGACCTCGTTGAGGTGAGACCCGTAGAAATATGTGGTCTCCATCCTTAAACTCTAGAGGTCTCTATCTCCTATCGGCATATGAATTCGTTCTGCTATGTGCAGTCTTCATCCTCCCCTAGAAAATCTGCACCTTCTCTGTGGTAGCCCATACCATCTCTCGTCCCACTAGTGTTGACTCCCCTGGGTCAGTCCAGCACAGAGGTGATCTACAAGGTCTCTCGTACAATGCCTCAAAAGGTTACATCCTAATGGTGGAGTCATAGATGTTGTTTTATGCAAACTCCACCAAAGGAACGTGATCCTCCCAGCTAAGACCGAAGTTGAGGACACAAGCACAAAGCCTTTCCTCAAGGGTCTGAATGGTCTGCTCAGTCTGACCATCCATCTGAGGATGGAAGGCGGTGCTCAAATGAAGCTATGTCTTGAAAGCCTCCTACAACCCCTTCCATAGTCGGGAAGTAAAATTTGCATCACGATCAGAGATAATCGTCAAGGGTCCTCCATGTAACCGCACAATCTATGGTACATAGAGGTGTCCCAAGCTCTCTATTGATCCCTGCTCTCTGATCGGTAGGAAGTGGACTGACATGGTGAGTCGGTCGATGATCAACCAAATAGAGTCATGTCCCCTGGATGTTTGTGGATGTCATATCACAATCTACATGGATATCCCATCCCACTTCCACTCTGGGACCTCCAAATGCTAAACCAAGAATTCTGGTACTGGATGCTCCGCCCTCATTTGCTCACAAGTGAGGCATCGAGAGACAAACTCTGCAACTACTTTCTTCATTCCCAACCACCAGTGCTATCGTCGGAGGTCCTGATACATCTTCTCTACTCCTAGATGTACCGTTAAAGGTAATGTGTGGAACACCATCAAAACTTTCTCCTGAAGGGACATAGGTACCATAGTACATCCTCTGAAGAGGATGACGTGCTCCCCACCTTAAGAAAATCTATCAGGTGCCTGTCCAGTGGATATCTAAGCACATCAGGCCTCCCAGTCAACATCCCCATGATGCGCCTCGCTGACTCACTGACGAAGTGGGGGATTGACAGTAAGAGATTGAAGAAAAGCATCTCTATCCTGATCCACAAAGGATTTCTTCAAAGTGGCCATCTGCTCTGTCACCTCACCTAGAAGTTGTATACTAGATATCCTACTGAGTGCATCTTCCACACCATTCCCCTTCCTAGGAGTATAGACTATATCAAAGTCATAGTCCTGGAGGAACTTATACCAACATCGTTGTCTCAGGTTCAGGTCATTCAGGGAGAAGATATACCTGAGAATCTTTTGATCAGAGTACATGGTAAAATGTTCACCCATCAGATAGTGCTACCACATCTTCAAGGGGAAGACCACTACTGCTAACTCATGTTCATGGGTAGTGTAGTTCTGCTCATGCTATATTAGCTGCAGAGAACCATATGAGATCACTACGTTCTCCTGCATCAGGACACATCTGAGTCTGATCCCTGATGCGTCATAGCAGACTATGTACCCAACACCTTATTCTAGAAGTCTCAAGATGGGGTCAGTAGTCAGTATCTTCCTCACCTTCTGAAAACTCCGTTGTCATTTCTCTGACCAAACGAAGGGTTTCCCTTTCTTTGTGAATGCTGATAGTGGTTCTTCAACCTTGGAAGGTCTGGCACAAACCTCCGGTAATATCCAGCAAAACCCAGAAAACTCTGCACCTCCACCACACTCCAGGGTGGCTCCCAAGAAAGTACCGCCTCAATCTTTGATGGATCCACTGCAACTCCTTCCTCTGAGATGACATGTCCCAGAAAGTGAACCTCTTGGTTCCCGAATTTTACCTTAGAGGGCTTACCATAAAGCTAGTTCTATCAGAGTGTTTCCAGTACTACCTGAAAATGATAGTCATGCTCCTCCTTAGTAGTCGAGTAGATCATAATGTCATCGATGAAGACTACGAAAATTTGATCAATGTATGGGTGAATGATCCTTCTCATGAGTCCCATGCACACTGCTGGATTGTTGGTTACACCGAATGAAATAACCAAGAACACATAATGGTCGTACCGACATCTTAAGGTCATCTTCTGCACATCCTCGTCTCGTACTCTGAGCTGGTGATAGCCTAATATGTGGTCTATCTTCGAGAACCACCGTGATCCCTTCAGCTGATCAAAGAGGTCGTCAATCCTCTAGAGTGGGTACTTGTTCTTCATGGTCACCTGCTTCAGGCGCTGATAGTCGACACAAATCCTCAAGCTCCCATATGACTTCATGGTGAAATGAATTGGGGCTGCCCATGGAGAAACAATGGGCCGAATGAATCACTTCCATTGTAACTCCTCTAGTTGTACAAGCAACTCATGAAGCTCCGAGAGAGCCATCCGATATGCTGTTGTAGATATCATTTTCATCCCGGGGTACAAGTCAATGTAAAATTCCACCTCTCTATGAGGAGGTAGACTAGGAACATCTTATGGTAAGACATCCACGTACTGGTCCACCACTATAGGATAGCTCAGACTTTCTACATCAACAGCTCAGAAGGTATGGTTATCCAACAGATGAGTGATCGGCTGCACTCTCCTCTGGGAAAGTCTATCTTGTACTTTAAAGGCTCCCTTCTCACCGGTGAAGGTAAAACTGGTCCCATACGTGTAGACACACCACACTTTGTACCTAATATAGTCAATATGGGCATGGACTATAGATAACTAGTCCATACCCAAGATGACGTCGTAAGGTCTCGATGACCCTACTAAGAGATCCAGCCGAAGCTCTCAACTCCTAGAGTAAGCTCACACTGCCAACACCAGTGCCTACTCGTCGAATCTACTCCTGTAGGAATCTCTATCCATAAGTATCGATTCAACAGCTCTATCAGAATCTACGAGCTCCAAACGAGGGTAGTGGCAATGAAAGAATGACTATAACCTCTGTCTATAAGTTCTGCAGCTATGGTGGAGTAGACACAGATCATACCTCGAATCATCTACAGAGATCCATGATCGTAAGCCTCATCTGCCTAGAGCTTAGCTCTCCCCTGTCCACCTGCTCTCTGTGGTCGGGGTGAATCTCCTGGTGGTGTTGGCGGTAACATCTCGAAACATCTCCCACTACCAGCTGCATGGCCATCTCCTCTGCCACATCTTCCTGCTCACTGCGGACCTCCTCAGTTGAACCATTGTCTCTACCTGGGCGGTCCGTAGACCGTCTTCTGATCATCTGCACGGCGGGTCGAACAGTCACGAGCCATGTAACCCTGCACGCTGCATGAGAAACACTAATCGCTCATGTCATGTCTATCTCAACCTTGGGTTCCCCGCACAACCGACTCTGAATCATGTGGTCGTCCACCTGTAGGTCTAGTCCTCTTGGACCTCTGTGATGACTGTCTGCAGCCAGCTGCAAAAGACATAGCTATGTAATGACTGGTAGTGGGTCTTACTAGTGGTGACTACTCAGCATGAAAAATCTCCACCAATAGGGCTCTCTCTAACACCCCCGCCTATGTTGGGATGCTGAGTGAGATCATCGAAGAACTGATCTCTCGCTTGATCCCCTGCTCGACGGTCTGGGCCCTAAAGAATGGGTCTCGCACCATATATGTGGAGTAGTGTGAGAGGTCAGTCAACCTCACCTAGTACTGAGATACAGTCATGATTCCCTGTAGTAGATGAAGTATCTCATGTATGCGCACTGCACAAAGAGTCGCTGAGACATACTCTACCCGAAACAGGCTCTCGAAGTCTTCCTAGAGAAGCGTCACCTTGTCATGAACCTGGAGCATCAAAATCCACCATCATCTAGCCACTACCTGTAGATGGCTATCGGCAAGCATCGCCATGAGGTCTGCTGTTGTCCCTACCAGTCAAAAAACTCTCACCACGACCTCTAGCCAATCATCAACCGCATGTGGGTCCATCTCTCCCCTGAACCTGGGTGGCCTCTGGCGCTGGAACTTGTGCAACGTGATCAAGCAGTGTGCACCGTCTGCTGTAGGGGCTGGTGGCATCGGTGGACCAACGGGGAGTGGTAGCACTGGTGCCTCCACTGGAAATGGGCCCTGCACTAAGGCATCGTCGCTCGGTGGGCTATCAATGCGTACAACTCTCAGGACTCTAGATGGCTGTCTACGTGGAGGCATCCTAAAAGGAAACAGGTTGTCTATGGTGAAACATTTATACCTGGTGAGGTGACCCGGTGATGTGACAAAAGAAATCACAAAGAAACCCCTTGAAAACACACAAGCAATCAGTTTTTTCATGCACTGATTTGGAAATTAGAAGTTAGGGTCCTGGTGTATGGATACATCAGCCACCGCACGAACACTGAACTCCCTGAATTGAAAACCAAAATCATTACCCTTAACATTATTGCTTCATAGGAAGGAAAGATCAGAGTCCTAAGTTATAAAATAGAACTGACTTCTCTGATACCAATTTGTCACGACCCATCCCCCGTGGCCCGTGCTATGGCTACCCCAATCCCTCCTTCCATAGGCTAGGGGCTGGCGACTAGAACCAAAGGCGTAATCCCTAAAACTGGGAAGGAATTACCTTTATAACCTGCAAAATCTTGTAACCAAGAACACAGAAAGTTACAAACACAAGTAAACTATATAGTAAACAAGTGAGTAATGTAAGTAAAAAGGGTCAAGAATACAAGCCCAACTAGAAAGTATAAGTACAACAAAAATGAAATACAACTGAAGAAAGATAAATATAGCTATTGGGTCTTCCTCCGGGTTCTTACCTGAAGGGTAGGTACATATCACCTCCTCAACACACCTCATCTGTCTGTGTCCTCCACATATCGACACACTGTATGGTCCACCTATGGGCACCGTCCAGTCCTTGTACTCTCATCCTCGGTAAGTGTTGTTCGTCATCTGCATCCACCACAACATGGTGCGGGCATAGCCCGTACAGGGGTGAGTATAAATATACTCAGTAGGGACCCCATGACCCTCAAGGTCTCACAAAAATCCACCACAAATAAACCACAAATTATTAAGTCAACAGATATCCCAACTTAGGTATATGCCCATACATATACCTAAGTTATCAATTAATCCATCTCAATCATGAAGAAAACACAGAAAAACAAACTCATCTCAAACCAGGATTTTATTCTAGGGGTATTATCAAGTTACATCCCGAGTTACATTATCGAAACATCGGAAGCTGAAGAACTCCTCCTCTATCGAGTACAGTGGGCATGTCGTGACACCAAGTGTGCTTCCCACTAACCTTGGACTGCTAAGGTACACCTCCTATCGAGTAATGTGGGTACGCTGCGTCACCAAGGTGCTCCCCACTGTTGGTATTCCGCGTCACCAAGCGCGGTCCCCCTCGTAGCCTAACGAGGTACTCCTCCAGTCGAGTACTGTGGGTCTATCGCGACACCAAGGATCTCCCCACTATGGGTCTTCCACGACACCAAGATTCTCTCCACTGGGCTAGTATATTCACTCTGAGTCAAAATGGTCAGCAGTCATCTGGTCTCAGCCGACTCCTAAGTCTCTGCACTAAGCTCACTCGTCTTCAGAGAGATATGCTCCATGAGCTACTGTTCGATAATCCAACTTTCATAAAGTCCCATGAAGAAGTATCTTAAAGGGTCGCCACTTTATACAGGTCTGAACGCAATATATGACACTTCAATCGGACACCTGGTCTGTGAGTTATTAGCCTTTTAGTCCTGGGGGCCTGGCTAGATTCATGATTGATCCAGCGTAACCGTACCTCAACTATACCCAAAATTCCAGTAGGGTATACTCAAAGGGACCATATCACTACAAATTTTCCAGCGCCGTGAACTGGCCATCAAACGAACATCTGATGCCGATGATATGAATGAAGGAGTGTAAAGGGTCGTAGTGGGCATAATTAATGTGGAGGAAGTCAAGAGGCTCCTCCAAAATAATGAGGTTGAGGGGGGTTGATAGGTTTCTCCCTCATTAAGAGGGGATTTGAGAGGTTTAGGCCTCAGGTGGTCCCCACCACCATAACCTCTCATGGGATGTTAGGGTCTTGTGGTCCCCACTTCCCAACTTCCACAAAGAGGTTTAGTTCTGGTGGACCCCACCTCCCAACACCCACATGGTAGGGTGGCTACAAAAAAATTAAAATAAAACGTGTGTTTATTTTATTTTATTATTTCCATGAAAAACCCAAAAACAAACATTCACCCTCGACCAACTTTCGTCGAGGTGAATGTATCTTTATGCAAAAATCGGTGCTACGAGTTCAACGGTGCCCTCATATTTCAATTCAGAGTACCGGTTCAAAAGTTAGAAAGACCCGCTCACATGTTTACTGAAAGTACCTGAACAAAAGTTTAGAAATTCATTCCGAGCCTCAGAATCACGCGCTCACAATTTTAGCGGACTCGTAAAATTCCCATTTATTTAAAAAATATTACATGTAAATTTTGGGTCTTTACAATAATATTGGTCACTTTTTCATTATTGTAATCATACATTAATTTTAGATAAGATAATTTATCCTTATATCATATGAAGAATTATTAATGTTTGATATACTATGACCTTTAATTTTAAACCTTTTTTTATTAAATTTAAGGGAACTTTTATTCTAATGAACTGATACCAAATAATAATATAAATTTATCCTCAAATCCATCAGCATCGATTTCATTCACATAATTTTCATGATAGATTAAGCCACTACAAAATATTATGATATAGTTTTTAATAATGTAATAAAAAATTTCATCTTATAGTGGTATTCCATGAATATTACAACAATAAATAATGTAACAACTTGTGAGGACTTACAATAATCAATATTTTATAGATCAATACATATCAGTGTATACATATAACTGAATATATCCAACACTTTCATAAAAATTTAATAATAAATAATTATTTTTATATAAAAGATTATTATCTTTGTTTTAATAGTATAAAAATTCATACGATCAGTTTGAAATATAATTACAATATAAAAAAATACTCAAAAAAAATCTTGATGCACTTAAGTACAGATAAATCATGATCAAACGCCGATGTTGTTATGGTGGCTTTCTCTACATCATATTTGTATTTTTTTTATACAAAAACATTTTCTTGAATACCATCATCAAATTCTCCACAACAAACCATTTTAGCAATTTATAGTCATATTTTTTAGTGATGAAAATATCATTTGATCATTATCAAACCACCTTTTAATTTTATTAGTGAACATATTTGAAATTAAAAATATATCTCCGAAGAAATATAATTTCATTAACACATATAGTCATAATGAGTACGTTTAAATAATTTTACTTCACATAAAATTCTTATTCTACATCCAATTTTTGAAATATTTACATTATAGATATTTTTTTAGTTTGGAGTATTAATATATCATAACCTTCAATAACTAGTATAAATCCATCCATGGTTTTTAAACACTCATTATATCTCTGTCAAGTAGATAACCTTACGAGTGACTATTATAATTTTTTTTTAAAATTTCACCATTGATTAATTTTCTAATGATATTTGATAGAACCAATAATGAAATAAAGACCAGTCAACCACATAAATAAGGTTCATTAAGATGAGGATTATTTTCTCTTTTATAGTTAAATTAAAATTTTCATATATTCCATTCCATTAAAATCTATTATATGAAAAATATAAGTTATAATAAATAAATAAAGATAAAAAAATTGAGCAAAGATAATTTATTACTTTGGTTCACCAATACCATGGAGGCTAATCCAAGGTACACATACAACTCACTATAATTGTATAAGAGTATATCGTGTATTATATTAATTGCAATGATTTTGGATTAGTCAACTACCCAGTCTAAGGGGAAGTCACTCTTACAAGTCACTTCACACTTCTTTAACTGATGATATAAAATAATGAACATAATCTAAAATAACACAATTGAAAAAAGATATATAGAAATTAATTGATAATATTAGAATTGGTACTCTATTTTCATCATTGATATGATCTCGTATTCACTCCTTTAGATGTTTTAAAACGTATAACTTCAACTATAAGAACCATATATAAAAATAAACTATTAGATGTGTAAATATTATTCTTATTCACTTCATCCATTCCCATGAATTAGTAAACACCATATATTAAATATTCATTATATTTACATGACTTTTTCACTCAGTAAAATATGTTTATATCATTTCATAATTAATACATGAGATATATAAATATGTATAACTGTTATTGTTTAATTTTTTATCATATTCAATTACCTATTATATATATATATGATCTATTTCTATTATACATTCATGTAGGTACATTTATAATTAAGTCATCCATGAAACATGGTTTCCCTAAGATGTGTGGTTGGCATTGACACTCAGAAATAAATTTACATTAGTGGATGATCCTACAATTACCTTATATTAATACATTTAATTTCTCATGTCACAAGATAAAAAATGATCTTGAACGGTGACCATATTTCAATGAGTCCGAACTAATTCATTTCATTGGAATTCCTATCATTCTTACAGATAAATATTTTCTCACTTTAACTACATATCTATCATTTTTTCTTTAAATCTCAACCCCATTAATAAGTCCATAATAAAAAGTAATTATGGAGGGGTGAACTTCTTAAAAATTTCATTTACTGATTTTATATAATACTATTCAAAAACAATAATTATTTAGTAGATCTATAATTTTATTCAAAAAAATTCTTAATGTTATTTTCTCATAACATGTCATATTTCATATAGAGATTTATACTTCTACTTCACCAAATCATATTTATTCTATGATATTGTATCAATATTCAAGATATTTCATGATGACGTTAAATTTTCAAATATTGTTTCTCTCTATATATACTAGATATACCAAATAGATATTCATTATTTAATGTATATAATATTTTTCCTATAAAATATAGTCAAGGGAGTACAACCTGAAAATCTAACTAATGAAAGAAATCATCAAATTCTACATGATATAAATTTCGAAAAATTATACTAATGATAAAATTTTTTGCCCTTATAATTTATATATAATAAAAAAACATTTATATGACATGAAATTTATAAACTTTTAATTTACACATCAAGTCAAAAAACATATTAATTTCTACATGAATTACCTTCTACATTTTACTATAAGGTTTTAATCTATTCAATAAAACATAGTGAAACCTTATAAGTTATGCAACCCAACATGAACATCTTATAATTTACATCATTGGCATAAAAAATACTCTATGTAGCTGAGAAATATTTTTCCACTTTATGTAACTAGAATGACCATATACTCTATACAAACACATAAATACCATTTTACTTTATATAATGCCAAAATTAACACATTATTTTTCTTCCTAACACAAATAAATGTCTCAAACACAAATAACATATTATTTTTATAACATATATAACTCATCCTTTTTATAAAATATAAAACATTAATATAAGTAATATAATAAATCTAAGGAACACAATGATTGCTTTTTAAAATATCATACTTAACATGAATATAACTTACATATTATCTTCATTTATTCTCTTAGTTTTTCATGTTCATTCACATAAAACTATATAATTCTTTCACATACATTATCTGAAATAAATTCACACATCCCCAACATCATTAAAAAATAAAATATTTTCTATATATAATATAATATGTGACACCCTAAGATTTTACTATATCATTTTCCATTATATAAATATCGAATAGATATATTGTTTCACATAAAACATTGAACTAAAATGAGTCAAGAAATATTAGATGAATATTACAATGAAATTTTAATAATATTAAAACCACTGTTAAATAAAAATATTATTATGAATTATAAATTTATATTAATTTCAAATAAAACCCCTTAATGTTTTAAATGGATTTTTTTAGTAAAAGTTAATTTTATTTATATATTTTATTTTTATTTAAATGATAAAATTTTTATTTATAGAATTTTTATTTTTTAAAATTAACTTCATTTATAAATTTTGTATTTCAAAACCTTCATTTTTTAAAAAAATTTATATTTTTCTAAAATAATTGATTTTTAGATTAATACTGAAAAATATGGATTTTGATAACACTATTAATTTTATGAAATAATTTTTTAAAAAAATATTTTGAAAAAATATATTTATTAATAAATTAAAATATATATTTTAAAAAACTATGTTGAAATTATAAAACATATTTTTAATGTTTTGAAAACATAGGTAATATTTTTATCATAATTGGTACTTCCAAAATATTCCCTCTCAACCCCAATGAAAAGGGATCACATATTTAACTTATTTATACACCTATCCCTTAATATTTCATCCAAAAACTCTGAAACTTTTCTACTTTAGGAATGATATCTCATTATAACAATGTTTTAGTCTCCATTAAATATCCTATGACCTCCATTTTGAAGGATATTTCCATGATAAATATTAAGTTCTCAATGGGAGTCTTTCTTACTCCTTATACTTTACTTCTTAATATTTCTATTGAAAATTTATTCTATACACCTGAATGTAATGAAATATTTATTACTTATATACTTTGAGGTTATGATATTAATGTATTAATAATTATTCAACAATGATAATCCACTAATAAAAAACGAGACTTATTGTGCGTATGTGTGAACTACCGCTTCCTTGAAACGATGTAATTCATTCATTGCCATCACCTCACATAGATATTGAAAATAATGGATATTTTGAATTTGTATGTTTACTATATAAGAATTATGATTACGAAATGATAATTTATTATATACCTTCATTCCACCCCATTATTTTATGAAATGGAAATGATGATTATGCGTACTTACAGACAACAACCTCCATGAATGAAGAATTTCATTTTTCATCACCAAACTACATGGATGTTTTTAATAATGAATTTAATTTTGTAAAATTATTTTTATGAATTTTTTAAACTTATTTAAAAGATATATTACAATTATATAAAAACATTTCCCTACTCATAAAATAATTATAACATGTTCTTGATTGGGTCGGATTCACCACCAAACTGAATGATGTTATATTATTTATATCATGAATGATTAAGGAATGTAATATATTTTAAATATAATGTAATATAATGTATTTGATTTCGTTTAAAATTTTTTAAATGATTTATTTATATTTAATGTATCTATTAGTATTCTATCTTTCAATCATTAAACACAATGAAACTAGTTCTTCAAAATTTCCATTTCTCAACCATACTGTTTCTTTTAAAAAATGAAAATGGTATGTGATGTATAATTAAAAAAATGATTATAATCACATAGATAATTTTAAAATTATGATAACAAATTAATAAACAACAATTTAACACTATATTACAAAAAATTTATGAAATAAGCAGTCATAGTTTCTAGAAACTCATGATGAAAATAAACTATAATCGACTAATTTATTTGTTATAAATGGATAAAAATTAATTTTATAAAGGTAAAAATATATATTTATATAAATTTTGTTATTTAATATAATATTATGATATTTATTTTTTATATTTAATAGGATAGGGTGAATTTAGACAAAGAAGAAATTAAGGTATTGTTTCTTTGTCTCCAATATCAATTTTTGATATGTGATTATGTTACACATAATGTTTTAAATTTCATGGAATAATTACATAAACTTTGATATTTTATATTATTAATATATCATTATTAATATTATTTAACATTCCATTTGAAATTTTATCCTTCTAAGAAATTATATTCAAAAGTTTCTAATGTTGTAAGTGTTCATTGTATTTATTTTCAATTCCACGAGACATGATATTTTACAATATATTTTTTTATAAGGAGTATTTACTTTATGAATTTTATAAATAATAAATTTCATTTCATTATAATTTAATTTCTTTTTATCCCTCTTATATTCTAGTGATTCTTAAATTACCATTATCATAAGAGAATTTTTCATCTCATTTTTTCATCATTGGGATACGATTCATATTAACCAAATATTTCCATTTTGTAGTGTATATATTAGTCATGGAACAATTTATAAATCCTGTAATGTTTTATTCTCTTAGGGGATTAACCTCATAGAGAATCTATTACTACTTTTGTCTCTTCTAACCATCTTCTCTGTACTGGTATGTTTTTTTATATTGTATATCCTATATGAATTCTTAATGTTTAATTTATTTATTTTATATGAATTAATCAATATATATATATATATAATGATTTATTTGAAAAAAGTGATTTAAATATTTACACATTACAATCTATGGTGTTATTTTGAGAGATTTTTACGTAGAAATATGCATTATTTATTGATTATTGAAATATTGAAAACCTATAAACTTTTTATTTTAATACTGATGTTTGTGGATTACTAAGAAAAATTTATTATGTATTATTTAACCATAGACATTATTTATTTTTATTGATTATGATCATGTTATTCTATTTATTGACTGGTAAACTATCAAAAATTTGCATATTTTTATATCAATATATATGTTTCTGGATTACTATGGTCAGTCGATTTTTCATTGTATTTGTATTAATAAAATTTTTATAGTGTATTAATAGAAAATAAATATGTTATGGGTGGGTAACAGTATTATAAACCCCCTCAAACAATCTATTAGGTTCATGAGAAAAAAGGGTTTGGTATTCGGTGTATGCATACTCAATATAAGAATGATGTCCTGGATATGACCATAATGGTAAGAATGATTTCATTTCAATAGACCTAAATTCAAGAATAAAAACATGCATAATGACTTTTTAGATAATATAATTATGTATGATATTATTCATGTCATCACTGTAAATTTTGTTACTATTGTCCATGTGAATATTAATTTCTCAATATCATCCATGGATATATTTCAAGGTTATGTGTTCAGTTATGAAAAATTATTTTTCACTTATTTATTAATTCTATTTTATTTATTACATTATAGATTAGAAAATATATTTTCCATTATTGATAAATTTATATCACCCTTTTTATGTTTCCATTTCCCTAGGATATGAATAAAAGTATTAAAAAATATATTACTAGATTAAAACAGCATATTGAAGACTTATTATGGAAGTAGTTCCTAATATAGCATGAAAAATGTATATTGCTTGAGAATGCCATGGTAAGTTTTAGTTAATGAATCTTTTTAATTATCTAAGAATATAAATCTTAATGGTCATGGGAATGTATATAATGATTTTTTTCTTTAAAGTTGTGTAATTGATATAGTCTATTCTAGACTATTATATTTGGAATTACAGTCGGGTTTTGATAAAATAAGAGGATGGGATGTTAGTTAAGGATAAATAAAGTGTTTATAAGTTAATGTTCGCAAAAATTTTAAGGTCTATATAACCCTTTCGGTTGTTATAATATTTTATTTTGTGGTAATATTGATTATTTAATGTTGTTTAGGGAATAAGATGAGATAAATTCAATGAAATTCCAAGGGATACCTTAAAGGGTTAACTATAATTATAGGATAACATCATCCTGTTTTGGTCAATCATATATTTTTTTGGTTCCCCTAGAAATTAAATCATTTTCATGATACTGGTAAGTGGATCCATCTACTATAGAGATTTATATAGGTTTCATCACACTAAAAAGGGATAGTTGAGTATCAACTCAATCTTCATTCAGGGGCCTGATGAGTGGGCCCAATACTATGTAACTAGTTAGTCTCTCCAAAAGGATATTATTTGGTTAATCACATTCTCTTTATAATACATTATGAAAAATTTATTATGTTCAATAATTGGGTTAAGGAATATAAGATACATCAACCTAAACAAACCTAGATTTAATTTATATTGATAAAGGTTGAAATAAAAGATAATGTAATATATTTAATGAGTAAAACATTTGAGGTTGGATTTTTCAAGTAATTTCATTACAATATTTATATTATGCTGTAAATTATCCATCACTCATGATTAACTATTTTTATTTTTAGTAATTCTTGAATCTCAAAGGAACCATGTTAATAATGAATGTCATAGTAAATTTGGATATTATCCCAATGATCAATTAAATGGAATAAGAGTTGTAGTGAGAAATATTGTGATTTTACCTAAACAAATATAAAAAATAATGACTAAAAATATGAATTTAGTTGAGTTTCGAAATATAATAAATAAGAGAAGGACGATTTCTCATGTAAGTTTATGAGATAAATATAGTAAAGTAAATAATATTAAATTTCCTTTATTTAAAAAATGTGGTAATAATAGCCAAGGGGGATATCATAAAGTATATGATATATGCTTTCCCTGTGGAAAATTAGGTTATATATAAACTAATTACCAAAGAAAATTGTGGACATCCATTGATATAGCGAATGTAAATAAAGTTTATCTAGAGTTTCCACTAACAATTCAATATCTGAAATATGGGGAAAATCAGCATTATCTAATTCTATTCGCTAATAAAAGTTCTAATAAGGATGATATGCACCAAAAACATCCATGGTAAGGGAAATCATATGAAACCACAACTATTAAATTTGGTTCTGAAAATGATTTCAAATGAGGAATTTTGATCTGCCACTAATGACATGAGAGTGTTGTATTTGTATCATGTTCAACAACTTATCTTTAATTAGAGTATTTACTAAAAACATGAAATCTCCACCCTGATAAATATATTTTTAATTATTAAAAAAAAATTGTGGTATGATTATTATATCCCAAGTATATAAATAATCTTTTATAGATGTGTATAGAAATGCAGATCCTATAAAATCTTGTTATCCTTTCTTTTGGAAAATATATTCTGATATTAAGCATGGATTGGATCTCTTGACATATAGGTCATGATAATTTAAAATATAGGAAAATTGGATCTAAAAATGAATTGATGACCACCTATTAATAAAAGGATGACTATAAAATCCCAATAAAAAATTACTCTCATTATATTGGGGTATTTGGTATAAATAGTTAGAGTAAAAACTCGACATTATTATTATTTTATTATGTGATGATAGATGAGTTCACTATCCATACCCATGATAGTTAGGATAAATCCTCATAAGAAATTAAACCTATATTGGCGTTCACATGATGGACACCCTTGACTATTTTATATGTTTTCGATACTTGAAATTGTGGGGGAAATTTTATTTAATGGGGAGATTGTATCTCTCTATGATTTTACTATATAATTATCCTTTAAATAAACATTATATCGATATATTTTTCACATATAACCCTGATATAAAATAATCTAGGAAATATTATATAGAAATTAATAAGACAATTTAATTATAATAAATCCACTAGTATAGAATAATTTTTCACTCTATTAGAAATGAATATGAAATTCGATTAGGAATACATAATGTTTTGAAAGGAAATTTTCAATAAAATAATATTTTCATTAAATTTTAAATTTTCATTTAAAAGTTGAATTTTATAATTTTATAATTTTAATTTTTTAAAAGGAACATTATTTTTGAATTCAAAATGTAAATACTAGCATATGGTTAATTTATATATTTTTCTAAAATAATTTATACACTAGTGAAGAATGAAAAATAATGAATTTCCTATCACTATTCCTTTAATGAATTAAAATATTTTGAATGAATTTTTTAATACACATATATATGTATATAAAGAAAAAAAATCCATTTAAACATACTATGTATACTTTTTAAATCTAATATTTAACATTATTGAAAGATGATTAATATTTCACTCTAAAGCCTATTTTTATTCGCACATATTAAAAATTAATTTTTTACACTTGTTAAAATAAATCTACAAATATATATTTCATATATTAGATCCACATTTTAATATTATGATGGAATTCAATTTTAATTTTTATTCATAAAATTCTGATTAATAATAATAAAGTTAATGATAATGATAATAGTGAAGAGGGTTTTTTTAAAAAATTATTTTATTAATGTTTTGTAATTTCTATCGAGTAAATTAAGATGATATAATTTATATAATGAATCTGAAATAATTTTCATAGATACATAAAAATATATTATTACTCATATAATTTTTGATTAATGGAATATATGATTAATAACACATAATTGTAAAACAACATTTTTTTTGCATAAAAGTTTTTTTTATATAATAAATGATTTAATTTAGAAGTTAATTTTAAATTATAAATAAAATTATTTAGATTATATGGAAATTAAATTTATTTTTATAAAATAAATATTTCATAATAATCATTACTTTATTTTTTTAATGAAATATAAATTACATGTGTAAAATTTTTTGGTAATATAAATAAAAAAATTGGTGTAATATACAAATATAATAGTAAAAGACATGGAAAATGATTAAAACCTATGTAAAAATTTGTGGTAGAGAATTTAATGGCCTTATATAAACCCACACATCGTCATTTCATATTTTTTTATCCAATTACCCTTCAATAGTGTCATTCCATCATTGAAATGTAATTGGTGCATCCAAAATTACCCCTATCTTTACTTATGAAAAGAGATTAGTTATACAACTTAATGCAACAAAAATTCCTTAAAATTTAATCCTTAAAATATTTGTTTTGTATCCTTATCTAATCATATCACATATTTATAATACACTGGTCTAAATTAGATAACATAAGGACTCAATTTCTAAGTATATTATAAGAGAAGTCGTAAGTTCTTAATAGGAATATTTAATACTCCATAGCCCTTTTCTTCATAATATTTCAATATATAACCTCTTATATCCAAAATATTATAGTAAAACCATTGTTATTAATATAGTAAAATTTTATTTTATGAATATATAAACAAAAATTCAATCATATCCATCCACTCTGAAAAATAACAACATTGATCATGTGCACGTACGAACTATCACCACAACAAAAAGATATTGTTCGTCTCTAATAACCCCTTATAATGGATGGTGACAAGGAAAAAATTCAATGAATTATTATATTTTATATGGAAAAATTATGATTCTGAAATGAAAATTTATTATATAAATTTATTTCACCTCATTAATTGGGGAATGTAAACATTAATCGTGCGTACATGCAGACTACCACCTCTTTAAATGACATTTTTTTAATACCACCCATCATGGATGGTTCTAATAATGAATTTAATGAACTTAAATAATATTTATGAAATATTACATATTATATGAATTTTATATTAACATTATATAAAATCATGTCCCTACTCGAAAAACCATTAAAACACGCTCTCATTTGGGTCAATTTTGCAACCCATGTGAATGATGTTATAATTTCGATACCATGAATTATTATGTTATATTTTATAATAGTGATATAATGTAAAAATAATTTATTTATTTTCTAACTATACTATAAAGTTTTTATACATATTTAATATATTAATTAATATATTACTTTTTGATCGTTAAACTCACAGAAACTAGCTCGTCGCAATTTTCATTTTCATAGTCATAACATTACAATTATTCGAATGAAAATGGGATGTGATGAATCATTGAAACAAAAATTTATAATATCTTTGATAATATAGGAATGGTGATTTAAAAAAATAAAAATTGATGTCACCATTAAAAAACATGAATGAAACATGCATTCATATTTTTTAGCACCAGATGATGAAAACAAACTACAATTGACTAATATATTTTTAATATAGCATTATAAATTAATATTATATTAGGAAATATATATTAAAGAAGCTTTAAAATATGTTATTAATATATTTATTTTCCATATAGGTGTTAGATTCCATTTTGACATGTTATAAATTAAGGTACGAGTTCTTTGTCTCAAATTTGGATTCCCTATGAGAAGATTACGTTATTCCCTGTGATTTCAATAGTATGGTGTATGTACATCCCATTTGACATTTTATATCATCATACTATAATTATTTACTATATTTTATCTCTCATTTTACATTTTATCCTACATGTGGCTCTGATTTGAACGTTTCTAAAGTGGTAAGTGTTATTTGTCTATATTTTCAATTCCATGAAACATGTTCGATATTTTGATCCATGTGTTTTTATTAGGTTTCTACACTATAATATTTACATAATGTATAATAAATGTATTTCATTTAATTATATTTTAATTTCAAGGTATCCCTATCATGTTCATTAATGTTTTATGTCACCATTACCATAATGGTTTTTGGATCCCAATTTTTATTCATCGATATATGATTAAAATTCTCCACTAATTTCCCTTTTTTGGTTGATATATTATTCATCTATCACATTTTAAATCCTCCCATATTATTTATATTGTGGTATTTTTCTCTTAGATAATATATTAATTTTTTTGTTACCTAATCATCCACTATGTATATGCATGATTTTTATTCCATTGTATTTTCTCCATGAATACCCAATTTTTCCTTAATTTATTTTAAGGAAAGTCCCCAATGTAACCATACATTGATTAATTTTGTAAAATTATTTAATTAACCATATACCAATAACTTTATGTGATTTTTTAGGCGTGATTATATAGAAATATGTTCCATTTATTGATTGAGGAAATATTAAAAATCTATATACTTGTGATTTCAATATGGATGTTTGTGGATTAATAAATCATAATGATTGAGTGTTGTTTAAGAATAATAATTATGTATATAGATAGATTATGATCATGTTATATCATTTATTAATGGTGAAAGTATTTACATTATGTACTTTTGTATCTTAGTACAGGTGTTTATGGATTTTTAAAGAAAGTTGATTATCTATAGTATTGTTACCCATATCTTTCATATGGTGAAAAGAGTGGAATTAAAGAATTCATTGGATGGGGAAATATTATAATTCCCTTTAACCCATTGGATAGTCTCGTGATATATAAGGATTGTTTATTTTGTTTATACCTAACTGATGCAAGTAAGATGTCTTAGTTTTGACCTTAAAGTAAATAATGATGTATTGGATGCAGCCTTAATATAGTGAATAATGACATGGATTAAGCCTTTATGGTAAGGATCAATATGTATAACATTATGTATTTAATCACCATGAATTTATTTATTTTTATCCTTGTTATTATTTATAGTGTTATGTCATCCTTTGATTTATTTCATTCTCATGTGTTCAGTTGTATGTAATTATTTGATTGTTGTGTATTCTTAACATATTATTCAATCCAAAATCAATTATGATGTATGTTTTCCATTAATGGGTGTTTAAGATCAACATTATTATTTTTCCATCTCCATATCTTATGAGGAAAATTATTATAAAAAATAGGTCTATAATAAAATATCATTTTTGGAACATCTATGGGAGATTTTGAAATCTTATGATAGATTATGTAGTTCATAATGTAGATGGAAAATGTCTATTAGTTGATAATGAAATGGGATTTATTAATTAATGTGTTTACTTAATTCTCAAAATCTCAAAACATAAATATTCTTGTGAAGTTATATAATGGAATTATTGATTTGAAGTCCTGTAATTAATACATAATCACCTGATCTGTTACATATTATGATATTCAATTCCACGAGTTATAATATTATATATCGAGGCTATAATAATCTTCAATATCATTCCAAATAGTCGGTATACTAGTATACTATCAATGGTTAGTTTCTTCATTAATTTGCGATTGGTATGATATATATCATGTAATTTATATTTTATATATTATATCCATTTTCAATAATTTAAAACAACAAAATGTAACATAATATTTAAGATAAAAAAATATTTCTAGCTCCATCACACTCATTGAAAATAATTTAATATAAATACCCCTTCAATATTCATAATAAATTCCTTCAAAACTCACAAAACAAATATGGAGTCAAAAATACAAACTATTAAAATAAACATGTTTAAATTACTCTTCCCTTTGATATTAAATACTTCCATTCTCAATCATATCCACTTAGATATGCATTAACTTCATGAGGATAAGAGATATTTATTAATAATAGTTTTCATTCATCTTATAATGTTTATGAGATTTTAGTTTAATTAAATACCTTATTATCATTGAAATTTTATTTTTTAATTTTTAATTAATTGTTCCTCAAAATAAATTTACAACCAATGTGTCAAAAATACATGATCAGGGTGTTAGAATTGAAAGACCAATTGACCATAGATACATGATTGATTACCATTTTTAACATCTACTAAAAATTGAATCTTACCAAATATATATTTAATTTATATCAATTCCACATTCTATATCCCCTTGAAAATATATACCACGTGTTCGATCTTTATGTAAATCATTGTTGATTGATTTTTTAATTTTAGACTTCATATTTACAACATATCTCTACAAATACAATATAACATAATGTAAGATAATTTCTTTATATAATTTATATTATATTTATAAATTATATGGAGTGATATCCAAATATAATAACATTTTTTTCCTTATGAAAATAGTATAATTTCATCATGGGAGTTTCCCCCTTGTTATAGAATTTTTTCACATAGAAATTAAATTTATTTTTCTTATTCAACACTATTTAATTATTTTAAAAAATATTCAATGATATTTTATCATTCTAGTAGTAATATTAAAAACCTATAAAAACAATAGAGTTTATTATTTTAATGTAGGGATATATTTCTATTTTCTTGCTTCGATAAATCCCTCAAAAGGTGACCAACATATTTTGATTGTTTTCAAACATTGAATTATTTCATCTAAATTGATAGTTTAGATAATTGAATCATCCAATAAAAGATATAGTATTGTTGTATTAGAATCTCATATATATTTACTATATATTCACGAAATCCATCCCAAATTCATCCTTTTTTATTTCAATTAATTTCATCAGTTACCAATTCAGTGGGGACAATTCCTTCAATGGAGGGATTAATTAATTCTCATGAATTATGGTTTTGATAAAAATCAAATCATCCAATACTCATTAAACATGTCTTCATATTCTTATCACATACAGCAAGGTAATAACCTCCATTGATTAAATTCAGATCAGGGGAAGTTGGGTTTCAACATTATTTAAATTATCATAACAATATGATATTATTTTCCATCTATTTAAATTTTAGTTTATAGGTAATAATTTAGATATATTGTGTGAAGATGGATATAAAGATAATATATATTCCCTATCATTTATTTATTGAGGAAAATTTGATAGGATTTATCTATTTTTTATTGAGATATGGGCATGTAATAGTGTATCTTTTATATTTCATACTGGATGAGAATATAAAAGGGATAATTCACTATTTAATTTTTCATAGAAAGGAAATATCACTTCTAAATTATTTAAATGTTGATAGAAATGTGATAAGGTTAAACTATTTTTTAAATTTAAATAGTAATGTGATATCGTTACTTTATTTTTTGACGATAGATTGGAAGTAGATAGTGTTTAATTATTAATTTAATGTGTAAAAGGTAAGTAATAAGGTTAATTAATTGTTTTATATTATTTTGGAAGGTGATATGTTTTCTTTAGGGATTGTATGATGATTATTTGTATACTCCACATTCATACAAATTATTTTCCATTGGATCATCACCAAAAGATATTGGGAGGGTCTGATTAGAGATTACATTTGTTTTTTATAATATATTTTGTGGTATTCCTATGTATCCTAATTAATTGGAGTCAAAAAATAAAAAAATGGTATTTTATCATTTAATTTCATGTAAAAATGGAATGAAAATATTTCTTTAAAATGATTATTGTTTTTTAAATTCATATATTAAGGGTGTAACACTCAATGAAAAAAACATAGTCTCACATTGTTAACCATGAAATAATAGTATACCAAATATTTAAAAATACATGGATAGGATGAAAGGGATGTCGTTTTGTTCAAATTAATGTTACAAGGGTATACTAATCACCTTTGAAAAATGATATTGAAATTTTATATCATTCTAGATCAGTGTAAGATCATCTTATAAAAGAAATACATTTAGAATGATGTTATAAAATAATTATGTATACTATTTTCTAATATATTATAAAAAGTATAGTGGTATATATAGTTTTAAAATGTAAATTAAATATGATAGCCCATGATGCATAACATCACTTGGGAAAGATGATATGCCATATAATTTATAGCCATCTAATAAGGACCATTGTACTATGTTATTAATGGTATTGTAGTAAATAACATGAACCATATAAGATTATCAAGGGTTTATCTAAGACATATATAAAATAATCTATAAATCCTAAAAAACATATTAAAAGTTTTATATATGGATTCTCGTAGTGATTTAACATAGGAAGGAATGCGATAACAAGATTGGAGAGGTCTTCTGAAGGTGTATATCAATGTAATGATAACATTGTAGGTAAATATAATGTGAGGATATATTCTATGAATTAGACTCCACATAAAGGGTAAACTATGATTTTAGTGTCATTATTATTGTCTTGTAATGGGGTATGGAGAAATAGTTACATTCCAAGGTATAGTAAAGTGGTTATACCTTGGTTGTCTCTGGAAGCTGAGCAGAAATAAAAATTATTTGTAATTTTTTATGTTTTTTTATAAAATTGATTTTAATTTTGTTTTTGAAATTTAATTTTTTTAGAAATCAATTCAAATTGATTAAATTTAAATAATTGATGAGAATGGTGATCATATTAGGCACAGCTAAACCATATTAAAATTCTATCATGGTTTTTCAATTTTTACCTAATCTTTTTTCTAAAATAGTAAGAGAGAGATTCCATGACTACCTTCTTTAAATCCCTTATGGATATAATGATGGTTAGAATATTCCTAACTGAAATCTCAGAATGCTCTACCCTCTTTCTATGTATATGGTGTTGTTGTATTTCGTCTTTATTAATTAGAGAAATCCCTGATTGGGTATCATTATTCCAAAATTAAAAAAACTTCTATAAATAGTTTTATACACGTGTAGGAAATCCCCGACCACTCACCACCCAACCCTGGCACATTCAATTGAATGTAGACTATAATTGAGTGGAGGTATATTTTGGGTCATTGAATGCAGAAATTTAAATTAATAGAATCAAAATATAACACAATATCATTCAGTATTTAAAATGAAAATAGAAAATTGAAACCATTTGGCGAAAGAAAGAAAGGGTTTTATTTCATTATTCATAAAAACTCAAGAATAGTAAAAAATGGTCCATCCTCACCTTCTCTAATCACACAGAGAAATTCCCATATATGGATTAGGTAACCAAGAATATGTGGAATAATTATGGAATAACAAGAATGTGAAAAAAATTAATAAAATTAGAGAAAAAATAGGGATTCGTTGTCCAATACGTAGTTTCGTCAAGTCCTCCTTTTTAAATATAACAACCCATCTATTTATAGGCCTTAATCACACCTTGTATACTATTAATCACACAATAAATGTTTCAAAAAAAATATTTAGTCATAAATAAGAAATTATATCACCATTCAGCATTAATTTCATCAATTTGAGTTGTTCCTAGGTCTGTTTGTAATGACCTAAACTATATAAATAAAATTACCATTTTTGATTTAATTAAATGTATTATTATGTAATATGGATATATAAAATACATACAATTATTTTGTTTTATTATATCAAATTACATTTAAAATAACATTATTTATCATTATCATTGATAATATATCCGTTTAATAGTGATCAAGTGATTAGTATAAATATTGGGTTTTATCAAATCCAATTGACAAAGATAAAGGAAGTGATGGCCTCAACAAGTATAAGCGTACCCTATAAATCCCATTTATCGGAACTTCTATGGGAGATATAATCACAAGGATTTTACCATCACCAATCCCAAGATGATATCTAATATGTTAAGAATGATCAAAACCATTTATGGGAGAAGTTCAAGTTCATCGAGATCATGGACCAAACAATGTTCGCCAAACCACCACATGAAAGTCCCTACATCACGCAACATACACATAGGGAATTTTTTAGTGTATTAAATATATATGTATCAAGACCCTATAAATATGAGTATGTATATTATTTTGTTTAGAATAATCATTATATTTTCATCCAATATATGTTACTTTATAAATGATTTTTATTTTCAATCAATAAGACACATATAGTATTTTTGGTTAATATTCAAATTCAATTAAGGAATTTATTTTGATAAATTAATTGATTTTTTTAATATATAATATTTTCATAACATATTATTAATACATTTTTTATCAAATATAAATTATCATATAATTTTTATGAAGTCAAATGCAATTTCATATAAGGGTTGTAAAACTCTTATTGTCCAAAAACCCATCATTTCTTAATAAATGTCGATTTTATTTTAAAAGTGTAAATTCAACTATTTATAATATTATTTAGATAAAATGTACATTATTTTTCGATTCAATATATTAAAATTATTGAATGGTGAATTTTTAATAAATTTTTAAGATAACTGAATTTTTTGGTAAAAATTAAATACCATATAAATATAATTTCTGTATTATGACATCATAATGAACCCAAAGTGATGTAATAATTGCTATAAATTGGATCCATGAACAAATATATATTTTAAATTTAAAATAATATTATTTCATGTTTATTTTATTTACTTTGTGATGCCATTATGAATCCTCTAAAACATATAATATATTTTAATGTTTTATAGTCATTTATTTATGAGTGTGACTCACCTCCACATAAGAAATGGAATTATTTTTATAATTTTGGCCTTTGTCCTTATAAAATCATAAAACCCAATCCATATTAGAAGAAACTATGGTATGTTTTCTGGTTTTTTGATATTTTATTATATAGATTCCAAAAACTAAATAATAAAGAAATCCCCCTATTTTCCTATATAAACTCACAAAATATCACATTTAACATCATTAAAACTACATGGATCATGAATATACTCTTCCCTTTACTCTATATAGTCCTACCAAGGTTCCCCAATCACCTAGGAAGCCCCTCCCATGATTTTGGATCCATGCACTCGAGTAAGGGATCCTCACCTTCCTCTCCTCCTTTCAAATTCATGCACCTTCTTTGAAATTAGTTCTTTTAATTTCAATTGGTTATATATAAATTCAAACATAACCATTACCATACTATAAAATTAATGTTATTTTAATTAGGTATCATTTATAATCCCTCATTTGGACCTTTACCTAATTCGTTACAATACCATCATTTTGTAAGGGATCCTTACATACTCTTCATTATTCATGTTTCTTTATGAACTGTTGCATTCTATTTCCATTTACTAATATTAGGAAATATCATTACATGTACCTATTACTTCCTATTTTATTTCTAAATTATGTGATACTCCATTATCTCTTATGAACCATTTTTATGAATTTTTATGTAATGTCATTATTTTGCAGACATTTCACCTCGATTTTCTATGAACAAACAAATGTGTAGTGAATACAATATGAAATTTTCTATCAATGGTATCCACCATTATGAACATGTACATATTTATTGGGGAATTAAATTTATTTATTCCAAATTCCATCATCATATATTAAATTATGATTATGAATGAATCCATGTTGTATTATCTATGTGTCACACATAAGTGTGATAATGAAATTAATATGATGTGTATGCCCAAATAGCTCTCCAATGCATTGGGTAATGTTTAATATATTGTACGTCACATTGGGAAAGGGAGTGAACCTTATTATTTTATGGGATTTTTTTCTTCATTATGTATTTGTGGGTTAATCCTTCACCTATGTTTATGATTTAGTGTTTTATGTTGTTGCCACATTTCCCATGTTATGACTATCATGCAATATCATGCCTTATTATTCATGTTCCTTTAATTCCTAATTGATATACCTATTGTCTAACATGTATCACATATTCCATGTTTATTCCCTTAATTGGATTTAAATCTCAATAATTTCTTATGTATGTCCCAAGGTTATCCTATAAAAAATTAAGTTCGAAGGAGTATTTTGAGCATGTTAATGATGTTTTCAATAACGATGTTGTACTTTCTATTTTATGTTTTTCTGTAATGCACCTAATTACAAAATTCAATATATTTATTGATCATCTGGGTTATTTTTAGTGAATTATTATGTAATAAATCAAGTATTAATGTGAAATAAAGAATAAGTTTGTTATAGCTGGTATCAAAGGAAAAGTTTACTTATATTTGGGATTAAGATTTGGAAACTCTTGAGAAATCCGTAGAGATAAGACTTTGTATAAGAAAACAACCTTGAAATTTTTTTGTTTATAGTAAGTGTTTTATCAATAAAATATATCCCTCTATGAATACTATTACTTGACATAGTTCTGGAATATATGTACCTAGGAGTAACAAGTATGAAAAGTGTTTCGGGGCTGACTCAGGATAACCTGGTATATGAAAAAGGTCTTTATTGAACTCTTGGTTTGAGAATCCCTAAGGATATATTTTTTTAAATTCATAATATCATTATGAACCATTCTTAAGGGAAAAAAAATCCACTAATAATATTTTTAAAATATATATCATGGATAATATACATCGAAGCCTAAAAATTCATAAGTTAGGAAACAAATGGAATTTATAAGTTATTCATTTAATTCCATTGGATTCTCATTTATGTGTTTATTAGTTTAAAATAATCATCCCTAATTTTCCTTTAATTCTAGATAAAGGCTAGAAATAGGATGAATCAGGTAAATAATCAATACGACGAGTATTGTGAGGATTGTTTCAACTAGATGCCAAACCCAATGGGAAATTTAATAATGAAATTTATTATGATACTCAATCAGCCTACTCGGTTTATGAATATAAAACTATATCATGAGGTGATTACAAATCTCCATAAGAGAGAAAAATATGCGATTGAGATATTTTTTGGAAAACGCCTCCTACTTTCAAGGGATCATCTGGTCCCTTAATTATGGAAAAATGGATAAACTCCATTGAGAATATATTCTCCATCCTTAAATGTTTTGAACAAGATAATGTTATTATTCTGATTTATTGTATGTAGGGAGAAGTGGATAATTGGTGGACATTGATCCAAAATATGAAGCCCAAGGAAGATATTGAAGCTATTGAGTGGAATTAATTTTGGAAACAAAATTTGATAAATACTTTCCTCGTACTCTCTGGCATAAAATGGAATGGTATTTCACTACCCTCAAGAAAAAATATGACAAATATATCAGGTTGTATGAGGAAAACATCAAAATACTTTCTCAATAAGCCTCTCTCATTTTGGTAACCTCAAAATTCAAGGTGGGATATTTTTTTTGTTGGATAAAACAGTGTAAGAAAATCCCTAGTGATCCATGACAATGATAGCTATGGGGAAATTATCTGATGTTCCCTTAAAGTAAAAACGGAGCTTGTAGAATATCAATGTTATCATAATGAAGAGAAGTATAAAGTGAAATTTAATTCTAGTATCCTGATGGAGAAATGGAACGGTTCCATGAAATTTCAATAACACACTTGTCAAAGGTGTGGGAAGAAGCACCCTAGACATATCCTAAGGGGAACAAAGAAATGATTTAGGCATGGGAAGGATGGAAACCAATCATGAAAATTTCAATCAGATCAATCTGCTAATGCGATGGAGGAAAGGAATGATCCAGTCAACCCTCACCACATTGTTTGTTGCTTCAACTACAAGGAACCATGTTACATTGCAAACCAATTCCCTAAGCCAAGGGTTCTTGGAGAAAACTCACAACCTCCAAGGTAGAAACAAAGAGATTTTTACATCACAACAGCTGAGGTGGATCCTAAGAATGAAGTGGTGACAACTACGCTAGTTGTTCATACAATAATAGTGAATGTACATTTTTATTCTGGTTAAACACATTCATTCATATTACAAATGTTTCATTGAAATATTAAAACACCATGAAATATCATGGAGGTAGATATATTGGTGAAAATGGAAAAGATTAAAACTATTTCATCCCAAGTATATAACTCCTACCCTAACAGTGTTTATTGGTTTAAATTTCTAAGGAACATTTCCATACTTAATTTGGTGTAGTTTTATGTAATTCTAGGCATGGATTAGATTTATTTATATATCCCCAATATAAATTTATCCAAAAAGGAAATAACTCTTCATATTGAGAATCAACCAATGATTTTATACAAGTGTGAGGGGGGATGAATCTTCCTTAGTACCATCATATAAAGAATGGATATTAATTCCCTTTGAGAAATCATATCTATCTATAATGAATGTTTCTAAAGAAATAATCATCCTCAAAGACATTCCCCTTATTAAGTAATATGAAGATGTGTTTCCTGAGTAATTTCCTGGTATTATGCCTAATAGAGAGGTAGAATTTTCAATCGAGATTATACCTTGGTTGTTACCAATATCCAAGACTACATATGGAATGGATATTGTGGAACTTGAGGAGCTGAAGAAAAAACTACAGGAGAATATGGATAAAGGATTCATATGACCAACTTCTTTATCATGGGGTGCACCAGTCCTCTTTGTTTATAAGAAGGATGAGTCAATGCACCCTTGAATTGATTATCGTGATCTCAATAATATGATGATAATGAAAAAGTATCCTCTATCTTATATTAATGAATTTTTTAATCAGTTACATAGAGCACAATACTTCTCTAATGTGGATCTTCATTCCCAATATTATCATCTAAGGGTGATGAAGAAATATATTCCCAATACCCCATTCCAGACAATGTATGGGAACTATGAGTTCGTAGTGATACCACTAAGACTTATTAATGCTCTAGAAATCTTCTTGGAATTGATGATCAAAGTATTTAGTTATTACCTAGAAATATTTTTTTTGTCTTTATAGATGATATTCTAATATACTTTAAAATAAAGGAGTATGAAGATAATATAATCACTATTCTACAGACCCAAAAAAATGAGGGGATTCACGCCAGGTATCAAAAATGTGAGTTCTGGATGAAGGAAGTATATTTCTTGGATCATATCATCACAAGAAATGGGATATTTGTGGACCTTCCCAAGAATGATTAAATCTAAGGATTTGTGAGTCCAACATCTATGATAGATATCTATAGTTTCCTTGGGTTATCTGGGTATTATCGCTGATTTTTGAGAAATTTCTCAGGATTTCCAAACCCTCATTCCAAGATAACACTGTAGGGGGTCATGTTTTCATGGAAAAATGAATGTGAAGATAGATTTAGGGAGTTAAAAAAGGAGGATTACCATTACACCTATGCTCCCACAACCCACAAGTGCAGATACTTTCATGGTATTTAGAGATGCTTCAAAGAAGTTCTTGGGTTATTTATTAATTTAAAATGAAAACATCATAGCCTATCCTTCACGGAAGTGGAAATGTCATGAATAGAACTATAAAACACATGATCTGGATTTAGATGTTGGGATCCTTGAATTAAAAATATGGTTAAATTATATATATGGGGAGAAGTGTCAGATATATATATGGATAAAAATCCTCAAGTATATATTGACATAGAAAGAGATGAATATGTTCCTATAAATATACTTAGAGCTAATCAAGTACTATGACAAATCAATCCACTTCCATCCATGTAAACTGAATAAAGAGGTGGATTATCTAAGTAGAAAGGATCCAAAAATTCTATCATTAATGATAATTTAGGGAGATATGATCATATTAGAGTTATAAATGATGGACATGGTAATCATAAAGGAAAGAACATTATCAATCCTTTCACAAATAATTGATCAACTATCCCTTCTAGAGAGGTATGATGAAGCCCAAAGGGATGATTTGTGAATTCAAAAAAAAACTAGAAACAATAAGAAAATGGTAATAATCATGATTTAGTATTAATGAAGTAGATTTTGTTTGATTTGGGTCAAGACTATGTGTTCTATAAAATTACAAGTTATAGAAGGAACTGTTGGATGATGCACATAGTTCAACATTCTCAATTAACCTATGAATAACAAAGATGTATCAAGATATCTATGAGAACTATTGGTGGGGAAATATGAAGATTGAGATTTTTGAATACACCTAAAAGTGCCTGGTATTCCAGAAAGTGAAGGCTGAAAGGAATATGTCTAAGGGGACCCTGAAACCATTACCTATACCCACATGGAAATTAGAGAACATAACCATGGAATTTTTCATCGGACTTATGAAGACATCCAAGGGAAACAATGCTATATTTGTTGGTGTATGTCATCTTACAATTGTATCTAACTTTATAACAATACAAGAGTAATTCTCATTGGATAAATTTACATGGATATACATCAGATAAGTGGAATGGATTCATGGAGTACCACTCTTTTTTTTATACGATCAAGATCCAAGATTCACCTCAAAGTCCTGGAAAAGTCTCCAACATGCTCTAACTACTGAGATGAACTTTATTATGGCCTATTATCCTCAATTTGTTTCCAATATAAGTGGAATATTTATAAACTGGAAGACATATTTTGATCATGTTCTATAGACTTTAAAGGAGGATGGGACTAACATCTTCCTCTGGTTGAGTTATTACATTACAGTAGTTTCTACTAAAGAATAGAAATACCTTCATATGAGGCCCTTTATGGGAGTAGGTGTAGAACACCTGGATGATGAGATGAGGTTGGGGAATAAAAATTGCTAGGTCTATATATGGTTGAGGAAATGGTGGAAAAGGTTAAGACCATTTAGTAGCACATCAAGGCTACTCAGTGAAGACAAAATGTCTATGATGATAATCATCGATGAGGCATAGAGTTTGATGTTGGAGACATGGTATTCCTATACATATATCTATGGAAGATAGTGATGATATTTTGGAAGAAGGTAAATCTTAGTCCAATATACATCATCTCCTTTGAGATCCATGATTGCATCAGAGCGATGGCATATCGACTAGCACTCCCACTGAACCTATATCTAGTACATGATGTATTCTAGTTATCTATCTTGAGGAATTATATACCAAAAGTGTCACATATACTCAATCCATAGGTGGTAACATTGGATAATGACCTTTCTTATAAGGATCATCTGATGAATATCTTAGATCGTAAATAAAAAGTTCTACTAAATACGATAATGCACCATGTCAAAGTTCAGTAGAGAAACCAAAAGTTTGATGAAGAAATTTTGGAACTAGAGGAGGTGATGAAGTAGAGTTAACCTCATATTTTTTATCATGTAAAATGAATTTTTCAAGGGTCGAATTTCTTAATGGGTAGTTTTATAATGTCCCAAACTTTTATAAATAAAATTCCACTTTTTGATTTAATCAAATGCTTTATTAGGTATTATGATTATGGAAAACACATGAACCTATTTTGGTTTATTATATCCAATTTAACTTAAAATAAAATTAATTATAATAAATATTGATAATATATCCATTGAATTGTGATCACATGATTAGTATAAATATAAATAATTTAATAAATCCAAATAACACAAACAAAGAAAGTAAATGCCTCAAATAGTAGGATCATACTCTATGAATTCCATTAATCAATAGTTCTAAAGTAGATAGAATCATTGGTATTTTACCATTATGAAGCCCAACCTATGATCCAATAGCTTAAGCATGAGTTAAACTGTTTACGAGATAAGTTCAAGCTCATCGAAATCATGGCCCAAACCATGTTCGCCAAACTGTCCTATGAATGTACAACTATCACACACGTTACCCTTAGGGAGTTTAATGCTATATGAATGGGATGTGAATCAAGACCCTGGAGATATGAGTTTTTACATTATTTTTTATAGATTAATGAAAATGTTTTTATCCTTTTATTTTTACTTTATAAAATATTCTTATTTTGATTCAATATAACACAAATAGTATTTTCTGTTCATATTCAAATTCAATTAAGGAATTTATTTTGATGAATTAATGTATTTTTGAAATAAATAATATTTTAATAAAATATTATTAATATAAATGTTTTATCAAATAAAAATTATCATCTAATTTTTTTGAAGTCAAATGTAATTTTTTATAATGGTTTCAAAACTGTCATTGCCAAAAAACCCAACATTTCTTAATAAACTTCGATTTTATTTAAAGATTTAAAATTAAAATATTTTAAATATAATCAGTTAAAATGAATATTACTTTTGGAATAATAACCTCATAATTATTCAACAGTGACTTTTTCATAATTTTCCGAGACAGACGATTTTTTGGGTAAAAATTAAATACCGTATAAATATACTTTTTGTATTATGACATCATAATGACCAAATATTTATGTAATAATTACTATAAATTGTATTCAAGATCAAATATATATTTTAATTTTAAAATAAAATGATTTTATGTTAATATTTTTTATTTTTAATGGAATTATGAATCCTCAAATTCTTATAATATATGTAAAGGTTTTAAAATCTTTTATTTACGAGAGTGACACACCTCAACATAGTAAAGGGAATTATTTTACTAATTTCGTCCCATAGAATTATAAAATAATAAAACACACTATGGTTTTCAGAAACAATGGTCACAAACCATGGGATGGTTTGTGGTTTAAGATATTTTATTATGTAGAGTCCAAAACCTTAATAATAATGAAATCCCCCTCTTTTTATTTATAAACCCAACCAATATCCATTTTATCTTCACTAAAACTCCTTAGAGAATGAAAATACTCTTCCATAAACTATATATGTTCCTCTAAAGGTGCCCATAAGATATCAAGAAGCCCCTCCAAATATTTTTGAGTCACACACTCTAGTAAGGGATCCTCACCTTCTTATCCTCCATTAAAATTCTAGTATCTTCTTTGAAATTAGATCTTTTAATTTAAATTGGTTATATTTTAATTAATTCATATTCATACCCATACTGTAAAATTTATCTTATTTTAATGAGTTATCATTTATCCTTCCACATTTGGACCCTTAACTAATATGTTACTATGCCGAAATTCCACAAGGGATCCTCTCATTATCTTCTTTATTTAAGTTTCTTTATGAACTTGGGCATTCTATTTCCATTTAATAAAGTTGGTACATGTATTTACATGTCCGTATTACATCCTATTTTATATAAAAATTATTATATACCCATTTCTCTCTCATAAACATTTTTTATGAATTTTTTTAATGCACTTATGCTACCGAAATTTCACCATGATTTTCCATGGTAAGAAAAATGTGTAGTGAATACCGAACTAATTTTTCTATCAAGGGTATTCACCTTTCTGAAAATATACTTATTTATTTGGGAAATACATCAATTTATTACAAATAATTTTATCATGTAAAAATTATTAGAATGAATGAATCTATGTTGCATGGTCTATGTGGAACAATTAATTATGAGAATGAAATGAATATGATGGGTGTGTACAAATAGCACTCCATTGCATTGGGTAATGTTTAGTATCACGATACGTCACATTGGGAAAGGTAGTGAACTTAATGAATATATGGGACTTTTTCCACCAAATTGTTTGGAGGTTTTATCATTAACCTCTATTTTTGATTCATTATTTTAAGTTGTTGCCACATTTTCCATGTTATGATTATCATGATATATCATGCCTTATTATTCATGTTACTTTTATTCCAAAATGATATTCCTATTGTATAACATGTATCACTTATCACATTTCTATTACCTTAATGCTTTTTATGTCCTACCCCTTTCATATGTATTTCCCTAGGTTATCCCAGACACTTTTAAGTTCTAATGAGTATTTTGAAAAAGTTAAAGATTTTTTCAATAAAGATGTTTTATTCCCTATTATATGTTGTTATGAAATGTACCCATTTCCCAGAGCCACTAGAATTCTCAATAATATGGGTTGTATTAAGCGTATTGTTATGTAATAAATCAGCTATTAATGTGAAATAAAGATTATGGTTTTTATACCATTAATGTGTTTCACAATAGGAATAGTTATCTCACTTCTTGAATTATTTGAGGCTAATAAATTCACATCTTGGTTCATACTCTGAAATTTTTTTTTTGGGATTTTGATATGTCATAGAGTGAACATATATGTCACTACCCGGCACATGCGAATTTTCTCCAAATAACCTTTCTTTATCAGTTTTTACACCTGTATTGATTTTCTAATGAAGTTAAAATCATAAATAGGTATTCACAATGTGAATTGTTATTTTCCAAAAAAAATCACAGCATTTCATCCTAGTTCTTCATTTCCAAGCCTTATATTTGGTGCCTGACTCATATTTTGTGTTTTCACATCATTTACATGATTAAATCATCGCATTTAATATTGTTTTCAATCAATCATTGTATACAATTATAAATCAAAAAACAAATAGTTTATTACCATCATGATTAAAATTTCATATTTTTTTAAAAAAATATTTTATATCAAAATAAGTATGAAAAATATTGTTCTATTAATTCACCCATAGTTAGAACTTGACATTACATAAGTATTTAATTTCAACCACATCGCAATGGAATATAAATATATCAATGTATATATTTAAAAATTAACATAACCGAATATTTTTCTATGGAAAATAATCTTTCAAATTTAACATAAAATTATTCCTCTAAGTCCTCACTCATCAATAAAAGAGAGATGATAGAAATTACATTTTATCATGAGGGATTTTAATTTTGGTGAAAATTTTTATTATGATTAAGGTAGGTTGGTAATAAATAAAATAAATCTCAAAAATTATGTTTAACTATTTATTATACAGTATGATATCAAAATATTTGTTCAGTGAAATTAATCCAACACAAATTTTATTTCCCAACCCTTGAAGCTCAAAGTTAGAATAGGATAAAATTAACAATAATGATTGAATCTCCCTCTCTTACTTTATTATTTCTATTTATAAAAAAAAATTGCTCAATTAAAATATATCATCAACCACCTAACCACATGCAATCAAAATATCATCATTTGGGAAAAGGTAATTTTTTGATCATCCAATTTCACAGCAAATTTTTTCAATTTTTTCTTTTTATTTTTATATATTTTTTCAAAATGTAGGTTAATAAAAAAATATAGTGAATTATAACATTCCCACTCCATAAAATCACATGATTACCCCCAAATGTAATGTCCTGACCTAAATGACCTAACCTAAATGACCATGATTATGGTATCCAGACCTGTGGGTCACATGGACTCAAGTGCGAAAACCCGTACACCAGAGGCTGCCGACTAGTAGCAGGGTTGTAAGGAGGTGATAGTGGGGATCCTATACTGATCACATCACAATTCACTGCTTTATTTCCCCCCTACATCATAGTTTTAAACTAGTTTTGTATTTAAAATTACAAATATTATCTCAAAATTAACGTCCCATTTGATTCAATTATAATATTTTTATCAGTATTAAAAAGGTAAATTATTCATGTTTTGGTGATTTTGTTGTAGGAGGAGGTGATTTGGAGGGTCAGAGATGATCCTGAAGGGAAATGGTCCAAACTGCGTGGAAGCCCAAAGACATATGTCTATTGTTATACACATTGCGCAAGGTAAGTGACTCCAAATGGGATGAAATATTGTGATCTGATCCAAAACATCATGGGATAGAAATCATATCTAGGATGCGAATCCCAATTCGTTCATTAAGGGGTCCATACAAACCAATCTGTCTAGGGGACAGAATCTGCACAAAGTCAATGATTCGGTTATGTATTTCGGCCATATATCACGATTTAATCCTCCATTGGACTCCAAATTTGACATGTATATAGTGAGGATTATGTCCTAAAACTTTTTTTGTTTTTAAAACTCTATATAATTCCATTTACTAACTCAAAATAGATACAGAAGTGGTATCTCGAAAACTGGGTGCCCAAAACCACTCCACATTTTGGCTTTAAATTGTCACCTTGGGTACCCCATTAGGGAGTTCAGCCAAGGAGTGATGTGATGCCATTTTAGAGTTATATAGGAGTTCTCTCACCACATTAGTGGTTCTAGAACTCCCTATACTAATATGTGTATCTCTTGAAGAAAGGATCCCTTCATCGAAGCCTTCCTCTCTTTTTTGCTTTGTAATATATATGTTTGAATAATAAACTTCTTTGTTCCTCTTCTATTTCTTGTATTTTCTTATATATTCCATTGTTTTACTATGTTTTATTGTTTCTTAATCTTCCTAATTGTTCTGGAATCAAAAATATAAATTATAATGGTTTTTACACTTTCTATACCTTTTTGCATGAAAAATGTTTCTATGATTATTACACCACCCATGGAAGAGTAGTTCTTTTTAGTAATTGATCTACCTCTGAAATCATTCATTAATTTATTTTGAATAAATGAGCCACTATAATTCACATAATATGATCTATTAATTGAGTTTTTAATTTTAATGAATCCATGCAAGAAACTGAATAATAAACACAAAACACGCGAGGTCGAGAATTGTGTTATTTGTGAGAGCGTGAAATTATTTGGTAAAACAAAAAAATGTAGGATAAATATGTAGAGTTCAAATTTAATTCCTAAACTAAATTATTCCTTATTTATAGAATAGATATTTTCCTCAATTAACCACTGACCATATGTTATCCTTAGAAAGTTAATCAAAGCAGAGTGATGTGATTGCATGTTACAAAGCTAGCATAGGGTTTAAGTAATTTCAACATTGTGGTAAATTAATTCCTGTAGGTTTACAGGGTTAAAAAATTATTTAATTATAATTAAGTTTATTTTATATAAATAATAGTGAAAATAATTGATTTAAGTGTTAGAGTTAGATCGATTACTCCTTTTAAAATATTTTTCAAAAAAACATCTTCTTGTTTCATCCTTTTAATCGAACTTCATTTCAAAATTAAAAACATGAAATCTTCTTTCAGAAAACATATTCTAGTTTTATAAATGATAAATAACCCCCATCCTTTAATGTAGTGTTTTTATTATATTTTAATTTTTTTTATAATACCTTTAAGAGGTTGTTTTAATTTACTTCCTCCTTTGAGAGATGACCTTGGTCAGGCACTCTACTGCACCCAAGTAATGTCCTGACCTGAATGTCCATGATTATGGTAGATAGACTAGTGGGTCAAATGGACTCAAGCGCCTCTACCCATAAGCCAGAGGCTACCGACTAGCATCAAGGGTGTAAGGAGGTGATGGTGGGGAGCCTATACCCTCATGATCAGAGTAACACAATGTAATATTAGATAATAAACAACATATAATTTTGAAAGAAGTAATAAATGATAATAGAGAAGAGAAATAATAATACAACTGAATATAAAATATGGTCGAATATAATATACAATAGATTTATGTAAGAATATATGATGATAAAAAACTAAACAGTGGACATATATCAAGAAATATGATACTAGGTAGTACAATAATAAATAAAGAAACAAAATCCTTGAGGGATATCTCCACAAGAATACCATGTTATAGCTCTATCTTGTGCTCCTAACTCATAGGTAAAATCTAATAAACATAAGAAAACAACCATGGTCCAAAAAATATATGGACTACTCAGGTACCCTTTGCAATGGTGGCCCAATAAGGGTGTGATATATAGATCTGATAGGTTGCCACCCAAGATTTCTATAGTTAAAACCATTCCATGAATATAAAGTAGTGAAGTGTTCGAGTAATATCAATAAATAAATTGTGATTAAAAATAAATAAACATCAGTCATCTCATTTTCCAAAATAACACTTGGCTGACGCTACCTACGTCAGCTCGTGGCTGGAATTAATGTTTGATATGTTACCATACATATATAGTAATAATATATATGTATATAATATATTTATATATCATATCCACGTATATGAACCAAGTACATGCAGATGTACGTGTCCATATACCTATAATACTATGTGATGGTTTGATCGGGTGTAACTCATTCATCCATAACAAGTCTAAATGAGCCTATAAGCTCAAGAAATAGAGTCAATTCCCTAAATCCCAATGGAGTGTGAGACATCATGCATGAAACTCGGTATGGTGAGTGATCTATCATGTTAATACTCTAAATAAGAAGTATGGACCCTCATCCCAATATCCTACATAGCATCAATAGTCCAAGATTCCATGACTCGACACCCAATGTAAGGGAGTTTGATTCTACCAAGCTCAACAGAACCCTTACCATTGTTCCACAACCTATATCAAGGCGTAAACACATTTATAAGAATAATTAAATCCAAGAGGCAATACCTCCCATTATTTAAATTTATCTATACTAATTATCACTAAGTAAAATCACATTGTAATTATAGCATGTACCTATCATGTAATGGTTGGTGAGGCCTTTCAACCCTTCACAATTAATTTCATTTTAAATATTCACTTCAATAATTTCATTTAATAAAAAAATCCACAACCAGTGTGGCCTTTCCACCCTTTATAAATCATTTCAATTTCACTGTTAAGAGAAGGAAACCATCATTAACAAGCCTTTCCATTCCATCAAATACAATTAACCTAAGAAATTCTTACTTAGATTTAACATGGTATGTGGTCATACCACCCATTTCAATTTTATTTAATTTAAATCATTTGAATGTAAGAAATTTAAATCATATATCAATGGAATGGTATTTATAGTCAAGGGTTGACAACCCACTTAGAAGGTCATTATTATTTAATAATTTCTGAGGGACCAACACCATTTAAGGATATCAAGAGGCCGTGTCCTAAGAATTCCATATAACTAACAACATCACATGGGAATAAGAAAACCAAAAAAAATGTATAAGGGCTAGAAATATTTAAATCTCTAAACACAAATTTTGGGTTTAGATGACAGTGCATCTCATACTAGGGGTTTTAATATAATAAATAACATTTTTATCCATAAAATTCATTTTTCATTTCTTAGTATCACATTCAAATAATATAACTCAATTAACATTTAAGAATCTTTTTATAAAAACTAACCAACATTGAAATTTAATTCATAAAGGTCCAAATTGAATTTAAAAGGATCCATTATCATTTAAGAAAGGTCCCTATAAGGTAAACTCTATTATCCATCCATGTTGAACAATTATATGGAGTTATAGGAATTTAATTCAATTAATTATAAAGGGGAAATATAATAAAGAACACCCAAGGGGTGTCCCTGATTGTGGTTGACATCCTTTATATACTAAAAAAGGATTATAAGAAGTGTATCTAGGTGCATTGATCAATTTGATATAAAAAACTCAATAAAAAAGAGAGGATTGGAAAATTTGGGGGTGGGGAACAATAGAATCATTTATAAAATGATATAAGTTTAAGTAAAAATTATTAGGACACCTACCTCATACCATGGATGATCTAATTGTCCAATTCCAGGATCTGATTTGTTCTGGTTTGAAAAAAATCGATGAAATTAACGTTCACCCTAAAAATCTAAAAAAATGAGATTTTATATATATAAATTTTTTTAGAGAATATTAAATGATGAAATTTACAAAGGGAATCCATATATTATTGATGTGGATCCATAGAGACTGACCGTGATCGTATCGGATGACGGAGGGAGGAAATATCTCAATGCCTATATTAGGCTTGAGGAGGAATGTGTGACGCCAAAAGAGAGGGGTCACATAGCTAGAAAAGTAGAAAATAAATAAAAATAATATGAAAACCCCATTAAGGAAAAATGGAAATTTTACCCTAAAAATGGTTCACATGGTTTGGACTCATGGTTTTTCCAAACCGTGCGCCAACTGTCCAATGAACAGTGCGAGAACACTACCTAAGAGGCACTAACCATGTAGAAAAGGAACATGGTTTGGGAAACCATGTGAAACCCGTGCAGGGAACTTATTCTCCTTTGAAAAATGATAATGTTTTATTTCTAGGGGGTGCATGGATTCAGAAAAACCGTGGGCCTTTGTTAGAACACACAAACCCTTTTTTTCCAGGACCTGACCCTCCCGAAACTCGATGAGACAGCTATGTGACACTTCAGGGAATAAAAAATAACCAAAAACAACTCATTGAAGTGTTTCAAATAATTAATTTATGATCTAAATCTAGATTAAAATAATTATTCATTTAGTAATTGGAAAAAAATTCAAATTCACATGGAATTTTACATTGGCTCAAAACATGGGCCGTTACATACTCCCCACCATAGAACTTATCATCCATGAGAAGCCTTCCAGAAAAACAAAATCATGTCTTGACCTAAAGGGTCATCAAATATCACTCAAACACATTCTTTTCATTTCCAAATGCCCAACACACCTCTGATTATTTCTTAATCACATGGAAATTAAGATGTAAAAAACCAAGTTAATTCTAGTTTTCCAAATCAAAAAATGAGACGGGGGTTTCCGGAGCCTGTTTTGCTATAGACACGATCTTGACATAGTCTCTTTGACCATAATGCTGATGGTGCTCACCAAAATATTATTTAACATCATAAGGTAACAATTATGATCCAAAACACATTCTCCATTATAATTTCCTTACAATGTATGCCTCTAATAATTCAAGTGACGCTCTAGGAATAATTTCATTAACTTGGTGAACTTGATTACATCTGAGTCCATAAAATAGAGCTCACCAAAAATAAATAGTCGAATCCTGATTGACCATACCAAAACTGGTCATGAAAGAATTACCACAAGACACTATAAAACCTTAGCCCACACCTTCTTTACCCCAATTATGTGCTTTAAAATGGTTCCACTAAACCATACACATTTAATAAGAGGATAACCAGTCAAACGACATTTTCCTAACCATTCCTACAATGCCCAGCCCTGATGGATGACATATTTCTAACTAAATTATGATTCCTTATTCTAAGGAATACCACATTTACAATGTGAATTTTAAGTGAAGCCCATTCCCGACATCTGGTGATGTTACCTGTTCAAACAAACACCAAACCATTTAATCTATTGCTCCTTAACATGAACATGGGTGTAACACTAATCTATCCCAATGGAATAATCTCCCATTAAACAACACATACGAGACCAAAAACAAGTCCAAGATAACCTATAATTCATTAAACATGAGTCCAAGGAACTAACCCAAGGTAGTTCATACTTCATATTTATAATTGAGACATTGGTACAAATCCAAGACATCCACTTCAAAACATTGTTTGAGACCATATAAACATCTTCATGGTATTCAAATCAAATAAAAATGGTTGGTGTTCAAGAGTCCATCAATGAAATTCCCACACAGGAACCCAAGAATCACTTCAGACTATCCAAGCGAGGATAAGAACCATGTGTCAACTTGAAACATAGATAACACCACCCAAAAAAACCCCAACTACTTTTAAAACATTAGTGTTGTGTAAGACTGATGCTCTCTTAGTGCGTCAAGGATGAAATCATGATAGGGGACATTATCAACTAAAAATAGAATACACAATGAGGATACTTAATATTTCCAAGAAGATCAATCGAACCACTACTACTTGACTTCCCTTGAAGGAAACTAGGCTTTACATACTAATGCACTATCATTACCTAATCACAACACCTTTTTCCACCTAAGTAATACCATTATATCTTAGGATTACCCAGTGAATTTCATCACTGACCAAAAAATTGTCCAAAGGTTTCATACACAATCAATCATATCAACATCGTACTTCTGAGCAAGCACCGACACAATTCCAACTCACAAGCCTCAGGGAAATTCAAGCAAGCCTGACTATTTCCTATAGGCTTCTTTGGTTGTGTTCCTTCTACTTGTAATGGCACATATTCACCAAAACTTACATAGTGATCCCAACCATCGGAATGTCCAATTAATAAAAATAAGAGATATGTTATCCAATCATAAGTTTGATAGGACATATTCTACTAAAACAATACTATTTATGAATTTGGAATGAAAACCAAAACCAAACTGATTGGCATGTCAAAAAACGTGATCCTTAAGGAATGCATCATCATCATTTGGATTAACATTATTTTTTAAACACCTAGGTCATTCTACTTCGGTGATCTCATAAGATCATACTCAACATTCGCCTCAACAATTTCACCAAACTCAACCAGTTCGTTACACCATATAGAACTCAGCGGACATCACATATTTGAACCGATACTACCCCAAGGTTTTAGAAGAATATTTCACAACAAGGATACTACTCATAGGATTTTCATACTTATACATTCAAGTATTTGATAGCCCAATATGATAACTACCTCAATGTGATATTATACCATATGACTATAAAGTATATTTATGACCTCCCAAGTCGCCCTAGGAAAGCGAACATGGTCATGAGACCGAACAAACGACTGATCGTTCCCTAGGAATGTATAACCTGCTGTAACCGAGAATTAATTAATGCTAAAATACATAAATAAAGTTAAGGAAACCATGACCACCTATTTAATCAAGGGTTTCATTTATATTCTATGAGTCCCATAAGGTAAAACAATTCCCGAATGACACCAAACATTAGAAAAAGATAGAAAACCAATTAATTTTAAAATATAAGGGTGATACCTGCCAAGTGTTATCCCCTTAAAAAGTATAAAAATCGATCCTATCACTTGGTCATGAGAAACAAAAGTAAATAGAATTAAGATCCTATCATTTAATCTATTTATAAAAATGAATCATCCTATAGAAACTACTCACATTTTCGTTCCAATGAAACTCAAATAGAAGAATAAACTACCCTTACATGAGGGTTTAAATTAAGGAAACAACTTTCTATTCCAATTTAAAAACATTAAATTGATTCAAATTAAATCATTAATCACTTATAATATTTACAATAGAACATCAATTACCCTTTATAAAACAAATGTTCTTGGTAAATTTTCAATTAATGGAATAAGGAAAAATAGGCAATATATATCGAATTCCTTATTTAAACATTTAACATTTATTGGAATCCCATCAAAATTAAGAAATTTTTCATATAAAGTCCTTTTTAATAGATAAGGTGACCTGTGAGGGTCCCAGTAATCCATCCCAGGTTCATCAAAATATATCCCAATAGAATTTTATTAATTATTAAAAATTCAAAACACCCATAGCTAGTTATATCATTAGAAAAATCCCCAAATGACCCCCTCCTATTAATTTTGTGCATTTTTTAAGGTAACAAATTCATTTAAGAATAAAATTAAATGTCCACTACATTTATAATCATTTCATAATATAACATGGTCATATATAATGGTTCAGTTATATGGGTGGCCATATACTAATCCATAAAGCACCTATACCCTTTATAGGTTGGCATTTGGATCCCTTCAATCGAAATCATTCCACTATGAAAGTGATGATTTAGTAGCCTTTACATTTTAACAAAATCATTTAGATATAATTACAATGATCATAAGATGGTTCGATTATAAGGTTATCCTTTCCCCAATTATAAGTCACTCATACACATTATAACTAATGACTAGATCACCTTTAGTCGCAACCCCTATATTTTTCCCATGAAACCATTTACATATCAAAACAAAACTAACATGTCATCATATGCTATAAACAATGTGGAACATGATATAAACACAAAAGAAAAATGTAAAAGAGAAGCATGATAAATAAATAGAAATCCTGGCATATAATCACCTAATCATGTTATATAAGTAGGCTTGTTAAAGAAAATAAGAGTAAGGAATACCATATAACACGTATAATAATGAATACAAGGGATGGAATACACTCAAGGAACAAAATTACCATTAGAAAGAATCCCAAAAATTCAACTACAAGGAATGGAATATGCATGACATGTGAATTTTCGATGTGTGTATAATGATGATTGTAATGTTTGTTCTTTAGTATACCAAGACAAGGGTAAAATAAGATAATTTCAAAAACTAATAAGTAATGGAAGTACACCAATCACCTAAGGTGAAATTAAAATCAACTATAATAGAAATGCATGAAGAACAATCCCAGCTCTGGCCACTTGGATTTTTCCCCATGTGTGGGGTGATCATTCCAAGATATGACTATTTTCAAAGCACCCACACATTCCTAGTATCCTTTATACCAACCCAAAATAGTAATAAAGTGGAAACCACCCTTCATAACACTTTGTAATTTCTTGACCCAACTGACCACTAATATGGTAACTGTGACGGTGGGTCATATTGCCTTAGTTGCAACTCTTCATACGCTATAGGATGTCAACATGCATAAAAGGTGGTAGAATTTGATAGTGGGGAGACTATACCCTCATGATCAGATTAACACAATAGTATATCAGTTAATAAATAACTAAAAATAGTAAGAGTATAAATAAATGAATTCTAGAGAAGTAGAATAATAATAAAATTGGATATAAAATATGGCCAATGCCAATATAAAATAGAAGCATGCATGTCCATATGATGATACAAAACTAATGAGTGTACATAAAACATGAAATATGATACAAGTAAGTACATAAATAAAGAAAGGAAAAAATACCTGAGGGAAAACTCCATGATCATTCCAAGTACCATCTTGGTTCTATGCTCATATCTTCTAGTAATAGATAATATGTACAAGAAAAAAACCATGGTCCTTCAAACATATGGTTTACTTTGGTGCCCCAGTGAAATGGCATCCCGATCAAGGTGTGAGATATAGATCCTAGTAAGTTACCACCCGTGCTGTCTATAGATAAACCCAATATGTGAATATAATATAAAGCAACATGTAGGTAATATGAATAAATAAATAGTTCTGAATATTAAATAAACACTGGTCGGATCAGGTTCTAATAGAACACTTAGCCCACCCTACCTGCTTCGGCCCATGACCCAAATAAATATCTGATTAGTTATTATTAATCTATAGTAATAATATGTATGTATACAATATATTAATATACCATGTCCACATATATGAACCAAGAATGTGTATATTTATGTGTCCTTATACCTGAAATACTAGCTCCTGGTTGGATTGGGCGTAACTCAATCATCCATAACCAGCCTAATTGATCCGATAAGCCCAAGAAATCAGGCACATTCTCTATATCCCAATAGAGTGTGAGAAATCATCACTACTACAAAACAGGCATTTAACAGCGCTGTTATATATCACCTCTAGAAGAAAATGTTGACAAAAGGAATATTTATCAGCACTAAAAAAGTGCTAATAAATTTTACCTTTTATCAGATTATTTATTTTAGCAATGATAAAGGAAAAAATTATCAGTGCTTTATTTTTAGTGCTGATAAAGGATATTCCTTTTCAGTGCTTTATTTTTAGCAATGATAAAGGGTATCCTTTTTCAACACTTTATATTTAGTGCTGATAAAGAGTGCACTTTATCAACTCTTTGTGATTAGTTCTGAAAAATATTTCTTTCATCAATTCATTTTTAGCACTAATAAAATGAAATAATTAAATAAATAAAAAATAAAAAATGCATTTATTAATTTTTTTTACAATTTTTATTAATTAATTAATTATTGATAAAAATGAATTTATTTATTATACATTATTAAATTTCATTAATTTTATTAATTAGAAAATTATGATAATTAATGATATTAAATTATATATATTAAATTCATAAATATATATTAATGTATATAAATATTATTTATATATTACAAAATATTTATGTGCTTTACATAAAATTTCATATATTTATTGAATAATTGTATACAATTAAAAATTAATATGAATTAAAAATATTGATTAATTGCATAGTACTTGACATATAATTGAATGTCATTTGATTTTTCAATTTAATATAAATCAAATGAGTGTTATATTGATTTCACATATACACAATTAATTTATTTTTATATACAATATTCACACACACATAAAAAATACATTTTTTCAATATTGTTGAATTTTACCTATATTCTTAGTTTATTCAATTTCACTCATTTTGTACATATATGCATGTACTCAAAATTAGATATTCATTTACAATGTTAAAAATATATTTGGAAAAAATATTTACAAATATATATATATATATATATATATTTATAAATTTACATTCACTATATTTGTAAAATTATATATTTATAATTACAAATAAAAAGATATTTTTTTAAAAGTATTTATATAATTATTAATAAATAATTATGTATATTTAAATAATTATTAAATTTATAATAAATTTACATAAATAATGAATATATTTACTATATTTATATTTATATATATTTAATAAATATATATGTATAATTATATAAATATATAATGATATAAATAATATTTTTCTAAAAAATTTCTATAATTATAAATAAATAATTATAAAATTATAATAAATATATTTAAAAAGGAATATATTTACTATATTTATATTTATATATATTTTTTAATTATTTATAAAAATTTACAATTTTTTTTATAATTATAATTATAAATCCTTTAAAAGAGTTTCAGTAATAAGCTCTAATAAAATAATATTTATCAGCATTTTTTCACACTAATATGGATGAGGATTTATCATTTCTAAACAAAGCACTAATAAAATGATCATTTATTAGCACTTATTAGTAAGCACTGATAAAAGTTTCCCGATCTATTTTAAAAACACTAACCATTTATGAACCAGTCGCAATATAGAAGCTTTCTATAGAAGCCACCCACTGTTAGAGCTCCTCCTAGGTGAATCAAAGGTAGAATCAGACCACTTGACTTCCTCCAAACATATCGTCTGACATCCAAAGAGGGTCTTGGATTTTCTTCAAACTAGCGAGGTAGGCCTTCTGATTTTGTTTGTGCATTTTTTGTTTCTTTTTTGATTTATTCTTCTATGATTTCTTTATGATCAGTTGTTTATGATCTTTTGTATATTATTTGTTTGTGATCGGTTTTTTAGGGAATGTTTCGTGGTCCATTGTCTGTATTAAATACCAATGTTAGATCTGTTGTTTATATCTGACACTAAACTTTGTATTTATTCATTGTTTTTTACTACTATGTGTTATATCTTCTTACTAAATAATTTTTTCATATATGTATATAAATGTGTCTAAATTTTCATATATATTCTGGTTTATTGACTACTGATTTTAGGAACATTTTTTATTTCCTAATGATTATATATATGTTGGCACCTTTCATGGACACCTCAATGGACATACATCTACATATGCTATTTTTCAGGAAATGTGTTAGTGGAGTGATGTATGTTAATATATTGGTTATATGTATCACAGGATCTAGTTCCATTTATAATTCACTATGGTCCTTAGTTTTTATATAGAGAATATTTGAAGGGGCCATCCCCAGTTATGTACATGAGGTTTTATCACATCAAACCTTCACCTTTTGATCATTATGGCGCCTTTAGTTCATGTTTTTTTTAATATCTGGTTTTTATCTATTAGATATTTCTTATAGACTATAAGTGAGTGGTTTTTATACTGGTGTGACATGTATGTGTTTCTATATATCTATTACCTTATTTATTTCCATAGTTTTTTCTAAGAGGTATGCCTATATCGGGTAATGATGATTTTGGGTCTGCATGTCCGTTGAACCCAAGGGTCTTTCTAGAATGTTTTTTGAGCTCTGTTACTAATTGTTTCTATTTGGGGGGAACCTCCCATTTATGGCTTTTTACACCCAACATTTAAACCATTCTTTAGTGACTTTAAGGTGTGTTAGTGGTCATTAGATGATCTGACCTGGTGTTTTTTGGCCAATTCAAGCTAGGGTCATTACACTATAAATATTCTGATTTACACTTATAAAGTTTAGGGATAATATCATTTATTATCTGCCTTTATCTCCCTTTATTTTTTCATACTACAAAATCCCTTATTATCAGATTTTAAATATCTATGTGCACATATATTCTAGTAAAAATGATCCATATTTCCCTTATTATAATTTTCTATAACATTCACTTTTGATAATGAATATATTATGTGTACTTATTTGTATATTGTATATAATTCATATTTTATGAACCCAATAGGATGGATATGAAACAAAAATGGTTTCATGAAATTTATTGATAAATGAATATGAATATGGAGTTAAAGATTTCATCAAGTTTTCAAGAAATCATGAAGATGATCCTTCTAAAATCCTCTATCCATGTTAAAATTGTTGTTATTCAAGAAAAATTAGTTTGTAAGAGTTGTAAGAGAATTTTATTTATTGAAGAATATGTCAAATCTACAAATGTAGGAATAAAAATGTGGGAAAACTGAATTTTCACATCAATATTTATGATACTACGGTTTATAAATCATTTGATATGAATACCTATGTAAAAGATGATGAAGATTGCATGAAAGAAATTAAAATCGCAATTAAAGATGACCTTTTTTATTGTATAAAGTTTTCGGATGAGTGAAATAGTTTTTCCAAGAAACTATTGTATATTGGTTGTACTAAATACACAACATTGTTGTTTTAATTGAATTTATATAATTTGAAAGCTAGAACCATATAGAGTGGCACTAGCTTTATAGAAATTCTAGTTCTTCTGAAAGATATTCTTCCAGAAAAAATTGAACTTAAATACCGAAAATATGATGTTAAATTAATGTTAGTTTCAATGGGAATGATCTTTAAAAAATACATGCATTCCCAAATGATTGAATATTGTTTTTCAAGGACCGTGAATCACTCATCAAATTCCCTAAGTGTGGAAAAGATCGATAAAAGAAAAATGAATCCAGTCCTTTGAAATTTGTATGGTACTTTCATAAAATTACAAGGTTTAGAAGACTATATAGATGTTTGGAAACAACCAGACAATTAATGTGGCATGAAGATACAAGAATTAAATATGAGAACCTATGTCATCCAGCAAATTCTCCTCAGTGGAAGAGAATTGATGATGAGTTTCCTGAATTTAGATATGAGTTGAGAAAAATTAATCTTGTGTTATATATAGATTGAATAAATAATTTTAGTGTGAAGAGTATTACTCATAGTACATGGCCTATCATGTTGATAAATTATAACTTTCTACCATGGTTATACAGGAAGAACAAATACATTATGTTCTCTCTTCTTATATTTGGAAAAAAGAAACTAGGTAATGATATTGATGTCTATTTCGATCCATTGACCGATGATTTGAAATTGATATGGGATACATTTGTGACAATGCATGATGCTAGTAGAAGTGATGAATTCACATTGTGGTCCATATTGTAGGGAATGATAAATAACTTCCCTAGTTATGGAAATTTATCAGTATATAGCATTAAAGGCACGTTGGGGTGTCCCATTTGTGAAAAATGAACATAATAATTTTAGTTTAAATATTCCTTAAAGACTGTGTTTTTAGGATATTGGAAATTTTTACCTTGACAACATAAACATCGATCTTGGATGAAAACATTCGATGGGAATATCGAATAAGGTACAATACCATCTCCAACAACGAGCGATAAAATTTACAAAAAAGTAAAAAATATTAATAGTATTTTTGGTAAACCATTTTTAAAAAACCATAAAAAATTAGGTTGGTAGAGGAGATCAATTTTCTTCGAATTTTTTTATTGGAATTTTTACATGTCAAACATTTTCTTGATGTCATGCATGTAGAAAAAGATGCATTTGATTATGTTATTGGAACATTACTAAATGTTCCTAGAAAAAAACCTGGCCTCAAGGCTAGGTTGGACAAGATTGGAATGGGGATAAGGGAAGTGTTTACACCGGTGAAGGGTAAAAGGTATAATTTTCTTCCTTCTGCAGCTTACAATCTATCTATATAGGAAAAATTTCAATTTGAACTTTTACTTATGAGTGTAAAATTTTCACAGGGGGATTAATAAAATATTAGGAATGTCATTTCAATTTATAACTTGATGTTACAAGGACTAAAATCACATTAATATCATATTTTGATTTAAGATTTATTGCCAGTTTCTTTCTGTTACATGCTGCCTCAAAATGTATGAAATACATTAACCAGACACTACTTCGTTTTCAAAGCCATATATATTAAAGTTGTAGACTCGACAAAGTCTTCCATCATGAATAAGGAGATTTTAATCATATATTGTGAATTAGAAATGTTCTCCCACCATTATTATTTTATATAATGGCTCACCTAATGGTTCACTTGGTCATAGAGGTTCAACTGTGTGGTCCAAACTATTACAGATGGATATACCCCATTGAATGATATATGAAGATTTTGAAAGGGTATGTTCAGAATCGAAGTCGTCTAGAAGGTTGTTTTACATAATGATACGTTGTTGAAGAAAATATTTAATTCTATACCAATTAACTATAAGATGCTGAAATTTTTAGTATCCCAAAGTCTCGCCACAATGAAGGCCTTATGGGTAAAGGGATTTTCAGAATATATTTTGTTACAATTACCTTGACAGAGCGGGAGAAAGAACAACTTTATATATTACATAATATTGAAGATTTTGATCCATAAATTGAATCCCCCAAATAAATTCTTATAGATTTGAATCTGTCAAGGGAATAAATATGGATATCAGAAACACATAATCAACAATTTATAGGATGGTTCAGATATTAAATTTATATATTTATTTGAAAATCTGAATTCAATTGTTGAACGAATTCAATGGCTAGCCAGAGGACTGAATGAAACTGTTATATCATTTATTCGGTTTCTAATCAATAGTTATATGTTATATATAAATGAACATGATGACTTCAGTACGATAGAAAATAGTTGTGTTACACTAGCGGCTGATGTGATGCACCTATCTGGTTCCAAGGATAGAAATCCAATTTATGAAAATATGTCATGTTTTGGTAATATTGAATAGATATAAGAGTTCGATTATACAATATTTCAAGTGTCTATTTTCTGTTGTAAATGGGTTGACAATATCAGTGGATTGAATGTTGATGAAATGTTATTTATGAAGATGAATTTATGTTTATAAGGGGAAAAATATTTTCTATTTATAATGGAATCACAAGCAATGAAATTATTTTATATCTCTAATCCAACAAACAAGAATTTTCCAATTGTCCTACTAGAAACTAAAACAAATGTTTAGTTAAATGAAAATTAAATCGAGGAAGACCCTACCATTGAGACATCACAATCAGTTAATGTTGGTACCTATGTAGAAAATGTCTTTATGTTATAGGGGACCACAAAGAGGGGATTTGGATTCTCTAAAGAGGAACAAATCCTTGAATCATTTAAAATGAAATAGATTTAAATGAAAAGGTAAAAGTGTTTTTTAATATATTATGTTTTTTATCATTATATTATATGTTCTCTATGACATTAACATAATCTAAATTAAATCTTTGACTACTCATGAATACAATTTCTTCTTCATATAATGATGTTACCAATCTCTCAGAATAACTAATTATAATGAAGTAAACCCTTTAGATATATGCAAAGGGAATTTTATGAGATACTTTCTCTAATTTATAGAAATATTATATAACAAATATTGATTTAATTTTCATTATTCCTTGTAGAGTTCATTTATTTTATAATATTTCAATCCATGTTTCAGGCCTTTACTATAAGATAAACGATGTTATCTCTATTCAATCATAGAGTTAATATTGATGTTTGCACAGTAAAATCATTGTCCATAGAATTAATGTATTGTTTAATATTTATGTTTAATTTATTTATTTTTAGTTTTAATCACATAGTAATTGTTTTATTATACAAGTGGATTCTTCTTTTTTGAGTTGCGGTGTTTTATCCAACTTTCATGCTTCTTCCCCCTTAAATAATTTTCACCCCTATAATGGGTCATTTATCACTTTCTTTCAAGTTACCTCTAATGCCTTTTTAGGAAGAGAAACGATGCAACCTCTTCTCAATTATAGAGGCAATCTTAGTGTTTTCACAATAAAATCATTATTCATATAATTAATGTATTGTTTCAAAGGTATGTTTAATTTATTTCTTTTTAGTATTACTCATAGAATAATTTTTTCCTTATACAGATGGATTCTGTTGTTCGAGTTTAGGTGATTTTTTCAACCTTCATTCTCCTTCTCCCTTAAAACATTTTCACCCCTACAATGGATCATTTATCACTTTCATTCATGTTACATCCACTACCTTTGCAAGAAAAGAAACGACGCTATATTTTCTCAATTGTAAAGGTAATCTTTATGTTTGAATAGTAAAGTCATTGTCCATAAAATTAATGTATTTTATAAGATGTATGTTTAATTAATTTCTTTTTAGTATTACTTGTATAATAATTCTTTTCTTATACAGGTGGATTATTTTTTTTGATTTTGGGTTCTCTTTCTATCTCTCTTCCCTTTATGCACCAAAACATTCATAGACTTTTTCAATAACAAAACCATTCACTATTGTAGTGTTGAAATTTATCACTTTCCATTAAGTTCCCTCTAATACTCAATCATCGATGTAATATCTATATATTAATGTATAAATTCATATTTATGTTTACTTTTTTTCTTTTTACTATTAGTCATAATAATTTTTTTCTTATGCAAGTGGATGCTTTTTTCAAGTTGAGGTGGTTTGTTCAAAACTACTCAATCAATGCTCAATTTTCAACAAAAGTCAATAGAAATAGTGGTAACGTTGATAGTTAGGAATATTTTTTAATGTATGTAATAATTTTTAATTATTTAATTGTATAAACCAATGTTTTAAATTTATATAATACTATGTTTATTTTTGTTATTTATGTAATAAATTTAATTTCAATTAATTTTTTTTATTGGGACTTCTTTTTTTTACATCTGATGTGTTTCTGGTGTGTTTCAGTTATTGTAGAGTGTTTTTACAGCACACTATAGTAGTCCTGTAGTGTTATGTAATAGTATACTATAGTATGACCCTTTTTAGGAATTTTAAAGGATTTGATAAATATGACCTTTATTGGCACTTTTAAAACCACCAATAAAAAAGAATTTATAATTTCTTCTAAATGAACTGATAAAGGGTTCCTTTAGAGGTGCTAAATTAAATCGCTAATAAAAGAGTCTTTTATTAGTTCTTTTAAAAGCACTGATAAAGGTATTATTTATCCGTGATTTTTTAGCACCAATAAATGACCCCTTTATCAATGCTTTTTTAGCACTGATAAAATCCCTATGCTTTTAACATCACTCACATTTTCAGCACTTTTTTAGTACTGATAAAGGCTATTTCTAGCATTGTTAAAGCCAGTTTTGTAGTAGTGTATGCGTGGAACTTGAGATGGTGATAGATCCATAATGTCAGCACTCTAAACATGGAGTGTGGCGCCTCAACCCAATGTCCTACATATTATCAATTGTGAGAGACATCATTACTCAACACCTGATGTAAGGGAGTGTGATTCATCCATGCTAAATATACTCCTTATCTTTGTTCCACAACCTATATCAAGGAATATTCCAATTTATAAAATTTTTTAAATCCATGAGGCATTACCTCTATGGATTTACATTTATCATTCCTAGTTATCAGTAAGGTAAATCACATTATAATTATAGAATATACTAAGCATAAAATGATCAACATGACACTTCCACCCTTTACAATTTATTTCTATTTAAACATTTAATTCAATAATTTCATTTAAAAAACAATAAACAACTCATTTGTCCTTGCCACTATTTATAAATCATATCAATTAAACAATATAATTTATTCAATGAAGGAAACCATCATGAACAAGCCTTTCCCTTAAATATAATACAATTCACCTATGTAATGCTTACTTAGATTTAACATGTGGTGTGGTCATAAAACCCATTTCAATTTCATTTGATTTAAATTATTCGAATGTAAGTAATTCATATCATTTATCAATGCAAAGGTATTTATATAAATTATTTCTATCCCACTTATAATGTGGTTTGTATTTAAACATTTATAAGGTAGAAACACAATTTGAGGATATAAATAGGTTGGGTCCAAAGCATACCATATAACTAAAAACAATATAGGGTCATAAGAAAACCAAAAATTCTATAAGGATATGAAATATTCCAATCTATAAACACAAATTTTTGGTTAATAAAATAGTGCACCTCATCCAAGGGGTTTAATTATAAAAACATTACATTTTTCTTTAAAAAAATTATTTAACATTTCTATGTGCCACATTCAAATATTATAAATAAATTCACATTTAAGAAATATTTTATAAAAACTACCCAACAAGTAAATTTAATTCATAAAGGTCCTAATAGAATTTGGTAGGTTACATTATCATTTAAGAATTTTCCCTATAAGTAAATTATAATATCCATCCAAATCAAATGCTTAGACAGTATTTTGGGATTTAATTCACTTAATTATAAAGGGGAAATATAAGTCAGCCCACCTAAGGGGTTTCTCTAATTGAGGTTGAAATCCTTTATATAATAAATGTGGATAATAAGGAGTACATCTAGGTGTGTTGGTAAATTTGATTTAAAGAACTCAATCAAAAGGACACACACTAAAAAGGTCAGCATGTGGAAAAATAACAACATTTATAGAATGAGGGAAACTTGTGAAAAAATCCATTCAGCAACTACCTCATACCATGGAAGATCGACTCATCTAATTCCATAGTCCGATATGATCTAGTTTAGAAGAAATATAAGAAATAGAACTTTCCCCTATGAATAGGGAAAGTGGTCTCTAACCATGATGAATTTTTTGAGAGAAGATTAATTGATGCAAGGCCTAAAAGTAATTGAGATCTTACTGATGTTGATACATAGATACCGACGATGATCAAATTAGAAAACAGATGGAGGGGATATCCTCAAGCCTTGATTAGGCTAGAGGAGGAACCCATGCTTCTAAAAAAGAGGGTTCATATGGCTTGATAATGAGAAAATGAAGAAAAAATAAACCTAAAACCTCATTAAGGAAAAATGGTAACTTTACCCAAAAATTTGTTCGTACGGTTTGGTCTCATAGTTCGGCTAAACTATGAGCCTACACTATGATAAACAGTGTTACCACACTACCTATGTGGCACTACCCATTAGTAAAAGGTTCAAGGTTTGGGTAAACCATGTGAAAATCTTGTGGGGAACTTCTTCTCCTCTGAAACTTGCCACATAGTTTACTACTAAGGGCTATATAGTTTCAGAAAAACATGTGCACTTGTAAGACTACTCAAACAATTTATTTCTGGGACCCAATGCTCTCAAAACTCAATGAGTCACCTAAGGGAACCCTTGGTCATTTACCCAATTCTAAAAACAACACATTGAAGTGTTCCAACTCACGTAATTATGTTCCAATGCTTAGTTCAAAGAGCATACCAACTAGTAAATGACAAAAATTCAAATTCCCATAGAATTTTACCTTGGCTCAAAATAGGATTCATTTTATCAAATCATGTCAAAAGTGAAAATAAATACATGGAATAATGATTATCCTAATAAAATTCTATAACACCTAGATCAACACTAGAGTTAAAGAGTTCAAAATGGGGTTTCCAATTTATTTGTTTTGAATATCTATAAAAATTATAATGAAGAGAGTAAAATAAAATAGTGATTTGAAACTCATAATCACCTTGAAATTATGCTTCAAGTCAGGTTTCGTAGGTCATGTTCATTCAATTTTATTCTGTAGTATTTTTATGTTGTAAATTCTATTTTACATATTGTGAATATTATTTTAACAATGTGAATTTAATTTTCATGACATAAACTTTGTAATGATTCTTTATATTTCCTTTTTCCATGTTAATAGACATATAAATAAGAATAAAAACAAATTATAGTGTAGGAATATCAATTTATATATAAATAGGAATTAGGGGAAGAGTGTACTAAGGGAAAAATATGGGCTTCACCCATAAGATCTTTTGTTTAAAATCAGTCAATTGACATAAAAAAGTATAATTTTAAATGAAAAATATAAATTAAATCTTGGAAAATAGGACTCTATACCCAAAACATAATTTTTTTAATGTTCATAATTTATTCAAATAGATTTTCTAGGAACATATATTCAAAATAGAATTATAGCATGCAATCAAATGCAATTTAAAGGTATAACCTCATGGGTATTCAATTATAATTTAGTTGAAGGAGTGTCATATTTTCAAATGGTTCATGAGGTATGGTCTTGTGGTACTTATTCTACCTATTATGATTTATATTGGATGGTTTTCCTCCTCTTTCATTTGAAATATACACAACAACAAAAAGGGTATACATGAAAAATAGAAACATTTTCTTCATATCTTGAGTGATGTTTACCTAGAATCAGTTTAATTCTAGAGATGTATAACAACACAAGATCTCTAGGCTTTAAGGTTAATAGTTTTATTATATTTTCATGGTATATCCTTATTCATTTTTTATTGACCATTTAATTTTTAAAATAATATCTTTTGATTTATTCTAGGTCATAGAACTATAATATCCTCAATTTCCTAGCTTTTCTAAGCTTCATATTCATTTTTCTCATAGCCTAGTTTTCATTTAATTCCAAATACATAGGGAGGAGGAATATCTTCACATGAATCAATAGAAAAGGTCTCCTTCATATGTGTGTCTTTTAAGAGGTCCTATAAGACTAGGAGTATATCATCCAACCATTATCTCTACCCGTTCTTGTTTTGTTTAGCCATTGTTTCCATAATACCTTTCATTTATCTGTGGAAATGTACACTTCAATATTATTTTTGGGATGGTAGGGGGTTGATATTTTTTAATTCAACCCATTCCTTTTTAGAAATTTATATATTATTACATTATAAAAATTTAATTCCTTTTTCATTGATGATGGCACGTGGTACAACAAACCTACTGAGTATATTATCCCTAATAAAATCATAGAAAACTTTTGCATCATCATTACTAGTGGATTTTTAAATCCCCCATTTTGAAACATAATCTATATATATGAAATTATAAAAATTACCAAATTACATTGGGAATAGTCCCATGAAGGCTATACCATGTACATCCAAATTTTTATAACATATAATTGGTTTTATGGGTATTTCATGTCTTTCTGAGATATTACCAAAAACTATAATTTTTATCATTTTTTATAAAATTTATAAGCATCATTTTATAATTTGGCCCAATAAATAAAAGATTCTAAAACGTTCCTATATGTGTTATAGGGTCTAAAATGACCCCCGTAGTCTAGTTTGTGATAAATTATAAAACTAAGTCAAATTTTCTTTTTGGAAAATATTCCATAATTAATTAATCATTTAATATCTTCGAGGGGAATAGATCTTACCAAATATAAGTAAATTTTATTATTTTAAAATTTGCATGATTTAAGATGATATGGTACATGATATGTCACCAAATAATTGAAATTCTAGAATACCAAGGTACTTAACCTTATATGATATAAATTTGTTCTCTAGGAAGAACATCATTGAGAGGATTCATATTTTGAATTTCTTCTTTAGCAATATCGGGTAGTCTATTTAGATGATCAGCCTCCTGATTTCCAATCACCTTTTTGTCTTTAATTTAAAATTTGAACTTTTATAAGAGAATCATATATATTACTAGTGTTGTATTAGCAGAAAAATTCTTTATTGCATACCTATGTGCATTATGATCAGGAAAAAACATTAGTTCCAACAGGATAGCATATAAATTTATTTAGTGAAAAAAACATCTATATGAACTCATTTTGGTGGTGGTAAAACTGATCTGTGTAACATCCAATGTCTTGGAGGCATATTCTAGACCCAATGGTTTCATATCAGTTCTCTATGAGAGGTATCCTCCTATAACATTGATTGATTAATCACTAAGTAGCTCAAAAGGATGGTCTTGGTTGGGTGGATTCATTATCAGTGGTGTGATCAACATTTTCAATAGCTTGTCAAGTTCCTCTCTCAAATTATAATTAAAATAAAATTTAGTATCCTTAATATGTAATCATTAAAGGGGCTGGTAAATCATACAAAAGTATTAGATAAATATTTTTTTAAATCTTTCATGTTCTAAATAAGATCTATCATTTTTCAAACAAGTTTATTAAAGTAATAAATTAATTACTTAAAATAATTTTACTCACTGACATTATCTGATATTATATTCCCCAACACTATCCCTTTATACCATGAAATTAAAATTTTCAACATTTTAAATAATTTTTTTTTCAGTGCATGTTTTCAGAATGTTTTTCAAATAATTTAAGAAATGATCAAATGTATTTCCAAAAATAGTAAAGTCTTCAATAAATACCTCCATGATTTCCCCAATATGATCTAAGAAGATACTCACCATACAACTATGAATTATACCTATGATGTTTCATATACCAACAAAAATTATCTTATAGGTGAAGTTTCTAAAATGGTATGTGAAGGTCATCTTCTTCTGGTCCTCTAGAGAAATAAGTACCAAAAATTATCCAAAAAATTCATCTAATTAGTAATATTTTTCATTTTTTGATAACATTTATTGAATTTAACAAGTTTATGGGAGAGGAAATTAGTCTTTTTTAATATATTTATTTAGATTTATGTCATCTATACAAACTCTCTAAGTATTTTTCACTCACATGGGATCAGTTCATTTTGTATATTCTTGAAAATGGTCAGATCAGTTTTCATTAGGAGAACATGGATTAGACTGAACAAATGTGAATCAAATATCTCATAAATATTATTATTCACTAGTAATTATTTTATATATCTATTTATTAACTCTATAATGGTGGGATTAAGCCATCTATATGTCTATCTAATGGGTTGGGAATAACCTTCTAACATGATTTTATGATAGCATGCTTTGGTGATGATTCCAATTGAATCTCCAAAACTCTATCCTATGGCTCCGATATTTCATTTTATAAGTAAATTCATGTTTTTTTGGAAATTGGACTAGTTATTAGAAATTTTATCTTGTAATCTCTCTCCTTCCATGAGGTAGGCATACTTCAAGTCACATGGAAGTGGTTTTCACTCTAGACATGGGGTTTCTTCCAAGGATGATATTGAATTGAGGTTTTATAATTATAAGGATTGAATATATAGTATCATATCAGATTATGTTAGTAAATAATTGAATAATATATAAGATACATCTTCATCTGACTTCAAATTAGGATTTTTGTGTGTTTTAGTATTATTATTTTCAAAAAAAAGTGTTCTCCGAACACTAAGAATTCACAAAGAATACCTGAATCCTTAACCCAGTCTATAAATTTTTCATTGGATACTACATAAATTTCATGATTTATGGAAAGATATTTCATGAAGTCAAGTATGATAAAATTAATTTTACTACCTCCAAGATCTATTTTGAGTTTTCCTCCATGGAAATTGATTGTGGTCTTTTCCATTTTAGGAAAGGAATTCCCAAAATGATGGGTGGGTGAGATTAACTCACATCTTATTCTATTTTTAGTACATAGAAGCTAATTGGGAATAGTCGATCATTGAAATTCATAAATAACTCTTCCAAAACTCATACTGGAAACACTACGAATCTGTTTTCAAGATGGACCACCACTCTGGTAGGCTTGAAGACTACAATATGAAAAGATGTAAACATGGAGTGAGTCATGAAATATAGAGAACCACAAAAATAACAAAAAACTATCAGTAAAATTTAAAGAAACAATTGTGTTGGGAATAGATAATGCCCATGGATCTTGAAATATTTATGGTATTGGTGGTGTGATATGGTTTGAGACACTTCTTCATAAACTGATTCATTTTTTTCTATCAATTCCCCTTCTTTTAGTGTAGATCATATTTATAAATGTTTTATGTTTAGTGATATTTATTATGGATCGAAACAATAAGATTTTGATTTAAATTTTTTATAGGGTTTCTGGAATCTCTCATTGAATTTTCTCTTCTTTGATCCTATTTAACATAGTTTACATAGAATGGAATGGAAACTGAATATCCTTTTTTCCCTATGTTTCATTTAAATGGGTGTCTCTAATTATTATTTTATTAATTATGTCTTTATTTATTAATTATTCCAATCCTATTTTCTTATAGTGTTGGGAGAAACTTCATATATCATCCTAGAATCATTAACCATTCTTTGTCGGGTGGTTTTATCTCTTTTCCACTTTTTTTGTAATCACACTCACACTCTCCTTGGGATTTGGTTTGTTTGTGATGGTAGTTTCATAGGGATTTTGGATAGTAGGTCCAAGAGACTCTCAAACTTAATTGTCAATTATTTTAATGTGTTTTCATTCTCTACAATATCTTCTCCAAGTTGGATTTTCTATGAAATTATTGAAGGTTATTTATAAGAGTTCTTTTAGAAAGGGGGTGGTTGAAGGGAATATTATTGTAAGGGATATTTGCATGATTGTTTAATGGGTGTTGGGTTTTGGTTTTGTTCCCTCTAGATGAGAGATCATTGTGTGTATTGGTTTTTATAGAGGGTATTAGATTTATTAAATGTTTTTTTATATCTCGATTATTCATTAGGTTTAAAGGGATAATTTTACTATAATTTCCTTGGTAGAAAGGCTGTTGTATACCTTTCTTTCCCCTATACATCATGAAAATAGTCTGTAAAATTATTAAGAAAAGAACATAAGACACATAACTGAGGTGGGTATTTTTCCCCAAATCATGCATCACATCCATTGTCTCAATAACTAAGTGAGTTCATCAATTCTGGTTTTATAAAACAATTATAAATCATTAGTTCTTACCTTACAGATTCCTCTCATACATATACCTCTAGTGCCAAAAATTTTTGAGTTATGAGAAACATTTTAAATCAGAGCTTTGTATTCTACTAGTGTTTTTTATATCTGGGATCCTCTAGATGATGTCACAAGAAAGCTTCAGAAATTTTTTAATAGGAATTGGTAGAAAATAACAAGGATGTGGTGTTCATCAAACATTTGATGTGGGAAACCTGTGTAGATATTATTAAACCATTCCCAGTACTCGTAGAGTGTAGCTCCAGTTGATTGGTGGATAGAATAGATCGCCATTATAATTTTTATTCTCCTAAATATTGGTAAAAATACCTCTATGGATCATATTTTTAGATCTCCCACTCAATGACCTCTCAGGGTTGTATATTGTATACCCATTTTTTGTAGAAACTTCAAGTGAAAATGGGACTACCCTATACTTTAATTGTTCTTCCATGATTCTTTAGGGATTAAAGGAGGATAAAATATTAGATAAGTATTAAATACGATTATTTGGTTCTTCATTTATAATTACATAATGTTTTGGCAAGCACTATAATCATGTTAATTCGAAATTTAAAATCATTTTCTAATGTAGGAATAGTGATTCGGTCTTGTTGATTAGAAAATTGAGGTGAATATATTCCTCTAAGGGTTTGGTTTAGATTTCCAGCCATACGTTTAGTTTTAGCGTGGGAAGTTAGTGTATCAATTGAATCTAAAAGGACTATTTCCTCAAATCCTACCATTAAATTAATTTCCCTTAATTTTTTACTGTTATTTCAATTTCTGGATCAGATTATATTAATGGTTCATTTGATATTTGGGTCCTTGAATTTTATTTTAACACATTATTTTTGGAACATCCACCCAAGAAATGGTGCTATTTTTTATGAATTCCAGGTTGTGGGTCTTAAAAATAGTTATGATCCTATATATAGTTAATTTTTTAACCCTATATAGTCTCTATAAGAGGTTCACACATTATACTTATTTGATACTATTCACGTTGTTTGAGAAACAAATTTTATATTTGGTTCACAAAACTAAAGAAAAATATAAAAAAGTTTAAATTGATTGATTTAGAATAATTTATAATAAAGGTGATTGGATTCGTCTTGGATAGACCTTATAAAACTAATATAATGGTTTTATAATTTTTAACATAATCCATTTTTCATAAATTGATAAGAGATATATTCCATGATTGATCCCTCACTCTCTCCCTTTTCTAGATGAATATTGTAAAATTAGTCTAAATAGAAATCTCATAATGGTCTACCCTCTTTTCTATGTGTGTAAAATTTGAATGGTTCACCTTTATTAATTTAGGAAATCTCTGATTGGGTATCTTTATTCTCTAATTAATAATAGTTCCAACCATAATTCCACACAGATGGTGTGATCTCCAAGAACTCATCACCCAAACCTTACCGTTTTTATCATATAGAGACCAAAATTGAGTGGAGGGAGATTTTGAATTATTAACCAAGGTAATTTAAATTAATAGAATAAAAACCTAACACATTCTTATTTGATATTTAAATTATAAATTAGAGGGTTGAAAAAGGTTTCTAGAAGAAATAAATCTATTTATTTAATTATTTATAAAAACTCATGCATATAAATAAATTGATCCCATCTCCCCTTCTCTGATCACTCATAAAAATAACACATCTATGGATAGGTTAGTTGTGAAGATACATAAAAATAATGGAATCACAAGAATAGAAAATAAATGAAAATAAATGTAAATAAATTATAAAATCATTACAGTAGTGGGGATTCCTCACCCAGCGCTCCCCATTGTCAAGTACTCCTCTATAAATCCCACTATATATCTATTTAAGGAACAGAATATCACCCCATATTCCATTAATCTCTAAATAAATGGTTAAAAATAATCCAAGGTAATCAATGGAAAACTTGACAATTTTTCAACATTAAATTCATCACATTCATCCATTTTTTGGGTCTATATGAGTGTTTCATGATGTTAATGGTGATTTAAAATCATTATTTCATCGAGGTTGATCAATTAAAAACTTGGTTCACACTCAAACAAACATTTTTTATAGAACTTTTATATTTCATGGTGTGACCATATATGAAATTCCGTGATACATGCGACTATATCACATCTGTTTTAGTTACATCAAATATTATTTATGTATTTTATGTATATAAAATTATTGGGATATGTTTTGGGTGGTTTAGAGGATATTTTTAATTTTTTGTCTCGTTATTGGTGGTGTAAAGTTTAAAATTGTTTAGTACAAACCATGAAACACCTACATGAAACCGTGAAAATGAAACAGAGGGAACTGGGTAGGTGCACAGTTTCGCCAAACCGTGTGGCTTCCCAGGAGAAACCACAAAAGGAGGGAAAATGGGCTATACTAAGGTTATAACACAGTTTGTCTAACTATGTAATCCAACCATGTGAGGTGTGTTTTTAGGTAATGTATCATGCACATTTTTAAAACAATTTTCCTAACTGTGTTCCCTAACAGTGCACTCTGAAAAAATTAGATCCAAAAATCAGGGATCAATTATAATTTACCTCTTAAAAAACTTGTTTTCCCTTGAAAAATTCATAAAATGAATTACACTTCCTCCCAATTTTGTATACACAATTCTATTCGATTTCAGAGAAATTGCGATATGATTCCAAGTGTGATAGAGGCCTGGATTCATTAATAAGTTCTTGTTGCCCATCTTTTTTCATAGATATTTTCTTCTTCCCTCTCTTGGAATCATAGATCTACTCAATTGGGGAAATATCCATGATGTGTGATGTCAATAATGATGATAGATTATTGTTTTTTATTGAGGGGAATGATATCTAACTATGTTTCAAGGAGTTTCAACCCATTTTTTTAAAGTTGTTGTGTCATTATTCATTTTACTCTACATTTGAGAGTTAGGTGGTTTCACTCTCAAACCCTCTTGATTATAACATGAATGGTTTGATTGAATTTCTTGAATTTAATTTTTAAATTGATGTCTGATTCTTGATGGAAATCCTATTTAGTTATGGTATTGTTAAATTGTGTAAATTTGTTGGTTTTGTGGACTATTATTTTTCTTCAAGATTTTAAAATGATGGGTTTAAAATAATGGGTTAGTTTTCATGGGTGGAAAATGATTATTTAAATGTTTTAAATAAATAATGGATTTTTGTAAAATGGTTTAGCATGTGTTTTTTAATACATGGTGGGCATGTGTTCATGTGCATTTGGGATGGATAAGGGCCTGAAGTTTCTCTCATCAAAAATAAATAGATAAGGGTGTGCATTTACCCCCATAAAAATTATCCCCCAAGTGAAATATTGGTGAAATAATGATTCACCACCCACAATTATAAGCAGTCTCATGGTTGACATGTATTTTTTTCGACTTTTGGATTTGTGGAAATGAAATTGATATTCCAAATGAACTATTAAATGTTTGAATGTTTTGTTTGATTTTTTTATAGGGTAACTATTTTGATTTGGAAAAAAAATTTATTCTTTTATATAAACTTATTTAATTTTTTTAATCTATTTTTTATAAATTTTATAACATTTGCTATCCTAGTGGCGTGAGTTTGGAATTTACTGGGGAAATCGTACTGATTTTTATATTCACCCCATGCTTTGGAACATTAGTGTTATAACATATGAAACATATTGAGAAACGAGTAAATTAAAGGTATTGAAATTCTTTAGTGACATTTCATGATACCTTAGGTTGATCATGTGGTTTTATATCATAGATAATATTAGGAGGTTCTGATTGATTTTTCCATGCCTTTGAGTTTTTATATCTTGTTTACTTCAATGTACTCTGATATATTTTTCATTGGATATAAATTTAGCTATATTTCCTTGTACTCATGCATCATATAGTGATCTTTTTGGTCATTGTTTTGGTTTAGTTATTTTATCAATAAATGAAAAATTATCTCCCAATTTTTCATGAATCCCTTGTCATTTATTTCGATCCTCTGGTGTCTTGGGGATGTCACCTAAGGCCTAGTAACATATTTGACTCTTCCAATTCCAATGGGTGAGTGACGGGATATTACATGTGACATTTCTTAAAATATCATTTTTCATTAGTTTTTTCTCCCTTCTAATTTCTCCAATAAATATTAATTCCTGAACAGGTATTAGCAACATGATTTTTTATTTCCAACAGACTTTAGTCTTTTTTTATAGTTATTCATTTTCAATCCTTGGACTTTGTATTTTACTCATCATTCATCACCAGTACTCATTTTCATGTATAATCCATCACCTATAATCTTGTTATCAATAAATTTTTTTTCAACCCTGAAACACAAAACAAGTTAAATAACATCAAGAATAATCATTTAATATATATAAATAATAAATTCTATAGTAAAATAACTATGATTAATATAAATAGTTCATGTCAAAAATACCATTATTTTAAATTCGTTAATGAAATAAATAATTTTTTAAGTATTAAAATTTACACCTCTATGTTGTTTCCTCAATAAAATATCCATGTGAAAGGAATTCAAAAATCACTGGTTCAAATTATACTCCTCTCATTTGGATTTGAAAATCAAATGAGTGTTCCTATATACTTATTTTATCCTTTGAAATGTGATTTTTTATAAATCCTCAAATACTATGTTTCATCAATCAGGTGTCCCTCTATCATTATTTAATTTGGGATCCAACTAAGGTATTAATTCCTAAATGTATTTTCATTCATGTTCATCTAAAATTTACACATAAAAAATTAATACAGGAATGTGTAAGTTGAACTACTTTGAATTTTTCACCTTAAAGTAAAAATTCTATAAAGTACATCTCAATAATAAAAATAATATGTTGTTAACATTTTGTTTTCCTACTCAACAAGAATAAATTATTTAATCTTAATTCTACCACACTTTTCTAATAAATTCATTCATTATATTCTCTTCAAACTCCTATAGTGTTTATATTCCCTTCTTATATATCTTAAAATTCATTATAGTGAGTTTAATATAAAATAATATATTAAACAATTCATATTTATATTTTCAATATCCAAAAAAATAGACCTTACATAATGAATTCCACATGGATTATATCTTCCCTTACTTATTTGATATTATGACTAATGATGATTTTACCTACAACATTTATTAGTAGTGAAACCAATATATATATAAAATGAAAAATGAGACCTTTCTCCTTAATTTTGTAAATGGGGTGGCTAAAAACATTTATTCAACTCATTTCTTCATACTTTAGTGTCATTAACTATATTTGGATACTATAGATTTATCAGTATTGAATTACGACACTAGTTTGTCTCTTCATTCTCAGATCCATTTTAATATATTCTTGTGTTTTTTCTTCTCATTACATCCGAGGATTCTCAATATATTTCTTCCATTTACACATAAACCCTACTTATTTTTTTTTATATTCCATTATTAATTTATTTTTGTTATTCTAAATTTTTATACTCATTAATAAAATAATATTTATAATTGAATGAGATGGTTATTTTCTCTAAAATTTAATTACATATTATAAAGGTTATTTCTTCTCTAATAATCATTAATATGTTCTAATTTTCTATAATGAATGTTTAATTGATTTTATATCTAATTTCTTTGTCACATTTATTTTTTCCCATAAAATAGGTTTATTCAGGGTAAAAAATATACTATTTTTTATAACATATGGTTCACTTTTATAAGAATTTGTTTTCACTAAAACATACCTTTTATATTCACATATGGTCTTTATTTTTTATGAGATACAATAGATGACTCACTATACTAATACTTCATGATCTTCTCTTTTTTCTTCCATGAAATTCCCCAAATGTATATATCTTACTCATGATTCATTTCAATATCAAAATGTTCAATCATCTATCATTAAAATATATTTTTTTATAAAATATTCCATATTCTATATTTATGGGATTTTTATGTGACCCAAAATGGTATTATTATTTTGGAACTGTGATCCCTAAGTCACCTTGATGAATAATAATGCATGATTACTTCTCTTAGTACTCAACATACTTTTCTTCAATTTATGTAATTTTTTTAAATAAATTTTTTCGTTGAAAACCCATATTTCCTTCTTATACAATTTATATGTCTTATAACATAAAATATATTTACTATCATAATCAATTTTTGTTCTTTTACAAGATAATTGTTACTAAAAAATTTAGTAGTTATTCCATTTATCATGTATATAAAAGTATCTTTCTATATTCCTTGTTTTAGAAAACATATAAATTTTTAAATGGAAATAATACCATTTTCTATAAGTCTTATAAGGGAAAAATTATGGGTGGGTTTCTTGTGTTTTTTCATAATCTATAGAAATTCATAGAAAAATTTTCATAGTTCATGGTTCGTTGATTACTACCATAAAAATATATATATAATTAATAATTAATTTTTAAAATATTCCTCTAGATATATAAAATTAATTCCAAATCATATTGAATATCATTCAAAATTATTTTCAAATTCCATAATTTCAACCATCAATTATAATACTAATTCATAAAAATATAATTTAATACATCAGATATTTTATTCAAAACTAATCATTGGGAATTCATCTATCCTTATATAAGATAAATAAATCCACATAATAACATTTTTACATAGTTACAACACTTAATAATCATTTTATTTGTTTTCTTTTTTATCATGAATCTATATTCAAGATCTATAGTCCTCAGGTTTATAATATTTTTCATTTCAATACCAAAATTAATATTTTTTGATGTTTTTTATTATGTTTTACAATATAAAATTTATGGTTTTATTTTTCCTAAAAATTTTTTTCATGTTTATTTATCACATCTAAATTCCCCTTCATATTCAATATCATATATGTTTTTTTATCTCTCTTATCTTTAAATGTCACATTAATAAATCATCTATTTTATGAAATGAATAATAGGCTTCTATTATTTAATATAGATTTTAAACTCAAATATGATGATACAATAGTTATTTACTACCAATACATCTTCGATATTTAATGTGTGTACATCCATATTGTCAATATATAATATTGATTCATTTAGTAAATATTTCATTCTTATCATTTTATCACCTTCAAGGATAAATAATTTTATACTATTAACAGTTCATCAATTTATAATTTTTCTCTGACATTACTTTTTGGGAAAAAAGTTTCTCATATTATTTATGATCATTTTATATAAAACATTTCCAACATTCCCCACATATTTTTTAATTTTTCACAATGCTTGATACTTTTATATATATTTTATATCATTTCATCTATTAAATGCATCAAATTAATGGCATCAAATTTCATCCTTGACTTATCTAAATCAATAATTATGATTCCTATTCTCTATCTTTCGAGAACATGATATAAGAAAGACCAATGTGAAATTGTATTTTGAATTTAATAATATGATATAAATTCATAATTATATGATAAAAATAATTCTTCATCAAATATAGACACTTTTATATTCTATTTTTGAAAAAATTATAATTAAAATTTTCTTATTAAATTTTGGAATATGAAATTATGACAATAACAAGACCATTATTAGTTCACACAACATGTTATAAATAATGGTAGAATAATGATAACTAAAATAAATTGGTTGGTAAAATTGATTTATGAATATATTTTCACTATTTTTTATCTAATTACCTTTTTATAGGATCACATTCCCTTGTTAAAATTAACACTCTTAATACTCAATGAAAAAATATTCAATTATTAGAGAAAATTAATGATAAAAACATAGGGTAAAAATTTTACATTGGTTATCTCCAATGTGGATCTATGTCAATTTTTGACATATGACTCACTAACATTAATGAAAAATATATAATTCACCTTAATAATTAAAAGGATTTTATAATTTTAAACTTTTGAATAGAAGGGGAAAAAACTTTTTAAAAATTTTACTCACAATTTTAACTATGAATATAATTAAACAATATACCTCTAAATAAAATTAATATAATAATTTATATATAAATGAATTGGAAATTGTATATGTTGTCATCCATTATCTTCCATATCATGCATTATATCCTCACTCTAGTAGAATATTGTTAATATAAATATTATATCGCTAGAAAATATATATATAAATTGTTCACATTTAGGAGATTTATTGTTCTTCTTATCCCCTTATTCCTTTAACAATAATTTGAATTTTTTTTATATCTATAATATATTATAATCTTCTCTATTTTCACTTTAACATAATATCAATTTAATTCTTGTATTAATTCCCAAGATCTCCCACTATGTTTTCTAAATTCTTCTTACAGATATTTTACACTTTTATAATCACTTGGCTCAATTTATGTGATATGGTTCTATGTTTAGTTATTTAATAACCCTTCATATTTATATCCTCCATGAAACTTTATTCCCCTAAGATTAATGATTAACACTAAAATACCTGAATAGAATTACTAATATTGAAAATACTATGATAAATTTACATTAATACTCATTATTTCACATGTCCCATGATAATAATGATGATTTATATAAAGAAATTTTTTCATGAATCCTAGTTGATTCATATGATTTATCTATGTACCATTATAATAAAAATTTATTTTCTTGTACATATGATTGATCTATTCATTAAATATAAATCACTATAATATGACTTTCATGTAAAGACATAGAAAATGTAATAAAATATTAACCATAAAATTATGAGATACATTAAGACATGGATTATATATTACTAAAACACACTAGATCCACCATTTTCTTATAGAAAATGTTATTTTTTTGAATGTTGTTTCTTATTCTTTATCACATTTAATACAATGATTAATTTTCCACTTAATTACAATACTTATAGCCCCTAATTTTGTGTCATTATTATTATAATTTCAATACTAGTCATATTATTGACACAATTATAATTTTCTTATCTACGAGGTCTAGAAAATAGTTTCACTTGATTTAATATAAAAGACATTGTTTCTTTTTAGTTTACATAATACATCACATAATTGAAATTTTGTCAAAATTTCATGCATGAAATTATACTAAACATGGTAAATAATGAAAATATATATAACCTTGAATGAATAGTCATAAATTTGACCCAACAGATGAGATATTCTAAATAATGTAACTTCTGTAACATCTTACATAATGTAGTGATTTTTATCCTTTCTCTAGAATTTGTGTGAATGGAATTATTCCTAATATATCATGTAATTATTTCACTTGACAAAACCCATTATGATTTCTTTAAACTATTTAAATATTATACTTTACCAAAATTATATAATTTATTTTAATTGATATAATATGTATAACCTTTTAATTAGTATAAAAAATTCAAGTCCTTTATATACAACATGATACTTTTATTTTTTTCTACATGTAACACGTACTATTTCTAAATAGAAAATCACATTTTTGTGATTAGTAAAACTGCATTATATTCATACCATATGAATAAAATATTTTTATACATTACAAAACATATTTATTCTACTAAACATAATGTATTATCTTCTCAATTTTATTCAATCTTGTACAATACCATCATTCCTAGGTTTAATATGATCATAAAAGCACGTCTCACATACACAATTCCATGACATCAACTATATGAAATAATTTAATTTACCCTTAAATAAATAAATAAAAAACCATTCTTATTGTTTTTATTGTATTATGATATTTACTTTTCTTTATTATGATGCTACATCTCAAGTCACTAAAAAACCTAATTAACATCCAAATCTTTAATATACTCTATCATCATGTATCCAACATTTATTGACACACATAGTAACCAAGAAAATATTATTTTAATATATGGAAAATTTATATGAACTAAACTTTCTTAGTTCCTTCAACCAATATCACTTTAAAATTATTCTAATATTGAATAACTCAAAAATATTTGATCCCTAATATACAAAAAAAATATAAAATATAAAATTAATTGGTGAAAATTTAATAATTTTGAAAAAAAAACTATTTGAATATATGAAATGAAAAATTTATATAGTTTATAAATTTTTCATGGGAACAAAATTCCCTTGAAAATATATGTATTATACTTTTGAGTTGGCAATTCTTAATATTATCATTGAGTTTATTATGAAAAATTCAATTTACTCGATTACATAATTTCCATTTCATCACAATACTTGTAAAATTTTCCTTATGTTTTTAAGTGAGAAGTGTTTTATTTATTGTAAATTAATCATCTATCAAATGCATGGAATTATTATTGTAGGATCATAAATGTGAAATAAGTACATGAGTTGATTTTCTTCTAAATGATGAAAATTTATTTGAGATTTAGAATTGAATAAATGGAGTAACTAGACTACATGAGAAAAATATAATAAATCATAAACTAATTGACTATATTTTAAATTCTATACCTAAATGAAAAAAAATAATTTTATATTTAAATAAAATGCACTGAAAATAATTTCATATTTTTATTTATATAAATATTGAATAAGACATTATTATAACATATGGTGTAACTAAAATAATTTATCAGTTGTTGGTAAGTTTAGTGCTCCAATACATAACATACATAGAGTAATAAATAATTTTTTATATATGAAAATACATAATAATATAAGACCATAGAATATTTGTGTGTGGAGAACAAAATGTGTTGAAAAGTATTATTAGAATATATGAATATTTTTTTGAAGTGTAGAATATAATGGATATAAATTTATTTAAACAATCCCCATTTGGGGGTTGAGGAAAATGCCAAAGGGTCAAGACCCTGGGCCTATAAGATTAGTAAGATTTTCATCGTTGTGTTTTCTTATTCAGTGGTAGATGAAATCAACATATTAGGTTACCTATTATTTTTTATATAAAAAATATTTAAAATAATAATTCTTACCAAATTATTTAAATATATAATATATTTAATAGTTTATGATATTTCAATTATGTATTAAAGGATGGAATAATTTTTATAAGTAAAGAAGAATCCTAGATTTAGTTACAATGGTAAAATTTTAAAAATTCAATGAGTTATGTGAAAAAAATTGAAATTGTTATTAAACATAACTGTTTTTGTTGAGAGATGTTTTCAAGTTATATGATATCGATTATATATTACATTGGTTATATATTTACATATTTAATAAATCATTCATCATAAAATGAAGTTAAATGAAACATATTTTTATAGGTAAATAGATATATGAGATAGATTCAAAAGTTACTTAATGCAACTTGCCTGTGTTTGATAAAACTATAGAGTTATTAAATGGATTTGAGATCCATTAGGCCAAAATGACCATAAATACTCAAAAAAATATGATCTTAATCAAATAATAATATTCATAGAATAAATATACTAAAAAATTATATAATTTATTGATGTTTGAAATAGTTATGGTGGGATAATAGTGTTGATTTATAAAAAAATGTATAGTTACTAAATTCTGAGTGAAAATTTCACTCAATAAATTTTATAAAATATATAGCACTTAAAGTTGTTTAACCTGGTGATAAGGTGAAACACTAATCACTAAAATGTAGAGATAACATTGGGAAGGAGTTATATTGAATATAATAGTAATATAAAATCATCAAGTAATATAACCAGAGTTAATATAATATCAGTTTCTACTCAATGATTTTTCAAAATAAGAATAATATATATTTTACGGAATCATAAGGAAAAAATGAAGAATAATATAAAACTTCTAGTTTTTAGAAGAGGATAAAGTCTACAAATTTATAATTTTATCTTCGTGTTTTATGTAACCTAACAAATGTTTCCTTATAAATTAAATTATAATCTCATAAATTTTATAGTGGGTGTGAAAAAATGGGGAAGGAGTGGATAAAACTAATAAAAAACTAAAATTCATAAATGATAAATGGATAATGTTAAGCGTGAAAGATAGATTTATAAATATTATGGATATCTAGTTTATCCTATTCAAATTTGTTATATATATTATTAGGGTTGTTTTAAAATAAAAAACTACCATAGTGAAGAATATTTATACCCAACTAAGTCTGAAAATGATTCCAAAGGTTGGGGAATACAAATATCTATAAGGCGTTATTTTTTGTATCCATTATTTCATGGAGTTTAGAAGAGGTAGATAATATATACCCAGATTTTGAATCATAGATAATTTCATCAACTTAAGAACTATATTTTAATTTTTGTTTAAAAATATAGTCATCTTATCAGAGAAGTTATTCACAACAAATGAAATTGTAAAATCCCTCCAAAACCCATCGGTTTAGTCTGGTTCAAAGGTGTGACTAAACTTAAGTGAACTTCCCAAACAAATAAGGTTTTAAAAAATTCAATGGATTATTAAAACATTTGGGGGTAGTTTACCCTGAAGAAAAAACATAGTATGAGAAGATGAAATACAAATAATGAAAAACAACTATATGAAGCCTGAATAATAATGATATAACTAAAAAGTAAACCCAATAAATAGAAATGTTATAGAATCAGTGGAAATTTAAAAATATATTATATAAAGAAACTATAATACATCAAATATTGTTATGCCAATGTAGTGTCACCCAAATACTCCAAGAGGTTACTCCATGATCTGAACACCAAATTGAGCAACAAAAATTATAATGCACCACAAGAGAAATGTGTCACATTTCCCTTACCTTTACTTCTGTATAAAAAATTTTAAAATACACCAAATATCCCTTGATATATGTGAGTTAAAAACATTGTATGTAATCCCAAAGTAATTCTCATCACATTCCACTAGGATAAGAACTTGTTAGAAAATTTTATATAAAATAGTCCAAATGAATTTTAAAAATTTATATAAGACCATAAATTAAATAAATGATAAAAAAAATAAACGAATTTATTTTTAATTCTTTTTTACTTGTCATAACTGTTTCATTTCCACTCTCACACACACATGTATACAATCAATCTTCGTGTCTCACATTGAATGTGGTACTTCATGACCATGCTATACACCACTTTGATGGTTGTACTTCGTAGCCATGATCTTTCCCCAAGAACAAACACCAACCTAATTATTCCATGTTACATACCAATTCATTTTATATAAACAAATATTTTTTTGGATCATTTCTTTCAACACTTTTATTGCATTAAAAAAATCAATAATTTAAAATTACTAAAAAATGACGTTTACTGAATCCACCAAATTTCAATTTTTCCATAACATAAGAAAAAATGTATTCCTTGAAAAAATATCAAAAAATTTAATTTTCATGTAAAAAAAATTAACCAAAATTTGGCCTTTATGTTCTAGGACAATTGGATATAAGAGATAAACCACCCACCTCTCAATGGATCAAGAAAATAGAGAATTACATAACAATAACTATAGATCCATGCTCCAATACCTTCCCTTAAATAGACCCAAAAGTATATCCTCAAGTTAAATATCATAGAATATATTTCTATTTATTAAAGAATATATCTATTGGTTCGAGTGTAAAAACACAAGTATGTATAAAATAATTTATTTTCATTATGGAATTAAATAGTTAAATTCATTACAAATGTATAGTGAAATAAGTCTTTTTATATAAATTAAGTAATTTATAATAATATAATAGTAATCTCACCTATTATAGTACAAATAAAATTTATGTACCATGGAATATGTAAATTAATGTTTTGAAAATCATCAATTATGTGTTGGTATTTTTTTGAAACATAAATGTTTATTTACAATTATATAATTAATATAATGAATTAAAATAAAATTTATCTTCATAAAATATCTTAATCAATTTTTATTTTCTTTTCTTAATATTATAATTTAATTTCATGATACCTTAATTATTTTTTCAAAGTATCATAAAATCAGTAACAATTTTAAAAGACGTATTTTTTGAATAAATGATAATTTTAATTAAAAATTAAATTTATCATATGTAGAAAATTATTTACATAAAATCGAGCTATTTTTTAATTCTACATATTGAAAAATGGTTAGGGTAAATTTTTTTGATTTTTCTAAAATACATGAATTTTTTGTTAATACTAATATACTGTAATTTAAATTTTATATACATTATAAGTAAAATACACTATTACTTAAGTAATTTATTATTTAATCATCATAATATAGAAATCCATATAATTATTTAAATATATTTATAAATAATTCTCTTACTATTTATAGTCTTGAGCCAAAATAATAGACTAATGAATAAAATAATGTGAAAACACCCATCTTTTTCCCTATAAATACCACCCCTCATCACCTCTTATCCTCACACCTCCAAATCCTTGAAGATTGTAAAAATTATGTAGAATAATATTCTCAAGACTCTCCCACACTTCTATAATCCTTTGGTCCCAACAAAAGACCCAATTCAATTTCCCTATGGAGGTTCTTAAGGATAAGAATTCAATATATAAAATCCTCTTCCATTTTCTTTTATTTTCATTTCAATTTATTTTATTTTATTATTATATCCAACACTCATCAATAAAAATTGTCATGATAAAACTAGAATCTTAAATATAAATTAATTTTATTTTATTAGTGAAATATCTATCATCAAAACTCTCATCTTATCCTCTTATTCTAGAAAATGAAACCATCGTCTGTCATGGATGATGAATTTTTATTTTTATTTAATACCTTAATGGATTGTCATAAAATAATTATTATGGTTAAATAATATTTTAATATTTTTTATAACTTTTTTAATGTTCTTGAACTAATTTGTATGCATAACATTAAATAAAACGAAACTAGTTTATGATTTTCGGAAAAAAACCCACCAAAAAAACCAAACCTTTAACATTAATGGTTTATCTAATGAATCATCCTTATATAAAAAAATTATATATGGAATCATCTAAAACTATATACAATTTTGAATACCATTTATTTCCATTTTTTGGTTTTTTTCATCCATTCTACAAGAAAACCCATAATGAAACAACCAAAGAAACCATGAAATAAAAGCACCCGAAACAATAAAAAATGAAAACATATTATCAATAAATGGGTATAAATATGTTATAAAAGAAAATATAAGTTATTATAAATATGGTTAATATTATTTCATAAATTAATAACACAATTTAAATAATTATATGTAAGGTTCTATCACATTTTAATGAATTTTAACCCACGGTAAGGGACTTTCCTTTTCAAATCCTATTTAATGTATCTTTTTAAAAAATTAAATAATAAAATTTCATCTTTAATTATAAGGTGAGAGTGGATTGTACTTTTTTCATGAAACCTTGTTGTTTTCAGGCCTTCCTTACATAATTTCATGTTATTTTTCAAATAAAATGTTTTCCTTTTTATATGCGATGTATTCTTTTAAAAGAAGTGATTTTACTCAAGGAATTTTTTATGATGCATGTATTATTGTTTTATGGTTTTGTTTTAATTATTATAATTTTTTTTATAAAATGATGGAAATATATCTCTCTACAATTAATTGGGTATGTTTAGGTTGTAAGTGAACTGTAATGGTTATTCCAAGTGTAACTGTGATGGTTACACCATAAGTTATCTGTAACAATTACCTAAAAAGTTATCTATGAGGGTTAAACTATATGATATCTGTGAGGGTAACAAATCATATGATTTTCATGAGGGTTATAATAATCAGTAAGTAATCCCACATGTTACCTAAATAGATTATATATTTTTTCTATGTTTTATGGAAATGTCATTTTTCACAAAGTATGTAAGTGATGCTTTAAGGGTGAGAACTATATCTTTGAGGAAATTATTTCATATGTTTCTAATTATTTATGGGGTAAAAATATCTTTCCCTCATTTTATGTCCCCTACTAAGATTTGTTTTCTCATCCTATATATTAAATTTTTTGCATAGGGCTTAAGGATTTGTTAGAGGAAAGAATAATCCAATCTGAATATTGTGAAGAATTTTCATGAAAAGAATTCATGTTTTATTAAAAACATTATTATTGTGGAAGAAATGGATATTGGATTTGTAGAATCCTATTTTTTATTTTGGTTATTTATGTTTTAATTATAATCTAATTATATAAAAATATAAACAAATAAGATCTTTGGGCATGTAATAAGTGTATTCTAGTTGAACTTACTAAATTATGTAATATTTATGGTCTAGTCCTTATAGTTGGGTTCTGAGAATAGTTTAGATAAATTTATGGGATATGATGATATTAATAGAATACCATAAATGTTTTTTACGTTATAGTTAATTTGAAATGATATATAATTTGAAGATTACCATGTTCCATCATTTAATATATTTCTATTCTGAATGATTTTTTGTATAAGAAATATGGAAGATGAAGTTGGAAGGCATAGAGAGGATGATATCTTTCTGAATCTACAACCTGAAATAGTGGAAATTGGAACTGATCCATTTTTGAAATTAATGGATCAGTTGATATAGGATATAAATGGAGGTAGTATCTATGTTAGAGAACAACTAGATATACCAAAAAGTAATATTATGATATTAGAACATTTTATGAGGCAACACCCTCCTGATTTCAATGGATATCATGAAATAGTAGTGGAAGAAGGGTAGATTAAATCCATTGAAATGATATTTTATTGAATGGGGTGTTTAGATAATAAAAAGGTTATTCTTTATATTTATCATTATGAAGGTGAATCTGAACAGTGGTGGTAAATTTTCAAGAATATCAGGGATTAAAAAGAGATTTATTCCTTGGAATGGGATGAATTTAATAATTTTTTCAGTAAATTTTTTTCATGAGGTATTTTTACTTATGATGGAAATTAAATTCCATGAATTGAAAGAAAATGTGGAAGATTTTGTGGTCCTTTATGAATCAAAATCCACTAAATTGGAAAGGTACGCTCCAAATCTTATTTTAGATCTTGATAGTAAAATAAATCATTTTTTCTCAGGATTGAATCAAAGAGATCGAAAAGAATTAGCCTCCGAGTAATTAAAATGTTATGAGAAAATTGTTTGGTCTGTGGAGATGGTAGAAATGGAGTTTTTTTATGATCAAATGTACATTGAAAACAATAAAAATAAAAGGACTAAATGGAAGATAATGGGTAAGAATCAATCAAATAAATCCAAAGGGAAGACAATCATGTTTTTAGTCTGTGGGAAGTGTGGTAAAAAGAAACCAGGGGAATTCCTTAGAAAATCCAAGAAGTGTTTCTGATTTGGTAACCTCAGACATATGGATTTAGAGTATAATGAAAAAGATCTTAATGTTGGTATGCCTAATTCTGATAAGAAAATTGTAATGTTTTTCAAATGTTGTGAGACGGGGAATTATGAAAATACCAACCAAAAGAAAGATCTGAATGATGGAATTATTCCAAATTATATGTAGAAAGGTGAAGTGAAATACTTTGAGACTAAGTCAGTAGACGTTGGGCTATCCAATTAAGTGGTATCATACACATTTTTTTACTAATATTTTTCTAGTGTTTTGTTTGATACGGGGTCTACACATTCCTTTATTTCTGATAAATTTTATAGTAATTTTGAAATTTGACCTCAAGAAATAAAATCAAAACATATGGATAAAATACTAAGGGAGAATATAAAATCAAAAAATAATTATAAAAATCATCTTATTATTGTGTGTGGAATGAAATTTACATAAAACCCTTGTTGTTTTTCCCTTATTATATTTTGATGTAATTCTAGTTATGGATTGGCTTTCTATTTATCAAGTTAAGATTTATTGTAGAGATAATGAATTTATTTTTCATAATGATTTTTTTTTATACAAGAATGAAATCATGCCACTGACAACACATCATAAAGCTAAAAACTGTTAAAATATGTAAATTAATGTTATATTGAACATATTTTTGAAATCAAGGGAACAATTCTTATTAATGATCTTCCTGTGGTAAATGAATACATTGATGTTTTTATTGATGATTTTCTTGTTGTTATAACTAATTGGGAAGTTTAATTTTGTTTTGAATTAGTTCCTGAGGCTAAGAAAATTTCAAAACCCCCTCATCCAATGGCTAAAGTGAAACATTTAGTATTGAAAATTTAATTAAATGAATTTATTAATAAATGATTCATTCATCCTAGCACATCACAATGGTGTGTCCATGTTTTCTTCATTAAAAAGAAAGTTGGTTCCCTGATACATTGAATTTAATATAGATCTTTGAATAACAATCATGTTAATAATAATTATCCATTGACTCATATTGGTGACTTGTTTAATCATATATAGGGAGATTGGTATTTTTACATGATTGAAATGAGATCCAGGTTCCATCAGATGAAGGTGATGGAGGATGGAATCCTCAAAACAACGTTTCATACTATATATGGGAATTATGTTTTTTATTTTATTCCCTTTGGATTAAAAAATCCCCTTTTATATTTATGCCTCTTATGAGTAGAATATTCATTGAATATTTGGATAATTTTTTTGTTGTTTTTATTGATGGTATTTTGGTTTATTCAAAATGTTATGAGGACTATGAAAAACATCTATAGATTTTTCTACACACACTTAAATAAAATAAGTTATATATAAAATTTAGCAATTGTGAATTTTTTTTCTAGTATATTTTTTTAGGAACACTATAAATAAGGATGTAATAATAGTTTATCCCTCAAAAAAAGTGGTTGGCGAATGGACTTGAAATAAAAAATGATACTGAGATTCATAGTTATTTTGGATTATTAGACTATTACCGATGGTGAGTTAAAAACTTTTCACGGTTATCTGGACCACCAACATAGTTAACATGAAAAGGGGTGAAATTTATTTGGTTAGAAGACTATGTTCTTTGTATTAAGAACTGAATAGAAGATTGGTTAATGCTCTAGTTTTGGTTCCACCTTATAGAAATAAAGAGTTTGTCATATAGATTGATTCTTTATTGATGGGTCTTGTTTGAATTATGATATATAATTATCAGGTAATTACATATGCTTCAAGACAACTGAAACCTCATGAGTTAAAATATACCACACATGATCTGAGATATATTTCTAATTTTACAATGAAATTTTTGACTTGACAACAAGTTAAAAAAGAGTGAAAACTACCAAAGGGGATGCTTCAGCCTTTTGTAGTACCATAATGGAAATGGGAAAATATATCCATGGACTTCATGGTGGGACTATCAAAGACTTCTCAAGGTAAAAATGTGATTTGGGTTATTTTTTATCGACTAACTAAATCTGAACATTTCTTTCCTATTCAAGACACTCTTTCTCTAGATTATATTTCTCGGTTGTACCACATTGAGATTTTTAGGTTACCTAGAGTTACTCTCTCTTTTGTATCTGATCATGATACTAGGTTCACTTATTACTTTTTAAAGGCCTTCAAATGTTGTTGGTAAATTTATTAAATTTCACCACATCCTTTCATACTCAAAATAACTAACAAACCGAGTGAACAATCTGGACATTGGAATACACAGTGCATTCCTTCTTAATGGATTACCAAGAAATTTAGGATCATCATATTTTTTTAGTTTAGTTTTCGTATAATAACAGTTTTCATTCTAGTATAAAGATGACACCTTCTTTGGAATTATATGGAAAGCAGGATCGAACTCTAGAATTTTGGGATGAAGTCAGGGAATGGATGTTTATGAGGATAGAATTATTTGAGAAAGTGGCTGAGAAAGTGATAATTCCCCAACAACACATGAGGATAGCTCAAATCTGGTAAAACGTTTTGTAGATAACAAGAGAAAATAATTTTATTTTGTGGTAGGTGATCATGTTTTCCTTAAAATCTCTCCATAGAAAATTGTTATGTGTTTTTCTGTGAAATTAAGTTATGTCCTGTTTCATTGGATCTTATGAAATACTATAAAAAGTTGGACTATTTTACTACCCATTAGCATTGTCTATAATTTTATCTCAGGTACACAATTTTTTTCATGTTTCGATAACAATAAAGTATGTACTAGATTCATATCATGTTTTGAGGCCAGAATTAGTTCGGATAGAAGAGAACCATTCTTGTGAGTAAAATCCTATTTATGTTATTGATTGTATAGAGAAAGTGTTGTGGAATAAGTAATTCATTAGCTTATGGTTTTTTGAAAGAACCTCTTAGTTAAAGAGGAAAGAAGATAATCTAAAACTTATTTGAGGGAAAGGTATCCCCACTAGTTCAATATGTAAATAAAAATTACGAGGACACAATTTCTAGAAGGTGGGGAGAATGTAATAACCCTTGTACTTATAAAATATTTTCTACTTATTATATAATTAAACTTTTAAATACAAGATAAATGTATAATAAATAAGTGGTATTTATAGAAATTATGTAAGATCTACTATTTGAATATTAACCTCACCTATGAGAGTATCAATAGAATTTATGTGTCTTATAAGTGAAAATATGAAATATTTATATCATAGAATTAGTAAATAAATTTTTTAAATGATAAATTATGTGTTGCTATTTTTGGGAAACATAAATGTTTATTTAAATATTAATAATTAATATAATGAAATAAAATAAAATTTATCTTCATAAAATATATTCATAAATTAATATTTTTTCTCTTACGTTTATAAGGTAATTTTATGAGACATTAATTAATTTTTCAATGTATCATAAAATGAGTTATAATTTTAAAATCATTATTTATTGAATAAATCCTAATTTTAATTAAAAATTAAATTTCTTATATTTATAAAATTATTTTCATAATATGGATAACATTTTAATTATACATATTCAAAAAATTTGAATGTGAATTTTTTGTATTTTTCTAAAATACATGAATTTTTTATAAATAGTAAAATGTGGTATATATACAATATACATTAAATACACCCGTACTTTAGTCATTTATGATGTACTCACCATAATTTATAAACCCCATTAATTATTATAATAAATATACTGATAATTATTTAACTATTCATATTCTTGAGCCAAAATAGTAAACTAATGAATATAGTGATGAGAAACCACCCCTCAATACCTATTCTCTTCACACCTAAAAATCCATGAAGATTTTCAAAAATTCTACCTAATACTCTTCCCAATATTCTCCACCACATCCAATATCCGTTGGTCTCTAAAAAATACCAAATTCAATTTCCCAATTGAGGTTCTCAAGGATAAGAATTCAATAGGTAGAATGATCTTTCTTTTTCTTTTATTTTCTTTTCAATTTCTTTTCTTTTATTATTCTGTCCTAACCTCCGCTATCTAAAGTAGAATAATAACTCCATTATCTTACATATACTAGAATTTTATTTTTTTAATGAAATATCCATCATCAAAACCCTCATATTCTCCTCTTAATATAGAAAATGAAAGCATCGTCTGTGACGTGTCGATTCACCGCCTTCATGGATGAAGAATGTTCATTTTTATTTACCATCTTCAAAATTGATGTAAGACCTTTATTTTGGTTAAAAAAATATTTTAATATTTATATTATAACTTTATTAATGTTTTGGAAGTAATTTATATACATAACATTAAGTAAAATGAAACTAGTTTGTGATGGTCAAAATAACACAACGAAAATAAACCAAACCTTTATCATTAATGTTTTATCAAATTAATCATCCTAATTTTATATAAAAAATGATATATAGTACCATATAAAATTCTAGAAACATATTAATACAATTTCATTCTACTTTTCTAATTTTGTTTCTTCTATTCGACAAGAAAACCCATAATGAACCAACCATATAAACCATGAAATAAGCACACCTGAAACAATAAAAATAAAAAACATATTCTCAATAAAAGGGTGAAAATATGTTTTTAAAATATCATATAAGGTATCATAAATATGAATATATTTCTACAATAAATTAATAACACTCTTTAAACCATTATATAGGATGCTTGAACACGTTTGAAGGAATTAAAATGGAAGTTAAGAGACTTTCCTTTTAAAATCCTCTTTAAGGTCTCATTTTAAAAAATTAAAAATGAATGTTTATTCTTAAATTATAAGGAATGAGTGAATTATATTTTTTTCATGAAACCTTATTATTTTTTAGCCTTATTTACAGAAAATTCATGGTTATTTTCAAAGAATATTTTTTCATTTTTATGTGATATATATTTATTTAAAATTAGTGATTTTCTTCAATAAATGTTTAATGATTCATGTATTCATAGTTTATGATTATGTTTTGGTTATTGGGAATTTTTTATGATAATGTTTTGGACCTATGTATCCCCTTAATTCATTTGGTATATTTATGTTGTACGCTCAAATTAATTTTTATTCCAAGTGTAACTATAATGGTTATGCCATAAGGTAGTTGTGAGAGTTATATCATAAGGTATCTGTAAGGGTTAGAGTGTAAGGTAGTTATGAGGGTTACAAGTCACATGGTAGATATGAGGGTTACAATACTAAGTATGTAATTCCCCGTGTTATATAAATATATTATTTAATTTTTCTATGTTTTATGGAAATCTCATGTTTTAACAAAGTATGTATATGCTACTTTAAGGTTGATAAGTATATCTTTGTGAAAATGATTTCATATGATTATAATTATTTATGAAATAATGTTTCCATTCCTTATTTTTATATCCCTTACTAATATTTGTTTGATCCTCCCATGTTTTAAAATGTTTTCCCCAGTTTTTATGGATTTGTAAGAGAGAAGAAGAAGTCTTGTTGAATGTTGTGATGAATTTTCATGAGAATAATTCATTTTTTATTACAAAAGTTTGTATTATGAAAGAAATAAACACTATATTAGTAGAATCCACTATGTATTATTTTTTATTTTTATGTATGAATTATGACCTAATTATCTAGAACTCTAAATAAAAAAGATCTTTGGGAATGTCATAAGTGTATTCTTGTTGAAATTACTAGAGTATTTAATGATTAATTATGGTTCCTTATATCGAGAGTTATAATAAGAATAGATCTAGAGAGAATAAGAAATAATAAGGACTTGGATATATTTCTATAGATCTAGCACACATTGATTTATCAAAATCTATTTTTGGATCAAAAGGAATCTATCAGGATTTCTAGGGAGGAAGGGGAGTTATAGAGCCTCATAGAGGAGAAGAAAAATGAGTCTTTTATAGCCATAATCCAGGTTAGAAAATTAAAATTTAGATAATTTAATACAAGTCACATGGTTAGACCACACAGTCTATCAAGTTGTACACTAACCATGTGAATTATACCGGGCATCACCTAGGGATTCAATCAATTCTCTTTTACAGTTTGAAAATCATGCATAAACTCTGATGTGCTACCATATCAAGGGAACCCATCACATAGTTGGTTCACATAGGTTTTAAAAATATTTCAAATCATGCTTCTCCCACTATCGACACTCACACAGTTTCTCCTAAAATGTGAAATGCTTGGACCAAAAATGCACCAACTATTCTCCTTCCCAAAACCTCTTTCATGGTTTCGAAGATAAAGTACACAGTTTTCCTTAACCTTTATCAAACCAAACACCTTGATTAATAACAAAAATATTATAAGACCCTCCCAAAACTCTACCCAATTATTATATAACTATAAAATATATAATAAAAAGTATAAAGTACTAAAAACTAGGGATGTTACATTATACCTTTCATCGGTATATCAATCCTTAAAAAATGGAAATTTTAATTTCATTGGAAGATATTGGGCCACAAATCCAATATATTATCCTCATATTCCCATGTCTATTATTGAATTTGAATATTTTTTTATAAGACTCATGATAAACTGGTACATATACCATGAAATAGTTTATCAAATCTATCCACAATCTGTATCAACACATGTGTCAACATAGAATCAAGCTCAAACTCAATATCGTCCAATCGAATAATATGGTCAGCATCAGGTTTGGACATATTTAATTGAGATAAATGAAATTCATTTTACATTTCTCTTACTTATAAAGATAAACCAAACAAATAATCCACATCACCTATTTTTTCTAGTATCTCAAAAGGGTCAATGTATGAGGGAGAAATTTTGTATTACTTACCAAAATAATTATTCCCTAGACATGGAGTGGTTACCATGAAATCATGATCAACCACATAAAATGATAATGGACAATGATGATGATCCACATTTTATTTATAATGATTCTGAGTCACCGCCATCCTTTTCTTGATAATCAAAATCTTCTCTACAATCTCATGTGCAAGTATAGGTCTAATAATTTAAGATTCACTTGTTTCCAGAAAAAAATGTGGATAATGGTAAGGATAACCATAAAATCGTCAAAAGGAGATACATGTATCCAGGTTTGGTAACTATTTTTATATGATAATTCCACTAATGGAATATGATTCTCAAATTATCCCCCACAATCCTTAACTCAAACTCTATAAATAATTCACATTGTTTGGACTATCTTCTTGGACTATCTATATATTTAAGGTTGATAAGTTTTTCTCATAATTAACTAGGTTATAAAGGAATTCTGTAAGTACTTCCAAAAAAAGATACTGAAATAGGGCCCTAATAAGATACAATTGAAAAAGGAATACCATGAATCTTCAAAATATCATTAATGCTGATTTTTGGAAACTCTTATACCAAATTGGATTTATGAATTGGGAGGGAATAATTTGAAATTATGATTTCAACCACAATCAACCCGTTGGAATCATGTTTCCGAACCATTTTTGGTAGACTAGTAACAAAATACATAGTTATATTCACCCATTTTCACACTAAATTAAATATAGGATAAAACATATCAGCTAGTCATTGGTGCATCACATTGACCTTCTGATTGGCATGGCATCTTGAAACAAACTCGGTGACTTTATTCATTATTCCATCCCCACAAAACATTGTTCTCATTAACTTATATATCATTAAAATTACAGGATGAACATTCCATCTCAATTAGTCATAGGTAGAAAGAAATTATTTCTGATAAGTTAATGAAACCAATATTTGATCACTAAAATATAACACATCACTCTTATCTAGCATTCATCCCTCAATGGTCTCCCCACTATTGAGTTTCAATTCAATTGTTTGACATTCAAGATCATTGGTCTGAAAATATTTAACCTATTCATTCAAATTAGGAAGAAAAGAAAATTTAGATAAAATGAACACATTTCATTACTCATCATAATCCAAATGAATGTATATTATAACAATCATCAGCAACCATTGATAAGAATCCTATTTAGACAACTAACTATATGAATACCTACATAATTCATCATCCTTGGAACCCACATTACCCAATATACACATCATGTTAAATTCAAAAATCAAAATATATTCCATCCATCATCATTTCTTTAGGATCAAATCTCAATGTGAAAAAATTTGTTTCCTGATTTTATGATCTTTGAACACAAAATATTTCTCACCAAAAAGATAATGATGCCATGTTTTCAGGAAATGGACTAAATAATATACTTTCAAATACTATTTTAGGTAATTCTTCTCATTAACCCAAAACAATCATGACCCATAGTATACAAAATGATATCTATATAAGAAATCACATCCCAACCCATATCCAAATGCATCACAGTATACCACATCTCATTTTCTAGACTCTAAAAATGTAAGTATAGGTACTGAAGTAAGTTAAACCTGAATCTCTTGAAATGATTTCTAACAGTCATCTATCCATTCTAAAGGAAAAAATTTCCTTATATAATCTTCCTTTAATGAGTCAAGTCATAAAAAATAAATAAAAATAATTGGCAATATCTTCCTAAGTTGAGGATTTTGTGTATCAGAGAGGAATTATTTATTAGTTTCTAAGAGATAAAATCTTATACCTTTTTAGGATCTATAGAGACTATATTTTCAGATAAAATGCGGCCAAGGAAATATGCCTCTTTTATCCATAAATCACACTTTAAAATATTTTTTATAAAGTTCATTTTCTCGTAAGATACCCAAAAACATGCCCAACTGTAGTTCATGATCGATACTAGTCCTAGAATACACCATAATATTTTTAGTTAACACCACCATAAAGTAATTAATATATATCTGAAGGATCTAATTAATAAATGACATAAATATAGTTGGTAAATTCATAAGACCAAATGGAATAAACACATATTCATAATGTCCACAGTGACTTCAGAAGGTTGTATTGAGGATATCCTCATTCCAAATTCTATGTTGATGAATCCTTGATTCCAAATAAATCATTCAAAACCATGTAGGGACCCTAAATTGACCATAATTATCATAAATTTGGAGAATTTGATATGAATTATTTATCATAAATTGGCTAAGACTAAGATAATCCCCAAAAATCCAATGATTTCCATCCACTTTCCTAACCAAGACAAATGGAGTTGCATATAGATATGTACTTGGTTCTATGAACCCTTTACATTTTAACTATTCCATTATAATATTAAATTATCATAATTTTTTTGGGTTCCATTCTAAAATATGGAAGTGAAATAGTACTGGTCCCTAGTATGAAATCATTCATAAATTACACATGTATTTAATGTGTAAACCCAAATAAATGTTAGAGAAATCCATTAGGAAAAAAATCTACTGAGGTTAGAAAGTATCTATGTTTGGTTTTATCGACTATTTATAAAGTAACAACTGGTAACATGTAATAGATAGTACTCACTATCAGTATGAATGATCTAGATATTCTTTTATTCACATCCCAATCCCATTTAAATAGATGTGACACACTATTAGACTATGTTAAACTAACATATTTATAATAACAGTCGATGTGAGACTTGAAGGATATCAACCAATATATTCCCAAAATAAGGTTTTCAATGTCCATATAAATAATAGATAATTAACATACAAACTTGGTCTTATCGATTGTTAAAGAATATATTACACACATATAAAAGATTCAAAGAAATACATATATGTCTGATCACATAACATTGATGCGGCATTACCCAAAAACTCCAAAAAATAACTAAAAGACCTAAACATTAAAGTAATAAATAAATATTATGATGTTCCACTAGATAAATGGGTCTAATTTCCTTCACTAATTTATTGGTAAACTACATTTTCAAATTCAAAAAATTTACTAATTATGGGGTGATTATAAAACTCAATAGGTACTCCCCAATGAAATCACATAAAAATTACACTAGTATAATAATTAGATAGAATTATTTATATAAAATATTTGAAAGTGAGATAAGTATATTATAAAAGGTCGTAAATGAAATAAATGAGATAAACAATAAAAAAATTATTTCATTTTTATGTAACATAGAATATACATTACATGTTTTCTCTCACACACACATACACTCAAGCTTAGTGTCTCAAATTGATGGTGGTACTTCATGACCATGATCCATCCCACATTGATGGTTGAACTTTATTACCATGATCCATACCCAAGAACACACACCAACCAACTTATTCAATGTTCTATACCAATTTATTCCACATAAAAATTGATCCTTTTGAAACATTTCATTGAACAATTTTCTTTTATCAAAACAAATACAAAATTAACAGATTATAAAACAATGGGTTTTCCCAAAATCCACCAAATTTGCATGTTCCCAAAACATATAAAAAATATATTCCATCAAGAAATCACACAAAAATTCATTTTTAAATCCATGTAAAATATATTAACAAAACTAGACCTTCATTTTATAGAATAAGTGGAAATGTTAAAGATGTCACCTACCACTCAATGTATGGAATAAATGGATAATACCACAAACAATTAAAAATATAGCCTCAGAATACCATCCCTTCAATAGATCCAATGATATTTCATCAAGATACACATAATAAAATAAATATATATTTATGACATATTATATTTATGGCATATAGATTGGGAAAAATCATAGATCTAGATAGAATATAAAAGAAAAAGGACATACAATATATTATGAAGATCCAATAAAATTTGATTCATTAAAAGTTTCTTTTGGATCAAAATGAATCACCATGTAATCCTTGGGGTGAAGAGGATTTCAATATCATAATATAGGATAATAAAAATTATGGTTCTAGGACCTTATTCCTGGATAAAAATTAATTTTCTTGATTATTTAATGTAGGTTGTGTATTTTCAAAGTGCATTTTTTCAAACCTTACAATAACCATGTGCATGATATTTGACATAACCCATGGAATCTTGGGGATATGCTTAACTATTTTGATGACAGTGCAATAAAAATACCCAAATATTTTCTCAAGTCCATCCCCTTTCATAATAGGATTCCACATTTTAAAAACAATGCACCAATCATGCTTATCTCAATTCCTCTATGCACATAGTTTCTCCTTGAATTCATATCGTGCTAACAAACTATGAACCAGACGTGATCCTATAAAAAACCTCTTTCATAGTTTCTTGGTGATAATACACAGTTTTACCTAATCGTTCATAAAACAATAATCTTCATAAACACACCAAAAAACAAGCTGACGCTCCTAAAAATCAATACAATTATTATATAACTTCAAAATACAAAATAAAATTAAAATTACCTTAAACTGGTGGTGTTACAACATAATTTCAAAATAATGTTATATATGAGGTACCTATATATATTGTAGGATTATAATATACTTTTAAGAGGCTTTGTAATGGTTAAGGACAATAACATCACAATTATCTATTAACATTATGATTTTCGCGATTAATATTTTATCTACAAGATACTAAAAGTAGTCACACCAATTAAGGGAAGATATTATAAAATAGTGCAATGAGGTTGACTTAATCCGGAGCATATAAATTAGTGAAAAAGTGAAAAGATAGAAAAGAATATTGATCCACCCATATTTTATATTTATCATATCTATCTATGAATTTCAATTAATATCAACAGTCCATGTTGACTCTAATATTTTTTCCAGATTTGAGAGACCCATTAATTAATTTCTTAGTAGAAGGATCCCTTTCATTTTATTAGTAGAGTATAAGTTCTATTTATGATTTACTATTCTATTATTTTAAAATGGATGTATCTATTGAGATTGATATCCAGTATTACTTATCATATAGAATTATCATATTCTAGTGAAATAGAGATTAATATCATGGTAATAAAGGATTTTATGATTATTTATATGTTTTATCAAATTTTCTGTAATTTTGATGAAGTAAATTTTTTCTAATTGTGTATTTTTATCTGCATTATTTTATTTATATGTGAATATAAGTAAATTATTTGAAAAATAACATGAATATAAAGTTCATAGATAAGAAAAATGTAAATTTAAATCTATGAATATAGAAATTTATTTTGTAAGAAGGTATCCAATATAAAATGATTCCAAAATTGATTATAAAAATGAATGATAATATATTATCTTTTATATAGTAATGAAGTAAAATCCCATGAGATTAAGAAATGGTGTATCCATATCCAAATATAGTCTATGTGGAAATTCATTATCTATGTTTAGAACTATTTTTTATTCATTAAATATGAAAAAAATAAAAATTTTCGGACTTGTTAAATGATGAATTATGGATTTAAGATGTAAAAACCCTTATTTTGGTGTGATTTTTTTAATTTAATTCCTTATATTTTTTAATTAAATATTTGTTTTTTTTGTTTTTTTTCACTTGCATATTTTTTTTTCTATTTTGAAGTACTGTGTTATAGTTTATCTAGAACCATATTTTGTTTGTATTTTGTGAAACTAAACGTGAACTTTTATTGTGAAAGGTTTATAAACCATGAAAACAAACATTGAATAACATGAAAACATTTTTGAATAAATTTTATGAATCAAAATTAAAAAAATTATCCCAAAAAATATATAAAAAAGTTTATATAGGGTGATTAAATATGGTTTCCTACCTTTTATCCTTGGTTCTTTCCTATATGGAAAGATCTAAGTCAGAATTGAGGGCATTCCTGCATTATCACTCCTTCTCTTACATTTAATTCTTTTCATAATCTCTTGGAACCGTAATGATGGATTTTCAATGGGTTTAGTTGTAATGGGATTCGTAGATATATTTTATAGTGGTTTTATCTACTATTTCAAGTAGATTTAAGATGGAGATTCAATATTTTAATTAATTTTTTCTATGAACACTATTAATTTAACGTAATTAAATATTAAAACCCCTATTAGGAATGAAACAATATATTTATACCCCTTATGATTTGACTCTAACATTGATTTTAATTTTTTTATATTTATTATCTCTTTGAATGGATGTATTTACTAACAGTTAGCTTATTTTTCTTGGCCAGTGAATTTAATATTTTTAGCATAAATAAATTTACATGTTATGAGATATTGAAATTGTAGTGAATTTTTTCATTTCTTATTATTATAATGGATTTTCTTAATTAACTCAACACAATGAACTTTACAATCATATTGATACCTTAATATTTTTTTGATTTTATTTAGTTATATATTTTATAATTCCAATGAAAAACTATAAATAGTGTATGGGTAGGCCAATTTTCACCTTTAATAGTATTTATTATGCACCAAAACTTTTAAATAGGTATCTAATATATTTATTTTATAAATGGGTTTCAATTTAGGGTTAGATATACATCCTAGATTCTTTTCAAGAATCAACACCAATGAATATCTCCCACTTTTCCCACATGTTTTTTCCACTCGCGGTAATTTTATAACTCCAAACATTCACCTAAAATTTTTTGGTTTTCTCTGCTTTCTTTCACTAAAATCCATATAAAATCATACATTTTTATTTAAATTCTTTAATTGTGTATTAATAATTTTCAATATTATATATCCTTCATTAAATTACTTTGAGTTCTTTTTTGGATTATGAGTTCATAAATAATTATAATGTTGATAATTTTTGGATTTAAATTAATAACCCACTTGATTAATAACATATACTTTTATTATTAATTCATAACTCATATGACTACTAGTATGTGTTTGGAATATGTTTTTTTAATTTTATTTATAGTAATAAATTTTTGGATTATAATCTATTTTTTACTTTAATATTAATATTTTTTTAGATTATAGATCCAAAAAAACACATTTAATTTTATAAATTTATTAGTTGATAATTATGTTGGTTAAAAAAATGAAAATTCTTTCACATTAAATTTTTTTAAGGAATTAAATTAAATGAATTCAATTTACTTAGTATACAAGTGTTAAATTTCATAAAGTGAATTATATTGATCGATTTATATTTCCATACAATTACTTCACTTTCTTATTTAATTATATTATTATTTTAAAAACATATCAAAATATTTTATCACTTTTTATATAATTTGTGTAAATCCTATGATTAATCTATATAGTGGTTTCCTTTTTAAATAGTTTTATCCAACATAATTCATTATAAGAGTGTTGTTAGGAAATCCAACTAAGTTATTGCTCACCCCCAAAAATTTATACCATTTTTTAAAAGTATATATTATAAGTTAGGATACATATAAAAGGAGAAAATATTTATTTTCCAATTATGGACCAAGAAGATGGAGTGATATCAGAAGAGTGGGATCTTTTGGTGTGAGTCATATATTTTTTTTTGTTTCCACTTGTGATTTGTGATAGATTTTTTAGGATTCATATTTTATACATGTCTCAATTTTTAGGAATCTTTATGTCATCTATGTTATGTTATCCCTTTTTCAATGTTATATATATTCGTTCAAAGGGTTTTTTTATTTATATATAAATTTTTTGGATTATATTTTTTTATATATAGTTATCATTAAAAGTAGTTTCAATAAGATGTTTTTTATTTTTTATTTTCAACATAGATATATAACTTCACTAATGAATAGTTATAAGAAATTAAATTTTTTCTTCATATAAATAACTAAGATTATAATTAATATTTAATTATCAATGAGGTTATGGGTATTATCTAATATATGCATTTTTCATGAAATATTTTTAAAAAATTCATTATACTAAGGAGTTAATTTTATTAAATGAAATAATTACTTGCTAATAAAAATTTATTCCATCTACATTAGTCGCTAAAATTTTATTATTCATAGAAACATGAATAAGTTTAGTAGGGATTCAACATAAGTTTTGAGTATTCATAGATAGGCTATTACAAATAGTACTAGGATCCATTTTGGTTATGTCATTAGGAAGTTAGGGTAGGCATGGATATGTGTGTGTCAAAGCTCAAGATTTATCATATAAATTAGAATACCCATCCCATCTACAGATAACCCTACGTTTACAGGGAGTTTGGGGTTGGGAATGTGGCTGTCTTTTTCTTATAGTAATTTCATTTTTATATTGTTATGATAAATACTATCAGTAAATGGGGACATAGAGGGTTATACATTTACCAGTTATATTGAAAATAAATAATGAATTAATTTATGTTATTTTTGTACAAGATTGCTAAATAAATTTATTTTAATTAACATATAATAAAATAAATGATAAATTTATACAATTATAATTTCTAAATTTTATTTTCATTTTTTTGGTTTATCCTTGGGGGAATATAATTAATATGAAGTTAAAATTTAATTATTTGGAATGAGAAGATATAATTTTAGGATAAAGGAGGTCTTAGAACCATGTACACTAGCCATAGTGGTGGGAAAACATTTCTAGCCCCGTGGAATGGTTATCTTAGCAAAGTTTGAAAATATTATATCTTTTAAAACACTATATATTCCTTATAATTTTAGTTATTAAGTTATTTAGTTACTATCATTATTATTTTATTATTTATACATAATTACTTATTATTTACATTATAATTTAATTAAACTTCATTGGTTTTATTGAAAATTAAATCTTGAAGAGATAAAGATTATCGAAAATAAGGTATTGTGAAGAATGATCAACTCAGTAATGCTAGGATTAATTAGAATATCCTAAGAACCTTTTCCCATGCATTACAACTATATATAAGAGTGTATGTTCATAATGGTTCTTGTGATGTTGAAAATTTGTATAGTTTTAGTAACAAAACCCACTAATAATTTGGGGTAACTTTGAGCTCAATGTGGAAGAGGATTTTATGGTGAAAATAAATAGTATTTTTTGATTTTTTATGACTTTTGAATCTTCTATGGTAATTTTTTTCCATTTATATGAAAATAGGTAAAATAAAGAAATTAATTATGCAGTGACTCTTGTTTTATCCTTAGACATGAATTTATTATTTATTATGTTATGGAAACCCATCGATTTAGAAAAGGTATATCAATAAATTCACTATAGTAAACGGTCCAATAAAAAAATTCATATCCTTTCATTGGTCTAAGTACATAGTGTTTACCCTTTGGTATATTGTTTATGAAGTTCTAAGCTGGTCAGGTTTTATGGAATACTTAGTATTCATTTATTAAATAAATATTATTCTCATGTCTGTGAGAAGTTATATCTCATAGAAAGGCAGGTTGATTAACTAGGGATTATTATAAATTATGTTACTAGGTTTTAGGTCCCAGATCAACCTATTTTCAGTCTGTAGTGTAAAAACATGGCTAACCTAATTTAGAGATATAAAAATACCTATTTCAACTCACCTCTGGGTTAAATAATTTTAAATAATCTAAGTGGATAAGAGGAAAGTATAGACTTCCATTTTTGTGGATCTCAATGATATTTTAGATCACAGAAAATGGCTCCTGGAATCATTAGAAAATATTCATTAATGTGCGGCATGATCCACATTATTCTTAAATAATTTAATCATTTTATATGAATGGAAAACTTTTATATTATAGTTCTATTATAATGATTATTATAGTGTGAACATACACTATGGGGTAGATATATTTTTTTAACTAAATATGAACATTAGAATCATTTGTGTGGTTGCTAATATGAAAGACACTTTTTCTATTTTTCACTTCATTTTTATTGTGAACATTTTTATTTAAAATCTATTGAAATGTTATGATTTGTAGAATTTAATTCCTTTAATGACTATTAAATAGAGTTTTTTGGCACACCATTATCAATTTTTCATTATGAATTTCTTTTTATCCTCCTAAATTGAGCTTGGAAAATCTTTTTTCTATAACTATGTCTGTGAAATATATATCACACATGTTCCTTAAAAATAATTCCTTTAAGAATAACCATGAATGAATAGAATCAACCTAGACCCTAATATTCTTCTTTACATATTACATTCTCATTTTAGATTCTCATAACAAATGATCACTATTAGAATTCAGAATGACCAATAGTTTGACAACAGGACCCTAGGTCTATTTGGATTCATGTGATTAGAATGTAGTGAAAATAGTCAGCCAAATGTAAGATAGAAAATTAATGTATGGTGATAGGGTCATAGGTCATATGTGTTTTGTGTGTGAATTAGATGGTAAAGAAAAGGCGGTGTTGTTATATTCATTGGGAATCGGGCTCAAAGATAGGATTAGTTTAATAATAGTGATAGATATAACAAAAATGTTTATCTATGGTGCAGTACTAATAAAATAGGTGTTTTGATGATTATTTGAGCAGTATTTTATAAAAAATGGTTGGGGTGGTGGAGATATATTAGGAGAGATGGAATCGAGAGTAGACATGACTACTAGATTATATTTAAGGAATGATGCACCAGTTGGGATTCTGAGGATTGATTAGCACATGATCCATATGGAAGATGATATTATAAGCCTTTTAATCCCAAAATCGATTATACTATAAACATAAACCATTTTACTAAAAAATGAAGAAAAAATGTGTACCTTTCATAAAATAATTTCTTCTATAGTCTTCATTATATTTGTTTGATAAATATCCCTTAAGAGCAACTAAATCTCCCCTTTCTTCATTATGTATCTATGGGATGATGTGAATCACTTGATATTCAGTAAATACACTTCTTCTCTCCATGGTATGATAGTTCCTCTGATTGTAAATGACGATAAGGAGAGATATTAAATGGTGGGAGAATTTAGATAGAATATTACATGGGTATTGTACACAAATCTCGTAGAGATAAATTTCTTTATATAATCCCATAGGGACACTCCTTATTCCCACAAAACTCATATGTTACAAAACACATGAACCAAGCCTTGTCCATTAGTTCATTCATCAAATTAAGGAATTTATCCTCTCTTACATTTTATATTATGAAACTTATAAATTAATGATAGCCATTCGCAGAAGAAATTTGAACATTAAAAATTTAACATATGATTTCTACATTAATGGAAGGAAGTGGCATAATATCATATACCATGATTTAAAACATCCCTTGGGTAATTATTTATGGTATTGGAACAAGTAATAAAATATTCCTTTGGATCCATTCATATTAAAATATATGACATTCACAATCATAGAGTATATATAGCCAATATATATCATATATATATATATATTATACTCTTATGGAATATCACCAATAATCTCTCACTTTTACTAAAGCCTCAGAGAATAACATTTCACCTTATACTATATCACGTATAATAGCTTATGAAATCATATCCAAAACTCCAGTTGGACATCTTCTAAAATACTTTTGGAATGATCTCATTATTTATCATCGTGCTTCACATCAAAAGTAATAACTTTTTAATTTCCATGAAAAATCATTTGGAATAAACTATAAAACATAATTTTTAACCTTTTGAGTAAAAGTACATCCCCATTTAGTTATCCACGAAATTTGACCATAAGAGACGTTTTATGATTGATAAATTTATGAATTCCCAAATGTATAATTATATATCAAGATTTTTCTCATGAAAAGAATTAACACTACTAAATATATAAAGGTATTTGGTGATATCTATATAAAACTCATATATATCTATAACTATGTCATCCAGTTACATCATATAGAAGAATGAATTTTCATTATCCCTATATATATGAAAAAAAGTTACCATGGTACATGGATTATGGCATTCCAATATTAGTACCTCATACATTCTCTATTATTTGAGTACAAACTAACTACTTTGATGAATACATCACATGTATTTAACCTTTAGGGGAAATAATATAACCTTCTCCATAACAGATTGATAATAAGGTCATATGCCTTATATAGATACGTTTATACACATGCTCATTAAATATTAATTGAGGGCCCAGTTATCATTCTCATCATATGAGAGGAAAAATTACATCTTGGTTGTCATCTAACCTATGACATGTTGAGAAACATTCCCAGTCACACCCTAGTTTTCTAAGTATCAATAATTTTATAAGAAAGGTATCAATGTATAAAAATTATCAGGTTAGATATTTCTCCAACCTCATGTGCGTGGAAGTTCCAATAGGAAACACAAACCCCTAGTATACTCTAGGTATAGTATATGACATTATATGTGGTATACTTTGTAGCTAATCTTGTAAAAAAATCTCGTTTATACCTCCTAAGCATATTTTTTATCCTGTTATGAGAATCATAATCATTATAACCTTGAAATTTAATTATTCATGATAAAAATGGTTAGGGCTAATTTATATTCATACTTTTAGATGTTATTTATCATTTAATTAGATGATTATATGCATCCAATTTTAAAGAATGATAAATTAGGGGCTACCATTTATATAACATGATATATTTTATATTTATAACCTCTTTTATGAATATTAACAAAACCATACATAAATGCACATCATATCGAATAACATAAGATACACATGCATATAATATATATGTTTCCAAAACTCTTAGGGTTATATTAATCTTGTTAAATCATTATGTAATTCCCACTTAATTTATTTTTACCATATCATAATATTTTATATCTAAAACCTTTAGTTAGAAACATTATAAAATAAATATATCTCGAATAATGGTGATATAATGAAATCATATTCTAAAAACTCAACTACTTCAAAAATTAATTGAATTCAATAAATCCAGAACAACCCATGTTATTATGTTAATAACTTTTTTTCCTACTTAGAAATATTTATAACCTAAAAATTATAATTATTTTATAAAACAAGTCAATCAAACATTTCCCATGAGTTTTTTAAAAAAAAATATGTCACTATTTTAATATTCTATAGAAATACAACATGAACCTATTTTGAATATAAAGTATAATTCACTTTGAGTTTGATAGATATGATATTTATTTGTTAACATTACACTTATCTAAGTTCAAACATAGTCCCACTAGAATCTTTTACACTATATTCTTTAAAACATACCATGTTATTATATAGAAACTCTTTTTTATAGGAAAAAAATTTATTTCGTATCAATAGGAATACTTAAAAAATAAACAATTGTAACCATATCTTGTATGGTATCTTATGTGTTTTTAGAATTTATCTAAAAAAAGATATGATTCTTTATAATATTTCACTAATGGACTATGGAATATCAATTCCTCATATTTTAACAAACATGTGGATAAACTCTATTATCCTTGATAAACCATTTTCATATATATCATCTTTTTAAAAGTGTAATAGAATTTTAAAAATCATTAAACATTTATATTGGAACCACCTTATCTTATTTTCTATAACAATACATTATGAAAAAAACATCTCTTATCATATAATAGAATTAAAAAAACTATAAAAATCATTTACTAAGATTTATCTGAGCTTGGTATGTCATGAACTATCCCAGATGACCCGGTACCCTAATAACCAAGCTGGATCTAACATGAAAAAAAGGGTGTTCTCAATCTCCATGGGTTAGTGACTAGCATCTCAAATCATAATATATCAAAAGGGAATGCATTTTACAAGAAATTTTTCTGAAGATAAAATATTACAAGTTAATACTCCAAAAAAATCAAAAGTATGAAGTACCATAAACCAATAATGTATAACAAAACTGAATGCAGTATATCATCAATGTACTCAACATCTATCAAGACAAAAACTCAAAAATCCCATGTAACTAGTGTATCACATATCCAATAATCACCTCGAGAACTAAAAATCCAAATGATCAAGAACATCTACCACCTCTAATTTTCACTTTTCTATTTCTCATACATGGAATAAAAAATTTAACAAACAACTGAAGGAAACGGTAGGATGTGAGATATACAGCCCATTAGGGTTTAAAAACCCGGATCTTCTTTTCAGGTATTCCCTTATTTTCAGGTTTTATTTGATAAAAAGGAGAGTATCTAAAAAAAATTTGAGTACACATCATGTACTTATAAGTACACACCCTGTACTTGGTTGCCGCATGTAGCAGTGTGTTGTCCGTGTAATGGACGAGCACATGGTCGTGTTTGGTAACCTAGATACCGCCTAAAGTGGGGGCTAGTTAAGTCAAGTAAACTTCGTGTACTTTCTTTTTATTTCATTAAACAGGTCGGGGATGTGTCTAATCGACATAACCCTCTCCTTATTCGTCTATCTCATCCATGAGCATTTGTAGCCAATAAATCTTCTCTAAACCCCTGAATCGCCCTTCATTCTTCAATTAGACCGTCATTTATTGCGTTGGAATCACCACCTCAACCTCTTACTTCTTCTAGAGCCACATCTCTTGATTTATCCTCTTTCACAAGATATACTCGGTTGAACGTTTTTAGCATTTTTAGATATATGGAATTTTGTGCCAATTCAAGGCTTGAGGTTCACATATATCATTCTCACAATGTCGAGGTAGGTGGTTTGTGCCTTTCTGTGGATATTCTTCAAGTTATATGTGCAAAAGTGATTAATACCCTTGTTCAGGGTGTTGTGTGTTTAGGGGTTTTAACCCTGTTAATACTTGATATGCCTTTTATGTTTGAATAAAGTTTTTTTGATTGTAAATAGTGTTAATTTCCATGCTATGTATGTGGTTTCCCATGCTTGTTGGATTCTGACTGTTTGGTCTATCCTCGCCTGTTAGGATACTTTTTTCATTCCTATTGTTGTTAGGATAGAGTGATTTTTATCTGATATGTTGTGCCTTGACTTGTAGCTATTTATCCAATTAGTGATTTAAAAATTACTTTGGTTGCTGGTTAATGTTTGTGTACGATTTCATTACACAGGGCCATGAGAACCTGGTGTGGTGAGACATAAGGGAAGTTGACGTTGAGGGATTTCCTAGAGTGTCTTTTATAATTATCACACTGCGAGATGATTGGGGGTATTGACATTGAGTTCTCCCTCATAGTGTCTATATATACATTGTGAGACCACATGATGGATTGATGTTGAGTTCTCCCTCAGAGTGTATATAGTTACATTACGAGACCACAAGAGGAATTGACGTTGAGTGCTTCCTCAAATCGTTTGTAGTTTACCGTTAAAAGACTATAGGGGGAATTGATGGTGAGTGCTTCCTTAGAGAGTCTTTGATTACATATGAATACAGGGGGAATTGATGGTGAGTGATTACTCATAGAGTCTTTGTTATATCTTCTCTTGTATTTTGAACCATAGGGGTAAGGCTATGAGAATTACCCAGAGGGTTACTTCAGTTTATAGCTGAACCAGAGTGGATACGTTGTGATAACTTTTCTAGAGGGTTGATTGTATTTGTTTTTGGTTATTTAAATTGTTAAAAGTAAATGCTTTTAAATGAAATGTATGAATTTTTACTTTTTAGTACTTCCTTGTTTGTTGCTTTATTCTCTTATTGCCTTCCATATATATTCACTTACTGTAAGGCACATATCATTGGGTGGTTTCCTACTATGATTCATCACACACCCTGTTTGGGTCATGATTTTGGGCACAAATAGATTATATTGTTGCCGGTATAGATAAGGGGAAACACCCTTCTACTCCAGGTACTTGATTACTATAGAGCTAGGGAGCATGGGACCAAGCTGAGTCTTGCGATGCTGAGGAGTTGTTTACTTTGTTTTCACTGCATTTGGGTTTAGTACTGTGTTCCAGCATTGTGACTTGTTTGGTTGCTTTCCTATAAATATGTATCATGCATCATATATATATATATATATATATATATATATATATATCTGTGTGTGTGTGGTCAGTTGATTATTACTTCTATTCTTCCATTGTTTACTGTTTTATGGTATTACTATTGTTTCTGAAACTATTATCTATTTCTTTCAGATGCATTACTCTACCAATGTGGGGGTAGTTTCCCCACTATCACACCTGAGGCCCTTGATGGTAGTTGGAAGCCTTTGGTGTTTGGGGAAATGCGCTTGTGGCCATGTGACCAACTGGGTATGGGGCACCTCTGGTTGGCACCCAGAACCGAGACATTACAAAGTAGTATTAGAGGGATTATTTTCTTCTTGAATTACTATTTGGAGACTATAGTCTGGGATAGGAAGGAAATATATACTTGGTAATATGTTTTTCCCAGGAGTAGGTAACCTATGTATAGGGAGAAGCCAATTTACCTCGTATATTTCAATTTATCTATTTTTTCAATTATTACAGTTGATTTGATTTCACTGTTGGGTGATTCACATGTTTTGTGATATTATTGTTGATATTATTGGGGTTCTATTTCTGTTTTAACCAAATGAGATGAGGGTATGCCATCTTATGCATCATATAGGCACTTTTTAGAGATCACATGTAATAAATTATTTCAATTCCATTTAGGGTGAATTGCTGATTGCATGTTTTTATGATAGGTGTTGTATTAGATATGCATGTTGTTGTGATAGATGCCTTGATAAAATACCTGCTTTTTGATAGGGTATTGAGTTATGTAATGTTTTGTATAAATGAACGCCCAACTTTGGTACTTGAGGTGTTATGGCCCCTTATGGATCGGAATTTGGTAGATAATTGGCCTGTAAATCCTTGTATATAACATGTATAAGATTCCAAGATTTGGTTCGCGAGGAATATGGGCCCTCAAAGATTAGAATTTGGAACTTTAATGTTTGTTTCAGTCTTTTCTGGGTTCTAGAGCAGTTTCTGAGGCTTACTGTCTGAAAAACCCAAGAATACACGACATGTAATGATGAATACACGCCATGTGTCCTTGTATTCGGTAAGGAACTATTTTTTCTTAAGTAAATTCTTTGTACTATATATACCCACCGTGTAGTCTCCATCCATGTCACTGGTTGTGTGGGAAGAGACACAAGGTTGAGAAAACCTTTGGGCGGACACACCAGGTATCGGTTGTACACAGCGTGTTGTGGAGACTTTGTATCCGGCCGTGTGACTAACGATATGGGGGGGCTGAAAATTTAGGCAGCACACACCGTGTCCATCTGGAACACGCAGTGTAGAGCAATATTTGTATCTGGCCATGTGAGTAATGACACTGGTGGATGAAAAATCAGGAAGTACACACCATTTAGAGTGATCTTTGTATCCGGGCGTGTAACGAACAACATGGGGTGGTGGAAATTATTCATGAAAACACCGTATCTAGTAAAAATACGCCGTGTAGTCATGTCCTAGGATAACTGTGTGGTTTAGTCATGTAGAAAAAATTGGGAATGGGGAACGAATCAAGTAAACACCCATGTGAAGGCTTAAGGAAACACTCTATGTAGGCATTACACATGTTGTGTATCTATGTTTTGAAATAATTGAATGCCTTCTTCCTATTGTTCCTTTCTCATAAATCTAAGTTTCAGTCCTTGATAATCTTGATCTAAGGTGTGTGCTTGACCTTACAGAGTCATGCCACCGAGACGTCCTCTGGTTGTACACCAGATTCAGGGTAGTGATCAGACACTGGACATGGCTAATCAGGGACTACCAGTAGATCCCCTAGTTGTTCCAGTCTTGGCACCGACCATTATCCCAAATACAGGTGCTCATGCACAGTTCTGGGAGGTCTTCATGAGGTTCATGCATACCTTCCATGGAGCACCACCTCTTGTCCTATTGATGGTAGAATTGACGCGGCTCTTTTAATAGAAGAATCCTCCCACATTCTCAAGGGATGGAGGACCCCAGGCTATAGAGTCATGGCTGGAAGCCATGCTGATGATCTTCGAGCATCTGGAGATGACATCGGAAATGAGGGTCAAGCTTGATATGTATAAGCTTCGAGATTCCACCAAGATATGGTGGGATGTGATCTCACAGACGGTACACCATCAGGATATGGATTGGGAAGAGTTCTAGTGTACCTTCTATGATTACTTCTACCTGGAGACATTGAGAGCCGATCGAGCCCGAGAGTTCATGAGTTTGGAGTAGGGTACTCTTTCAGTCATGGAGTATTCTTCTCACTTCACAGAGCTGCAGCACTTTAAAACCTTTCAAGGTGGAGAAGAGTTATTCTTAAAAAGTATTTTTGAGGATGGTCTCAGGTATGATATTCTAACTCAGGTAAACATATTTATATTGAATTCTATATCTTCTATCATTAATCAAGAACTAATCACAGAGCACAACTTGAGGGATTCTAGAGCCGTGGGATAGGGCGGTTCATCATCCAGAGTTGGTACTTCTCTAGATGATAGTATGAAGCATCATAGGGAGTCTACATGTGGAAATATGAGTAGGCAGGATACACCTTTAGGTATCCAGGTGGTAGGCTACCAGTGTGGGAAAGTTAGGCATATGAGGACCCATTGCCCAAGATACCACATGGAGTGCCGATATTGTAGCAAGATGTGCCATCTTTAGTGGTTATGTTAGTTTTTCTCATCACAGTCTGGTGACAACGGTTCTTCATTGACTCCACATTTGGGACTAGCACCACTAATTTCTCATCAATTAGGGAACTGTAGTTCTTACAGCCGTCCAGGCCGAGGTGGTGGTCGCGGTCGTGGTATCCAGTCACCAGGATTTTAGTGACAGCAGGGTGGATCAGCTCAAGGTGGTCAGACAGGGTCACAGGGCCGTAGTGCAGGTCAAACGTTTGAGGTGGAGAGTCTTGGTCTCTATCTTTTCTTCTTCTAATATCTTGATGTCAGAAACTCTATTGGGGACAAGAATGACTAGTGTAAATCAGTTCAAGGAGTGACCTCTCGCGGTTGGTGGGTGTCACTTCTTATGGGACCTTTATGTCCTAAAGATGACAGGTTATGATGTCATTCTCAGAATGGACTGGTTAGTTCCTTTCCAGGCTTTTGCTGACTGCAAACTACATAGGGTGATTTTCACATCACTAGATGGTGGATTGTTTCTTCATAATGGAGAATGGGATGTTCAGGCGAGTAGAGAGGGACTCGAGAATCACGGGTTAGGAGGAGTTATAACCCAGACTATTAGTCTATATCTGGATGACCAGAGGACTTCTCAGAAGGAATTTCCTCCAGTGGTGGACCGTTTCAGGGATGTCTTTACAGAGAACTTTTATTATTTTCATCCAAAGAGATAGGTGTACTTTTCTATTGAGCTTGTTCTAAGAGTGGAACCAGTGTCCATTCCTCCTTATAGGATGGATACACCAGAGTTTCAAGAGCTCAAGAAGAAGTTGGAGGAGTTGTAGGAAAAGGGTTTCATCTGACCTAGAACTTCTCCATGGGTTTCTCCTGTCCTATTTGCAAAGAAGGCGGATGGTACCCTCAGACTTTGCGTGGATTATCAGAATCTGAGCCAGTTGATGGTCATGAACCGATATCCCTTGACAAGGATTGATGTTATCTTTGATTAGCTTCGAGGAGACTGGGTGCTCTCAAAGATTGAACTGGGGTTCAGTTATCATCAGTTACGCATTATACCATCTGATATACATCTTAAAACCTTTCAGAGTAGATATTGTCTATACGAGTACGTGGTTATTCCATTAGGACTCATGAATGTGCTTAGAGTTTTAATGGCACTAATGAATTGAGTGTTCTATCCATACATGGATTATTTCATGGTAGTCTTCGTGGATGATATCTTGGTTTACTCTCACACTCGACACGACCATGAAACCCATCTTGAGATTGTTTTGAGTACACTGAGAGAGCATCAGTCATATGCTATGCACTCAAAATGCCACATTTGGATGGACCAGATTCACTTCTTGGGTCATGTTATCTCATAGAAAGGAGTATCATTATGCCCTCAGAAAGTGAGAGTAGTAGTTTCCTGGGAGCAGTCGAAGAACATCTTTGAGGAAAGAAGTTTTCTAGGGATAGATGGTTACTACAGACATTTCATATAGAACTTTTCATGCTTATTAGCACCACTGAAAGGCCTGACTAAGATTGGTGCAAAGTACTTGTGGTCGGATTATTGAAAGTAATCCTTTCTGTAGTTAAATGGGGGGTTGACTTCAGCACTGATACTAGTATTTGCAGAGCCTGACAATAGATATACTGTGTATTATGATGAATCAAGTATTAGGCTGGGATCCGTTCTTATGCATGGAGAAGGGGTCGTTGCATTCGGATCTCAAAAGTTGAGGCCACATTAGAGGAATTACCAAACGCACGATCTCAAGTTGGATGCAGTTGTTCATGCTTTACACTATTGGAGACATTATCTTGTGGGAGAGAATTTTTATATTTTCACTGACCACAAAAGTCTCAAGTATATCTTCAATCAACGTGATCTGAATTTGAGACAATGAAGGTTGGTTGAGTACCTTCAATCCTTTAACTTTGAGCTTGCCTACACACCTGGGAAAGGCAATGCAGTGGCTGATGCACTGAGAAAGAGGACTACGATACATGCATTTCAGGAGGCCAGTAGTGAGTGGAATCTTATGAATATGTTATCTGAGATTAATTTGGAGGTTCACAACAGATTGGGGAAGATGTTTCTTTCTTCTGTAGATGTTACCTCTACTCTACTTGATCAAGTGGGAATGAGGCAACTGTCAGATTCTGAATGCCTGGTCCTATGGGAGAGTGTGTGAGGAGAGGACCCTATTCCTAGATGGACCATATGAGAGGGTGAGATCTTGCATTTTCATGGGCACGGTGGGTGTCAGCATACATATGTGAGGAGTCAATGCAGTACTTTCATTCCTTAATTTGGGTGGTTCATCCTGGTGTCACCAAGATGTATCGTGATCTACACTATCAGTATTGGTGGCCAAGTATGAAGAGTGATGTTGCTAGTTTTTTCCTGAGGTGTTCCACCTATCAGCAGATGAAGGCAGAGCATCCGTGACCACCAGGGTTTTTGTAGTAGTTACCCATTCCCAAGTGGAATTGGAATGATGTCACAATGGACTTCATGATAGGTATTCTGAGGTTTCCTCGGGGGAATGATGTAGTTTGGGTTGTCATTGATTGACTCTCGAAGGTTTCTCACTTCTTACCGATCAAGGAGTCCTTCATTTTTGTTGAGTTGGGAAGTATGTACATTTGAGATATTTTTCATTTATATGGAGTTTCACACACCATTGTTTCAGATAGGAATGCACGTTTTACTTCTTGGGTATGGCATGGATTACAGAGTAATTAGGGTGAAAAGGTACCTCTGAGTACATCATACCACCCCCAAACATATGGCCAGTCTGAGTGTACGATTCAGGTGCTGGAGGACATGATTTGATCTTGATTCCTATACTTTGGAAGTTCTTGGGAGAAACACATTCCTCTATTTTATATTTCCAGCAATAATAGTTTTCAAGAAACTATTCATATGGATCCTTATGAGGCTTTGTACGGTAGGCCATGCTGATCAACCTTATTTTGGTTGGAGGTAGCAGAGGCAGCTATGCTAGGAAATTGTCTTGTCAAGGAGACCACAGAACAGATAGAGTTGATTCTGAAGATTATGACTATTGCATGGTCATAATAGAAGACTTATTCTGATTGACGGAGACGACCTATGGAGTTCGAGGTCGGATATCAGGTTTTCCTGTGCGTCACACCGAGGTTGGGACACAATTGTATTAAGAGACAGGGTAAGCTTTCGTCGACGTACGTCAGGTTGTTTGAGGTTTTTGAGAGATTTTGACCAGTTACCTATTAGCTACAGTTACCTTAGAGGTATCAGGCTATGCATGATGTCATCCAGATTTCTCAGCTTCTACGTTACTTCTCAGACTCGTCTCATGTTTTCCAACCCGAGGATTGAGCTCAAGGTGGACGCCTCATATGAGAAACTTCCTATACAGATTTTTGATCAAAGTGAAAAGGTTCTCTGTGGCTGGGGTGTTCCTCTTGTATGAGTGTTATGGTAGCATAGGCAAGTACAAGACAAGTCATGGGAGAGGGAGGCTGATGTACGGTCGTAGTGGTCGGAGCTGTTTGAGGTTTCTTCTTTAACGTTGCCTTGCTAGGGAAATTTGGGGGCAAATTTCTTTAAGGGGGGAAGTTTGTAAGAACCCAAATATTCTTTTTAGGTATTCACTTCTTTTTTGGTTGTCTTTTAGAAAAAGGGGAGCTTTTGTAAATTTCAGGAGTACACACTCTGTACTTATAAGTAATTGTTGTGTACTTGGTTGTCGGAGGTAGTCGTGTGTTTTCCGTGTAACGGTCAAGCACAAGGCCATGTGTGGTGACCTGGAGACCGCCTAAAGTGGATGTTGGTTAAGGAAAGTACACTACATTTACTTCTAAAGTACACGCCATGTACTTTATTTTTTATTTAATTAAATAGACCGGGTTGCGTCTAATTGACAGAACCGTCTTCTTCTTTGTCTGTCTCATCTATGAGCGTCCATAGCCGATGAATCTTCTCTGAGCCCCCAAATCAACATACATTCTCTGATTCAACCACTGTCGATTGGGTTGGAATCTCCATGCTAATATCTTCCTTCTTCTAGAGCCTCCCTTCTTGATTTATCCTCTTTCATGAGATATCTTTGGTTGAAACTTTTTATCATTTGTAAAGATCTACGGTGTTTTAAGGTAATTCAAGGCTTGAGGTTCACGTATATCATTCTCACAACATTGAGGTAGGTGGTTTGTGCCTTTCTGTAGACATTCATTGAGTTATATGTGAAAACATTTCCAATACCATTGTTTGGGGTATTGAGTGTTTATGAATTTTATCCCTGTTAATGCCTATTATGCCTTGTTTGTTTGATTAATGGTTGTTTGATTGTAAATAGGGTTAATTTCCATGCTATGGATGTGATTTCCCATGCTTGTTTGATTGTGACCGTTTGTTCTAGCCTCGCAAGTTAGGATACTTTATTTTCCATTCCTAGTGTTGTTAAGATGGATTGATTTTTATCTGATATGTTGCGCCATGCCTTATAGTAGATTAGACAAGTAGTGCTTTAAGGTTTACTTTAGCTTCAGGTTATCATTTGTGTATGATTTATTTACATGGGGATGCGGGAACTTGGTGTAGTGAGGCCATAGGGGAAATTGACGTTGAGGGATTTCTGAGAGTATCTGTTATAATTATCACGCTGCGAGACCATATAAGAGATTTATGTTGAGTGCTCTCTCAGAGTGTCTATAGATACTTTATGAGACCACAGGAGGGATTGACGTTGAGTGCTCCCTCAGAGTGTCTATTGTTACATTACGAGACCACATGAGGAATTGAGGTTGAGTGAATCCTCAAAGTGTCTTTAGTTTACAGTTTAAATACTATAGGTGTAATTGACTGTGAGTTCTTCCTCAGAGAGTCATTGATTACACATGAAAGTAGGGTAAATTGACAGTGAGTACTTCCTCAGAGAGTATTTGTTATATGTTCTATTGTATTTTGATCCATAGGGGTTAGGCTATGAGAACTACCCAGAGGGTTACATGAGTTTGTAGCTGAACTAAAGGGGATAGGTTGTGATTACCTTTATAGATGGTTGCTTGTATTTTTTTTTGGTTGGTTAAATTATTAAAATTAATCGTTTGTAAATGAACTGTAGGACTATTGACTTTTGAGTAATTCCTTTTTTATTGTTTCAATTTCTTATTTCCTTCCATATATATTCACTGACTATTAGGCACATATCTTTGGGAGTTTTCATACTGGGATTCATCTCACACCCTGTTTGGGTCATGATTTTGGGCCCAACCGAATTATATTATTGGAGGTATAGATAATAGAAAATTCCCCTCTACTTTAGGTACTTGATGGGTGTAGAGCTGGGGAGCATGAGACCAAGTTGAGGCTTGCGATGCAAAGGAGTTGTTTAATTTTTTTTCTCTCTGCATTTGGGTTTAGTACTGTGTTCTAGCATTTTTACTTATTTGGATACTTTCCTAGACATATGTATCTCACATCATATATATATATGTGTGTGTGTGTGTGTGTGTGTGTTCTCAGTTGTTTATTATGTCTAGTCTTCCACTCTTTACTATTGTATGGGATTATTACTATTTCCGCAAATGTTATCTATTTCATTCCGCTCCATTACTCTACCAATGAGGGCATAGTTTCCTCACTATCATAACCAAGGCCCTAACTGCTAGTTGGTAGCCTCTAGAGTTTAGGGAAATGCACATTAGTCCATGTGACCAACCAGGTATGGGGCCCCTCTGGGAGGCACTCAGAACCGGGATGTTACAAAAGGTCTCTCAAACTTTTCTATAATAGATTACATAAAAATAAACCAAATCATTATTTGAATTTAAATAAAATCAAGAATGGCATAAAATATCATTTGTATATTTAAAACAAAAAATTCTTTCTTTTAAGAGGATAAAAATTATTTCATACATGGATTAAATAAACGTATTATATAAAATAATTTAAATAAATCTATTGGAATGAATAAAATAGTTCTATAATAAATGGTATATATAATCAAATCATGCATAACAAGAACCATGGTCATATTCCATGAAGTATGTTAGTTCTTGGTTATATTGTTCTCACACTTCTCAAATCAGTGATCATGGATTATCATGTGTCCACACATCCCTCAAGCATTGGCTAAATAGAACTCATCAATATCCCTTTAAGGATTATAATTCCAAACTTGTATTTTTTATATTTTCATCATCAATCCATTGATGGGGGATAATGATCCTAGTGTACTTTTCCAAAATGAACCACTAACTACCCTGAATTACATGTGCTCAATCAATTAGTAAATAATGAAAAAATCACATTATTTAAAATCAATCATGTTTACAATTCAATTTCCCAATTTTCAGTTTCCATATCCCAATTCAAATTCAAAACTAAAACATGGGTTTTTTCATTATATTATGCCTTTTCAATACAAAACCAATCACAGGTTTCCATCATCTCAATTTAATTCATCTTCATAATAAATAAAATCATGTCATTAATTCCATACTTTTCATAATTCATCCCACAATTCCAATTCCATTGGAATTGGCGTATTTCTCTATATCCATGCTCATTCAAATTCTAATTCAAATCATATAAAATAAGGGTTTCATTATCCATTGAAATAAATTTAAAAACAATAAAGAGATAAAAGGATTCAATTAAATGGAAGAGAATATCTAAAAAAAGATCCACACCCACACAAGTAACACAAATTTAGACCAAAGGCATAGAAGATATACAAATCAAACCTAGAATAAAAATCCATACAAAGGGAGATTGGATACATAAACAACACAATGACCTATCAATATATAATAAAAGTGAATAAGTCACTGATAAAAATTATCATATTGGATATACATGAAGTTATATCACCTCAAGATGAATCTTAGAAAACTAGTCCACCAACTTCCATTTTCTACTAACCACCCAAACATCCAATTTCCAAGCATTCCAATTTAGAGCTTCAGTAATGGAATTTTCCTTATTTGGAGTGTAAGCCAGCCTGATGTCAAAGGAATATAGTTATTCAACCCATATCATCTATATAAGGTTCAATTCATACCATTTGAAAATGTATTTAAGTATTTTATAGTCCATTTACACCACAAGGAGCTCTCCAAGTATGTAAGACCTCTAACAATGCAAGGCATGAACCATGACTGCTAGCTCAAGATCGTGAGTCAGGTAATTAGTCTCATGTTACCTCAACTAGTGAGACCCATACACCATGAATCGATCCCCTTAAATTAAAATTTATCCCAATATAATAACCAATGATTTTATGAAATGTATTTTTGTTTGACTAAATTTAATTTCTTTGATTTTTTATGTTACATGTAACATCGAGTTTTAACAAGCCATGAAAAACTATTATTATTATTATTGTTGTTATTATTATTATTATTGTTATTTAAACCCGAACATTAATAACTACCCATTAAAATTGGTGGAATAAATAATAATAATAAAATTTCAAATATTAGTTTAATTTTTTTAAATAAATTAAACATATTTTTATAAAATTACTTAATTTTTGGTAAAGTCTTTATATGATTCGAAAATACTATTTTCTCAAGAATTTTTTTCTTTTTATTTTTGGGGATAATAATAAAATTTATTTTTATGAATTTTATAAAAATAATATGATATTTTTTGAAACCATAATGTTAAAATTATCTTAGTGTGAATTTCTGATATTTTTTCAGAAAAAGAATATTTTTTATGAATAGTGAAAACATCGGTTTATATTAAAAACTGCCTTTTCATTTAATGAATTTATAAAGTTAATATTTTTAAAATGTTTTTATAAGTAATATTAGTTAAATTTTATGTCTATTTATAGAATTTATTTAATAGGAATAATTTTCATATTTAATATTGATATAAAAACTTGTTAAACTTTTGAAGAAAAATTTATTAGAAACCCCTTTTCTCATCATGCCTACGAGTTTAATTTTAATTAATTTTTTCCACTTATTTGAATTGATTTTTGAAAAATAGTTTAAATATTTGTAATAATATTAATTTATATTATATAAAAATTTTAACTTAATTGTTTACCATGAATAATTTTAAGCACAAAAAAATTAACACGGTTTTTGTGGAGAATGGGTTTAACTAAATAAATAAGGGTTAAAATGAACCAAAACTTGTTAAAACCCCATTTTATTGAAAACTATAGTCTTTTAATGTATAATTATCTATAATAGTCTATTTTAGAGCCTTTTTCATATGAAAAACGTGGGAATATTTTTTTTTCTTTCAGAAATTTAAACTCTGCAACTCACCTCCCTTAAAAAGGTCACCCATTCTCCTCAAATCATCACACTTCCAAAAAATAGTTCAAAAAATACCTATCGAAATAAATTTTTTTCTTCCATACACTCAACCTAGAAGCCTTATTTTTGTCATAAAATGATCCTAGGATGGGTTTTTGTAAAAATAGAAATATTTTTTATGAAGAAGAGGTAATGTCTATAACTGAGAGTTTATTATATTTCTTCCAACGCATAATTAAATTAAAATTAAAAAAATATGATATAATTACCAAATTATCTTAAAATTTTATAATTGTTTTTATGTTAAGGTAATTACCTACAACCATCTCCCCTTCCATCAAATATGATATGAAATCATCATTCAAGTGTACGATGGACTACCGCCTCGTGAACCAATATTATATGTTTTCAATCAACACCTCTCATGACTAGATATAATTATGTATTAAATGTTTATATATGATATATTTGATATAATTATGGTTATATAATTATTATATCATATATCTCTTCTTAATTTCCATCCTATGGTAATAAGATAATGTCGCACGTGTGTACGATGGACTACCACCTCACAAAGCAATGTGATTTGTTCATGATTTACATGGAATGTAATAAAGAAGATTTTTATGAAAATATGTGATATATATTACATGAAAATTGTTTTAAAATCTTAATATACTGTTTAAATTTATTTCTAACAATCCTTTGAGTAAATGGAAACAATTTTTATGGGTACATACGACCTACCATCTCCATGAATGGTGTATTTCATTTTCTATATCTAAATTTTATGGATTAATTAAAATAAATATATAATAAATATATATTATATTTATATCATGGTTAATATTATGTATATTAAGGAACCATGTTCAATGTAATAGGACCAAAAATAAAAAATCAAAACATGAATGAAAAACAAAGCAGTTATTACCCGAAATGGGACTTTAATATGAAAATATTAATAAACAAGTAATAGAAAGAAAAAATTAAATAATATATGGTGTGATATATTTGATTATAGTTCTTTAATAGAGTAAAAATAATATTATATTTACTGCAATGAAGGCTTGAATTTTATCAATGGTGTTCGATGCTTAAGGTATGTGATTTCTCTCTCAAATTTCCTTCATTTGGATTTAAGTTATATTATGTACCATATTATTATATGAGGTTTATATAATAACATTTTAAATGTTTTATCCTGAATATAATTATTTTCATTACATTAAAATTTTCATTTTATTTTTTATTTAATGGGTTTCATTATTCAAACGATACAAACGTGGTAAGAGTTTTATGATTCAATCTCATCATTTATTGGGATTTTATGATTATGTTTTAGGTGATAAAGTGTTATAATACATATAACACGAAAATAATTAATTTTATTGTCCTTTAGTTATGTCATGACAATACATTTTACCATATTTTTTCTATCTTTATATAATCAATAGTTCAATATAATATTTTTAAGAAAAATCATTTTTATATCTCTCTCTAGTCGAAAAACCATTTTTTTCCAATGCCATGTTTTCTAAAAAAGTGCTCAATTTTTTTATAATTATCAAAATTATTTAATAATGAAATATTAATCCATTTTAAATTTTTTAAAAATAATTTAAAATTAATCTTTATATCATTTTCGAAACAAGGTCTCCTTGGATTTTACCAAAAAATTTAATGAAATCTTTGTGTTAATGTGTATAGAATGAATGGAATTTCATGACGTCATGACCATTATTTTATTTTAATATTACCTTATATTCATTTAAGGTTATTTTACATTAAAAGGATTTCCACATAATATTATGAATTTATTTTTCAACAAAAGGATATTTTCCTCAAGAAACGTTATAAGTGATTTTTATTTCAAAATAATTTTCCAAATAATATGACATAATTTTATGTTACTTATGATTTATTGAGGATATGATAAAAGGATATCATTATTATAATTTATTTTAATGGTATATATTTATTATGAAAATATGGTTATGAAACCTATTTCGGTTCCATGGGTTATACCATGATAAAATGCTTATGAAACCTATTTATTTTTCTATGGATTACGATTTTCTGAAATGGTGAAATGATTATGAAATCACATTATTTGACACAAGTTATGTTTTGATGAAATGTTTATGAAACCCATTTCTATTATTGGGTTTTAATATGCTGAATGTTTATGTTATTTTGGTGCATAAATATTGATTTTCATTATGTGATGGGTGGTATATAGGTCTCTCTCTAAATAATTGGGTGAATATTGTTAAATCATGAGATAAAAAAGGATTAGAATGAGTAGTGAACACAGTTTAGTAATGTAAAGTATCCATTATGATATTCTTCGGAGTGAATCTTCACTACTATGATGGTTTGGGTAGATAAACCATTCCACTAGGATGGTATTCTCAATGATCTTATAACTACTAAGGAAATGATTTTATATGATTATGTGTATACCACAAATAAATGACTTATAACGATATTATGTTATCACGGTTCAGGTTCATTGATTCCATTATGATTCATATCTTATGAACTATAAAGATTAATTTCATGACTCATGTTTATGATTTATGATATACTAGGTATGGTTTTCAAGTGTTGGTCTTATGTTCTCATACCCTTATGATCATGATTTATGGATATCTCTATTGTTTAATCTTTCTAATCTTCTGATATCACCCATCATTCACTTTTCCTCTCCCCATGTTGTAATGAAAGGTACTATTTATGATATTTCTAGAAAGGTTTCTATTTATGAAGAATATAGTGGGAGATAATATACCACACTTATGGACTAGTAATTAATGTGTAAAAATTTCCAAAGTCACTAAACGTACATGATTCCATCATGGATCATTATGTTATGAAATGAATATTTTTATATTAATAACTAATATTTATGTATGATAATTTTGTGTTGTTTCCGTTGCTATCATGTCATTGTTTAGTTAAAATTTGGAAACTATAATGAGAAAATTTTATATAGATATCTATGGATAAGTACACATATGAGTTAAAGTATAAATAAATGTACAATAATTTTGGTAAAGGGTATACCGAGTTGTTTCCAAGAAATTACATCCATGTATGGATACTACAAGTTGATTTGGATCTAGAATAAAAGTATCAAGGGGTAATAACTCTGAAAAGGGAACATTTATAAAAACATGGTCTTCACCTGGTGCATGAAAATGGGACTTGATACACACCTGGTTTAACACTCCTAGGGGATATGGTTTGGAAATTCACAAAATCTTTACGAACTATCATGAAGGATTTAAATAGATGATGACAATGAATGATGTAGTATAAACCTAAGATGACATAGATTAAAAAGATTTTGTCATGATTTGTACATCATATATGTAATTTTCCAGGATTACATGGTTCCCCACAATGATTATTGTTTCTTACACTATTCTTTTTGGTTTTAGTAAATTAATGGAACCCGAAGGAACTATGTTAATTTATAGTTCCATGGAAATTGAAATTATTTTCCTCCTGAGCATCCAAAAATTATCAGATAGGTAATGTAAAATCATGTTACTATGATAAAACAACTTTATAAATACATTAATCATTCTGAAATTTGATATGATCATAGGAATGAAAACGTTCTGTTGAGTCCTTCATGAAGAAACACCCACCTTCATTTAGTGGTTTCATTGATCCGCTAGTTGATGAGTAATGGATAAATACCATTAAAAATATATTTTTTGTTCTCTAATGTTGATAACATGAAATACTGATTTTGGTTTTCTATTGTTCAGAAGGATAACTGGATTTGTGGTGAAATATCATCAATAATACAAGGGAACATAATGAAATTCACTCCCCTTATTTTAATGAGTTTAAGATATTATATTTCAATATGTTCTTCCCATGTATTCTCTGTACAAAAATAGACAATTAATTACTTGAGATAATGTAGAAGGATTATGAATATGTTGATACCAATGTGGAAAATAATACAAGACTTGTGAGGTATGATTCTATAATTATCTTTCAACATAAATATAAGGTTGATCGATTCTTTGATGGCATAAAAACAAGTCTCTGAAGAGTTATATCTATAAGGGTCTATAGTATATAGGAATAAAATGTTTTATGTGATCTCAAGGTGTAAATGGAGATCAAATTTATGCATCAATAATTTTTTTTGAAATGGAAAGGAATATGGAGTTCAAAAATAACTCTAAATACCATAGAGAGAAGAATATAATCCTTCCTTTATGCCCAAAGAATAGAAGGAAAACTAGATGAAATTATCTTAAGGAGACTAATAGATGTTTTAAGTGTGTAAGGTAAATTCATCAAGAAATTTAATGATAAATTAATGGGAATAAGTTAGCTAATGATGAAAATAGAGATAAATCTCAATAGAATGCACCAACTACACTACAATGTTTAAAATGAAAGGAGTATGGGAATTATGTTAACCAATACAAAAATATGAAGGTTAATTATGATGATCAGCATCAATAACATCTTAATATGGGAGAGAAAGGTAAAACTCATGTAATCATTATTTTTAACTAGGGTTTCGATAATGGCATTGAGAAAGGTACACTTACCATCCACACTAGATCTTTTATTTTCCTGTTTTATTATGGATCTTACCATTCTTTCATATCTAAATAAGTTTATAATGGTACATATATTCCACCCAAATGATTAGTTTTAGAATTAGTATTTAATACTCTTAATCGTATGATGATCGAATATCAAGTATATGATTCAGCCTGGTTAGAGTTTGTGAGAATGTGCTTCCTAAAAATCATATCATTCATCCTCTAGTTGAATTTGATGTTGTATTATTAATGGATTTTCCTTCTCTACATATATCCCAAATTAATTTCTGAGGATGGAACAACATGTTTAATATTCTAAACCATCATATAATCATCTATCAGTGCGATGATAAATATAAAATCATGATGGAAATCACATCCATTGTATATGTTTTTATTCCAATAAAATATCTGTGTTTATCTCATATGGAGAGGAAGAAACTCAAAATATATGATATGCCTATTTAGTGGGAATTTATTGATGTTTTTATTGAATATTTTCCCTACCTTACAAAAAATAATTATGGTTCTTAATAGAACTCATACCTAGTGCAATGCATATTTCAAAGACTCACTATAAAATGGCCCTATTTTAGTTGTATGAATTGAAAAAGGAACTCCAAGAGAACCTTGAAAAAGTATCCATTATGTAAAGTATGTCAACTTGGGGTACACGCATTTCTTTTGTTAAAAATAGGATAGATCTATGCGACTCTATATTGATTATTAAGAGCTAAATAGGATCATGATCAAGAACTGGTATCCTATATCCCGTATTGAAGACCTATTTGATCAACTACATGAAGAAAAAAACTTTTTCAAAGATTTAACAATAATCTAGATATCTTTAATTGAAGATCAAGAAGAGGGATATACCCAACAAACAATTTTGTACACGGTATGGACACTATGAATATATAGTTTTGTAATTCGGTCTTTCGAATTCCCATGAAATATTTATTGGTTATAAGAATATATTCTTTAGATATTACATTTATTTATTTGAGGTAGTCTTTATAAATGATATTATTATCTATTAATAGAGTAAGGAGAATCCTGAAGATAAATTTAATATTTTTTAAAATACACTAAATAAGGAGAAACTATATGAAAAATTTACAAAGTATTAATTTTTTCTAGAAAAGGTTTTGTTTTGTGGTCATATAATCTCAAGAGAGGGTATATATATAGATCCATACATGAATAAGGTTATTAAATATTTCCCTATACCAACCATGCAGACTAAGATCTATAGTTTTCTTATTTTACTAAATATTATGACTAGTTTGTGGAGAATATATCCTGATTATCTAATCCACTCACCATGTTTACTCAAAAGAGGGCCATATTCCACTAGATAGATTAGTGCGAGGAAACTTTTAGGGAACTGAAGAGAAGATTAGTCAGTGCACTTGTGCTTATATTAACCTACGGTGAAGAATTTATTTTAATATATAGTGATAAAACCAAGAAGGTATTGGAATGTGTGATTATATAGAAGAACATGTTAATAGATTATGTCTCATGAAAATTGAAGGTTCATGATATATATCACCCAACTCATGATTTAGAGTTAGTTGTGGTAATTTTTTTCATTAATGAAAGGAAGAAATTATATGTATATAGAAAATTATGATATATACACCCATCAAGAATGTTTAAAGTATATATTCATACAGGAGGAGTTGAAAATGTGCCATAGAAGATGGTAATAGCTGATTAAATATTTTGACTGCTCAATACATAACCACCTTAGCAAAGGGAACAAGGAGGCTGATGCTTTGAGTTATGAAAATCATGTTAACTTATCCTTGATGAGGATAAAAAATATCCAATATTTTAGGTTTTTCAAAGGATTTATTTGAAAATATTTAAGGAATGGGAGAAATATAATATTTCTCAACTAAATTTTTAACCATCAATCTATGTGAAGATTAAAGACGAATAAAAGGAAGATATAGACATGAAAAAGAAGGTCAGAAGTTTTTTTTAAGCTTAACCATCCTAATTAGTGAATTATAAGGTTTATTAGCTAGGTATGTGTTCTGTTGATATCATATTTTAAGAAGGGGTTGATATAGTAATATCATATTTCTTTATTCTCAATTCATCATAGAAGTGTGAAGATGTATAGATATTTGAAAGACTACTTATAGTATGATTGTATAAATAGATATATCGTAGAGTTTTTATCAAGGTGTTTGGTATATCCATATGTTAAGTATTAGAGATAAGGGTCAAAGGGGATGTTACATCCATTTCCAATACCAGAACGGAAATGGGAAAACCTCACTATGGAATTTTCCATCAGACTCTCCACAAAATATAAAGGGAATAATGTTATATGAGTTGGAGTAGATCACCGTAAAAAGTATAAGAAATTCAATAATATAAAATAAGATTGATCTCTAGATTATATTTATAAGATATACACTAATTAAGTGATTTGTTTTCATTAAGTACCACATTCCATTATGTTTGATCGGGATTTGAGGTTTACCTCCATGTTCTAGAAATATATTCAAATTGATATTGATATTGAGTTTAGTTTCCACATTGTGTATCATACTAGAATATATGATTAATCTAATAGAACAATTTAAACACTATAGTATATATTGATATCTTGTTCTCATTTTTTGAGGGTGTTTTGGATCAACACCTTCCTCTAGTTGAGATTTCATACATCAATAGCTTTCACTTGAGCATTTAGATTGCTCCATTTGAAGTCATCTATATAGGGAAGTATAGAACTCCAATATAAAAGAATGAATTTGAAGAAATAATAGTATTGAGACATGATGTAGCTAAAAAATAGTAGAAAAGGTTATATCTATTCTGTAACAACTCAAGGTAACTCGAAGTCGGTAGAAAATTTATGCCGAAAATTGCTAGTGTCACTTGGAATTTGAAGTTTGTAACGAGGTGTTTCTAAGAATTTATCTATGGATAAAAGTATTGAGATTCATAAATAAGGGAAAACTAAACATCAGTTATTTTGGTCGCATTGAAATTCTTGATTGTATCGAGATGGTAGCCTATCAGTTGGTGATTTCACCAAACCTCTCAAGTTCATGATGTGTTCCATATATCTTTTCTGAGGATGTACATAACTGAACCACAACATATACTAAAATTAGAGTTCATGCTTATGGATCAAGACATTTCTTACTAGAAATAATGGGTGGAGATTCGAGATCAAATAGAAAAAATTCTATGAACAAATACAACTAACATGGTTAATGTTTTGTGGTGAAACCATCGGTTTGAAGAAGCTATGTGGGAACATGAGGATGTGATGAGGAAGAAGTATCCACATTTGTGTGTATCAAAATGATGTAATTTTTATTTAGGAATTAATTTTAATGGGGAAACAATGTAACAACCTATGTTTTTATGAAATATATTTTTTGAATAAATTTAATATTTTCAATTTCTTATGTTACACGCAACACCGAGTTTTATTAAACCATGACAAACTATAATTTTATTTATTTAAACATGACCATTACTAATTGGTCATTAAAAATAGTATAATGAATAATAATAACAAAAGATTTGATATTAAGTATTATTTTTTATATAAATAAAATGTATTGTAAAAAAAAGTACTTAATTTTTGGGTAGTCTTTATATGTTTCAAAAATAAAATTTTCTAAAAAAATGTTTTTTATTTATTTTTGTGAACAATAAAAAAATATTTTTTTCTATTTTATAAAATTATTTTTATAAATTAAAATTATTTTTTAAATTCATCTTTTCAAAATTGTCTTTGGGTGATTTTTTGGATTTTTCAAAAAAGATTAATTTTTTGACGAATAGTGAAAAATATAAGTTTTTATTTAAAAATGACCTATAGTTTAAATATTTTATTACATTTATTTTTTTAAATGGGTATAGAATTAATATTATTTAAAATATTTATTTAAAATATTTATCAATAAATAAAATTTATTTCATTATAATCATTTTTATATGGAATTTTGATTTAAAAACTTCTAAAATGTTTGAACATTTTCTCTTTAGAAAACTGCTTTCTTGAGGAACCTACATGTTTAATTTTACATTAATTTTTTTCAATTCTATTATTATAATTTGGAGAAAAAAGATTCTATATTTTTAATAATCATGATTTATATTATCTAATATGTTCAACTAATTTTTTCCTTAATGAATAGTAAAAATAGTAAAACATTTTTCCACGGTTAAGGTAAAAATTGATTTACCAGGAGGATAAAATAATTAGATAAGAATTTTAAATTACCAAAAACTTGTAAAACACCCATAGTTTGGATATATAAATACCTTATAATGTCTATGTCTTAATAATGGTTCATTTTGGAGCCTTTTGTCATGTAAAAAATATGGCTACACCTTTTTCCTTCTGAAAAACTATAGTTGTGATACTCACCTAACTTATAAAAGGAAACACTTCTCTTATCCTATTCACACTTCCAAACCATTTGGATCAAAAATTACCTACCCAAATCATTTCCTTAATTTCCTCCACTCATCTTAGAGTCCTTATTTTGAATAGAAATCCAACCTGGGAATGGTGTTGGTGAAAACCAAAACAATCTATGTAAAGAAGAGGTAGCATCCCTAACTGAGCATTTTGTTATATTTCACAATCCACCTCATTATATTATTATTAAAACTCTATGATATAATAAATTCAGTGTATTATATATACTTATATTTTTTTCTTACGTGCATGACCTAAAAATACACTACTTCCATCTAATGGGATATGAAATCATCATTATTGTGTACGACGGACTACTGCCTCGTGACCCAATACTATTATTTTTCTATACCCACATATCATGGATGAGTATAATGATTGATTAAACGTTTATATATCATATATATGATATCATTATACTTCTAGAATTATTATGCCATATATACATTCTTAAATTCCATTCATTGGTAATATAATAAAGTCGCTCTTGGGTACGGAAGACTACAACCTCGTGAATTGATGTGATTCTTTCATGCTTTACCTGGAAGGTAATAAAGATGAGATTATTATAAATTGGTGATATATAAAACATAAAAATTATTCTATAATGGTAATATATTATTTACATTTATTATTGGAAGCAAGGATGTTCTTTGCTGGAAATGGAGTATAGTTTGTGTTTAATGTCAATCCAGTTTGGGTTGATCAGGGGGATTGAATGTCAAGTGATCATATAGAATATGATAAAGCTGGTGTTTATTGTGGAATAGTTTTCTAGTGTTTTCCATATTTTGGACCTCAAAATTAATAGTTTTTTTTTTCAGAAAAGGATGGTTTTCTACATAGGTATTAAGTTGAATTGGATTTATGGGAACAATTTGCAGATCATGGAATATGGTATGTGGAATGGAAAAACGCAAACCATGTAGTGAGAATGGTTCACAGAGTGGAAAATAGAATGCAAAATGAATATGTATAATGGTCTATGTATAGAGAATATGGTTCATGGGAAAGGCATGTGGTTCACATAAGGAAAACAGTTTGTGGGATGGTGTGTCATTCACGAAAACAAGGCAGAGTTTTGAGAAGCTGCAAAGGGTTTCATTTGCAGAAACGAGGTGGTCATTTGTGCCACCGCGTAGGGAGAATGGAAGTACATAGACTGTGTAGGGAATATGGTTCATGATTGATACATGTTATGCAGTAAAGGTGGATTCGTTTCAAAGATTTTATAAATATCATTTTAGTGGATTATGTAGATATATTTTCTTATATAAGGTTAATTAACCCGTTCATTAAAGTGCGTGACTGAGATTAAAAACTTGGAGAATTTTAGTGAAGTCCAGAGTGGTTCATGGGAAGATAACACTGCGAAGGTGTTTCTGATTAGAAATTCAGAAGAATTTGGTGATGTTTCAGGTGGTCTGTGATAATAATATTCTATGTAGGATAGGTTGTACGTAGAGGAAGAACTAGATCCATGGTTCTCTTGTAGTATGAAGAGAAGAATAGTTCATAGAAGGCATGTTGTCTATAGAGGATAAACAGTGTGTGGAAGTAGGGACAGTTTAAAGAGAATGGATGGTTCACAGAGTAGAAGTATTCTGTGAAGTACAAGGGGTACATGGTGGAGCCTAGTAAGAGGAGGAAGGATCACAATACACAGAGGAACATTCTCGTTCACAGAGAAACAGTTTGTGAAGTAATAGTGTAAGGAAGTGTGAATTACACATATGGGTGATAAAGATACTTCAATAGAGCATCTATATGCAGTTGTATATACATGATTTAATTCCAATCCATTAAATATAGCTTAAACTCAATAAACAATGTTTAGAATCTTCCCAACATAGTGAGATTGGGAGAGTCAATAGGAGGGATTTGTGGGATGCATTGTGCTATCCCAAAAACCTTGAAAATCCAGTGTCCCTGGAATAGAGTGACTATGATAAACTCTTTTACTCCAAAACTAGTGAAGATTAGTGGACATTGGTATGACCGACAACCTATCGGTGTATGCTCCTTGGACATATCCCTTAGTGGTGAACTATGAAAAATTGATGTTTCTTTGATTTTCATGTGATTATTTTATACACATTCTCATCAGATAGATTTAACAGGTTCCTACCAATGTCGGAATAAGATCTGTCACTTTAAAATAAATATTTGATACCCTGATTCACCCCTCCTCTCTAAGGGTGTTCCAAGATCCTTCAAGTGGTATCATATGGTAAAGGTTAATTGTGATAAATCTAACCTCAATTTATACCATGGAGAATATAGTGAATGTCAGGGGAGTCCCCTTCTTTGATGGAAGCAACATTCAGATATGGATGAATTGGATGAGATCTCATCTAAGATATCTTGGAATAGAAGCCATGTTATGCACTACACAACCAATACTGGTAACGATCCTACTAGGTTGTCTATGAATAATACAGATAAGAAAATGCTTGATGCAGATGCAAAAGCAAAGAATGCCCTCACTATAGCTATTTATGATCAGATATATCTAAAGGTTATGAGTTTTATGTCAACAATGATTATGTGGAAGAAACATGATAATATTTATGAAGGTGTGTTGGCGCTAGAATTCGGGATAGAGAAGAAGCCCAAAAGAAGGCCCCATTGACGACCTCGTGAAGCCATTTCGTGGAGTTCCTCCTGGCCTCGCGGGCCCACCGCAGAGCAAGGAGGTGGGATGCTCCATGAACGCATTTGACATTTGTGAGTCCGCTGTGGAGCAAGGAGGTGGGATGCTCCACGAACACATTTGACGTTCACGAGCCCTCCGAACAACAAAGAGGCGGGACGCTCCGTGACCGCATTTGACATTCGTGATCCGCTGCGAAGCAACCTAGTCACTCTTCGCAACGTGTAAATATCTGCTTCACGGTTCCTCATGCCTAATAATACCAGACCCCCCTTGAGCCCAAAGGATGGACAGTCTGACCTTTCGACTTCCCAACTTCTGAATCATGAAGTATCCTACTACTCTGCAAACCACGAGTTGTGCAAGGTACTTTTTCTTCTCGAAGTGCCTCCCATTTTTCTCATTTTGATCCCCTCTTCCAAGAGGGATTCCCTTCACGAAGAAAAAGGGCCTTCGCGAAGGAAGGGGATCCCCAAGGGCACCTAGGTCATCACAGAGTGTTTATACTTCGTGAAACACAATTCATGTACACAAGATCCCCATGATAAGGTAGGGTCACTTTACATCATGAAACACATTGCTTCACGACACATTTCATCACGAGGAAAATTTGCTCCACGAGGAAGTGCTCTGAGAATTCCTTTCCACTTCGCGAAGCACCTCTCATATGCACCACCACCCTATAATTTGGCTGAGGTGCCCAAATTCGCGAATCACACCACTTCTCAAGTTCCCTCCTCCATGCAGAGCAACAGAGCTTCACAAGGCCTCTACCTATGAACTCCTTTTCTTGGAAATCCCTTTTCCGGTGCGACCCTCCAGGTTTGAACGATGTGATTTTTTGATCCCCTGGATGACACCACCCATTCCATTGCTTTGCCTGATGCTTCTTCACATAGACACGCTAATGGATATTGTTTCTTCGCATAGCCATGATAACGTCGGCCCCTAGATGGTTCAATTAGTGACACCCCCTCACCACGGCCTTTCATGTCCCCTCTCTACACCAAGGAGAAGAGGTTACCGGTTATGTATGTCCTAGGGGTGCAGAGCAAACTCATCTCATCCGAGCTGCAAGACGTTAAACTGCCAAGCACCATCGTCCTCAGCACATGACAGTAAATTGTGACCTCACCCCGTTCCTCGCACGTAGGGTGCCCCACCTCAGACATTCTCCATTCCCACTCGTCCCCACGGGGATGGGATCACCCCTCATAAGGTATGATATCCTCCTTTTTGGAGTGGCGTTTGTCTTCAGGGAAAGGGCAGCCACCTTGGTGTAAGCCCCTAACAATTCATGTAGGAGGCAGTATCCCTGCTCCTCCTCACTTACTTGGTGCCAAGGCCAGCAAAGTGTGTGATGGGGAACAGTGCTCCTCATTTATTTATTCCTGAAACCCTCTCCCATTGCGCTTTGTTTCCCTCAGGCCTCCATCCTGGACTAAGTCTCAATCGTTCTCTCCTTGGGCCACTCAACGCGTAAGACCCAATCCACTTCCCACATATGCATCTTTCGCGACATAATCGTCACATATCTGTTGCCTCTTATTTCTCTCACCGAGCATGGCTCACGTGGGATTAGAGTAAGCATTGAACCTGGCACCCACACCGCCAAACCTGAACTACGAGAAATTTGATCCCTGTCAAGGTAGGGAACGTAGGAGGCCTCTCTGAGGTTCAAGACCACCACCCGATCGTTCAAACCTCCTTCACATCGGTTCACCAACACCCTCAACAGCCTCATACTGTAATCCCCATTCACCATTTTTACCCGAACTATGAGGACATTGATCTATGTCAAGGAATGGTATGTAGGAAACCTCCACGAGGTTCAAGTCCAACAACCATTGGCCCAGACTGTCTCCGTGTTGGTGTGCCAATCCCCTTACCGGAACTACGAGGACATTGATCCATGTCAAGGCATGGTACGTTGGAAGCCTCCCTGAGGTTCAATCCCACAACCCGGTCGTTGCGACCTCCTTCACGTCGGTTCATCAACACCCTAATCCACCTTAGAGAGTAAGCCCCATCCACCATTTTTCACCCGAACTAAGAGGAATTTGATCCTTGTCAAGGCATGGTACAAAGGATGCCTCCACGAGGTTTAATCCAAACAACCATTGGCCCCGGACGTCATTGTGTCAGTGTGCCAATCCCTTTTCTTGAACTACGAGGACATTGATCTATTTCAAGGCATGGTACATAGGAAGCCTCCCCAAGGTTCAAGCCCACCACCCAGTCATTCCGACCATCGTCACGTCAGTTCACCATCACCTTGGGTAGCCTAAAGTGTAGTCTCCACACCCATACTTGAACTACATGGTATTTGATCCTTGCTAAGGCAAGGTACGTAGGAAGCCTCCCTAAGGATCATTCCCAAAAACCAGTGGATCCCAGGTCCACATTCATGTCATTTCACCGATGCCACATGCTAACCCAAACTATGAGGACTTTGATCCCTATCAAGGTAGGGTACGTAAGAAGCCTTTCTAAGGTTCAAGCCCACCACCACCTAGTCGTTCCGACCCCCTTCACGTCGGTTCTCTCCCCGTCCCACATGATGTTAAACTGTATTCTCCCTCCAAAATATGTGGTCTTTGACCCTCGCCATGGTATGGTATGTAGGAATTCTCTTCGAGGCTCAAGCCCAAAACCATTGTCACCCAATGACGGTTCCATCCCATTCACAGAACCCTCCATCATCCATCCTGATTCTTACTCAGGCTGCCACATCCCTGTGGGATCATGCCACTCTACTCCCCCATTCCGTCAAATAATATTCATGAAGCCACCCACGTGTTAGACCCAATATCGGTGTCCCCTATAGGGGGTTCCTCCACCTGATCCACTCTAATAAGTGTTCCGATCAGCCTGATCCATCTCCACTAGATGATAAACATGTGGCATACCCTATGTCAAACATAGAAAGCTGAGGAAAACCACAGATACATTCCCATGGAATAAGATTCTTCGCGTTCGTTGTTGGATTCCTCGGGCTCTTGTGCCCTCGATAAGCCCTATAATATGAGACAAGAGACAGACACACCAATCCCCAGCGTCTAGACACGCCAGTGATCCCCAGTGTGACTACACCCCTAACTGAAGGTTGCTGCCCTGACCAGACCCATTAGAATGTCCTAACAGAAGCAGTGTACTTAACTAGTGTCCATGATGATATCGCGCTGGGAAGAGTTTCACGAACAACGTCTTAAGTCTATGAGGGAGCCTCGATCTATGTGATGAGTTCTGAGGAGGAATCCACGAAAGGAAGAACTGACATCCCATCATACCGTTTCGATCAAGGAGAAAACGTCCCTGAATAAGGAGAAGATGCCACCCACCTTTGGAAAGCAGAAATGCGGGGCAACCAAAAAAGACGTGTCTCTCGTCCCCGAATGAGACTGACACGCAAGCACCCCGGTGAAAGCATCGGAAACAAAAATGGTGAACCCGATGTAAAATTATTCTCCTCGATATGGTGATTAGTTGTGCTCAATGAATCTATGGATTGTCGTGTCACCAGATCTAGCTATCCAGTGCTGGGTCCCGCCATGCAAATAGCGGTCCTGGCATGAAACTCACCAAAATTTGGGGAAGTAGAATGTTAGACATTCCGTTCTGCGATGCTTGTCAGTGTGGATACCTCTTACCAATCACGGAAGATGGGATGGCTCTAGGGCATTGGTCATCAATTCCTTTTTCTTTCAGTCCTAACAAGTTCATCCCTCTATTTCCCATGAATCAGGTTGCTGTTGCAGGAACACGATCACTGTCTGCCCATCTACGCAGGGGCAGGGGTGACGCTAGCACAGTCGCTCCGCGTGGCTTCACTGCTTCCATGACGGCCTCTATGTCCACGACCGTGGGCCTCCCACGCCCCATCTCCCCATCGAAAATTATCCAACGAAGGGTAATTAATGACCTTGTGCATCGTTACGAGGAGGATAGAATCATCCCCACCTGGGATATGGCCTGCATGGATCTGGAAACATCCATGTTTTTCCATCAACGCTGCCTCTGAGGGCCGCGAAAGAGCCATTGCTCCCCACCCCGACATACAACCGCTTCAAGAGCCTGTCCCTGGAGCGCCTTGACGACTCCCCGGCTTACTCTGATGAGTTAGGAAATGTCTGATCCATCCCTCTCAGAGTCCCGATCCAAGGGCTCCTAGAAAGGGCTCCCACCCAGCCGCTTTAGCGCCGCCACCCGATCTTGGCGGAGGAGGAGCAGGTAAGCTATGCACCTGCACCACCAGCCCCAGCTCGTTTGACCCGACGCTAGCATCGGGAATGAGCTAAGGAGGATACCCGCCATGGGGAGTCAACGTCGATGTCTACTATGGCCTGGGCCACTACCGATGCATACCATCAAGCCCCTACATACGCCGCGCATGGTAACCTCTGCACCCAACCGGGATCGAGGCCCCAACCGCCCCATGGGAAGGCTGTGTCGACTCTCCTCTTCGTAGGCACTAACAATGGTAACCACGAACCAACCCACAACAATGCCACCCTGCACAGAAGTCCACCTCGTACCGCCAAAACAGAGAGTGTGGGCCTTCCCAACTTCTAGACCCAGCACGGAAGCCTCTTCTGCGCCCATTACACTTAGTATGTAGTCATTCCTCTTTCCCCTGACGGCTGATGTAGGGACATTCAATATCTAGTCTCTCTACGACGTGGGGATCCTCCCTACATCCTCTTCACAGCTGGTAAAGTTCCTCCTCACCCCAACAACTAAATGGGTGAAGGTCAACCTTGCTCCACCCACACCAATCATGGCGGTCCTCCATAGGCTCCTGCTTGTCCCATCGGAGGTTTTAACCACTCTGGAATTATTTATGGAGGTCCTCCCCATGTCCCTTTCGACATTTTTCCTGGTACTCCTCGCACCCTGGCTTTCTCGGGTCGAAACCCTCTCCACCCTAGCACCAGTGCGGTCGAAGAACCCCATGTCATAAATCAGCCTTATCCTGAGGAGCCACCTAGGGGCATGAAGGTGGCACGTCACCGCCACAAGAAGAATCTGAGGAAGGCCCTGATGGATATAAAACCAGTCTGCTTCTCAGAATCTGAAGCGGAGTATGACTCATCTTGGGAACCCTCCCCTCGCTCATCTGAGTCAAGGGCCTGGGCAGGAACAAGGCGCATCAGCCTGGTGCTCCTAGAAAGGGAGGTCCATAGGATTCTCGCCTCCCTCTACAGGTATATCCAGAAGGATGAAACATGGTGACCCCGCAGGTCATGTTCGTGCAATCACCACCATCATTGCCGAAAGTGCTCTCTACCTCCACAAGAGATCACGAAGAGCTGTTCTGAGGACCAATGGAAGGCAATCAGTAGCATGACCCACCACTAGTAGCCCTGGTCTCTGAGCCAGGAACATTGGCCGCCAGCCCCTCTTATCACGACGTAGCATCCAGGTCGCTACACTCTTCCGAGGACAGCCCGAGAATCGGCGGCCAGTTAGCCCACTCGCCATACTCTCCATCGGCCAGCCTGTCCTCCCAATGGTCTGCCTCAGTACCACTACCAGTTCCTCAACCGCCCCCATTTGGAAAGTGGGGAAATCAGGGGCCAGACCTGGAATTTGAGCTGTGGAGCTTCTGGGGCATCCTTGCAGCGGACCACTTCCCCGAGATGTTCTGGCCTATAGCAGCAATGGATTTCTACATACCTGATTCCCTCACCCCAGAGGAAGTTGAGTGTTTACGCTACACTATCTAGGTGACACATTTCAGTATCCGTCATCAGCGTGTGTTTTACCAAGGATCCAAGCACATTTTCAAGACATCAGCGAGTAGTGTCGTCTATTAGATCTGGTCGCGCTCCCTATGGCCCAGCTCCCCGAGTCACCAGGTCGTCGTGAGGCCCTCCAGAAGAAATGCATTCAGATTATCAAGGTACTCCAAAAAATCATCAGGTAGGCTACCCCACACGTAAAAATCCATGGCTGGGGGAAGTATGCATCCCTTCTCTTCAGTCCCATCTGGTGGCAGCCCGAATCACTATGCAATATCGAGGACATTCCCCCAAAAGGGGTCATGGTCCACATGGCCGACATAGTGGACAAGGAGGGCAGGTTGGAGTTTTTCGACAGAGACTTACCCCATGAGGGTGTGCCACAACTGTTGGATCCATCAGGGAGGATTACTCCTTAGTAGAGGAACCTCCTAGGACTCCTTGTGCCCACAGAGGCGTTGGTACTTGGCTTGAATGCCGGTAAGGGAAATGAGCATGTGGAACTGTCAAGTACTCCGACCCGTCTTCCTCAGCGTAGATGATGGAGGAAGACTCCGAGAAGGCCATGTTGCACCAACAACTTGCTGAGCAGAAGAAGTTGGTCGACAAACTCCTGGATGAACTCATTGTAGAGAGACGCCCGACTATGGTGATCCTAGGCCACATCAGCAGGGGCAGTAACAACTACCCCTCGGCGAGATGCCCCCCAGAAACCCTGATCATACCGCTCCTGCGGACAGAGCTGAAGCCGGGGCACACGGAAAAAGGGCACGGTATGTATCACCAAACCCTCCTTAATGGCGCAACAATCCAAGGAACCCCATTAGGGCTCCTTTGGCAGCCCCATGGGCCGCTCCTCCACCCACTCCACGAGCCATTGAGCCTATTTACCATATTGAAGAGCCTGGAAACACGCTCGTGGTTAGGGATCCCCGTCAAGATAGGGACCCCCGCCCAGATGATCCTATGGTGGCCCTCATAGATCGCCTTGAGGAATTGGAAATGCAGTAGGTGGAAATCTCACCAAATGGAAAGTCATACCCGGCGTGGGTGGATGATATTTCAGCCCCTCTAGGTTTTAGAAACCCCACCTTCTACCCCTTTAATGGGAATGGGGACCCACCACATCACCTGTCCCAATTCAACTCAAGATGTGGGCCCATGTTAGGCACTCTAGAATAGTAGGAGGCTACCAAGATCCATTGTTTTGTTCAGACACTATAGAGGTCAGCATTCATCTGGTACAACCAGCTCCCTGTCAGATCTGTGACCAGCTGGGAGGACCTTCGCATGTAGTTCCTCTACCAGTTCAGCTCTACCACCCAGAAAATGAGCATCGCAGACCTCTTCAAGTGCAAGCAAAGGCCTGATGAGCGAGTTGTAGACTTTATCGCCCGGTGGAATGGGCTTACATACTCCCTTGACATGCCACTGACTCAGGAGAAATTACTGACAATGGGCATAGAGAACATCAAGATAGAACTGGTTCCTTCTCTGATCACCCAAAACTACCCTGGAGGATTCTGAGACATCTCTGACAAGGCCCAAAGTCTTGTGGAATCCCTAAAATAGGCCAGCTAGGCACATCCGTTGCCCCCTGTGATTCCAGAAAAAAGAGCTTCCAGAGCCGAGCCTTCCACAGTGGACCAAATAGAAGACCCAAGACAGATGGAGTTACTACCAATGGCACCGACCCTACAGCCTCGCAGAGGTCCTCCTCATCAGGCACAACCTCCGGCTCAGTAGCATCCTCAGAATCGGCACGCGGCCCTGCATAATGCACAGCCACCGCCCAGGCGGGGAAATTAGGGTCCACCTCCTCGAGAGGCCTCTCCTACTCCTCATTAGGGATAGGCTCCAAGGGCCCCCTTTCTAGAAATAAGATACCAGACATACTTGTTCAGCGAGAATCAGGTCCCCAATTACTTCCGTAGCGCCCTCGAGTAGGGGATTGCACGCTTTCCTGAGTGCAGAAGGTCAGAAGAGGCGAATATCACTGATCGCCCCAACTACTACCCCTACAATCAAATTCTGGGGAAAACCCTCAAGAAGTTTTATGTGTTTAAAGACTGGCTCCAAGACCAGGTCGATAACAACATATTCAGGCTGGGTCTGGCCCCAACATAAGTGGCAGGAGTCATTGTATGGCCAGACAACGGTAACGACAACGAAGGCGAGTGGCAAAGGTTTTCTAACCGCAGGTCCCATAAGTATGATGATTGGATGGTTTAGAAGACGGGTTTTCACACCCATGGCATCATTCAGGCACACTACATCAGCTAGAAACATTAGAAGCTATGGCCACCACTTCAGCATCATCATATCAGTCGACCTCTTCTCATAAGAGCAGGCATCGGCGGCACAAGAAGAAACAATGCGCCCCTCCAATGTTGTTGTCGTCTCACACTCTCAGTGACTTCATGCCCCTTAAGATGTGTATCCCTACCAGAATCCACCCAGTAGTGGATGACTCTTCAAGTGATAGTCAAGGGTATATATCAGTCAATTCTGTTGAGTTTCTAAACCTCTATATGACTCCCGATGAGGGGGAGTTCTCGATGAACCTCCCCAACATCCCCAGCCGATGCCAATGTCAGCAGAGCCGCGACCGTATGGGTTGTCGAGGCACATCAGTTGGCACCTCCAGCTAGTCTGTGCATGCCACTGAGAATAGAAAGCAGGCCCAGCGCAGAGCTCAGCACTCGCAGCCTATTCATCCGGTGTCGTCAGGACCGCATCCACCACCGTTTGTGCTACTAGATCAGGCAGAGCTACATCGTCCTAGCCGCGACTAGTCTCATCCTGCTACAGGAAAATCTTAGTCGTCTAGTCCTTTTCTGAAAGTGACTCTTCGGGCTTCAACTAGTGATCAGCGGGATGTGTCCAGCACCATCCAGCCGTCGGTCCAGCCGACAGGGCCCTCCATGTCTCCAATCACAGAGCAACCTCCAGTAAGCATAAATTCATACCTACTGCGGAAGTATGATGTTCTCAATCACCTCGCCGACATCCTAGCAAGGCTTTCCACCCCTCATGTCCTTCGCCTATCATCAGATATGTGTGAGGCCATTGCTGAGGCTTTAAGAAACCCTCTCCAGTTTGAAACGGAGGTAGCACCTGTAGAAGCCTTTCATGCTAAAGCAGTCGAGGATGCTGAATGTCAGGCCATCATTTAGTTCTCAAGAGAGGATGAACGATCCCCCATACAGGGGTACATCCGCCTACTGTATATCACCGAACAATTTAACTACATGGAGGTTCTCCGCTATCTCGTTGACACTAGCTCCAGGATCAACCTTATCTTGACATGGACATTGCAGATGTTGGGGTTATCTGAGAATGACCTGACTCCCTACGATTTAAGGATTTAAGGACATGGAAAGATAGAGTCCATCCTGGTCAACAATATTCATCTGAAGACCTAGTTCGGTGGCCTAGTTTCCAGTACTGAATTTATGGTCATCTCCCAAGACATCGTGTCAATGCATTGATGGGAAGACCATGTCACCATTTTCACATGGTGGTCCCCTCGTCATATCACCAGTGCCTCATGTACTCCCTAAATGGTCGAGTGAGCATACTCCAAGAATCTCCTTTTGCCTCTTGTGAAGCCCATTATCTCAATGCTAATCATTACAAGAGAAAGTATAAGCAGATTCTTGAAAGTGGGGTTGATCCCACCATGCTCGCAACTAACCTTTGGGTAGGTCTGGGTGATGCCTACGTTTTCTGAATCCACTGATGGGAGGCGACAACCCCGTACATGGGGAAATATTTTTTTGTCTCCGTTATAAGAGGAAGGAATATTCCCAATTCTAAGGGCCGACGAAAAATCACCTCGTACTCCTACACAAACCAAGCTCTGGTAATCCTAGAACATTCTACCCCCGTACTGTATTAGGATGTCCGCCCCATGGCCACGGCAATACATCATACTTTCAGGTTTCTCCGGGCTGGAATAAGCTGGATTTGGCCAACGCGCCACTACTACTTTGATATTATCAAGTGTCGCCCCTTGGGCCGGAGACCAGATGGGATCAGGTCGACAGACTTTGTTGTGATGGTCTCCGCAGCGCTGGAGTTCCCCGATGCAATGACATCTGTCTCCCAAGTTGGTACCAGTCTACTATTGGGGTCTGGGAACTCAGGATAAAATTTCCCCACAAGAAGATCCCTCAATAAGTGGAGAAGAAGATATAGGGGACGCTCCCCCTGCCTTTGAAGAAGGTGTCTCTGCCATGGTCGATGAACAGGTACAGGTGAACCTTGGTATCTAGGCATATCTGAGACCCACATTGATCAGTTTTGTCATGTCCCTCAAGGAGAAACATCGGTATGTGGATTTCCTGAAGCAGCACCGTGATGTGTTCACCTGGAGTTACGACGAGATTCCAGGACTAGATCCTTATGTATTCTTCCACCACCACAGTCTCCCTAAAAGTCATCTCGGGTTCAAGAAGCCTCCCAGAAAGATGCACCCTTCTCACTGTGCCATGGTTGAGGCCGAAGTTGAAAACCTCATCACTGCCAACTTCATCAAGGAGGTCCAGTACCCCATGTGTCTTGCCAAAATTGTTCCAGTCAGGAAGAAGAATGGACAGATCAGAGTCTGCATTGACTTCTTAGATCTCAATCATCACTGTCTGAAGGATGATTTTCCCCTTCCAGGGACGGAGCTCTTGATTGACGCTACGGTAGGGTTCCAAGCCCTCTCCTTCATGGATGGTTACTCCAAATATAACCAGATCTGGATGTCCCCCAAGGACGAGGAGTCCACATCTTTTAGGGTTCCCCAAGGTACTTTATTTTACTAGGTTATGCCCTTCGGCCTGAATAATGCTGGTACCACCTATTAGCGGGTCATGCAATGCATATTCAATCCAATCCTTGGTACATTGGTGGAATGATATGTGGATGATCTAGTGGTCAAATCTCTCCAGTGCCAGGACCATCTCAAGGACCTTGAGAAAGTGTTTGGATTCCTCCGTTCTCACCATCTGAAGAAGAACCCGCTGAAATGTGCCTTTGAGGTCACCTCCAGGAAGTTTCTTGTCTTTTTTTTCAGGTACCGAGGAATCGATATCGAACTAGAGAATATCAAGGAAATCATCCAGATGCCTCCCCCGAGAAATATTCGGGAGCATCAAGGTTTCCAAGGTCACTTAGCCTACAAATGCCAATTCATTTCGAATTTGGCTAGCAAGTGTAAGCCTTTTCCCGGATCATGAAGAAAAGCTCTTCCTACGAATGGGATGAAGAGTTCTAGACAATGTTTGAGGAAATTAAGCAGTATCTGCTACAACATTCGGTCATGATGTCACATGTATCTTGAAATCCACTAATTAGGTATGTGACTACCCTAGAACGATCCCTCGGTGCCCTTGTCACCCAAAATATCAATGAGGGGACAGAAAACAGTCTCTACTACCTCAGCCACATGCTCCTCGATACAAAAAACATATACTTCCCCATCCATAATAGCTGTCTTTCATTGGTATTCATAGTACAGAAATTGTGACACTACCTGCAGCACCATCCGGCACAGTTGGTGTCTCATGTAGACCCGCCGATGTACATTCGAATCACCCCATGTTGACCAGCCATCTATCAAGATGGGTGGTAATACTATAGCATTTCAACATCATATTTTTCCCTCATAAAGATATCAAGGGACTGGAATTGGGAGACATTCTTGATGCCCATAGAACCCCTGCAAACCAATCCCTGGACTTGGATTTTCCCGAAGAGGCAATCCTCTCAGTAGATCCATCCATCCCATTTTGGCAGATGCATTTTGATGGCGCCTCCCGGAGCCCCACCAGAAGGAGACACAATGATCCTAGGATCAAAAGTGTGGGAATGTGTATTGTCTTTATTATCTCGTCATAATCCATTCTTTTATACTCATTCCTGTTGTCAGAAGGCTGCACTAATAATGAGGCAGAGTATCTGGCTCTTATCAATGGCCTCGAGCTAGCTCTCGAGATTGATGTGCCCCATTTGCATGTGAAATGGGATTCTAAACATGTCATCAAGAAATTAAATAGTGGATATGTTTTCAGAAATCCATAGCTCATACCATTATTGGAGCGCATCCTCCATCTAATGGCCCGGTTTCCATCCTGTCCAGATGTTACTCATGTACCTCAATCTCAGAATGGTCAAGCTGATGCCATGGACGGCCTGGCTGCATCACTTGCAGATCCTGAGTAGGATAATCTGATCATACAGGTGGCACGTCAGAGATTCATTTCCCCTGTCACCCCGGAGGATGATGACGGCCTGCGAGTAAGCCATCTTACCATCAGGACCTCCACGTTAGGACTCCCAGGTTCTTTAGATGTTGTGGTTGACGCGACTCCCAACTGGAGAGCCCCTTTTGTCAAGTACCTCTAAAATGGTTACCTCCTAGCTTATTGGGCCAAGCATGAGAGAATCTGATGTCGCACACTGTAGTTTACCCTCCATAGTGATCCCAGTATTGATCAGATCTTCTACAAGAACGTGTTTGATGGTGTTATCCTCCGTTGCATCCAAGGAGTTAAGATTTCTCAGGACATGAATGAGGTTTTTGCCAGTTTTTATGGGGATCAACAAGTAGGGCCGATGATTTCCCACAAAATCCGGAGACTGTGGTACTTCTGGCCCTCTATGATCCATGATTGTATCGAGTTCTCCAAGAGATGTCACACATGACAAGTACATGATTACTTCCTGCATCGGCCGCCAGAACCTCTCCACTCCCCCAAGTACTCTTGTCCATTTGCGGTGTGGGGACTCAATGTCATGGGACCATAGCCACCATCAATATCTCCCTAGTATAGGTTCATCCTAACCGCCACAGATTTCTTTTCCATGTGGGAGAAGCAGTTCCACTGAAGGAGGTCAAGGCCCATTCCATCTTTGACTTCATGAGCTCCAATATCATCCACTGGTTTGGAGTCCCTCACACCGTCCTCACCGATAACAGCACCAACTTCCAAGCCACCGAGCTGAAGAAATTTTACACCAAGAACAACATCTGTTCGAACCATACCTCCCGCTATCACACGTAAGAAAATGGGAAGATCAAGGCATTAAACAAAACCCTCTCTAACTTTCTGCAGAAAATGGTTGGTCAGAACAAGAAGAGTTGGCCAGACAAGCTCCCCAAGGCCCTCTGGGGCTATCAGACAATAACTCATAATTCCACCTAGGTGACCCCATATTCCCTGGTGTACGGAGCTGAGGTCATCCTACCCATCGAGATCCAGCTTCCCTCGTTACGCACAATGGTCTATGACCAGCATGAGCCTGATAGGGTAGTCGAAATTCGTCTGGCTGAATTGGAAGCACATGATGTGAATAGACTATGTGCCCAGCATAGTCTGTAAAGGTATCAGAATAAGATAGCTAAAGAATTCAACAAGAAGGTTAACCTTTTCTCTTTTCTACAATGTGACTTGGTATTGGCCCTCAGTGTGCCAATGATCACCAGAAAGAAACCACCCAAGTTGGAGCCCAAATGGGAAGGACATTACATAGTCCACAAGGTTTACCCCAATGGAGCATACTCCCTGGTGACCATGGATGGTGAGCGTATAACTCCTCCCACCAATTCCAAGTTCCTCAAGCAATACTTTTCCTAAGACTAATGGTCTTGCAAGACCTTAATCTGTTCTGTCCTGCATGACCCTAAAATGCACGCCGGTCATGCAAGACCTTAAACTGTTCAGTCGTGCATGACCCAAAACTGCACGCCGGTCCTGCACGACCTTAAACTATTCAGTCCCGGATGACCCTAAACCGCACACTGGTCCTACACGACATTAAACTGTTCGGTCCCGCATGACCCTAAACTGCACGCCGGTCCCTCAAGACCTTATTCTATTTGGTCCTACATGACTTTAAACTGTACATCGTCCTGTAAGACGTTAAACTGTGACCCTAGAACTACGTATGGGTTGATTCCCATCATTATGGGATACGTAGAATGCTCAGATTCCTCATCTTGAGCCCAGAACCGAACTCTACTCTTTGACTATCCCCCCTTGGTATAGTTCACTCAGAGGATCCTCACATGATATGGTTGGGGCTTTCTTATCCCCAATCATACCAGGGTTCAAATGGTCGCACCATGTGCCCACTCCTCGTTCTTCTATCCTCCCACATCCTCACTACATGACATTAAACTACATGGCCTTCAAGAACTACGTATGGATTGATTCCCATCCTTATGGGATATGTAAGAACACCCAGACATTTCGTCTATTGGCCCAGCCCAAATGCCAGAGTCTTCCCCTCAGGTCAAAACATATGGCAGGGGTGTAAACTTTTCCCCAATTCACATCGAGATAGCCTCGATCCCACCATACTTACTGCTCCCTGGAGACGTTCACATCTTGTAAAGATGGGTATGTATATGCTTCACCCACTCCTTTGATTGGGACTCCATCACCGTCCCCATCCAGAAGGGCCACCGAATGGTATGGATGCTAGGCCAAAGGGCTCTTCTACCATTACGGGCCAACTCCCTCCAGGATGTTGAGAAAAAATACAATACAAGTACCGCATTTCGAATATGGTCAGTGGTCGATGCTTATTTATTTCTCCCATTTCAAGTTTCTATAGGGAACCTGTGTTTCGAACATGGTCAACAGCTATCCTGTGACATTGGAACCACCCCAACATGTCCCAAACATTGAGTTTTGTGGTTCATTCTGCTCCATTGTATCTCCAAGCGACGAACTCCCTTCAATCAAATCTAGGTTTTAGTCCCCCATATGACGGGGAGAGCCGATACCGGCTCCTTGTTTCCCACACCGAGCACTTCTGACGTGGTCTTAGGAGCTTTGATGAGGCGGTAACCATACTAGAGGGCGTATGGATTTCCATCTGAGGCCCAGCCTCAGGCCCCTTGGCCTTTTCGAGCTCCGGCCCAGGTTCTCTGTTATGGGATTGTACAGTGTGACATGGGATTATGTCCTCATTCGCATTAGGTTGTACACCATGCCGTACACATCCCCAGATGAGACACCTTATCCTCTCCTTTTTCCTCACTGCAGGACATTAAACTGTAGACAGGTCAGGCCTTTCCAACTGAGGCCCAGCCTCAGGCCCCTTGGACTTTTCAGGCCCCAGTCCAAATTCCTATCCAGAGTGTACGATATGATATGGTATTATGTTTTCATTCACATCGGTTTCTCCAAGCCGTCCACCCCCATTGGGGTATCCTTCCCCTATGCGCCATCAAGAACTACATGTAGCTTGATTACCATCCTTATGGGATACATAGGACTGCCTGAAGGTCTAGACGATGGGTCCAGCCATATCTCCCATAAATCTCTCTTCCATCATGGCCCCTTGGACTGCATTCCCCCAGAGAGAGGAATATATGGTGTGGTATGGGACTATTCCCTCATTCACGTCAGGTTTGTAACGACCACTCCATTTACCTCCTCTTGGGAGTTCTCTATACCCTTAATCTACACTCATCCCATCAAATCGGTTACTCTCAATTTGAGCTCCCTCATCGACCCTCTTAGGTGGTTCACCAATGTTCCTAAGGGTACTCTGGTTTAGTACCTGGAATGTCGGACACTGTTCTTACATGCTTCCACTTGCTTTTCAGGCTTTATGTTCCCCTTAATTAGGTCTTCCATCACATTTCACACATGAAGGGAACCCCAAGTGGCATGGATGCTAGGCCTAAGGGCTCTCCTACCATTACGGGCTAACGTCCTCAAGGTTCATAGACAAAAAGCTGATACAAATCCCGCATTGTGAATATGGTCAACGGTCGATGCTCATTTTTTGTTCCCATCCCAGGATAATGTGATATGGATATTATGTTTCAAACACGGTCAACAGTTATCCTCCATCACCACGCCAACCCCGTTATGTCTAAAATTTCAGTTACATGATTCACATCCTTCTCCACTTCATGATGTCTATGTAGAACTTCGAAACACTTGGAACTATTCCTCACTGAACATCTGCACGTTACGAGGAAAAAAGCCGTGATAAGGGCCTCATTCAGGGCTTCTCACTGGTTTCCCTGTGGAGTGCATTCCCATTATTGCAATAAACATCTTCCTCCATTGTTTCCCACACTGATCTTGAATCATGCAGGCTTAGGTATCGGGTTGAGGTCTATACTTACTTGGAGGGTTTTCACTCATCCATGGTCTGAGCTCTAGGATCATAAACTAAGATCTTGTTCAGAATTATGTATGTCTTCATTCCCATCCTCAAGGGATATTTAGGACCGCCCGAGCATCTCGTCTTTGGGTCCAGCCCCAGGAATCCAAAATCATGTCTCATCTCTTTTGGCCCCTCGGCTTGAACTCTCTAAGAAACATTTGGTGTAGCAAGTACCTCATGGTTCCTCATTCATGTTGGTTTTTAAAAATACTGCACCATGTGCCTCCCGTGTCTTCTCCCCACCTGGTCCGAGCACTATGACCATAAACTAGGATCTCATCCATAAATATGTATGGCTTTATTCCCATCTATGGGATACGTAGGAACATATGGATGTCTCGTTTTTAGGTCCATCTTAGTAAGGTGCTAGTTTCTGATGCCCCTTGCTCTCTTACCTCTATGTAAACCCCTTGGCCTGAGGCTCCTTTCTCAGAATTGCATACAGTGTGGTGTGGGACCATGTCCTCATTCACGTCGGGTATGCTTTATAGTGTCACACACATTCCTTCATGTCCAATCCATAAGAATTTAAACTATTCCTCCTGGTTCTATCACATGACCCTAAATTGTGACATTATCGTCCTGGTCGCACGATGAAAAACGGAACTACATCGTGATGTCCTCACTCAAGGGGACACCATGTTTGGAATTGGTCACACACCATGCCATTTGTCAATGTCTGCTACGGCTTGATTCCTGTGGCGATGCCAGGTCCTTCTACCCTAGGCATGTCGCTTCAAAAAAATCACTCAACTTAAAGGACAAACAAGATTTATCAAATACCGCTTCTTTTGGCGCGAGGGCCATGCCCGCACACCCCCTTTATCCCTAGCACTGGTACCTTACCATGCCACCTCAAGAACTACGTGCAGCCTGATCCCCATCCACATGGGGTACGTAGTAATGTTCGTTCACCTTGCCTCGGGCCTAGATCAACTCTCATTTTTGGTCCCTTGAACTAAGACCTCTCCAAGGAAAACATGATGGTCGGACCCCCCCCCCCCCCAATTCCCATTCACGCGGGTTTTTGTAATTACCCCAACATGTGTCTCCCATGTTTCCCATCATCCATGGTTCGAGTTCTACGACCCTAAACTATGATCTCCCAATGGGAAGGGACTCGACTCCCTCTATCTAATACATCTCGTTGCCGTATTCAGATGCGTTTTGACAAAGAGTCTGAAGTGTGGAATGCTCATGAGGACATTCACCTAATTCCATGTCCAAGATTCATGAGCTCACTATTGGGTTCCTCATCCCCTTCCACATTCGAAGGGACCCCCTAACGGCCTGGTCCCATGCCTCAGCGTCTCACCTACCATCCCGGGCCAACGTCCCTATGGATCTCGGACGACATTTGCGACAGGTCCTATGTTTCAAACATGGTCAACGGTCGACCCCTCATTTTTATGTCCCCATTCCAGGATAATGTGATGTGGATGCTGTATTTCCTCCATGGTCAATAGTTATCCTCCATAGTCATACCACCATCATTGTGATCCATATTCCAAGCATCATGATTCACAAATTTCAACTTCCTCATGTTCTAGTGGAATTCTGACATACTCGGCATTACCTCTTCGCGTATCTAGGTACGCTAAATGGATGAGTTAGCATCATTGGTCCGACATCCACCAAGCATCCCTTTTCCCTAACATGTTTCTTCATGTGTTGGGAAAGTTCCCCACTACTTTATGTTTTCCACAATCGAGCATGACTTGCGTGGGCTTAGTAGTTTTGGTAGGATGTGCAACGGCGCAGCCATGATTCTCATCATCCTGCATGACGTTAAATTGTGCTTCCAGAACTACGTATGGATTGATTCTCATCCTCATGGGATAGTTAGAGACACCCTGATATTTTTCCTAGGGTCCATCCCTAGGAATCATAAATCATGTTCCTTGTTTCCAGCCCCCAGCCTGACCCCTTGTGGGGAACCATGTAACTACAACTTTTCCCTGAGAAAGTTCAGGATGCCCCAAGATGACATTGGGAAGCGACAAAACCCTCACCAGAGAGGTCCTTCCTAAAATAATGAATGATCCATGATCAAACTGATGCACCCATCTAATGTGATTCCACTATGGTGGCGTAATTTCGAGAGTGATGGATTATTTTCTAACAACCCATCACTCCACATTCCACGCTTTGCATGACCCTTATTCAGACCCTCTTCCTATTTCACGTCTGGAGGAACCCCCTAACAGTATGGATGTTCGGCCTATGCCCTGACTATTCTCCTAGGACAATGTTCTAGAAGACCAACAGATGACATTTTGAGTCAGGCCCCATTTTTCAAACATGGTCAGCGGTCGGCCTTCATTTTCTATCCCCACTCCAGGCTAATGCAATAAGAATGTTGTGTCTCGAATGCGGTCAACAGTTATTATTTATTGTCACACCACCGCCACAATGTTATGAATCCTGGGTATTGTGATTCACACCTCCCATTCCCATCTGTTTGGATTGATTTCAGTGCCCCTGGAATTACCCCATTTGTGCCCAAGAGCACACTAGGAAAACGGTAATTCAGCTGTTCTGAGAGCTTCATTCTCCAGTCAGGTCTCTCCCATTTCCTCCCGGAAATCCAGACCGGTTGTTCAAACCCCATATGCCTGAAGCTTGGTTTTCACACCTATGTTTGGATGGGGTGATAAAGTTGTCATCCATTGTTTCTCACATCGGGCCTAACCCACGTGAGCTTAGGGAATGATAGATGGATGCTCTGAAAACATCATAAGGATGCAATAAACCAATGTAAACAATGAAACTCATGCATGATATGACATCAAACAATCAAATCATGAAAGTATGTTTAATGGTTTGTAATAATTATTGTACCTCAGGGTCGACCCCCCCTGGATGGATTGACCTCATCAAAGGAACTTTGTAGCTCTGACACCCTCTGGATAGTGGCGTCCAGGAGTTGTTGCTACCTGTTCACCTCCCACTCCTCCTCGACAACGAGAGGGTGCAGTTCGCCATCCACGACCCGAGCCCGATCCACACCAGTCTGGATAACGACCATCTCCTCAGAGGTTTGCTTCATTCCCTCTTCAGCCTCATCCAGCTAGGCTTTCAGCAACAATATGAGCTCTGGTTGTGCATCAAGATAAGTGGAATGCTCATATTCCTAGGCCTACAATCGTTCAACCTCTCTTTCGGTCTCCCAGAGCCTCTTAATGTTCACCGCCTTCCTCCGATGCTAGCCTACGCTAAGACCATGGTCATACTCCCAAATCATTTCTTCCATAAGATCTCGGATGATCATGTGAGGGCGCTGGGCATCCACTCCCCAGGCACACAGTTCGCGCAGTCGCGAGTGAAGCATGTCCATCTCACCCAACCATAGTTCTTGGGGGTATCATTGATGAAGAACGTGATCAACTTCCATGATCCACTATGGACTACTTTGTTTTCCTACTCGTCAGAGGCCGTCTCGTCCCTGTCGCCGTGATTGGCAGGCTCGTATGCAGGGAATTCCCCTAGGAACTCCTCATCCAGGTCCACGTCTGGTGTTGGATCAGGTGTTGCGGGGCCTGAACTATCTAGTTAATCCTCATCATCGGAACCCACCTCAATAACCTCATGCACAGTCCCACTTGCATCCCTTCCAGTGATCAAGAGCGCATTAGTTCGGTCAGGCTGGATTTCCACCTCCACGACCATGGGCATGCCTCTAGGAAGGGTGCTACCAGAAGCCCCAACCAACTTCGTCGTAGTGTCCTAGGACAATTGAAGGACTGTAAATGCCAAAAAGGGGGCATGAATGTCAGTTAACGTGGTCAGGGGATGGCAGTTTTAAATTCAGTGGAGGAGTCATACAGAGGTCAAATACCTGGTCTCGCTCTTGGGCTGATGTCGTTAGAACCCTGAGACGTGGCCCCCTGTATATGGTTGGCAGGTATGGAGACTCTGGGGGAGCCGCCTCGAGTGTCCCAGCACTGCCAGACACAGAAGTTGATGCAGCCACGGTTGTGGATCCTGAAGTCTCACGTCGGCGCCCACTAAGGGGAGGGAATGAGGTCTACACACAAGGTCCTCCTACACAGTACAGATTCTGATAAAGAATCCATAGTTACATAAGAGCAGACCCTGAAGAAGGAACTTGGGATTTTACCTCGAGGGCCTCTGTGAAATTTTCGAGATCCAAGGACTGATATCTGAATTCACCCTCCTCCGGTGGAATCTCTCTACCAGACTCGTCTCACCACGATGATTCGTCTGATTCTTCCGGCAGATGGAAGCGTTCCCTCAGGTCAGCAGTTGACAGTTGCGGAGGGACCGTAAGACCCAACAACACCCTGACCAAGTCTGTCATCAGGAGTAGGGCACCCCGGGATTGGATAAAGTCTTCCATCTTGGCTATGTATTTCTCTTCCTCCTCCTAGGATACTACAAATCCATCTCTAATAGGGAAAATCTCTAGCAAGTCCATCCCGAGGGGGTTAAGGTGCTGCCATAACTCAGATGGGCTGATGAATTGTCGGATGACTTCCCAGATGTCCCAGGGCTCCGAGAAGACAGTATTCTCGGGCATGTCAATATAGAGCAGCCATTTCCCTAGGGCCTGAGTAGATATCCTGCAGAATCCTCTCAGTGTTCTCCCCTCTATATGACTCTGTTCTCCTGGGACCACCGGCTCCGCTGTCGCTTCCAGATCCTCCACCACAGTGTCCCCCTCAACTGGTGCGGGCATCACCACTATAGTAGCCGCACCACTACGGGATTCCATTACTAACTTCTGGCCCCGGCCCTGAGGTCGGGGAAGCTCACCATCATAGACTAGAATGGTTTTCCACTTCAGCGACTCCCCCTGGTAGGCCGCCTCCCAGCTCTGGGCATATTCCTTTATCAGACCAAGGATGACAGTCGGTAGAGTTAGTTCATTCGGCATCCTACCATCTTCTCATGTGAACATGATCCACATCTGCCTCATCACACATGGGTGCTCCTCATTACGCACTTCCAGGTAGACCTACGTGGTCAGTCGCTGTAGGCACCAGAATTTCTTTGTAAATTGGTGTGGGGTGTATGGCTCTCAAAGTCACTCGCAGTCCACCATGGAAACCAAGACTCTACCTCGAAAGACTAGGAGGTAGGCTCGGTGCTCTTCCATCTCCAGACCATCATCGGTGAAGGCCCCTGAAAAAAATGAAAATGGGTGGAAATTGAATTTCTCCACTCTCCACACCCGATTCAGAACCGATGGTGCAGTCAGCTTGGTCCGAAATCTCCCCAAGAAATTCAAAATAAATGGGAAGAAATTCGACACTGGAGGTGAGATGGGGTTTGGAAACTCATAGATCACCCTGATGTGTGTTGTTATCCACCTGTACAGGTGATGGAATAGCCCGCATACCCTCTGTGGCATCTTACCCTCGCTGATGCACCACATCATCTTATATAACATGGTGAGCATCGAGATCCCTAGGTTGACACGCCCTACTATAGACAATGTTGACGCCATGATGAAAGTCTTTGGTTGCACTCCCATGTTTGTATCCCTCACCGGCATGATCCAATCACAAATGACAGCTATGATGAAGGCTGCTAGCCTGACTATTAGATGTTTCTAAATGATGACACTGAACCCCCAGGTCTTCCACTAGCTATTCTCCAACAGCCACCAGTACAAGTGTCCCTTACTTCTGGCCCCCTTTAGGCGAGTTCTTGGTCTCACTAGGAATTGACAGTCTACTAGGAAGTTCAGAAACTTTTTGAACCAATGCTTGAAGTGGACATCCCTCACCCCCTCCTTATCCTCCCCTAGCACGAGCTCCATCAATGCCATTGCCGGATGCAGAATCTGCTCCAGATCCTCCGACGCACCCATAGCATGGAGGAATTCGTCATTTATCGTCCCAAGAATCACGACCCCTAAGATCTGATGCACATCCCATAAGATGATGTTGACCTCCCCATGATGCAGGTGGAAGGTGTTGTTCCCTGGTGACCACCGACTCAACATCTCTGGCACTAGCTTCTTCAACTGGTAGATGTGGAACTGGGAAGCCCAAGCTACCTCATACAGGCCCACTCTTCATAGCTCTAACCTGAACTCCTCACACGAGGTGCCTACCCAGTAGGCCCAGACCCAATCAACTATGATGTTGCCACCCTGGCACAGGTCCCATTCCTCAAATCACCCATTCTTCAGGTTCATTAGCACCAACTTGGGGATAGTTCAGTATAGAGGAGGAGACATCTCTACAAAAAATTCCTTTCCGTCAATGCTATTAGGATGATTGTATATGTAGTCTGCAACAACGGGCATGAAATCCTCCCGAGCATGGTCGTTGGCTACCCTGAACCAATGGTGTTGGCATAGAGTGCTCCTAAACTAGTAAACTGGCTCATACTTATTTGCTTCAGGGATAATGATTCCATCCCTCAGACCAAATAAATACAAGGGAAACCTCTTACATAATGGGTAGTTCTTCTGGATCTCTAATAGTAGCTCCACCAGTGAACTATGGCCTGAGTGGATACAGATCAACTCTCCCTGTCCCAGGATGTTCGCCATCTCATCCCTTCGGGCAGCATCCGCAAGGACCCCCCCCCCCCGGACAGCTTCTTGGATGGCCATTCAGTTCTGGTACATTGATGATTTTCGAGCCTATTCGTGAATCTCATCTTAGAGCACAATCACGAAGACTCTTCGTGAACACTATTCACTGAGCACTGACTAGGCATTCAGGAATCGGATCACGGAGTGCAAATGCAGAGTCAAGGACTCGTTGTGTTCCGTGAAGCCTCGATTCGCAGAGAACACTCACAGAGTACGCAGAACATCATGAATAAAGAGCGCAAAAATGACAAATTCTTGGTGAAGGGAAAGGAAAAAAGGCATGACTACCCCCTATTTATAAGAAAAGTCCTTCGGAGCTTCGCGGTGCGCTCGGCCCAAGCTTTCCCAATTCGCCTTGCACGCCAGCTTCATGAGACTGTGTCACGAACGGTAGAGGAATTTGGGGATTACCCTTAGAGTTCGACCCTTGATCTCTCTGTAGCTCCAAGTTTGAGGGGGGAATTTGTTGGCACCAAAATTCAGGACGGAGAAGAATCCCAAAAGAAGGCCCCATTGACGGCCCCGAAAAGCCATTTCAGTGTGTTCCCCTAGCCCCGCGAGCCCGCTACGGAGTAAGGAGGCGGAACACTCCGTGAAAACCTTTGATTTTCACGAGCCCACTGCAGAGCAAGGAGGTGGGATGCTCCACAAATTCATTTGACATTCACATTCCCACTGCGTAGCAAGGAATCAGGACGCTCCGCGACCGTATTTGACGTTCGCGACCCACTGCGAAGCAACCTAGTCCCTCTTTGTGTTGTGTAAATCTCTGCTTCACGGTGCCTCATGCCTATAAATAACAGGCTCCCCCTGATCCCAAAGGATAGACAGTCCGACCTTTCGACTTCCCAGCTCCTAAATCATGAAGAATCCTTCTACATAGCAAACCATGAGCTATGAGAGGTAGTTCTACTTCGCGAAGTGCCTCCCCTTTTTCTCTTTTTGATCCCCTCTTCCGAGAGGGACGCCATTCACGAAGACTTAGGGCCTTCGCAAAGGAAGGGGATCCCCAAGGGGACCCGGGTCATCGTGGAGTGTTTATGCTTCGCGAAGCACCCTTCATGTTGACAAGATCCTCATGCTAAGGCAGGGTCACTGTACCTCATGAAGCACATTGCTTCACAACACCTTGCTTCACGAGGCACCTTTTCTCTACGATGTTGTGCTCCGCGAATGACTTTCCACTTTTCAAAGCACCTATCATATGCACCTATGCCCTATAATTAGGTTGAGGTACCCCAATTCACGAAGCATACCCCTTCGCAAGTTCCCTCCACCACGCGGAGCAATAGAGCTTCACAAGGCCCCTGCCTATAAACTCCTCTACTTGGCAATCCCTTTTCTCGTGCGACCCTCTAGGTTTGCACGATGTGATTTTAGATTCCCCTAGACGACACCACCTGTTGTGTTTCTTCACCTCATGATTCTTCACATAGGCATGCTAATGGATATTTCTTCTTCGCATAGCCACGCTAACGTGGGCCCCTCGATGGTTCTATCCATGACACCCTTTCACCACAGCCTTGCATGTCCCCTCTCTGCACCAAGGAGTAGAGGGTACCGGTTATGTATGTCCTAGGGGTGCGGAGAAACCTCACCTCGTCTGAGCTGCAGGACGTTAAACTACCAAGTACCATCGTCCTCAGCACATGACCTTAAACTGTAACCTCACCCCATGCCTCGCACGCGGGGTGCCCCTCCTCGGACATTCTCCACACCCACCCATCTCCATAGGGATGGGATCACCCCTCACAGGGGATGATATCCTCCTTTTTGGAGTGGCGTTTGTCCGTGGGGAAAGGGCGGCCACCTTGGTGTAATCCCCTAGCCTTTCTTGTAGGAGGCAGCATCCCAGCTCCTCCTCACTTACTCAGTGCCAAGTCCAGCAAAGGGCGTGATGGGTAACGGTTCTCCTCTTTTCTTCGTTCCCAAATCCCTCTCCTGATGTGCTTTGTCACCCCCGATCTTGCATCCAAGAGTAAGTCCCAATCTTTCTCTCCTTGGGCCGCTCCACGTGTAATCCCCACACCACTTCCCACAGACGCATATTTCATGACATGATCATCAAGTCTCTACTTCCTCTTGTTTCTCACACCGATCATGGCTCACGTGGGCTAAGAGTAAGCACCGACCCTAGAACCTACACTGACAAACCTGAAATACGAGGACTTTGATCCCTGTCAAGGCAGGGTACGTTGGAAGCCTCGTCGAGGTTCAAGCCCACCACCAGGTCGTTTCGACCTTCTTTTTGTCGATTCACCAACACCCTGGGCTGCCTCAGAGTGTAAGCCCCATCAACATTTTTTTTCCCAAACTATGAGGACTTTGATCCATGTCAAGGCATGGTACGTATGAAGCCTCCATAAGATTCAAGCCCAACAACCATTGGCCATGACCATATCTATGTCGGTGTGCCAATACCCTTACCATAATTACGAGGAATTTGATCCATGTCAAGGCATGGTACATAGGAAACCTCCCTAAGGTTCAAGACCACCACCTGATCATTCCAACCATCGTCACATCAGTTCACCAACACCTTGGGTAGCCTAGAATGTAAGCTCCACACCCATACCTGAACTACGTGGTCCTTGATCCATGCCAAGGAAAGGTACATAGGAATACTTCCTGAGGATCAAGCCCAACAACCAGTGGATCCCAGGACCACATTCACGTCGGTTCGTCAACACCACACGCCAACATGATCTACGAGGACTTTGATCCCTGTCAAGGCAGGGTACATAGGATGCCTCCTTGAGGTTCAAGCCCATGACCACCTGGTCTTTCCAACCCCCTTCACGTCAGTTTTCCCGCATCCCGCATGATGTTAAACTCTATTCTCCCTTTGCACTACATGGTCTTTGATCCTCGCCAAGGAGAGGTATGTAGGGTGTCTCTTTGAGGATCAATCCCAAAAACATCATCACCCCATGATGGTTCCATCTCATTCACAGAACCCTCCATTATCAATCCTAATTTTTACCTAGGCCTCCACATCCCTATGGGATCCTACAACTCTACACCCCCATTCCATCAAACAATATTCGAGAAGCCACCCACGTATTGGCCCCAATATCGGCGTTCCCTCTAGGGGGTTCCTCTATCTGATCCACTCTAATCAGTTTTACGATCTATTCGATCTGTCTCTGCTGGATGATAAACATGCGGCATACCCTATGTTAAATATGAGAAGCTGAGGAAAACCGCAGATACATGCATATGGCATACGATTCCCCGTGTTCGATGTGGGATGCCTCGGGCTCCTGCGCCCTCAAGAAGCCCTATAATAAGGGATAGAAGACAGACATCCCAATCCCCAACTTCCAGACATGCTAGTGATTCACAGCATGACTACTCCCCTAACTGAAGATTGCTGCCCTGACCGGACCCCTTGGAATGTCCAGATAGAAGCAGTGTAATTAACTAGTGTTCATAAAGATATGGCACTGGGAAGAGATTCACGAACAACTTTTTATGTCTATGAGGGAGACCCGTAGGTGACGAGTTCTGAGGAGGAATCCATGGAAAGAAGAACCAATATCCCATCCTCCCATTTCTATCAAGGAGAAAATGTCCCTGAATAAAAATCGGATGTCGCCCGCCTTTGGAAAGCTGGAATTTGGGGAAACCAAAAAAAGTAATGTCTCTCATCCCCGAACAAGACGAACACACGTGCGCCCCGATGAAAGCATTAGAAACAAGTTGATAGAAGATTAATGGAAGTGAAACAACATGTTTTTCATAATAGGTTTGATTATATAAAGATGCATCTTGACAAAATTGTAGATACCTTTTTAAATCAAATTACTGATGTTGTTGGAGCAAAACGAGGAATTGGTGAATAAATAAAAGGCATTGATATTGTAAATAAAATATTGATATAAATTCCACCTATTTTAAATGAAAAGATGTCATCCCTTGAGGAAATGTATATTTTCAAACATTCCTTGGATGATCTTCTAAGAATCTTGGCGGAATATGAGATTAGAGTCAAACTAGAAGATGCAACAAACCAAGTAAGCAAGGAAATGGAATTCAAATCCATGAACAAACAAACAATTTCAGGAGATAGTATTGATGAATATAATGAGGAAAAACAAATCCATTCACTCAATTATAAGAAATTAATGAAGGGAAATGGTTAAGTTGAAGGCAAGTTACCTCTGTCTGGTTTTCATTTTGGTTGAGTTGGGAGCATTTTCTCTTGGTGTAGAATAATGATTGATATTGAAGAAAGTTAATTTTTCGACATGCAGAAGCCTTAAAAAAGGTTTTTAAAAAAGAGAGAATTCATGTCTGGTAAGAACCTATAGATAAATTTATATGTCTATGAAGAAGAAGATGATGATAGTGAATTCATTAAGGAAGATGAAAACGAATTTAAAACTCGAACCCATGCATCAATGATGGTTATTGTTGAAAAATAAGAACCATTAGGAGAATAAATTAGAGATAATTAGTTGACCACTAATTTCAATCTCAAGTTTCAACTTAAGAATGCCATTTATAAGCTTGATAATAAATTAAAGAGATGAAAAAAGTGGAAAGAAATTGTGGAAGAGTCTTCATGAATATGTTGATATAATAGAAGCTAAAATTGGTCAACTTCAGAAAGTAGTAATTGAAAATTCAACATAATTTTTAGGGTTAGTAGATATAGTTGAATTAAAGATCATAATTGAAGAATAAGAAAATCCATTAATGACCTTTCTTCAAGACTAGATGAGAATTCCAAAACTATTGAGGGACTTGAAGAAGAATGTTTTACTCTTAGGAGTAAACTTGAATGTGAATAATTTCCAAAAGAAACAGAGAAGAAAATTTATTTTGGAATATTCTCATATTATGAGTTGCTAGAGAGAGCTAAGTGTGGTTCTGATGGAGTTGAAAAGGCTTTGAATGATCAAATACCCTCATTCTTGGGAAACATAAAAACTTTTTGTGATGATGAAACATTTAATGTTGGAAGTAAAATGGGCCAAAATAAAGGAAATATGAAAGTAGGACATATCATAAAGACACCTAATGTCAAAATGAAGAATGTCTCAAATCATACTGAAAATAGGGGTGAAAATTGTCCTCAAGTTTCCCGATATGATAGAAAATCTAACTATCTTCCTAAAGGAAGTTGAAATGAGGAGAAATAGAAGTGAAAAGAAATTTACACATATAAAATTTAAATTATATGGCTACCATGTCCATATCATGTCATACTTTGAAAAGGCTATGAGCTATTTGAATGGGAAAGAGTTAGGAAGTAAAAAAAGGAGAACTAATTCATTTCCTAACTCTTATAGAAGAAAACGTTTCTACGGATATTGTTTTCATTGTTCTAAATTTGTCCATAAGGTTGTTGATTGTTGGTAGAGGAATGGCAGGAACATTTCGTACATAACCCAAAGAAAAGTCTATACTCACTAACCAGATGGTTTGGCTCTTACAAACAGGTTCTCTCCATTATAAGAAGAATATGTGTATGAATAACCTTCTCACATGGAAGGGATGTTTTAAAGTCCATATTTATCCTTATCTTAACTTAATATTTCATGGAAGAAAAATAAGAAAATTGAAAAATAAAACCTTGCAGATGTAGCTCCCAAAGCAACCAAGAACAACATCACTTGGATTCTTGATAGTGGTTACTCATCCCATCTGATGGGAAATGCAGACCTATTAACGAATATCAAGAAATATTTTTATGTAATAGTGATATTCGGTAATTATGGTGATTTTAAAATAAAAGTTAGGGGAAGTATTTAACTATACAATTGGGATCTAAAGAAGACCAAAGTTCTTTATATGGATAGGGTGCATCACAATATCCTGAGTGTGATCCAACATTGTGACTCAGGAATTATAGTGACATTCAATAAAAAGGGGAGCACTATAAAAGGAAGAATAAGGAATTCTCTTATGAAGGGATGTAAACAAATGGAAACTTATATCAGGTTGATAGTAAAAAGAAAATTTGTTACATTATAGTTGATAAGATAACAACTTGTGGCACCATAAGTTGGGTCACACCAATCAACCTGATATGGAAAATATATATAAACTAAATATTTTCATATATATCCGAAATCTAAATCATGAATGGGATAAAAATTGTGATACTTTCAAGTGTGGAAAGTTGGTGTGTAGTTTATATCTTCCAAAGAAGAAAAGAGCATCAAATCTTGTTGTACTCATTCGTATTGATGTATGTGGTCTGATAAATGTTGATGGAATGTATGGAGAAGGGTACTTCATAATTTTCATTAATTATTATACTAGAATGGATTGTGTGATGGTTATACACACGAAATGAAAAGTTCTTTATTTTATGAAAACTTATTTTTGAATAGTCGATAATGATAATGAATGGATAATCAATGTTATGCGGTCTGAAAATGGAGGGGAATACCCATACAATGAATTTGATAATTACCTGGAGAAACATGGAATAAAACATGAGGTGTTTGTTGTGATGAATCCATTGAAAAATGGATTATTGATCACTAGAATAGACAAGTGAATAGTATGGACAGAAATATGCTGATTGAGAGTCGTATCTGTCACCATTAATGTAAAGAGGTTGTTCAAGCTGCAATTTATTTTTAAAACGTACAGGGCATTATATGGGGGAAACAAAGACACCCTATGAGTTATATCCTGGATGGAATCCATCATTGAAGTATTTTCATGTTTTTGAAAGTAAATGATTTATCTAAAACAAATAAGGAAATCATAGAAAGTATGACGATGATGAAAACGAAGGAATATTCATTGGATACTTAATGAATAGAAAATCCTAAAAATGTTTTAATAAATATCTATGAAAAATTGGGGAAATCATTTATTTGAAGATCATTTAAGATAAAAATAGAAATTATTTGAGAAATTTGACTACTGGTGTGATAGAAGATGAGGAAGAATGTGGACCTAGAATGGATGCAAATACATATGAAGAGGAATGTGTAAAAAACACTCAAGAAAAAAATTATGATGTTAATGTTGAAGAAGAATTAGAAGCAGAAACAATGGATAGATAAAATTAATCTCAACCTCACAAAATAAATTCAAGATAAGAAATTAATAAATCCAACATCATTGGGGATTGGAAAACTCCCACGCATATAAGGAGAATGAGGAATAATTCAAAATCTGTATTCTTATTAGTTTTGCAACCATCACTACAAAAGATGAATCATGGGTTAAATCCATGAGTGAAGAGTTGAATCAGATCAATAAGAACCAAATGGGATCTATTTAAGAGACCCAAAAACAAAAATTTGATTGGTATGTGTGGTATTTTAAAAAATAAATTTCATGACCATGGAAATGTGATAATCAATAAGTCATGACTAGTGTGTAAAATATATTCACATATTTAATGCATTGATGTTGAAGAAAAAATTTCTGTGGTGGCTATATTGGAGTCAATCAGACTGTTTCTTGTCATGAAAATTCAAAGAGGGCACAAAAAGTATCAAATGGATGTAAAAATATCATTATTAAATTGTGTTGTGGAAGAAGAAGTATATATAGAACAACTAAGGGGTTTTATACGTGGTAATTATGAAATTAAGGTTTGTAGATTACTGAAGGAACTCTATGGATTGTATAATGGGCCATGAGAATGGTATTCCTGACTAGATTCATATCTAAAAAATCATGAATTTAAAAGTGGAGGAGTGGATCACAATCTCTAGGTGAAGAATTCTCAGAAAGATCAGTTCACTGTACTGGTGTATATATATTATATTATACTTGGTGGAAGCAGACATGGATCAATGCAAGAATTTTCCAATCACATAAAATAAGAATTTGAAATGTTTATGATTGGTGAACTCACATACATCTTAGGAATTCAAGTGATTCAGGGGAAATACTACACTTTCATTTATCAATAAAAGTATGTAAGAGAGTTGATGAAGAAATTCAATAATCATGAATCCAAAACAATTTCGACCCCGATTTTTGTTGGAACTAAACATGGAAATCATGAGGATGTGGCTTTTGTAGATCCCATCGTGTATAAAGAATAATCAGAAGTCTATTATACTAAACTACAAGATGACGAGATATTGTATTTTCAACATGCTTAATATCCCGCTTTCAATGTAATTAAAATGAAGAACATATGGAAGTAGTTAAATGAATCTTGAGGTATATTCATGGTACTCAAAATTATGGATTATACTTTTTTATAGGATAAGATATTGAAATATCATCATTTTATGATGCTGACTAAGATGGAGATGTGGTGGATATAAAATCTACAATTGGTGGAGCATTATTCATTGATAATAAATGTGTTGGATGGTTGAGTAAGAAACAGGAATGTAATTCTCTCAGTAATGATGAAGCTGACTACATCTCCACTATAAAGGCTTTCAATCAGCTACTCTGGATAAAACAACAACTAATTGATATTGGTTATGAGGTGAAATAGCTAACGATGATTCACAGTGATAAGAAGAATACAATTGTTATTATGAAGAATTTGGTTCAACATTCTCGCATGAAATACATTGAAATCAGATATCACTTCATCAAAGAAAATTTGGAACAAGGAATGATTAAAATGGATCATGTTAGAAATGATGATAAACTGGATGAAATACTAACCAAGCCATTTTCATGACATGTGTTCGAGAAACATCGATTGATCCTTGATGTTAAGCCATCTCTTCATGCATGAGGAGGTTATGAACGTACCCTATACTCAGTTGTTCTAACTATTTTAATATTTTTCAAAATGTATTGCATGTTTATGGTGATGATACGATCTAGGGGGAGTGTTCTTTGAGCTCTACAAGTCAAAATTTGATTCTTTGGTTTTATTTTAAATTGGATCGAATGGATAAATTCAATGTTTTATGGTTCAAACAAGGATAATTAAATCTGAAATGTTTTTCTGGTGGAAAGAAAATAGATAATAAGGAATTAAACAATATTACAATGAGGGATAATTATGAGTTACAAAGAGGAAAAAGTTTGGAGATAATGATAATGGAGAAAACAAATTAGAGTTTGGTATCAGGACAACCCAATTCATGATTCCCCTCTTGTTTTCTACATTGATCATTGTACATGTTGACTTAGAGAGTTGGATGAGTTGTTTCTTGTTAATTAGATTTTAGCTCGTGCTTCATTGAATTTGTATGAAAATTTCCAACAAACCCGTAGGTAAAGATTATTGGAACCAAGAATGGCCTTTGTTGTAAATGGATCATGGTTTATGTTTGTTGTTAATTTAGTTTGGGTTGATCAAGGGGATTTCATTTCAAGTGATCTTGTAGTACATGCTAAATCATGTGTTTTTGGTGGCACAATTTCCAAGTGTTTTCCATATTTTTGGTCCTCAAAATAAGGAGTTTCTTTTGAAAATGGAAGGTTTTTTTCAGAGGCAATATATAGAATGGGATTTTCAGGAATAGTTCATGGAATCAGGAAATATGGTATGCAGAATGGAAAACGATGAACCATGTAGTGATAAGGGTTCATGGAGTGGAAAACAATACGTGGACCACGTAGGAGGAATAGTCTATGGATAGAAGTATGTTCATGAGAAGGCATGTGGTTTGCGAAAGGCAAATGGTTCATAAGATAGCATGTCATTAATGAAAATGAGTTGGAGTTTTGAGAATCCATAAAGGGTGTCATTTTTGGAAATGATGTGGTGATTTGTGTTTCTGCGTAGGGATAATGGAGTTATGCAGACCATATAGGGAATATAGTGTGCGGGAGATGCATGGTACACGGTAAATGTGGATTTATATTGAAGATTTGGTAAATCGTAGTTTATTGGATTATTTGAATATATTTTCATATATAAGGAGAAATAATCCCATCATTAGTGTGAGGGAATGATATTATAAAACCGAGAGGATTTCGGTGAAGCCTAATTTGGTTTTTGGGAATACAACCCCACAAAGTTGTTTCTGATTAGAAATTAGGAGGAATTTGGTGAAGTGTCAAGTGGTATATGGGAAGGAAAGTATGTAATGGAGTGGAAGTACACTGAGGAAGAACTCGGTCTTTAGTTCTCTTTTAGTACATGGACAAGAACAATCCGTGGAAGGAAGGTGGTCCATAGAGAAGAATCAGTACGCAAAAGCAGAGAACATTCATAGAGTAGGGACAATTCGTGGAGGATAAGTGGTCCATTAAGTACAAGCGGTAAGCAGTGGATCCCAGTACATGGAGTAATTAGTGCGGTATTTGGAGGAACAAGCTAGTTTGTGAAGGAATAGTTCATGAACTAATAGAGTGAGGAAGAGTAAATTACACATAAAGGTGATAACGAGACTTCAACAGATCATCTATCTATATTTTAAGATTCATGATTTAATTCTAATCCATTTATAAGGCCTCATCCCTAAAAAATTACTTAATCTTGAGTTAAATCAGGAATTAACAATGACGATCTTTTTAGGTTTAGTGTTTTAAGAAATTCAGCCATAACTATTACATTACATCCCGGATATTTTTAAAGAAGACACATCTATTTACTATCCATTTTTTTCATTAAATAAATACTCTTAAAAGAAAACAAGAATTATTTTCTTGATATAAATCTTCTTGAATTCTTTCTTTCTCTTACCCTTCCTTATACCCTATAATGTTTTATCAAAAACATGGGATGAGCATAAACATATCAGTAAGGGTTATAAAATAATGAAATAAAACATCAGTCCATCAATACATACAAAACATATTCTCTTTAACATAACTCATGAAATCATAAGATTTATGAATAACACGTAGAAATCATAAATCATAATGGAAACTTGTGGAATACATAACATACTTACACTGTATCTTTGATAATTATAAACAAGTTTATGTTTGGAATATGCAAAATAGTTTATTCCCAAAATCTCGTATGAGAAACATTATCATTTACCTCTGTCATGTTACCCAATTAATTAGAGAGCTATCTCGGGATCACCCTCCCTAGGTTTATCATAGAACCACCCGTATGCGTAACAAATTCCCAAGAACCATAACATAATCATAACACATGAATAAGCATACTAGAAAATAAAATTTCCACATTGAAATCACAATATAACATATCAATATATTTACATAATTAAATCATTCTCAAAACCATTATCTATACCAAAATACGTAAACATAATATATGGTATTTATTTTCCTTTAAAATACATTATGACTTGTTAAGGAAGCCAAATATCAAATAATGCTCGCGGTGGCGGAAAGGAAGTTGTCGTCACATATGTTTAAATGAAACATTATTTTTATTATTTAGTAAAATTCTTCGTAAAAAAATATTCCTTTTGAATAAAAGTAAAAAGTCAAGGGGGTTTATTATACAGCATATAAAACAAATTCGTATATATATCAAAGTATGCCTCAATGAAAGGAGATTGAGACGTAGTCCCTTACCTTGTGTTTGACTTATATTATTCATTATTTATCTCCCTGAATAATAAACATAAGTTAATTATAATTGTTTCATAACCTTTTTAAATTTTATTATTCCTTTTATATCACTTATTACATTGATATAACAATCATGTAATTATTCAAGTTCATATCGGTCTTTTTTTCGATGATCGGTACTTGGGTTAAAATGAACATGTAATAATTACAAATTTTTTATGTGGTCAAAATTCCATTATCTCCAAAATGATATTAATTATTTAGATATCATATATATCATATATATATAGTATATATGTATTTATAATAGTTCATATCATTTGGATATATGAAAATGAAATGCACCATTCATGGAGACTGTAAGCCGTACGTACGCATGAACATTACTTTCATTTATTTTTTCCATTTTTAAAGGAATGAAAACCAAATGATACATAGGTATATTAAAATTATAGTATAATATCATATTTTATATATGTCACATAATTTTGTTAACACCATCCTTTATACGTTACATGTATTCTATGAACGAGTCATATCATTTTTAGGGGGTGGTAGTCTGTACTTCCTCAAATGAAATTATCATAGTTACCCATTATGGAAACCATAAATGTATGATATAAATGAAAAATATAGAAACATATAGAAAATATAAATATAATATATATCACATATAAATACAGTTCCATCATAATTTCCACCATGATATGTGGTATGGAAAAATGAAACAATCACCGTTTCATGAGGCAGTAGTTCACCATCCATAGAAACAGTATGTTCTAAATCCATTAGATGGAGGTTTGTGTAAGTCTAGTTTGAATACTTCTCATAAAAAAACCTTTTATATTTATGATACTGTTTTTGTTATGTAATCAATGAAATATAATAGAATAGAGAGTGAATAAGTATAATAATGGAAAGGAATTTTGTAGAAGACGCTACCTCTTAAAATGTGTAACTCTCATTGATTTGAGGCAAAAGGATTTATTGAATTGCTTTTTTCCTAGGAGAAATATTATATGAGAAATAGGGGGATGTTGGGATATTCTTGGATTAGATTTTGGATGAGACAAGTGGATTTAGAGGTGTGTGTATTGGGTTATAGGTGGTGGCCTTTTATTAGAGGGTGGAGGGTCTCTTTAGGAAAGTTGAAAGTATTATTTTATTATAATATTTTTAAGTGTAAAATGGTCCAAAACTCATTAAATTTAATTATAATATTAATATAAGTCTAAATAAAATCATCCAATAATAATTGGGCGTGTTTTGGATATTTTTAATCCTTATCTTTTTTATTTAACCCTTTTTTACGCTTACTGTTTTATCAAGCATTTACCAATTGGAGAATCAAAATAGTTACTAAGAAATGAAAAATATCCAATTAAATAGTAAATAATAATATTTTAGACTTATGATCACTATTTTGTCGAGTATTATATTTTTTGGAATTTTAAAATATTTTATAAAATATTTTAAATTTTAAAATATGAATTATGCCAATTTTGACAATATTCATATCATGACTTTTTTAAAAATTCGTAACTACATTATTGATTCGAAATAAATTAATTAATGCAATAAAAACATGTAAATATCATCCATAAAATTTTTGGATGACATCAAAATAACCAAATTACATTTATTTTAACATTGTTAATATCATATATTTGAATCCTCTATTAATGAAACAATCATAGCATCATCGTTGTGTCATAATTAAATTTATTTATTTTATATCTATAAATTGAAAATAAAATACCATGATTTAGGAAATCATTTTATCTTTCTAATTACTATTGATATTCGAATAGATCACTTAAATAACTCCATATAAAAATTATTTTAGTAAAAGATATATGTTTATGTTATATTTTCCTTAACTTTAAATTAAAAGTAATTAAATGTCAATTTCAAACACAAGTGGCTCCATAAGGTCTTAAAATCTACCCAAGGATTAAAGTGGTCGGATATATCTCATAAAATAGTGTTAGGACAAGTGTAAGGGTAATTTAATATTATTATAATATTATTTTTTATCCTTATTTAACAGATTTACCCTTTAACCAAGGTAAATAAAATATTTACTGAAGTTAATATTCAAAATATATAAAAATAAAAGTTACCTATTTACATAATATGGACCTTGTGATTAAAAATATGGAATTAATTTTTCCAAATTCAAAACACATAAGTTTCATAAATTAATATAAAATTAATTCCCACTGTCAAAATCAAAAAGCGTGTTTTAAGAAGTAAAAACTACTAAAAGATTAACATGTGTTTATGTCTAATTTAAGATTTAAATTAATTACAATGACCAAAATTGGATTAAATGATAAAAATATAATCTAATTACACTTTAAAATCAATAAAAGTAATGATATAACTATATAAATAAATTAGATTAAAATATATTTTTTACCTAAAATGCAATATTTTTCACTATTTATTAAAAAATGAACTTTATCAGAAAAATACCAAAAATTTACCCCATGTAAATTTTGATATATTGATTCTAAATAAGAATTTTATTTTGTAAAATGGAGAATATAAAGGGGAAAAACTAGATTTAAAAAGGGTTCTCCTTCAAAAGGCAGTAAATTATTAGAGTATTTCATGCTTAAAATTGGATTCATTCTTATTTTGAGCCTCTAAATTTTATTTGATAAGTGTAAAAACATTTAACAAACATTTTTAATCATAATATGGTTATTTATATTCATTCCCACAAATTCAACGTCTTTGAGTTAACTACAATTTAATATAATAATGTTATATTATTATTATTTTTAGAATGACTCAGCATTGTGTGCAACATTAGATTTCGGAGAAACCCATTGTTGTGTATCGGGTAAGCCATCGAACATAGAATCCCCTTTAAAGTAAAATTAATATTTAATTCAAAAATATTAATAAATCTGAATGTTTCATATTCCTTATTTACTTGGGATGTTACATCCTTCCCCCTTTTAGAAATTCCACCCTCGCCATTTTATTCACTTATCAAATATATGGGGGTATTTATTCCTTATAGAATTGTCATATTTCCACGTTGAATCTTCAGCCATAAGGTTATTCTATAAAACCTTTATCTGATTAATTAACTTATTCTGCAACACTTTCTCTCTTCAGTCAAGAATTTTGACTGGTTGTTCCTCATAATAAATATTTTCTTCCAACTAAACTACTTTTAGACTCAAAAAATGATATGGATCGGGCATATACTTTATCAACATTGTAACATGAAAACCATTGTGTACGTGGAATAAACATGGAGGTAAATCCACTCTTTAGGAAACTAATCCAAGTTTCTATAGGATTTCATAGGGTCTAATGAACTTCAGACTCAACTTTCACTTATTACCAAAATGCATCACACTTTTCCATGGAGAAAATTTGAGAAAGACATGATCACCTACCTCAAAAGAAAGATCCTTCCTCTGGTTATTTACATAACCTTTCTTCTTAATATGTGCTTTTATCATGTGCTTCTGGGTAAACATAGATTTTTCTGCAATCTCTTCTACCAATTGTGCTCCCATAAACTTCCTTTCACCTAGTTCATCTAAAAAATTTGTAGTTCGACACCTCTTTCCATATAATTCCTCAAATGGTACCATCTATATAATGGAATAAAGACTGATATTATAAAAAAATTCAACCAAAGAAAGATGTTGGTCCCAACTTCCATGGTAATCAATTGAGCGAGAATGTATCATATCTTCTATTGTTTGAATTGTTCGTTCTGACTGCGCATATGATTGAGGATGAAATGTTTTACTAAATTTTAATTCAGTACCCAATAAATTCTGAAGGCATTTCCAAAAGTTAGAAGTAAACCTAGGATCATGATCAGATATAATGGAGAGGGGAACTCCATGTAACATGACTATCTCTTTAATATACAATCATGAAAGTTGATCTTGAGGTAGAGTTTATCAAATAGGAAATCAATGAGAAGATTTATTCAATCAATCAACAATAACCCAATATGAATTGTTACCTTGCGATGTCATCGATAATACCACAATGAATTCCATGGATATATTTTCCCATTTCCATTTTGGCACTTGTAATGGAAGAAGCATCCCTTTTAGAAACTGTCTCTCTGCTTTAACCCATTGACAAGTCAAACAATTCCTAGTAAAGTCAGTAATATCTCTTTTCATTACATACCACCAGTAATACTTCCAAAGATCTCTGTACATCTTAATACTACAAGGATGAACTGAAAATGGGGAACTATGAGCATCACATAACAACTCTTTCTTCAATTGTGAATCAAAAGGAACACGTAATCTCTTCCCGAACATAAAAATATAGTCTCTATCAATGTTAAAATCAGGTAACTTACCCTTCTGAACCAATTCTACATTTTTCTGCAACTAACTGTCATCTTTATGTGCTTTATGTATTCTATCTTCTAGAGACGATTGTACTGAAACCTAAAACAAAACAAAGGAATCTCCTGCACCAACAAATTCAATGCCAAATTTCATAGAATCTTTAATCAAAGGATATTGTTCCAAATATAACATGGTTAATGTAGCATTAATTTTTCAACTCAAAGCATCAACCACTTTATTTTCTTTTCCTAGATGGTAATGAATTGTGCAATCATAATCCTTGATTAATTACATCTATCTTTACTATCTCATGCTCAATTCTTTCAATGTGAATATATATTTAAAATTTTTGTGTTCAGTATATATTTCACATTTTAAATCATACAGATGATATGTCAAAATTTTTAAATCAAAAACAATAGCAGCTAATTCCAAATAATGTGTAGGGTAATTTAACTCATGAGGCTTCAACTAATGTGAAGAATAATAAAATACCCAATCATTTATTATTAGGAAATACTGATTCCTTTCAAAAAAAATAATCTCTATAGATAAAAAACTAACCATTTTTGTAAGGCATTGGCAAAACTGGAGCATTCACCAATATTTTTTTCAATTCATGAAAACAATCATCACATTCTTTTTCCAAATGAACTTAACACCCTTTAAAGTTAACTTAGTCAGTTTCCTAGATAACTCTGAAATAATTTCTACAGACATTTGGTAATAGTCTACCAAACCAAGAAAACTATGGATCTCAATTATATTTGTGGGTCCTGGCCACTCTTCAACAAATTTTGTTTTAGCAGGATCAATATTTATACCATTTTATGAAACAATGTGACCAAGGAATTAAATTTTTTGTAACAAAAACTCACACTTTCTGAATTTCCGATACAATTTATTTTTCTTTTAATGTTTTCAATACCATCCTTTACTAACTTTCATTCTCTAATTATCTTTTATAAAAATACAAAATGTATTCAATAAACACAACCAAAAACTCATCCAAGAACTCATGGAAAATATTATTCGTAAGATCCATGAATACAGCAGGTGCATTGGTTAACCCAAAAGGCATAAGTAAAGATTCATAATGGCCTTATCTAGTATGAAACGCAGTCTTCAGAATATTTTCATCCTTTAATTTCAACTAATGGTTCCCTATCCTCATGTCAATCTTCCAAAAAATATTGAGCTCCCTCGATCTAATCAAAAAAATCATCGATATGAGGCAAAGGATACATGTTCTTTATAGTGATGTTTTTCAAGGGTATATAATCAATGGAAAGTCTCATTGAACCATCTTTATTTTTAAAAAACAAGAAAAAATCACCCCATGGTGATGTGCTAGGTCAAATGAAACCTCTATCTAATAACTCTTACAATTGATTCATTAACTCTAAAAGTTCAATTTTAGCCATTTGATAAGGGGTTTTGAAATTGGATTAGCATCAGAAACTATGTCAATAGTAAATCCAACTTTCCAATCATGTATTATAAAAACTCATCATGATAAACATCATGATACTCATTTACCACTGGCACATCATTAATCTGAACAGTTCCTTTGTTTTGAACAATATGTGTAAGGTAACATTAATTTCTATCTTTTACTATTTTCTCACCTTCTTGATATGTTAAAAAAGTAAGTGGTCATTATTGTACACAAATTGAAAATATTTCTGAAAATAAACCTCTTTATAATTGTAGTAAATATTATAATCATAAATATAAGACCAATCCATACCCAAAATAACATCAAACTCTACTAGAGGAAGAACAATAAGTTTTGTAGGTATATTCTTTCTTCCCAAAGGGTAGGAAGGTTCTGATAATTTCTTTTTGTATCAACATTTCATCATTGTGTTTTTACCATAAGTTCAGTATTTATATCTTGATATGGAATTACCAATTAACTAGAAAATTTATTATAAATGAAAGAATGTGTATACCGTGAATCAAACAACACATTATCATAATCCGAATAAACACACAGTGTACTCGATTCTACTTCATTCGACGGCCCAACATCTGATGAAGTAGTTGTAAAGTATTTACCTACCCCTTTATTCTTTTAGTTCGACTACTTTCCTTTATTTGAGTTATTCATTGGACACTCATTTGAATAATGACCCATGTCATTGTACTTAAAACATTTTACTAACTTTAAATAGAATTTTGTCATACCGTTACCCTGATCTTTTTCAGTGCCATTACCAGCCTTATGTCCCATTTTACCACATTAAAAGAACTTACTATAATTCAAAAGGCATTCCCCATATTGATTTTTACCACAATTTTCACAAACTATAAACTTATGTTTCTTACCATTAGAATTTTTTGAAGAGTTTTTCCCTTTCATCTGCCACATCGACCTTTTATTTTATTATTTTTCAAAGAATACATGATCATTGGAAAACTCCATTTCCACCTTCTCCGCAGATCGAATAAGTTTTTCATAACTTTTTAACCCAAGATAATCTAAATCCCTTTGATACTTTGAATTTAATCCTGAGTAAAATAGATTGATTTTACTATCAAGATCTAGTATGAAATTTGAATTATACCTAGCCATTCGAGAAAATGTTTCTTCATAAGCACCCATTGATTCATCCTCCTGCCTCAATTCCAAGAATTTTTTTTTCATCCTAAGTTTAACCATATTAGGAAAATATTTCTCAAGAAACATGCCTTTGAATTCTTCCCAATCAAGAGAATTAATCTCTTCACTATCCTTGATATTTTTAACCACTCACCACCACTGATTAGCTTCACCTTAAAAACAGTAAACAACAAGACAAGACTTTTGATGTTATGAACACCCCATGACATCAAAAATATTTTCTAGTGCATTAATACACCCTTCAGCTAGCATATGGTCAGATGATCCTATGAATGATGGGGGATGTTGCCTCATGAAATGCTCCACTAATAAAATGTTCCTCTATTGTTGATCTGGATGATCTTTTGCAGGGATCCCTCCACCATTTTTAGCTTCTGTCAACTGTTCCATCACTATAAAAAACTGTTTAGTTCTGGTTCTGACCATCTCAGGTTACTAATTTGGAAGGTTGTTTGTCTCCTGTTGTCATCCCATCATAGCTTCTTGGTTTCTTCTGCGGAAAACCATTCTGAACATAGAAATATCTTAGGAGAAGCAACATGGTAATCTGTAAATGCTATATCATTTAAATTTTACCATAAATTAATGTATGGATATTAATTTAACAATATCTTAACTTATAAAGGTGTATAACTGACCTCTAATAACAACTATATGGCCCCAACCTTAATACATTACATAATATTGATTTAAATCAAGAATTAACATCGAGGATCTTTTCAGGTTTAGAGTTTTAGATAATTAGGCCATAACTATTACATTATTTCACAAATATTTCAAATTAGAAAATTTTACCGAATATACTTTTTTTCATAAAATAGGATCTTTTAAAATAAAATAAGAATAATTTTCTTGATCTAAATCGTCTTGAATTATTCCTTTCTCTTACCCTTCCTTATACCCATAAAAACATTTCAAAAACATAGGATGAGCATAAAAATCCTTATAAGGGTTAAAAAATAAAGATAAAAAACATTATTCCATCAATACATACAAAACATAATCTCTTTAACATACCTCATGAAATCATATGATTTATGAATAACATTTAGAAATCATAAAGGTGACATGTGGAATCCATAACATACTTACATTATAGATTTCAAATATACATAGGGAGTTATGTTTAGAATACCCATCACAACATATTCCCTAAATCTATTAGGAGAAATATTAAATTTTTCCTCCGTCACATTACCCAATGCATTGGAGAGCAATATCGGGCTCACCCGCCCTAGGTTTATCATAGAACCACCAGTATGCATAAACAATTCCAAATAACCATAACATAATCATAACACACTAACAAGTATAATGGAAAGATAAAATTTCCACATTGAAATCACAATATAACATTTCAATATATTGACATAGTAAATCCATTATGAAAACCATTATCAATACCTAAATATTTAAAACGAGTATATGGTATTTATTCTCCTTTTAAAAACATTACAACTTGTTATGGAATCCAAATATCAAACAATGCTCGTGGCGGTGGAAAGGATGTTGTCGACACGTATGTTTAAAAGAAACATTAATTTTTTTATTTAGGAAAACAATTCTGAAAAAAATATTCCTTTTGAATAAAAGTAAAAAGTCAAAGCAGTTTATTATACATCGTATAAAATAAAGTCGTGTATAAATCGATGTATTCCACAATGAAAGGATATTGAGATGAAGTCCCTTACCTTGTGTTCGACTTGTCTTGTTCATTCTATATCTACCTGATTAACAAACATAAGTTAATTCTACTTGATTCAGAACATTTTTCAAGTTTATTATTCCTTTACATTACTTATTACCTTGCTAAAAAAATCATGTAATTATTCAAGTTTATAGTAGAGTTTTTGTCGATGTTCGGTACTTGAGTCAAAATGAACTTGTTATAATTAAAAATTGTCCATGTGGTCAAAATTATTTTCTCTCCATAATGATATTAACGATTAAAATATCATATATTTCATATATAACCAGTATATATATATATATATATATTTATAATAGTCTAAATCATTCAGATATATGAAAGTGAAATGCTCTGTTCATGGAGACGGTAAGTCGTACGTACGCATGAACACCACATTCATTTATTTTTTTTATTTTCTAAAGGAATTAAAACCAAATAATACATAGTTATATTTTAATTACAGTATAATATAATATTTTATATTTTTTACATAACTTCATTAACACCATCCTTTATACGTTCCATTTATGGCCTGAACAAGTCATATCACTTTGAGGGGGCAGTAGTCTGTACTTTCTCAAATGAAATCACCATATTTACCCATTATGTAAACCATAAAGGTATGATATAAATGAAAAATAAATAAAAATATATATAATATAAATATATTATATATCACATATAAATAAAGTGCCATAATAATGGTCACCCTGAGAGGTGGTGCGGAAAATTCGAATAATCATCATTATGTGAGGCAGTTGTTCGCCGTCCACAGAAATAGTATGTTATAAATCCATTAGATAGAGGTGATTGTAAGTGTAGTTTGAATCATTCTCATAAAAACAACATATTATATATAGTATACTGGTGTTTTTTTGTAATCAAATAAAAAGAATATAATAGGGAGTGAAGAAGTAGAATAATGGAAATGAATTTTAGAGAAGACGCTACTTCTTAAAATGTGTAACTCTCTTTGATTTGAGACAAAAGGCTTTGTTGAATTGAATTATTCCTAGGGGAAAGCATATAAGAGGAAGAGGGGGGTTTTGGGAGATTCTTGGATCATATTTTGGATGATCCAAGGGGCATGATAGGTGTGTGTAATGGGTTAGAAGTGGTCGCCTTTTATAAGAGAGAGGATGGGCTCTTTAGGAAAGTTTTAATGTATTCTTTTATTATAATTTTTTTTGGTTTCAAAATATCCAAAACCAATTAAATACTAATAAAAGATGAATATAAGTCGAAATAAAACCATCCAATAAGAATTTTACTTTTTTGGATATTTTTTAATCCTTATATTTTTTATTTAACCCTTTTTTACTCTTACCATTTTATCAAGTATTTAACACTTTGAGAATCAAAATAGAAACTAAAATATGAAAAATATACAATTAAATAGTCAATAATAAAATTTTGGACTTATTATCACTATTTTTATGAATCTTATATTTTTTTTAATTTTTAATATTTAATAAAATATTATATATTTTAAAATATGAATTATGTCAATTTTGACACTATTCATATCATGACTTTTTTAAAAATCCATAACAACTTGATTGATTCGAAAAAACATCATTAATATGAAGATAACATGTAACTATAATCCATAAAATTCGTATATGACATCAAAATAACCAAATTAAATTTATTTTAACATTTTTAATATAATTTATTTGAATCCTTTATTAATAAAGCAATCACTTCATCATCGTTGTGTCATAATTAAATTTATTTATTTCATCTTTAAAAATATAAATAAAATACAATGATTTAGGAAATATTTTTATATTTCTAATTACTATTTATAGTCAAATAAATCACTTATATAACCCCTTATAAATATTGTTTTAGTAAATCATATATGTTTATGTTATATTTTCCTTAACTTTAAATTAAAATTAATTAAATGTAATTTTCAAACACAGGTGGCTCCATGGGGTCCTAAAATTTACCCAAATATTCCCATGGTCGGAAATATCTCATCCAATAGGGTTATAAAAATTTTTAGGGTAAAATAATAATATTAAAATATTAGTTATTACCCTTATTTACCAGATTTAACCTTTAACCATGGTAAATAAAATATTTACTGATGTTACTATTCATAATGCCTAATAATAAAAGTTAATTATTTACATAATTTAGACTCCTCATTCTAAATATGGAATCCATTTTTCCAAATTCAAAATACACAAGTTGCTAAAATTAATATAAAATTAACTCCTACTGTCAAAAACAAAATTCATGTCTTTAAGAAGTAAAAACTACCAAAAGATTGACATGTTTTTAGGTCCAATTTTCAAAGTGAAATTACTTCCAGTGATCATAATTGGATTTAATGGTAAAAATATAATGAAATTACACTATAAAACTAATAAAAATAAAAATTTAAATATATATGTAAATTAGATTAAAAGACAGTTTTGACTTAAAATGCAGTATTTTTCACTATTCATTAAAAAATGTTCTTTATCATAAAAATACCAAAAATTTACCCAAAGTAAATTCTGATATCCCTATTCTAAATAAGAAGTTTATTTTCTCAAATGAAACATATTAATGTGACAAAAAATATATTTAAAAAGGGTTCTCCATCAAAAGGTGGTAAATCGACCTTTTAAAATTATTAGACTATTTCATGCTTAAAATTAGATTCATTCTTATTTTGAGCATCTAAATTTTTGGATAAATATAAAAACAATTAAAAAACATGTTTAATCATAATCTGGTTAGTTCAGTTCATTCCAGCCAATAAAACTGCTAGGCATTAACTATTATTTAAAATAGTAATATTCTATTATTATTATTTTTGCAGTATGAATCTGCATTGTGTGTAACATAAGATTTCGGACAAACCCATTGTTGTGTGCCGATTACACCATCAAACATATCACCTCTTGTCCTTACATTATATAAGTAGCATTTCAACCCCCTTTATGATGTAATTCTAAACATACGGTCACATATTTTTATCTCAAATTTCCTTCTTTGAGACATAAGTTATATTATTCCCCTATCTTGTTCTATGAGGTGTATATATTTCCCCACTGACATGTTATATCATCAATATAATTATGTTAATTATATTTAATGTTTTATTTTATTCCCTAATGGGGCCTATGATTCAATATATACCGAAGTGATATGGGTTTTATGATATAGTCTCATCATTCTTCAAAATTGTTCATTATTTTAGTTATGATGAAAATGGGTTGTGATCCATCGCAAAATAAATTCATAAATTTTATTATCCTCTTTTTATATAATTATAATCCATTTTTTTCATTTTCCTCTCTTTATGAACTCAATATTGGAAAATAATGTTTTTAAGAAAATTCATCGTTATTTCTCTCTTCAGTTGAATTACTGTTTTTCTTCTAAAACCATGTTTTATAGAAATGTTTTCCAAAATGGATTTTCAAAAATGATTTTAACATTATGAAAATGATTTATTAAATACATTATTACCCATGTTTTAATTTTTATAAAAATTCAAAAAATGAATATTCATGTCATATTCCAAATAAGGCATGTTTTTCTTTTGCTGAAAATGTGAATGAAATATTTGATTTAACAAGGAAAACATGAATGGAATTTCCCAAAATCATGACCACTATTTTCTGTAAATATTACTTTATATTTTTTTATGTTTATTTTTGAATTATTGGATTTACACAACATTTTATGAATTTATTTTTTTAATGAAATGATATTTTCCCCAAGAAATGTTCCAATTGATAATTCATTTAAAATAATTTTCCTTCTAAGATGACATCCTTTGATGTAACTTATGATTTAATAAGGATGCGATATAATGACACCATACTTATTTTTTATTTAAATGGTTTATGTTTATGATGACAATATTTTTATGATACCCATTTCTCTTCCACGGGTTTTACCCTGATAAAATTATTATAAAACCGGCTTATTTTTCAATAGTTTATGATTTGATGAAATTATTTAATTATTATGATGCTTGTTTCATTGACAGGGGTTATATTGTGATAAAATTTAATAAACCCCATTTATTTTAATGGGTTATGATATGATGAATGTTTTATTCTCTTGTAGAACACATATATATTATTTTCATTATGTTATGGGTGGGACCTACATCTCTCTCTCATGAATTGGGTAAAGATTGATATCTAATGAGATAAAAAGGAATTTAATGGGGATTGAACCCATTTCAGTATGGGACCGAATCCACTATTATAGTTTTGTTAGTAAACCTTGAATACTATGATGGTTTGGGGAGTGGACCTATTCCATTGTGATAGTCTTCAAAATGATTCTACAAAAACTAAGGAAATGATTTTCTATGCTTATATGTATTCCAAAAATCTATTCTCTATTCTAATGTTATGTCCTTATGGTTGATGTTATTTTATTACATCATGATTCATATCTTATTAAAATCCAATATTAATTCCATGACTCGTGTTTATGATCTATGATTTTTAGGGTAATGTTTTAAAATTTTATTCTCTTGTTCTCATAACTTATGCTCATTTTATGTTGATGTCTCTCTCGTTTACCCTAACTAATTGTAAGGACCCGACCATAGTTTCATGGAGCCGGTTCCTTATTTGTTTATATTGGAATAAAACAAGGAATGAGAATCCAGAAGGACTGAGTTGTTTATCATTATTGGAAACAATATTCATACATAAATTCAAATTTACAAATTGAAATCAAAAATACAACATAGAAACTCCTTAGAAAAAATCCAAAACACCTAGTTTATTTCATCATGTCATTGATAATAAAATTATTCATATCTTGAGAAAATGAAACATAATAACAGGGTGATCTCAAACGCTCAGTAGGAGTAAGAAATACATCGGAAGATATCATAACATAAATATGAGGCATGTTGAATAAATAAAAACATATTCGATTATCAAATAATAAACATGATCACCTTATGGAAGGAATAAGAGTTGAGTAAATAATGCCATAATATAAAATAATCATCGGGATTGTACTAGTACAACAACCACATGAACCATCAATACAATTTTAATAATGAGGGAATTCATAATGTGTGGAAACATTACCATATCGTGAAGGCCTCATGCCAAGACCATAAATAATCATTTTGTCAAGGCCTTGTGCCAAGACCATAGTTTTTCTCATGAGACCTACCGATGCACCAAGGGGATATAGAGTTCCCCACTCGACACTTAGTATGTCTAATTAATTCATCTTATTAACAGGGATAAATAACATATACATTCATATTTAAACTGATACATGAAATATAAATAACTTTCCTTGAACATTATGCATAAATACTAACCATTTTGAGTAAATTAATGAATGGTTTAAAGATATAACATCCCCAAAGAAAATAATCATAAACCATTAAAGTTAATATGGTAGATTATACCATGAAATATTAGTCCCAATAATACATAATAATCAACAGGATTGTTGAAATAGATGAAGATACTCTTATAAAATATTTGTGGAATTCTTGAAATAAATACTCCTTCACTTTGAAAAGAAGAGTTCTTTTGGAAAAATATTTATATAAATCCAGAAGTTAAGTAAAGGAATTATTTTCTTATTAAGAATAGTGATTTTATAAATATAATGTTTTCCAAGAAAATATTAGATATGGCCCTTTAAAATAGGTAAGAAATTGAGATATTCCCTTGAATCGGGCTTACATTTCAGAAACAATTTTGAAAGCTCCTTTTAAAACATGTAACTATCCATCAAATAAGGAATTATTATGGTTGGTTTACATATATATAAAATTCACACATAATTTATTATGAGTATATAATAATACATACGAATTTCATTGAGTTAATTAGACAATTAAGACAACCCGAATGGAAATGGAAGTTCAGGTGGAAAAACACTTACCTTCAATCTGAATGTGTTCCCCTCTTGAAATTAAGGTCATGTAATATGAAATTATACACATTAATAACTTAATTAAGAATATATTTTACATTTATTGAGTTTATAATAATTCTTTTTAGTTAATTTATGTTCTTATTGATTTGTTATTATATTGAATTTCATCGTTGCAGAGTGTTTGTTTTCATGATTTTCATAATTGGTTTACTTATTTTTAAGTAATGATGATCATGTGGAATGGTTTTAAATCTTTAGAATTGAAATTAATTATTATTTATGAACATAAATAATTTTTAATGGTAATTTCTATCATTTGGTTACATGGAATGAGTATAAATCATTAGATGAAATATTTATGACATTCACTTAGATTGTTTTAGCGGTATTTCGATTTTTAGGAACTAGTTTGGTCATATGATTTAATAATTTATATGTTTTATGGTATATGAATATTAAATAGTTAATAATACATATAATATATTCTGGTTAAACCATCAAAATGGTTTCATGACCGGTGAATAATAAGAAATTTCGGAACAAAACTTCATCTTCCACAAAGTCTATAAATTGGAACCTCCTGGACGATGATTTTGTTTATAAAAATAAATGGGAGTTAGTATAAATATTGAGGATGTTTATTCCATTATAATGATATAAATCCAGTATATGTATGAAATTGGTGTTATAATGGTCATTTGGACAGAGGATTTTAGGAGATAAAAATAAAGGAAATGAACTTGAAAATAAATAAAAATTGAGAGATCCCTTATAAAAACTCGGCAGAATAACGACGTCGCTAAAAATTTAATAAAATGAAATGATGAGAGAAAAATGGAATCTAATCATATTTAAATTAAAATTACAGTAATATTAATACATGAAATCAAACTCCAACATATCAGAATAAAAATTCAAAGAGATAACATAAAATAAGTGTCGACTAAAAGAGGAGGGTGAATGATTCCCATACCTTGTAGAGTAACTCCTATAACTTGAAGGTTTGACCTTGGGGTCTTAATGACACATTTGGAGGACTCTTAGAGAGGTAAAACCACCATATACTAGAGGATTAGGGAATTGTAATGAAAGAAAATGAATGGATGAGTTGGTATTTATAGAAAAAGAGAGGAGTTTTTTAATAATTTCAAAGGGACATCTCATTAGTGTTTTTTGCCAAAACATGGGCTTGACCATGGTATTTGCCCATGGTTTTAGCCACTAGTTAAACCTCATATCATATGTTAATGTAAATAATTCGACCAGACTTTTATTATGTCATTATGATGTCATTAAACTACCAAAAACTCAAAACTGTATTTTTACTATTCACGAAAAATTCAATTATTTTAGAAACATCACAAAAATTCACCCCTACACTTTTTCGACATGTAGAATTAAAAAATGAACTCTATTTTAAAAAAATAATTTTCTATACATTATTAATTTATTATTTAAATAAAATCTTGGTTAATTCGAAAAATAACAATCTTAAGGTATTATTAGTTTTATATCACATTGAAAAATTAATTAAGATCTTAGTATCTTTTTACCTTAAGAAACTAAAATAATATAATTATTTAATATTCATAAGGGTCACATTACACTTCAAATTACTATTCAAAAGGGTATGTTACTATTCACCAAAAATCATTTTTGTTCTATCAGACTCAAAATGACTTACTGGTCACAACTCTAGATGATAGTTTTTTAAAATTCAAAACATAGTAGAGGAAAAGTTGTGTTTAATGGATATATTATAAAATGAATTGAATATTTATTTTCAAAACCTTGGGGCATTACACTAATCATCTAATATCACCCTTTTTAATGTTTCATTTCCCTTGGTTATGATGAAACATATTACGTATGATATGTCTAAGAAGGTTTACAGTTATGAAGAACAAAGTGGGAGAAGACGTAGCTCACTTATGGACCAGTTTTGTATTTTTCCATGTTTCAAAAGGAACTAGAACTAAATTACTCATGTGTGGATTATTATTTTATCTAACAAATATTCCTTTATTAAGATGTAATATTTATGTATGAGATTTTTGGGTTGTTAGACCCAACCTAATGCCCGATGAATAAAAATAATCCTTGTAGCCTCTTCTAGGATCAGGTAAGAACAATATCAGTGAGGAAGTAATCCATACTTTCAGCTCCTAAAATTATCCATCACATGATTTAGACCATGTAAACATGAAACCTTTCTAGGCTAATCTTTTGAGTTTGTTTTTCAAGGATTAAAAAATCCTATATAAAGTTCCCATAATAACTATCCAACCCTAAGAAACATTATATATCAAGTACCTTCTTGGTATGATGACATGAAACTATGGACCTTTCCTTCCTTAGGTCTATGGAACTCCTGATTCCAATATGATGTGACCCAAGAAGTAAACCTTGTTGAGACAAAAGTAAATTTTTTTGAGATTAAAATACAACTATTTCACTCTTAGTGTATTCAAGATGACCTCAAGATGTTTTATATGGTCATGTTGAGTGAAGAAATACGCTAATATTTCCTCTGTGATGAATACCACAAATGAATCCAAATTTAGGTGGAATTATTTATTTATCAGAGATATGAAAACTTTCAGTGTGATTGTGAGACCGAATGGAATAACCACATACTCTTATAATCCTTAACTACAATATAATTCTTTAAATTTTATATCTAATGGTATAAATCATACATGATGGTATCCTTTCCTCAAATAAATCTTATAGAAAACCCTTACTCCTAAAAGTTATTCAAAGTGGTCTTTTATACAATGTAATGGATATCGGTTCTTCACAGTAATCTGATTAAATTTTAGATAACCAATACCCATCCTAAGGTTTTCATCTTCCTTATTGTAAAAAATCATGTAAGAACCCAATTATGAATTACTATGTTGTATAAAACCATTAGTTTCCAAGTCCTATAGCTACCTATGGAGCTCCCTTAACATAGTAATATCCATCTTATATGGAGGTAAGGGTACTGGTAATTCTCTTAGTAGTAGTTCAACAGTTAACCCTAACTCTCTCTCAAGAGGTATAATAGAAATTTTGATATGGAATAAATCTTTGAATCAATCCACTACATGAGGGAAAAATGTGTGTCGTGTTCCTTGATCAACCTAATAATGGTTAACAATATGGGTTGTCACATTTCCCAACCCATGATGCTTGGTTCCATGTCTACTCTCCTAGGAATATCATTCACCCTTTTCAATATAGTTACTACACCCTGGTGATGTGAAAGACACCCTCCAGTGATATTAATCAACATATTAATGGTAAAGAACCAACCAGTCGATCATGAGAATGATTTCAAAACCTTTCATCTCGAGGACGAAGAGTTCCCATACAAAACAATGGCCCCTACCTCAAGGGGGGTAATTCTTTCACTAGAATAAACATTCAAATCAAAATCCTAATAGAATATCATGTTTCATTTACTAAGATAAATATAGAATCTCGATCCCAAGACTCTCCATAATTCCCATGGATATAAATGAGTGGGAATATCTATTCCAAAATCGATTATACACTAATGTAGAGGCTACCAAAATCATGCATCTTACTATATAAAGACTAAAAATATGAACCTCATGTATTGGATTAAATATATATATATACACACACACACAAACACACAAATATATATATATATAACCTAAACTATAGACTTTAAATATAGTATTGTTACACTGGGTAAGCCCACTCTACTGGAATTGTGTGTCTAGTGTTTGGATCCCTAATCCATGACCACCTCCTCTGTCTGGATGGACAATAGTGCTCCAAATACCTACCTAATGTGGAGCTAGTGAACTCTATAATGAATTTTGATTTTGTGTGGATCATATCCCACTTGACACAAGAGGAAAAAATCTAAAACATAGATTAATATTACTAATTTTTTCACAAACCCATCACTAGACTATGTCTGTGATACACTAGTTCTTCATGTGCATCATCCCACCACACTGATGGCATACCACCATACTACCTATGATAACACTTTGATTACTAATTCCATTATAAGAGTCAAAAAGGATCATCCAGCCAATAGTTTAATCACCTTAGGGTCTATATGTCAAAATAAATTGTCCCATTCCTTTACCCTCTCTCATATTATGGTTGGTAATGTGTGTCTGATTCACTATTACAGATATGGTGAACAACCATAAAAATTAACCTATGATGAGATGTCATACAAGAGTACATACTTGAATCACCAATATCTAGAGAGATTTTCACCCACATGAATCGGTGTGATATGATGAATCTCTGTAAAACTAGAGGAGTAGTTTGTAAAAGATAAAGCGCATTGATCTAGGTGCATAAACTATCTAGCTCTGTTAGATCTCAACATCTTGGGATAGAAATAATCATAGATGAAGTCTGTAAATCCCCCAAAACCATATCTTGATGATGATCTTCCTAGGTAATAACATCCCACCGTCACATAGTATAATCATAAGGAATATATGTAGTGAGATTCTCTCTCCTCTGAAGAGGTGTCTCTAGATTCTCTAATTGAGATTGCATGGCCTCTATCCATGATCCAGTAGCCTGAGGACCACTATCCCCTAAAAACATAGGTTTATAATGCTTCTAAAAATCATGTTTCAAATCATCCATTGTAGGGGTAGGTCATGGGGTCCCTACATGGTCTACATGATCCATAAAAATCCCTCTAAAAATTTAGAATCAGCACCAAGACCAGGAATAATAATAGGTGTTATAGGTATAACTATAGGAGGTAATACTAGAAGCTCATGGCCACCACCTTAATAGCATGGGTTTCACCACCTTATTGGTTCATTACTTGACGTTGTATTGGTTCCAAATCTCTATAATCCCGAATTCATACCTCATAATAGAATTTGGTAGAATAATATATCATTCATTAAAGAAAAGGAGAGGTACAAACTCTTCATATACTTATTTCAAACCACAATAACCATATCATAAGTCCAATTCTATGTGATATAGTATGTTGCAGTGGAACACATGAAAATACTCCCAACATCCCACTACTATGGCTGGGTCAAAGGCATGTTCTCTATTATATGTCAGAGGTTTAGTTATATGGAGTTTAAATTGAATGGTATAGAGGAAAAAACCCATTAATTTTTAGTTATAAGTCCCATTTAATGGAAATAATATAATTTAAGAGTTACAGTTCATTTTTTATATATTTATACATCCATAAATCATGGTTCATTTATATTCATCTTTCATTCCCATGTTCTAAATTACAACACTTTATATGTTGAAATTGGTACAACATATAACTACTACCCACCTATTATGATGGTTTAATTATATTGATCACCATTACAAATGTATAGAGGCCCAATCTATATTTAAATTTCAATTAGTATACATGTAATCTCAACCAACTAGCATTTCATCCGTACTATAATGGTTCATGTATTAAACATAAGATAATTTGTTATTTATGGTGTCTTGATCTAGTTATATAATAAAGTAATATTTTGGTTGATGTTTCCAAATTTTATAACTATTTATTTCTTTCCTTACAAGAAATTTTAACACATTTAAAAAAAAAATATCAATCAAGGAACTTATGGTATATTATAAGAAATACATGAAATAAATTAAATATATCATTGAAAATTCATGAAATTTGAATCCTCAAGTACCTATAATGATGAAATAGTAAATAAATCCCTTCTATACTAGGCCAATGGTAAAGGAAAAACCATAAAAATATCAATAATAAATTCCAAAAATCATGTGCATCACCATCATTGAAATTATTACAACAAAAAAATCATAATAAAAAACAATATATCGTATCAAAATTATTTTTTATTTTTACCTATATATTGGTAAGATACTGCCAGGAACAGAACTATTAAAATCTTATGTTACATTCCTATTATCCAGTCAGCCAACCCAAGTAGTATGAAAAAAGGAAAGTATCCTCTAAAACCACTTTGAGATGTCACAGATCTAGTTCACTCAAAATTAATTGAACCCGGTTGTCCACATGGCCTCAAGTGTACCTCACAGTATGCCAGAAGATTCCAACTAATAGTGAGGGTCCATAGGAGAACATTGGGGAGACTATACCCTAATTATTATAGTGGAACACATTGATATATATAAAAAACAGAACAATCTATGGATCAATATAATAATGTGTAACCGTGGAATCAATCATCTAGATAAGAATATATGACTAAATCCATAAGAAGTGTCAAATATAATTGAGATGTCCCTATAAAAAAGATGAATGTAACGATGCTATAAAAAATGAGGGATAAATGGGATTCTGAGAATTAGGCATATACAACATGCTATAAAAAATGAACAAAAGATCAAGACATATCTCTAATATAATTGTACACATAAGCACAACCCTCTGCTCGTGTCTTCCATCCCAGTATTGAAAATCTGGCATCTATATTAGTCTACTTTTACTTTTCCCTACCTAAATCCATGAAGTATATTCGAGTACCAATCGGTGTCCTGAAGAGGGTGCGAGATACACTCAATAGGTCACCACAAATGGTGTCTACATATATTCAATATGTGAGTATATAATGACATAATATGCAGATATAATAATAAAGGTAGTAAATGAAGTACAAAACACCCATGATAGTATGGGTCTCCCATGGATCACCCATCGAATTACACCTATTTCAACCTATGTTGATATATCTCTAAATACATAAGCTTATGGTTCAATTTGTATAGTAGACTTGGGACACAAGGATCTTATCTAAGGCAACCTCCAATAAGCATATTCATATAAGGGATGAATAATTCCTGTGAAATATGTATTATAAAAAGAAATGAAATGAGATCATCAGGTATGTAAGCATTGACAAAATCCAAGAATGTTATTTGACATAGAAGATGCTTCCATTAATTAATTAACTAGAATTCAAAGCACCACTATTAAATCATCTAAGGTAACCAGGGTTTCACTCCATGTGTACTCTGAACCCATCACCCTATGAACCCATCAATTTAATTCCTCATGTGAACTTAGGTATCAACCAAGGCATGGTATTAAATAATTTCCCTCTAAGACCATAATTGTTATTTAACAAACAGAATCCAAGTGTCACTCGTACCATAATCCAATTCACTATACTCTATGCACTTCCTTGGAATTATATTTAAGGAACCCAATTGTCACTCATGTAATAATATAATACACTTCCCTTATGAGTTTGTCCTTTATAATCCATGTAAAGAACCCAAGTGTAGCTCCTAGAATAATTTAAATATATTTATAATTCATTTTAATTTATTATGTTTAATGGGCCCATCCACAACCTTCCATGTTGGAACCCATGCATCACTCTAGGCATGGAACACTGAATGTTCATGGATCACAATCTACCCATACCATTTAAGACGTTTTTAATTCATTTATAATATTTTCATATAAGGGATAACTTTACCATGTGAGATAAGGAACAAGGCCTAGGGATGTGGTATCACCACTCCCACATTAGTTTTGTTGAATTATTATTTCATGAAATTAAATATATCATCCCAATTAAATGAGGAACGTGAGACACCTTAAAATGTGATTTAATTACATAATAATTATTTAATATTTTTAAAAATTTATCAACACACACATGGGGTGGTTCTAATCGAGGTTCATTACCTATAATGATGATATCAATCCTCACGGGTCATGTTGGTCAAATCACACATGTTTAATATAAGAAAACTCAAAATTACATAGTGACACTAAAAAATCTCGATACGTGACCCAAAGTCACAATATTTAAATCATTAAACATTTAAGAACACATACCTTATATGGGTTATAGACTCATCCATTATTGGCCACCAATCTGGTATAGAATGGAAAAAATAGAAGAAATATATGAATACCCTAAAATTGGGGCATATTATCTCACCTGGATTTAGATATATATAAGGATAGGCACGTGATGAAATGTTAAAAGAGGACTGAATATATTACTATAAATATTTCAACATGATAGACAATGATAAAATCATACGCCGAATAGAGGAGTTGTCTCCAAGTCTACTTTGGATTCCAATAGAAGATTCCAATGTGAAGGATAAGATATTTTTCAAAAAAATAATAGGAGAATGAGGGTTTAAAATTTAATTATTTCACTAGATAAATCACAAATTAGCCCTATTTTAAAGGTTTAAAGTTTTGACAACTTATATTGTTCAAACCATGTGCTCCCCATAGGGGCTGACTACCTAAGTGGCACTAACAATGCGGGGTAGGTACACAGTTTTGACAAACTACGCAAAGCCTACTCAGAACATCTATAAACCCTATGTGGTTCCCACAATATATTGGGACCTAAATTTCATGTTTCAAACAAACCATGTTCCCCTATTTAATCTACTATAGAACCCAAAATGTTTTAACAAATGGTGGTCCCTCAGGTTCCCGGTTTAAACAAACCATGCATATGAATAGGTTACTCAAAAACCTAGAGTTGTGGGCTTTGAATGAGCCCTAGATACTCCCAAAACCTTCTATAAACCTTTTAACACCTTTATATAGATAAATATAAAGGTTAAATATATAAAACTAAGGATAATAAACATATTATTTGAAGTGGATCATGTTGGAATATCTCAAGGATATGTGGAGATAGGGTGTGTGAGTCTCGTGGATAGCAGTACGACCAGTTTTTGGGTGTTTCATTTTTTGTCTTATTTTTATATGTAATTATCTTAGTGTGTGATTATTGTATGTATTATTATATACATGTACATGAATTTATTATTATAGCACTGTGTTTATTTTATATTTCATACTCAAATGTTTTTCATGGATGATTGATTAGTTATTTTAGGTTTTTGTCTGACTCTAATTCATAGGAATAGTTTTCATAATATATGGATTTCGCCATATTCCCTGGTAAAAAACCTCTATCATATGGGGAGGAACACCTAAGGTCATGTGGAAACCCCTAGTATGGACATTACAGGGCGGCTTCGAGGCTGGGGTATCACACAACTTTTATCATGGTGCAACTCACTTTCCTCTAGTAAGTGATTTCATCTCTTATTTTCACTTAAACAATTAATTTTAGTCATTATAATAAAACTAAAACATATGAATATGAAATGGTTTATATATTAATATTTTGTCAATAATTTATAAATTCAATTAATTTTAAAAATAAAATAAAAAATAAAATGTAATGAATGAATATTATATTCTGTCATCCCAAACATTCTAATCAATAAAATTAAGTAACAATTAATATGATACATTATATCTAAATAAAACCACTTTCCCTAAGGTATTGAACCATTTCTGAGCCACTCCATCATAATTCTATATATTATATTGTAACCATTTTGGTCCCACTTTTTGATGTGAATTTATTTACAGTATTATACACTAGAAAAATATATTCTACAATTGTATCCTAAAAATCCCCTTATGTATCCAATGACTATAACCATCATCAAACCATCCAAAAATTATTTCACACTTAAAAATAATTTTAATTCAAATTGTCTTAATGTAAATGACATAATTAATAATTTTTTAAGTACTCAGAGTAGATATTTAGGTATCATTTTACATAATTCCCTACAGAATCCCTATATAAAATTAATAGTAGCATATATAGAAATTAAAAGGACATAAAAAAGTAACTATTATTTCCTTCTAATGTTATATAAATTTATTTATAAAAATATAGGCATCCAAGGTTCCCATTTGGGTCCTCAATGTCTATTACCAAACTTGGGTAATAAAAAAACATGAGAAAAATATATAAAACATGGAAAATGCAAAGGGAAACTGACCTCATATATTGATCATATATTAACATAAAATATCATAGGTTAAATACACTTATACATTGATAATCTTATTTTTCTAACCCAAAACCTCCAAAATTCACTATTATGAAAATGAAAAACATAAATTTTGAGGAAAAATAAAATAAATAAGGGATACAAATTTAATTGTATCCATAAACCCTTTATCACACACACACATGCACACACACACACAAATATATATATATATATATATTAAAATAAATGGTTGATCCACTACACATCAATCCTCACTTTAAGAAATAACGTATCAATTATGGTTTCCTCCTTCGACCCTCCCATATTGTAAGAGGGGGAATTTCTTGGCTAGTCATCCTTAAGACTCCCATAGGCTTCCATGCCTTTCACCTATATTAATTCACTTCTAGCCTTCCTCTATCTCTATAATGTGATCTTGAAGTAGCCTATCTCACTACTTGAGATCACTGAGGCTTTAGTACCCCATAATCCATCATTGGTGGATCATTTCCAGAAGAGACAACAATCAATTTACACCTTAAAAATATTTTTAATTTCTATTGGGGATTGAATAATAATGTGATTATAGGGTTATTGTATTCCAACACATTTTTATCCACCTTTTGAATGAATAATATTTCATATTCACCTAATCTAAATCCATGAGGCACATCAATGACACCCAATTTTCCCTTTTTAGGTGGTCCTATTATTTTCTCATGAATCGATAACCCATGATAGCACCCATCTGGGATAGCTTCCTAGTTTTATCCACCCATTAAGAACAAATATATATATATATATATATATATATATCAGATTTTAGGAATTGTTGTTTTTCATTTTTCTTGTTTTGATAGTAAATCATCTTCTCTATGTCACCTAATTGTGTTGAGTGAATCAATGGAAATTGATGTTTCTAGTGGTCCTATTAAATCCATCTAGACTGATGTTTAGAAGGATTTTCACTATTTCCAAATAGTTTATTTTAAATATTGGTTTTTTAGGAACTTCATATAACTAATTAGATCACCTTAACTAGGATTGTCATCATGTTCTCATGAGGAAGCTGTTGTATAAAAACATCCCTCTCACATTTTCTATAAATGATCCTAAAGGAACTGGGAATAGTCTAGCCCCATTCATTCCCATTGTAAGAGAGAATACCCTTCATGGTGAATTTTTTTCTATGAAAATAAGTGCGGTGAGTGGTGGAATTACCCTTCCACAACTCAGTAGGCTACTATTTATTTTCTTGGATATCCGTTATGGGTGTGGTGTGTCTAGGAATTTCCACTCCATTTTGGAGGGTTTCTGATGTTACTCCTACCATTTACTCAAATAGTATTCTAGTAACTAAAATTATAAAATGGTATGATACAAATATCTCCAATATACTGATACAGTCCATATAGAATGTGAATGTGGATAATATGTTCTTTTTTAGTATGATTATTAATCCAGTGCCGGAACATTGCCCCTACATAAATTCCAATGATGATGGGTAAGAGAACACCTCTAAAATAAATATGAATAATATTTTTTAACTATTAGAATCTGATACTATATGTAATAATTAATTTAGGTTATGGAATGTTTTTTTGATGATGTGGATGAGAAAAAAAATTATGAAATGAACAAAATGGATAGGACTACGATGCTTGGTCAAGAAGTTAGAATAGATGCTTTTTCTAAATGTTCTCAAGGTATTTAATCGTATTCCTCCCATAACTGTGACATGGATAGGAAAAAATATAATTACATACACTTTGGTAAAAATAATATAAATAACAGTGAATTTGATTTTGGGGAATATCTTGTCAATAAAGGAAAAAAATAGACAGAGTTTGCGAGGATTATTCCTACTTACCTAGATAGATGAGTATTATAATGGAAATTAAATACAAGGGTTGTGAGGGTTTTGGAAACTCTCCAAGGAAAGGGAAATTAGTGTAAAATGAGTTCACAATTCAATACCTCTTTTAAATTGGAGCTGATTCAGAAAGAAAAGATGAGGTGTCTAGTGATTAAGAGGAACCAGTAAATTCCATTCATAAACCCATTATGTCTAAGGTTAAATAGGTTAAGTCTACTAAAATATATATGTTAATTGAAATTTAAACTTATATGGTAATTTTAATCTATAAAAAATATGAGATAATAAAAAACTAGGGGAAATAAGATGAAATCAAATCTGAAACAAACACTAATCTTAATGGGAAACCAAGGAAACTATATTAGACATTAATATGTCAATGAACTCTAATAATAATATATACGTACTATTTAATATTAACGAGGATATGAAAGAAATATAATTCATCATTAGGGTTTAAATTTGAAAGGATGTACTCTCGGTATCTTTATGTCAATCACAATTAAGAAAAAGATTAGTGGATCAACACTCAAGACCAGATTTTACTTTGTGGATTCAATGAGGGGAAGGATAACATTGAGGAGAATATAAAAACCTAGGGGAAGATGAAATCTCTATTCAAGGACCATATTCATAATTAAAGTTTGTAGATTACACCATTTATTGATTTGAGTTTACATAGGTTCAGTTGGACTGACAACTAAATATTTTTAAGGAATGTCTCAATAATTCTCATTGAAGATTGAATTTATGATGTCGTCAATATCTTTTTGGGTTACCAATCAACCATATATATATTTTATCTTATATTTAATAAAAAATAAAATTAGAAGGTAGAGTCATGAAAATGGTACTTGAAAATATCTCAATGGATGAAATAATGAGGAGAGAGAAAAGGGAGGGGTGAGACTCATCCTTTATTATCTACCCCTTACCCTTTTAACTAAATTTTTTATTTTTAACAAATTCATGGAAATTGTGTGTGGTTATTTTACCATGAACCTAATAATTAATTTCTCACTTCCTTACTAAATAATATATAGAAAAATATGTAACCATGAACTAACAATTAATCATAACTATTAAACCATGTATTCACCCAATTTCATTATTCACCCACGATTTTCATAATAAAATTATAAAACATCTTAGTCAATCTTAAAATACATAAGAATACCAAAAATACACATGGAACCACCATTATTTAAATCAAAAATCACTATATAATATCATTTAAAACATTAACATGCTTTAAGGGCATTACATACCAATATATATCCAATACTAAATAATTTAATCAATATACCACTTTAACATTCCAAAATCAATTCCTTGGTAACCCACTTACCAAAACAAAAATTATTTACATGTTATTAATCAATTTCAAAAACACAAAGCTCAATAAACCGACAAAACATATATTGAAAAAAAACATGTAATGTGAAATGTTTCCCATAAAATATCATAAAAAATATCCTTCAATTCAATATAATGATGGATATTACAAACATCCCATAATAATGTTTCACATCCTGAAGAATGTTTTTCAAACATCACCAATGACATGATGATCACCAAAAAATTGAGTTTACACCCCATTCCCACCACATTATTAGATGTATTTAAAAGTTTAATATTAATATACTAGTTACATTATTATTATCATTAAATTGGCATAATACATCACTAATGTTTCAAATATGATGGTCACACCAATTTTTTAAAAATCAGTTTGATTGCCCTAATTATCACATGAAACATAATTCCATAATATAAATCATATCCTATTTTAGATTAATATTTTATCATCGAAATATTATTTTCAAGGATCTATCTAAGTGTTATATGTGAATCCCATCATTAACCTATAAAAAGTTACCATTTCCATAGGTGATTTATTTAAAAATTACCCAATGAAATCACATTTTTTAATTCATTATTAATTTTTAAAATATATCTCACATGTACACCATAAATATTTTTATTAACCAATTGATGTTGACATGATTCATAACCATAATTTTCCATTCATATAATTATAACAAAAAAGTTTTTAAAAATAACTCCAATCAACCCTTTGATCATAAACTGAATACCTATCATTCCTAACCACTATACACTTCCATAAATATAATTTAATTAATAGTTTCCTCATGATCACTATAATGAAAGTAATAATTAAAAACTAATGTTTTTTATTCAATCATATAATAAATTCCAAACATCTTTAGAATCTCCTGCAATATCCTTAGAATAGATATGAAATTCTCAATTAATGATGTCTCATTAACCATATTCGAGGTAATACCTAAAAGAAATGATTTCATTTTAATGAAAATATGGTAGGAATATACTTTTCCAATGAAGACTTTTTATTCAATTACATTCCTATTTCAAAGTTATTTTTCTCACATACCCATTATATTCACACCAATATTTATATAAGGATGACACTATTATACCATGATGGGTTGTCACATAATGCTATATATCCTATCAGAATAATCATCCCCTCATGAAATATTAATTCCCGTCAGGAACAAAATCATTTCCTTGACCCAACCCTATAAGGACCCCTACTAAGTGATAAATACAATCGAGTGTAACCCCCAAGGCCTACATTCAAATGGATAGAGGGTAGTGACTAACAATATGGGTATAAATTAAATAATATTATGGAAATTATGATTTTAATTATAAATAAGAAACCCCATAGAGACAATGAAATTTTTAAAATTGGAAGTCAATATCCACAAAAAAGAATGAATGAATTCATGAGTGTGTCTACAAGAAAAAACCATATTACTATTTAAATGTAGTTTCCAAGTTGTATCAAGACCACTGAGATGGAAGGTGAATCAGTGGTTTCTTTTTCTTTTATAAAAAAGATTATTAACTTCTTAAAAAAACTTTCTTAACCTATGAAAGTTATTAGGGTTACGATTGACTCAAATATAACTCAAACCCCCACATTTTGTATTCAAAAATATAAAGAGAAGGAAAAACATGATATTTACAATGTTTGGTACGAATACTAACTCCTTTACATGTTGGATAGTCCCACCAACAAGGATTATTTCATTATCTTTTTTCCTCAATACAAAGTCACAATAAAAGAACAATTATATTGTTATAATAGAAACCTTTATACTATAGTTGGTTATACCCCAAAATATCATTTCTAGTATTAGCTTCTCAAAAAATTCATTTTAGGAAGTGGTATGCATCCACATTTAAAACCTTCACATTCTTCTTCTTTTTTGTTCCACTTTAGAATGCCTTCACTTCCTCAAAATGTAAGTTGAAACAAACTCTACATGTGTAAATTCTTCAAGAAATTCAATAATTCACATAAGTAATATGATGGTCATGAATAGTCTTCCAAAACCTCAGTCGAAAAAACATGCTTAACATCGATCAGTCTGATCTTCCCAATCCAGATCCTCAATCCGATAGTGGTCAGTCCGGTATCATTCTTTTCCTTTTATTCCTTCTTCAATTGAGTATGATATCAATTGGATGCTCTAAATTCTTACATCTTATGGAACTAGGTATTACAGAATTCCTTATATGAATATTCCTCTACTTCAACCCAAAACACAAATTTTGGTAGGGTACTCAATACCTGTCCCAAAAATTTCAGAGCTCAAGCTCTTAAACATTCAAGAGTCAAATTTACAAATGTACTCATCTCTCCATTTATAGTGACCTAAAAAATGTATTAGGTGGGGTTTTAAAAACCTTTTCCACTTAATGAAATTTCTCAAATATTTATTTATGTTATATCTATATTTGACTTATTCAATTCCTTTTTAAATCTTCAATTATCGTGGATACTTAGAACTTTTTTTGACTTATTCAATGATTAAAAATTTCTCAACAAACATTTTCTTGAGTGAGAAATTTTTCATGAGTAAAATTTTTTCCTTGAATAAGAAATTTTTCTGGAGTCCAAACTTTTTTTGAGTAAGAAACTCTATTATGTATGAATGTTTTGTTGAGTAATAAAAATTACCTCTCATAAGAACATTTTCTTGAGTAAGAATCTTTTCCTTGCATATGAAGTTTTTATTATGTATGAAAACTTTTCTTGAATAAGAACTTTTACTTACGTAAGAAGATTTTCCTTTTATAAGATATTTTTCTTGAGTGAGAAAATTTTCCTTACATAAGAAATTTTTCTTGATAAAGAAAATTTACCTTGCATAGAAACTTTTTCTTGAGTAAGAAAATTTTCCTCGCAAAATAAATTTTTTTGATTAGGGGAATTTTCATTGAAGAAGAAATTTTTCTTGAGTAAGATCTTTTTCTTGAGTAAGAACTTTTTCTTCAGTAATATTGTTTTCTTAAGTAAGAACTTTTACTTAAGTAAGATATTTTTCTTCAGTATGATATTTTTCTTGAGTAAGATATTTTTGTTGAGTAAGATATTTTTCTTTAGTAAGATCTATTTCTTTCACAATATGAAAAAAATCTTTTTCCTGCTGATTCTCATCAATATCTTTTATTTCTACATTGTTTCCTTCATAAAAATTTTATCATAAGTTTCACAACATACTTAAGATTTTTGAGAAATAAAAAATACTAAAGAATCATTATATTTAATTGGAGTCAATTGGAATCTAAAATAGATTCCTCATTATGATTTTTGAATATTATTTTCTCAATAAAAAGATGATGGATCTTGGATATGATTTTCTGAAAATGTTTGATCCTATTTTCTCATAATGATGGATCTGATTTTCATAGAATGTTGGATCCTATTTTTTCACAATGTTGCATCTAATTTTCACAGAATGATGGATCCGAGTTTTACTGATTTGTGGATTTGATTTTCGAAAAATGATGGATCCAATTTTCAAATGCTGGATCCGATTTTAAAATGATGGATCTGATTTTCATCCTTCATCACATCATTCTCATCATACTTTCTTTCATAAACATATTGATCTATTGACAAAAATATAAACAAAACTTAACTTGGGTCCAAAAATCTCCCCCTTTTCATTTCTTCCAATATGAACTTCAATACCTACACTTAACATCTTCCAAACAATAAGTGGTATTGTTTTATTTTCTCACATTTTCTTATCCATGACTTTATTTCTCTCCTTATTACTTGTCTCTCCCTGGTTTATTTTTCTCTCCCCCAGAATATATTCTCCCCCACTTATTGGCAATTAAATTTAAAGGGGTCATCATGAAATGTTTTCTTTCTTGTTGAAAAATATATCATTTCAAAATGTTGAAACTTTTATGTCAAAAACTTGAAACTCATCTTCAGAATAACATAAGTATCACATGAATTTCTTAACTAGGATCCTTTAACTAAAAAACTCTAAGTTATGTGGGTGAACCTAGTGTAGAAAACAAGAGTGTATAATCAAGGTTATCAATGTTGTTCATTACATAACTTTCATGTAATACCTTTTCATGTTTCCTTCAACATTTTCATTTATAGTTAAATATTGAAATGTTTTTATTTAAGATAAAAATAACATAAACCCATCTCAAAAAACTTATCAAAAAATTAAATTGTATAAAAATAACTTTCAAAATAAATTTTTGTAACCTCATTACATTCTTTTTCAAAAATAGTAAGAGACTAACCAACATCAGATTCATTACTTGAAATAATTCAATTCCATGCAACATAGTTCAAATATAAATATTTTAATCATAAGGAGTAACCTCATAGATTCTCAAAAGCATAGTTTGTACTGATAGTCTGCTATTATTATTTAATTTTCCTTATTATTCGTGGATTACTCATTGGATGTTTTTTCTTCTTTCTAATCATCATTCTTAGATTTTATAATAAGTTTATTTTCATCTATAGACTCTTCTGATAAGGATATAAAATTATTCTCTTCATTTGTAATTTTTTTACAATTATTTTTAACAACACATCAATCCCTTCTTCGTATTCTGGTAGGATAGTTAAACAAATTTAAGTAACATTCCATTTTTCTCAGATCTATTACATATTTTGTAAATTTTAAACCACAATCTGTTGATACATTTTTATCAATTTTTCTTATGTCATCATATACCTTTTTATTCCCATTTTATTCAACTGATTTTTTAATTATTCTAACTTTATTTCCAAATCAACTTGTTTGGGACACATAACTAAGAGCTCTTTATTATAAGATTTGGCATGTTTTTTTCTCCACATTTTTAACATAATCATATTTCATAACATACTTATATTTCTAAACATACTAATATTTCTTCATCTTCTGATTTTACCTTTTTGGATCCACATAATTTTTAGGAACATCTAATCTTCATTGATAATCATGGACCCCCTTGATTCATGCCAATTTCTAGGTAGTGACATGTCAGGCCACCATGAAAAAATATATGTCAAGAAATTCTACAACAAAAATAAAGAGCTATGAATCATGATCTTTCATATTGAGGGTAAAACCAATCAGAACTTGGTTTTTGCTTCTTTAAAAACGGTGGACCAATTTTCTCATGAGGATATTTTCATGAATAATTCCTATCTTTCATGATGAAATATGTTTTCTCCCAAATAAGCTTTTTTAATCCTTTATTTTCACCTTATTTAGATGTTTCACCTTTAACTTCAATTTCCTTGGTGAAGTATTCTCTCATCTTTCACATATATCTTTTTCCAATAAGAAAATTTTATTTTGTTTCTAAAATTCTACTTTCTTTCTCAACGAACTTAATTTTCAAAACATCTATGATTTTTCAATATTTAACTATATTCATCATGTTAAGTTTAATTTATTAAAAAATTTCACATTATATCTTGTTGATATTGTCATTTCTAGATAACTTTTATTTAAAACCTTTTAGTTTTATTTTAAGTTCACAATTCTCTAATGTTATTCTTTCAACATATTTCTTTAGCTCCTTTCTTTATTTCATCAGTCGAGTATTCTAGTCAATTTCATTCTCCAAATACTTTTTAGAATCCATTATATTTCTATATTCTTATCATTCTCTTTATTACTAAAATATTATTCACATCCATTTCAAAATTGAGAAATATATTTGATTTAATGATTAGATTCATCATCATATGAGGAATCGTTCTTCTTTATTATGCTCATATAGATTTTATTCTTTTTTCATAAGGAAATATTTCCTTATATTTTTTCCAATTTTTGTTTCTATGGTTTCTCATACTAATCTTCATACTTATATTATCCAAATTTTTTCCTCTGGTAATTGTGTGAAAAATTTCCTTTCCCTTCACAATCCCAACATTTGAGAGTTTTACTTTTCCATTTCCCTTATTGTATTTCTTTGAAAGGATGGAAACAATTGTGTTTCAATCTTTAGCTTCTTCATTAGATTCCGAATCACTTGACTCTTCTTTAACTTCATCGTCTTTGTTTTTCCATTTTAAAAATTATTTGAAGTCTATTTCTTGATCAACCGTATCATTATTTCTCTTAACATTCTCTATTATCATTTCATAAGTAACAAGAATACTATGTAGATCATCTAGAGACAGAGTTTCAGGATCTATATCTTCTAAAGATGAATCCTCAGCATCAAAATTATCAAGAAAAATTATAATGATATTTTCAACAATAGTGGAGTCATACAATTTTTCACCCAGACATCTTATTGTTATAAAAATATCATTTACCCTTGTAATGAAGTCACCAATAGATTCTTTCCCAACCATTATCAAATATTCATGAATTAACCTCCAAACTTTTAACTTTTCATTCTTCACCTTTATATTTCCTTCATTATTTTTCTTCCAACATATCCCAAATTCCATTGGTGGTTCCAACTCCCTTTACTCTAAGAAAATCACTTTCAGTAAGTGATGAGAGTAAAACACTTTTATCTCTTACATCATTCTCAAAAAATTTCTTGTCAACAGTTTTAAGAGGAGTATTCTCAATATAAGGTGGAAATCCTTATATACTAACTTCTATAAGATCATAACCTAGAGAAAAAATATATGGAATAATTATATATTTCCAAATATGATAGTTCTTTCTATTGAAAACTAGAATCCCCTTATAGTTCATTGAATTTAAATTCTATATTCCTAAGATGGATCTTTCAGAGGGTACCTGAAATCTAATACTAATTTTAGTTCCCAAGTAGGATTGAGAACCTTAAGGGGGGTGAATAAGAGGTACCTTTTTATTTTATAATAAAGTTTATTAACTTCTTAACAAATTTTTTTTAACCTCTGGAACTTGTCAGAGATACAATCCACTCAAATATAAATAAAATCCTCGCCTTTCTAATTTAACAAATATGAAGAGAATTTAGCATAATATATTTACAAGGTTTTGTACAAATAACTACTCCTTTACCTATTGGATAGTCCCACCAACATGGATTATTTCACTATCTTCATTCCATAATACAAAGGAACAACAAAATAATAATTCTATAATCCTAGTAGAAAACATCTTCCAATAGTTTTTTATACACCCTACTATCCTTTCTAGTATCCAATTCCTAAAAAATACTTTTCATAAAGTGTTAAGCACCAATAGTTACAAGTTTAAATTTATTATTATTTTTTGATCCACCTCAAAAAGTATTCATTTCCTCCACATGTAAGATGAATCAAACTCTACCTGTTTACCTTCTTCAAGAACTTCTACAATTCACTTACAAAATATGTTGGTCGTGAATAGTATTACAGAACCTCTATCCAAAAAACATTCTCAGCATTGATCGGTATAATCTTCACAGTTTGGATCCACACTCTGATGGTGGCTAGTCGGGTCCTATTCTTCTTCTACTATTCCTTATTCAGTTGAGTATGAACTTAATCAGAAGCTTTGAATTCTTGAGTCCGATAGAACTTAGTCTGATGAACTTTCTTAGATGAATCTTCTTCAGCTTAAATCTAAAACAAAATTTTTGGTTATAAACTCAATACTTATCCCAAAAATTCTTTATCTTGATAAATTAAATATTCAAGAGTCACATTTACAAATGAACACATCCCTCTTTTAATAGTGGCCTAAAAAATGGTTTAGCAGTGTTCTGAAAACCTATCCCATTTAACGAAATTTCTTGAATCTTTAATTCTACTTAAATCTCATATCTATCTCTGACTCATTGAATTTCTTTTTGAATATACAAGTCTCCTTGATTTTTGGATCTTCCTTTTACTTCTTCAACGATTCAAACTTTCTTAATTTTTTTTCTTGAGTGGGAAATTTTTCTTTAGTAAGAATTTTTCCTTGCATAAGAACTTCTTTATGAGTCTGAACTTTTTTTGAGTAAAAAATATTTATTGAGTCAAAAATTTTTATTGAGTTCGAAATTTTCCTTTCATATGAATCTTTTTCTAGAGTAAGAATCTTTTCCTCACATAAGAACTTTATCTTGAGTAAGAAAGTTTTCTTTTAATAAGAACTTTTTATTGAGTAAGAAACATTTCCTTTCATAAGAACTTTTTCTTGAGAAAGAAACTTTTTCTTGTATAATTACTTTTTATTGAGTACGAAAATTTTCCTTGCATAAGAACTTTTTATTGAGTAAGTAAATTTTCCTTTCACAAGAACTATTTATGGTGTAAGATATTTTTCTTCAGTAATAACTTCTTTTGGAGTAAGATATTTTTCTTTAGTAAGATCTTTTCCTTCAGTAAGATATTTTTCTTGAGTAATAACTTTTTCTTGAGTTATATGTATTTCTTTAGTAGGATATATTTCTTTAGTAGGATAATTTTATTTAGTATGATATTTTTTTGAGTAACATATTTTTCATGAGTAAGATATTTTTCTTGAGTAAGTTCTTTTTCTTCCTCAAGATCAACAACATCTTTTTCTTCTCGATCCTTATCAACATTTTACATTACTCACATTTTCCTTCATAAATATTATACCATAAGTTTCACAACTTATATATGATTTATGAGAAATAAAAAACACCCAAGAATTTTTAGATTTACATAAAGTCATTCTGACTCGGAAATTGCTTCTTCATTACAATTTCTGAATCTGATTTTATCGATAAAAAGATGATGGATCTTGGATCCAATTTTCTGATAATTCTCGATCTGATTTTCTTATAATTATAGATCTAATTTTCATAGAATGCTGGATCAGATTGTTGTTGAATAATGAAACCAATTTTCGTAGAATTATGGATTTGATTTTCACAGAATGCTGGATCCAATTTTTACATAATTATGGTTTATATTTTCTCGGACTGGTGGATCAGATTGTTTTAGATAGATGGATATGAGTTTCTCATAATAATGGATTTAATTTTTACAAAATTTTGGATCCAATTTCCAAATGTTGGATATGATTTTGGCATAATGTTGGATCCAATTTTCAAATTCTAGATCTGATTTTCAACCTTCCTCACATCCTTCTCAACATAATTTCTTTCAACAAAATATATATATATAGACAACAAACACAACCAAAACATAACTTGGGTCCAATATTAACAACTAAAAATGGTAATTTTTGAAAAGTAACTCCAAAAACTCATAGATATTTCACTATATGATTGAATTAACTGTGATTATCCATCCCCTAAACATAATCATATAAGTTTGATAAATAAAAAATATAAATACAGTAATTATATAATTATACTCAATATATTCATCCACTAATCACTCTTATATTAAGTGAACATGCATAATAAATCCTTATAAATATTAATTAATTTCACATTGAATAATGAATAATAACCACATCAGCAGACATCATCACATGTCATACACATCACCATCCCCATCCTTAAAATGTTATCGACACAACCAATATGTAAATAACCACCTACAATTATCCATATCTCTAATGATAGTGGCTCTAACCACAAAAACATTATTTCACCTTAAATAAGAACCTAAAAATATAAAAATTATAATTTCAAAATGATATAACTATAACTATGACAATTGTATTTATAATGGAAATAAATATTAATACTCTACATCATCCACTATTAATTACACATCACTCACACCAATCATCACATCGAAAACATATAAAAATTTTCTTAACATTAATAAATAAAATGATAGAATTCCCTATCATAAACAGTAATTAAAGAATGAGGCTTAAATATTCATACACTAAAATAATATTAAAAAATCACAATAAACCTATACATTATAAATCTTATATCATTAATTAATTGAAACCATTAATCAACTATTGACAATTTTCAAGAGAATATAATGGAATATAAGAAAGGAAGAAGAAATTGAATAAATAATACCTTTCATTATATTGACTTCATCCCATCAGAAAAAGATCCCTAAGATTTTTCCTAGAGAACTAAAAATCACTTTGCAAGTATTCTCTATTATTCATGGTCTCCAAGGATGATATAAAACCAAAATAGAGGAGGGGACATCTAAAATTTTAATTCAGAATCAGTTGGACCAAACCATGACATTGTGTGAAAAAAAATTCCATGGTTTGGTTTGGTAAAGAATTATTTGAAAACCATGAAATTAAAACTATACTCACCTAATAAATTCATCTAACCATTTAACTATTTAATCACATGATTTTTTCTAATTTTACCAAGAAACCATAATGTTTTTTACTTCAATTTCTCCTCTAGACCATGATATTTAACAATGATATACCTAATAGAACCACATAATTTCCAAAATAATGATTATAATCCAATATTTAGTTATTAACCATTTCTAATAGTATCTCACATAAATTATACATTCAAACCACACTATGCATTATTATCATTTTTCGTAAACCATGAAGTCGTGTATAAAACAATGATAAAAATTCCACCGAAAAGAGTTATTAAAAACTCTAAATACATTTTTCTTGAAACCTAAACTAACTACATGTATAAGTTGTCATATATGATGATTACATTATTATAATTTTTCATAAACCATGTAGTATTGTACAAAACAATGATGAAAATTCAACCCAAAATAGATATTAAAAACTCTAAATACTTTTTCCTCCAATCCTTAACTAACAACATGTATAATTTGACATATATGATGATTAAAATAGAAAAAAACATAGTGAGACCAATACTAGAGTGTGGTTTTCTCCAAAAGTCATAATTTCTACTTGACTTCCACAATTCACCTCTAATGTCACTTATTCCTACCCCAGTTCCATAAAATTTAATAATAAAAAACATTGAAAATATAATCCTTCTCATTAGATACCTTCTAGATAACTCTAATCTTCTATAATCAAATCAAAACCTAGAGTGAGATAAATAAATATTAAAACCTAAATACATCATGATATAATACTCAAACATGAATCTTTCTATCAAAAATGATTAATATAATATAGAAAATAAATATATTAATAATTAAATTTAAAAATATTGAAAACAATTTCTCCCCTATAAGACAAAGAGGTTACAAAAACTATAGGGAATGAACTTTCATCTACTACTATTTCTCCCACACACATTCCCCAAAACCACCATGTCTCCTTAAAACATACACAAATGGAATGAAATATCCCATAAACATCTTATTGTAATGATCATAAATTAGTATAGATAATTCATTGAATGCCATATCCATATAACTATATAAATAGCCCCAGTTCTAACGAGCCTATACCAAAGTGGTATAAGCTCCTGCTTAGCATCCAAAAGACCGAGGATCAAATCTGGGAAGGGACAAATTTATGGGTACTGTAGCAGGGCCATGTAGAAGTAACAGAACTGTATTGGCAGAGGCACTTTAGCAAGGACTGTAGCAGTGGAATTACTGTAGTAGGTACTATAGCAGTGCTGGTAATGTAGTAGTATTGTTAACCTAGGGGTCCTTTGGGGAAAAAAATAGGATTTCAAGACATGTATTTAGGCCACTTTCCCTTGGACCTTCAGGATATGTACTGGGTATCCCTCTACGCCATCTAAAAAATATTTCATTTCTTTAATAATAATTTGAGGCTTTGGATCCATCTTTTAAAAAAAGATAAATAGCCCCTATTTATGACATGGGAGTCATCATGAATGAATTTATATGGAAGTGACATATGAAATACATCATGTACTCACTCAAACCTGGGTGGAATCACCGAACTATATCCCACATTACCAATTCTATATAATACTTAAAAAGTTCCAATAAAATAGATAAAGTGGTAACTACCACTATTGAACCTTTTTGTCACCAATAAGGAGAAACCATCAAAAAATTCATAATCACTAACCTTTAAATCCAGGGGACTTGTTTGTCAAAATCCTTTAAATAATTTTTGGGTTTTTGTTTTTTGGAAATGATATTTTAATAGATTTTAAAGGATTATAAAGAACATTATAATGTTATGACATGGACTTGAATGAGTTTTGGAGAAGTTTCAATAGTTTTTTCAGTAGGATAGAAATCCCAACATGACACCCCAATTCACACACTGAATGGTTTTTTAGGGAAGTTATAATGGTATGGTATGCCTTGTAAATGTATGGGTAATTAATTTGGAACATAAGATCATATTAATTTATGCATAATGTTTTATAGTTCTTTTCACTAGAATCAGAATAGTGATCATGCGACAACACCTATGTTTGTGCTATAAATAGGACAAGGCATAGGATATAGTTTCTAAAGAATGTATTCTTAGAGTGGATTTCACCACAATATGATCTCATGATATTTATACTCTGGGAAAGTTTTTTGTTTCACCATGGAAACCTACATTGTGACATGAATGGATGTTGAAATGTAAAATGTAAAATTCACTATTTATGTAAGATTATTTGGGTTATTTTGTAAAACTATTCAAGTGGTTTTATGTTTTAATCCTATATAATTTTGGGGAGAAATAGGAGTCAAATTGTTGAATTAATGGTCATTTTACAAGGATTATTTTTCATATTTTGATGGAAATTTTTATTTAATGGTGTTCATTCCATGATGTAAGATTGAAACGAAAAGAAATTATGTGTTAAACACACCTACAAGTGACCACGCCACGAAGGGTTAATTTATGTCATAGTGAGAGGGTCATATAAGATTTTTGTATTTATAGAAGAAATATGTTTTATGGATGAAAGACATAAAAATTTAGAAAATACAATTTATACACCCTAATGAGGTATATCATGTCATGGAGATGTAAAGGTGCATGATTTTTTATTTAAATGAAGTATTGGATCACACTGTGATAGTGATAGTTGTTTTGTGAAGGTGTCAATTTAGAAGAATTCTAGATTTATATTTTATATATTTTAGAAGGTAATTCAACATATTAAATGGGAGGTCATGTCTTATTTTTTTAGATCATCTTTGGATAAATTTTATCCCTTATCAAAGGTGGATTAATGATATATATATACTAAAATATGATGATTCTCTAAACATACAAGTGATATAATCATTATTTAAATGGAGGGGGAAGGATCATGGAATATTATAGAGATATAGAGAAAAAATAAAAGAAGGAAGTTATATACTACTAGTGGAATTTGAAGAAGAGGGTCTAGGATGTATTATCACCAGAGGTTTATATATTTCATAAATGGATGAAAGTGGACTAGAATTCATACACCATACTAGTATAAAATAAATTTTTATTCATTGTGATCAAGGAAACCACACATGTAGTCTAAGTGAATTGTTTGATTGTATGATAATAGGAATTTATTTATTTATTTTAGGGTTATAAACCTATAGAGATAGTATATAAAATCTAAATTATAACCATCAAGAAGTGGTATTATTGTTTTAGGAGTTTGAAATATCACCATTTTAGGCTCTATGGATTATATTGGTTTGTGTAAACCAAGTAAAATTTACTATTTCCCTCCTTTAATTTATTTATTTATTCATACAACTTATGAAGGGGAGGATTATTCTCGATAATGATATAATCATTTGTAAGTGGTTATTTTCAAGAGATTGAAAAATATGATTCCCCCCACCTCCTAGGGTATTTACCTTCGTTGAGACCAAAAAGTTGTATCAAATACAATAGATATTGGTGGAGTATTATCTCTCATATGTTATGTCAGTAGTCATAAAACACAAGGGAATGTTGAACCTAAATAGAAATAACATTTAAATATAGAAGAATTGGATTTAGTAATATTTAAAATCATTAATAATAGATATATACATTGGTTTCATAAATGGAATTTTATCTATAATGGAGAGTTTGGAATTATTTGAGAAATACCTAATGTTTATTGACGTTTATACCAAAGGATTCAATACATTAGGAGCTTCATTTTCAATTAAATATTCAAAACGGTGAGGTCGTTTAAATCCACACATTCCATTTCGGAAAAACTATTCAACATTTATAAAGTCATTTAAAATGTATGTGGAACTAAATTTTATGTACTATTAAACATGTTAGAGGATATTAGGATACACATAAAGAAATCCATTGATTCATTATTCGATCAAGTGAACATTACTGTGGAGGGAATGAATGGATTTTGAGAAAACCTTGACTATACCAAAATTCAGAAGTGTATTATTATAATATTGCCACAATGTTTCAACATGAAGGTCTCAGGGATCAAATAAAATAAACCTAAGGATTTTATATTTTATTTTCTTAATATATCTCTCATTTTATAAGAGATGAGGATCAATGATAATTAATCCTTAATGAAGGATACTTCATAGAATTTATTATTCAAGTAGATAAATAAGATTTCATTTGAAAAAGATCTTGAATATGGGGAAATAGATGATGTTATTTATTTCATTTACTCTAATATAAAACAAGTAAAAAATAATATTTAATTTAAATATTACAGTTTTTTTATATGTAAAATTTAGGCATCTCATAGAAAATTTCCCAAAGAAATTTTGAGATACTGCTGAAGATAAATAACTCATGAATAATTATCTAAGGGAGTGAAAGGAAAGTGGAATATGATGAAAAAACTCTAAAAGATAATAAATTTATTTTATAGGAATATATCAACTATGATTAAACAAATTTGGAAGTAGTTAAGAACTATAAATACTTTGATGATGATGTTCTTGTGGTTTTCATAGAAAAACACAACTAAAGGAAAATAATAAAGAAATTACTGAATATTAGTGGGGATTTAACCTCAATGTTAAATTAGAATATTATTAAGAATAAATGACAATTTATAGGTACATAATGAAGAAATATAATTGGTTATTTGATAATTTCAAACAATATGTATCATTAATATGAATAAAAATATTAGTTAAAGGATAATATTAAATGAAACAAGTTTGTAAATTCTAGAAAAATGGTGAAATAATTTTTTGTGAATAATTTAATATAATAGTAAGGATAAATCATTAATTTATTAGATGATTCTATGAAATATTATGTCAAATGTATTAAGGCTCTTGGAGGTTAAGTTGTTTCCATTAAAAAAATATCTATGATCAAGAATTACTTCTAAATCTCGATATTTCATCAGTAATCTGGATTGAATAGTTTATAGAAAAAGAAAATAAGGTTCACAGGGAGTCAATAAATAAATTTAATACTTTACCTCAAGTGTAGTTGTTCATATATAATGGAAAAATAATGAGGTTCTTGATTAAAAAATATTAGTGATGGTTAATGAAAAAACTCAAACACCTAGACCATGAAATATGGTTGGTTTGAGTTATTCTCAAAATACACAAAAAGAAACTAGTAGATAATTGAATATGCAGAACAATACACCATAAGACTATTTTTATTGTTCTAGACAGATAGGAAATATAAAGTATGTGTGGTCCATAGAAAAGTGGAATTTTAGGGATCAATAACAACAAACATAGTTGAGAAGTAGTTATTACACATGATATACTTATAATGAATACTATTTTTGGAATGAAATTTGATGAAACAAATCCATGAATTTATTATCAATTTTACTAATAAGTGTGTTAAAGGAGACACGAAAAATGAAATCATAGAAACATAATGATTCATCAAGTGGCACTAAAACACATAATCAGTTTGTAGCTCTATAATATGAGGATGGTCCAATGGATTTGGAGGTATGAGGTGTTATTTCAAAAACATACTTGAAATTGATTATTCAAGAGAGGATATAGATTCAAGATAGTGGTTTTACTTTCCACATGGAGGGAACCCATAATATTATCTCAAAAATCAAATACTGCAAAGAAGGTGTCATCTATTTTGGAAATTATTAAGGTTTAAATATCATTAGCTCTATAAATTCCAAAATAATAGGAGAATACATGATTCATATGAATGTTTTAATAGTTAAATGATTTAGTCCTAATTTTATATGTTTAATATAATGATGTGACTCTAGTCATGTGGTAAACATCAAGAATAAGTCTTAAATTACCAAGTGAATAAATGGTTTAGTTGAAATTAATGGTAATTTCACAAAGGAGAATCTTTATCTCATCTGTGTAGAATAATATTGGTGCATTCTGTCCATAGAATAAGAAAACTAATTATGGTATAAAATTCATGGATACTTGATAAAAAATTATATATAAGACTTAGTGATGAATAATTTAGAACATGATATCCCTAATATTTCATATGATTACACCCCCATGTGTGATAGCTGATAAAATAGGGAAATAATTTGGAAGACTTACAACCTTAAGAAAAATAATTCAACGATATTTGTTGAGTTAGTTAATTATATTAGTGGAAGAATATTTCTTGAATCTATGTATGAGGAAATGGTATTATGTGATGTTTATTGATTATTATAGTAGTATGGTACAGATGATAGTTTTATCTAACAAGTCTAAGGTGTTCATATTCATTTCTCATTACCAATTATATGGAGGAGAAGATGATAAATTCTAAATTTTAGATGTTCTATAGTGAAAAAAAATATAAAATTCACTAATATTGAGGTGTATAAATATCTTGAGAATATTGGGATGAGACATCATGTGTCAGTGGTATGTACTCCTCAATAAAATGTATTTTTTAGAGAAGGAAAGTTTTTTTAATAATATGGATCAAGAAATACTCATAGATAAGGATGTAATTAATAAATATTATAAGGATTCAGCTCGTACATCAGTTTATATAACTAGAATATTATTTATATTTCCAAATAAAGATAATGAATCCTATGAGGTGTGGTATGTGAGAAATTTGACTCTAAAGTAATTTCATATTTTTAGAAGTAATTTTTTATTCTCAATAATTAGAAGAACCAAAAGTTTTATGCTTATAGGGATCAAGGTATTTTTCTTGGATACTTATAAAAAATTAATAAATATAAATTCTATAACATAAGGCATTGAAATATTATATAAATTCAAGATGTTCTTATTTTCGTAAAAGGGAATAATTTTCAATATATTGAGCTTTTTCACAAAAAAGAAGTTGTGAAATATTAAAAATGATTTATTCTTAATCAAAAAACCTATAAGAGCATATGTGTCAGATGAAAAATCAAAAAAATACATAGATGATGATTGCATCATATTATGATCATAAACTGTAAGGACATAATGTTACAGGGATGAAATTAATGAATAAAATAACATTGGGTATTTGAATTATCCTATGTAAACATGAAGGATTAGGAATTTTGAAAAAAATATTATTATCACAATCAAAGCCTATTTTTTTAATTATTCCTAGAACTATGTCAATTGGGATAATGTGATTCATGAAGATCTTAACAAAATTGGGAATAAAGAGGCATAGGAAATTTTTACGAGAAAAAAAGATAAAAAATCATTGAAACTAAATATATTCTCTTTAATAAGATAAATAAATATGGATTTTTTCCTGAAAAAATAATGACCAGTGTTTAAGGGGCATTCCCAGATTGAGGGAATTGATTTTTATGGGTCATTTTCACATCTTTCCAGGTTGGAAACCATTTAACTTTTCATGGTAGTATCAATTAAAATAGGTTTAATGGTATAATAAATAGATTTAAAATCTATTTTTATTAATTTATCCCTTGATGAGGAAGTTTACATTCCAAAACCAAGTCATTTTCATGTGGATTAATATGAGATAAATTGTGCTAATTGAAGCCTTGTATTGACTAAAATAAGCACTAAGATCTCAATATTCAAGGTTTTATAAATACTTGAGAAATATTGGATTATAGTGAGGATGATTTTATTAAAATCTATATATAATGAAGTTGAGTGATCAGAGAATTTTGGTGCTCATCTTTGTAGATGATATAATTTTTAGAGGACTAGATGATGCAGAATGCAAGATATTTGTAGAAAATATGATGTGTGAGTTCAAAATGTACAAGATGTGAGTTAAAAAAATTTATTTGTTTATAGGAAAATTAATTAAGTAATAGTACATTTATTAATCAATTAAAATATTCCAAGGAGATTCTAAAGTGATTTTTAAGGGAGAACTATAAACCAGTGAAAAAACTATTGGCTACAAGAATGAAGTTATTATAAGATTACGATAGAGAGACGATAGATGTGGTAGAATATAGGAAAATAATTAGAATCCAATTGTACCTAACATTAACAGTACCCATAATGATGTTTTCCAGATATAAAGTAACATGGTTCCATATTTTCCCAAGTAAATCCATCTGATAAAAGAAAATATAATTCTTTGATACATCAATATCATGGTGTACTTCAGGTTTTTCTATCACAAATAATCATAGAGGGAATTTTTGGGATACACTGATGTGGATTAGGATGGTTCAATGGATAGATGATCACAAGTCGACAACATGCAGGGTTTTCTATCTTAGAGATTTTAGTTTCTCTTGGATAAATAGGATTTAAGACTACATTGTAGTAATCACTCCATAATTTGAACCCATAGTGGTAACTCAAGAATATACTCAACTACTATGGATAAATAAACATGTTGAGTTTATTGGATTTGATATGAAATATACTATTTAAATTATATATGATAATTCAAATGGAATTAATCTTAGAAAAGATTATTTAAATCATTCAAGGATATAGAAAAAAGGGATAAAGTATCATTTCATTACGTAAAAGGTTGAAAAAAGCTAGTATAATTGGGGTGTACTTCAACACATGATCATATTATGGATATCATGATCAAGAACTACTAAAATAGGAGTTTGATAAGTAAGGGTTGGCTCTTGGATTCCAACCATATCAGTCCAATTATATGGTTTAGATAATGGACTCCCACTCCCCTTGGGATTTACTATTTCTAAAAAATTATGGTAACACTCTATTGAATAAAATTTTCTGGATTTATAATTCTTCTTCGTAAGCTTCTAGAGAAGGTGGACTTGGGTTCATTGAAAAGGATGAATAATGTTTCCATACATTACATGGGAAAATATGTCTATGATTACATAGGATTGTAATGATCCTTCATATTAATTTTGGGGGAATAATCCTATGATAGTGATTTGGAATGGGGGTTCTTGAATGATTATTTATGGGAGAAGAAAATGAAGTATCACAGAGATTAAAAATAATGGAAGGTTTTTCATGAGAAAATATTAATTTAAATATTGTTTCTCATAACGATAGAGTCTCATGTAGGCTTAAAGTGTGAGACTATAGATTGATTAATGTATTATATGAAGAAAAATTGTTTTTATACAAGTATTAGGTTAGTAGTAAAGTTTTAATAGGATAGGATGATGAATCCCCTTTGGTTCTTGGGAAAGATTATCAAAAAATACAATGGGGGTATATTATTAGAAAAAATCCCTTGAAATATACATGGGGTTGTTTTTATTGATAAGAATATTGAAATGGATCCTTAATGCATATAATGGAGCTTATGAGGTGATGAAAATGGCATGAAGTAGTTTCAGAGAATTTTCAGTTTCAGACTGTAGGGAATAAATCATGTCCTGAGACCACATGTTGTTCTATGAAATCTATTCCTAGGGAAGTGAAAAATGTATTGAATATCCTATATACATAAGGGTAAGAGATTTTTAATTCATGAGACTTTGAATTCATGAGACATTGAATTCATGCATAAGGTTTCATAATTTTTTACTAGAAGAAGATTATTGATCGTGTCCCGACACCTATGGTAGCACTACAACATCGATAAATAAAAGGGGATAGTTTCCAAGTGAAATATTTATAAAGAGTCCTGTTTCATGATGGGATAACATGAGATTTATACTTTCAGATAGTTTTTTGGTTGTATTGTAGAAACATTCATTACATCGTGAAATTATTTTTGGATGAAAAATGGAAATTACCTACTCATGTAATATTCATTTTTTGTATTTCTAGGAGTTTTCAAATGGTTCATAGGATTTTATCCTTTAATATTTTGGGGATAAGTATCAATCACCCATGGAATTAATGGATATTCCATAATGGTTATTTGGATGATTTCATTTGATCTTCAAATTTTAAGATATCAACACTGTGATGGAAGATTATGCCACAAATACTTGATGTGTAGAACTTAAGTACAAGTGACCACATCCCAAAGGTGTTAGTTGTACCATGGTGTGTGAGTATATGAATAATTAAGGATTTATAATAAAATTATTTTTCATTTTTGAGCTATAAAAATTACCGGATATATATTACATTTCTTAATAGGGAATGTCGTAACATGTACGTGTATAGGTATAGACTTTCGTTTTTTTAATTTTTGGATTGTGTCATGACAGTGATAGTCATACCATGATGATGTTGACTTTCCATATATATTTCCTATCTTTTGTTAGGGAATTTAGGTAATTAAGTGGGAGATCTTGACTTTGTTTTAAATAAGTTATTTTCAATTATTTTCCCAAATTATTAAATAGGGATTAATGATCTATATTGATGAAAATGTGGTGATTCTCTAGGGATACAATAGATATATTTATCTTTCAAAAAGTGGAAGAAATATTATGGAAGATAAAATTGAATTATAGAAAAAAATAATATGATTGTAATTCTACACTACTGTTGGAAATTGAGGAATGCGATATAGGTTTATTCTCATTTGGGGTTCATGGATTTCATTAGTGTATGAAATTTGGGAAGAATTGGTATTCTAATATAGTGTATACTCGCTCATTGTTATATAATATAAAGTCAACAACACTCATAGTGGTATTTATTTATTCAATAGTTTGATAATAGTGAGGTATTCATTTATATAATGGTTATTAATATATAGGGGCATTGTTTCCATTCTAAATTATAAACATAAATAATTTTTCTTAGTGTTTGAAGTTCATGAAACGTCACTGTTGAATTCTCGTTATATTAGTCCTATTTGGGTGAACCAAGTAATATTTATTGTATCCCTCATTTAATTTCTCTGTCCCTTTATATTAATTATGGTAGAGAGGAGTGTTATTGATTAAGACTGAAAATGATCATTGGAATGGGGTCATTTTTGAAAGATCATCATACATAGATTTACCCCCCTCATGGAATTTACCTTACAAGGAACTAATCGATACCCTCATTGGATCTTTACAAGATGTATATCTATCCAATACAACTTTCATCCACCCCACTCATATATAACGTTTTCTCACAATCTTCACAAATTTTATACCAATGATCACCACCTCACCGACCTTGGTCTAGTAAAAATCTGATTTACATTTTTAACCATAAAATTAATATAAAGTGGAATGATAAATAATGAATAATAGCAATTATTTTTGTAATACTATATAGAAGATAAAAATTCACCCAATATCCTCTAAAATTATTTACTAGTTCATGAATCATTTCCTATAACATCTAGATTGTTTATTTCATATTTCTATCTATATAAGAATAAAATATTTTTCTAATCCATGACATAGAGCTAAAAACGCACAAAAAACTCAAACACACGTGCATGATAAAGTAAGGACCTAAAATAGAAATTATATTACTCAAAATTCTATAAATATGTAAAATCATGGTGATATAAAACCTCACTCATTCATCTATCATACTAAATTCTAAAATTCTTGGTAAAATTTTCAACATTATCAAGTGATCTATAGAAACATAAATGAAATTATATCCACCTAGTCCATGGGGAAATATGATCATGAAATCCTTATATTTGTCTTCCCATTTCAAATGAGGAATATCCAAATGTTTTAATAATGTAATTGGAACAAAATTCATAGAGTTAACCCTATGAGAAATAATAAATCATGATATGTACTCCACTACTATAAATTGTATACTAGTTTTTCAGTCCCTTTCCATGAAAAATGAGGATTGAATGAGATGGTAGAGGGTTACCTATGGTAATTTGGTCTTCCTCACCTAAGTTATAATCTGATCTCCTAGTATGCTTTTCCCAGATGTCATGTGGTTTCTCAGTCTAACTCGATCAAGCTCCCTTCAATCTCCTAGTTGGTGCCTCCCATGTCCCCTTCATGCACCACCTCACTCACTCATGGCTTCCTCAACCAAGCACCTATTTTTACCTATAAATATACCCCCATATTAATCAAATAGTGGAGGGAATCTCCAATTTAATAAGATATAGAGATCCTCCTTTAGATGCTTCACTCAAGCCCCCAGAACTTCTCTGAGGTTTCATATTACACTTTAATAATGATGGAAGATAACTTAAGTTTTAGTAATGGATATTTAGACCCTTCACCTAGGTGACCCATATACTTGGTCTATTCACTTGGGAAACCCATCAAATAAGGCTCATTACCTTAGTGACACATCTCATAGGGAACTTCACTAGGTTGAACCATCACTTGGGGATCCTCTCCTTGGTGACCCATCTCTTGGGGCTCCTCACAGGGTGAACCATAACCTATAGATCCTCAACTAAGTGACCAATCACCTAGAGATTCCAACCTAAGTGACCAATCACCGTAGGGTATCCACCTAGTAAATTATTCATCTAGTGTTTCTTTATCTTTAAAATATCATTCCTCCTTTATCCACGTTTCCTATTTGGGAATGGATACCTCCCCTATGACCAACATATTTTAAAGGAAATGGTATAAGGAACACCAATATACCCCATTTAAATAATTTATTCCCTTAGTAATGGTTTCCCCACTACCCCCTAATTAATGGGGTCCTCTGGTTGGTTGTGATCAGGTATCCCCTTAGTAATAATGTCCCCGATCTTACAGGCTATGGTGGGAATATACCAAGATCATAAAATGGTAATTACTTACCACATGAAACCTGAAACATGAAGAGACATTAAAAGTTTATTTTCCTTATATTTTCTTATTAATGGATATGCAAGCCCCAATTATGGGGTTATAAACATTCATGAAGATAGTGTAGGGAATCCCTTTTAGATTAATCCCCTTATCATTTTTGATGGATTCCATATCCCTCTTGACCTATGTAGCCCCTCCCTCATCCACCAGTAGATGGGGGTGAACTCATCTTTGGGAAGATCCAATTCAAAATCCTCATTAAAATATAATTATTCATTTATAAAATTTTAATGATTCTCTAATATTTCATGTTTCCCACACTAAGTATAAATCATGTGGGATTTGTGACTCAAGTTTAACATGTTACTGGAATAATCAAAATGCCTCCTATGGGCCTCCCAACTAGGTGTAATCCCTAGATCTAGCTATAAGGTAAACTTTAATGTATAATTATATCAACATAGGATTAACATACATGGGTGTTACATCATTTTTATGAATATTCTTTACATTACACAAACAAACACCTGAGGACTATAATAGTTTAGTGTCATTGAAAACAAGGAACATAATATTATAATCTGGTGAAATATATTCAATGTTTCCCACAAATAATTTCCCATTTAGTAATCCAACTTAAAACCATTAATCACAACCTAGGGAAAGAAAACATAATAAATTGTGATCTTAAATTCTTATTAAATGTAAATTATCGAGATATATAAGAATAAAATGAACATAAGGGCTTGAGAACATGAGAAAAAAATTTATAGACATACTGTGCATATCAAATAATATAATCATGATTCATGGAATAAAGATGGGAAGTACATAAGACATGATTCATAATGGAATGAAAGGACCTGATCCATGAATTCATAAGAAATGGAATTTTTGCCATACATATAAGTATAAGAAATATTATGTCATGACTATCCACATAGACACTCAAAACATGTTAGGCTTGGGTCAACCACTTGTGTTCCTATTTTGGGCATGGGATGACCACCCATGTGCATGAATTGGTATTGGGCTGACCACCCATGTATCCTTCTTTTTAGGCATTGGATAATCACCCATGTACCCTAATATTTGGGATTGGTCTAGTCACCCATGTACCCTCATCTTTTATCATGGGATAATCATGTATGAATCCTCATATTTGTTCTTGTGATAATCACCCTTGAACCCTCATATTTAGGCTTTTCCTAATCACTCGTTTACCCTCTAATATTATAAAACATTTATCATTTCCTAATGCATTGGAGGGATTTATAGGTCCATCCCACCAAATGTTCTGAATGCCTTCTATTTTTATTAATATTTTATAATCCCCATTTTAAGGGTTTAAGGGGAACACTTACATGGACTATAGGTTTCGTAACATTACATTAACCAAAGGTATCAGATGAATTCATCCATACTATAACTACTTCGAACTACCCTCCCTAGTGTCTATATCATGATGTCAACACTACACCTTCGCATGGTTGTAATAGAAACCATATTTATGTGTGATGAAAGATAATAAACATTCATCATATCATAATACATGAAATTAAATGGGTATCATAAACATTACATCATATCATAACCTATGGAAAATAGATATGTTTCATAATCATTTCATCACAGAATTGCCTATAAAAATAAGGGGGTTTCATATACATTTTATCATGGTATAACCTATGGAAGAGAAACAGTTTTCCCAAAAAACATGTTGTATTAAACATAAAAAATTCATGGAAATATTAATAATGATATCCTTTGATCATATCTCCATTGAAACATAAATTAAATCAATGTATTTAATCTTAGAGGGAAATTATTTTGAAATATCACTTGGAACATTTGTTAAAGAAAATAACCTTTATTTGAAAATCACTTCCATGAAAAATATTTCCAAAAAATATTTTATTTGAAAATAATATAGGTAAATTATAAAAGATTATTTATAAATTCAACTAAAAAATTTCTTGATTAAAATATTTTTTCCAATTTGAAAACTAATTTTAAAATAGAAAACATTTTGAAATCCTTTTTATTATAAAATAACATTAAAATCTTATAAAGAAATATTTGAAAATCCTTTAAAAAATTTTAAAACAAAAAAAAATTAAAAATCCATTTATTTGAAACTGATCTTAATATAAATTTTAAAATAATTTTTTTATTTTTTTAGAAAACATGGTTTTTGAATAAAATTTATTTCTGATTGAAGATATAAAAAAGTCTTATTTTCTTACAAACATTTCATTAATTATATTAAGTACCAAATAGGGGTTAAATGTTACCATTACATGATAATATCATGAATAACAATAGGAGAATAAATTTTATGATAATTATTGAGAGATAGATCATAATAGTTTTTCATTTGAATCATAATCATAAATAATCCCAATAAACGATGATATTCTAACATAAAATATTTACCATTTTGGTAACCTTAAATCATAATCCCCATGAATGAATAAGATAAAATGAAACATAAAATATAATTAGTATCAATAAATTAATTATATAAATGTAAAAGGGTTTGTATATACACCTCATGAAATAATATAGCTTTATAACAAAACTTGTGTCTCAATGAAGGAAAATTGAGACAAAAACCTCTTACCAATTGGTAACTTTTTAGAGGTAAACCCCATGATAGATAGATAATAAAATGGATATGCAAATACTGATAATTTAAATTATAAATATCATAATATACATTCATGGTTAGTATATACACAACATAAAAGAAGCATGAGGTGAACATGACACGCGTCTCACATAAAAATAAATGTGAGACACAAATCCCCTACCATTTGAGTAGCTTTTGAATCATAATACTTGTGAAATAATAACATTCATAGAAACCTTAATTATAATTAAATGAGTAATATTGATGACATATCATATCATATGGGATTATATACACCCCAAAAAGCACACAAGTAGTGAATATGGAATAAGTCTCTCAGAAATAAAATTAAAACTAGAAATCCCCTTACCTAAAGTCATGAATCCCTTCATACTCGTTAAAACATCATGTATAACAAATTTAAGTTTATTATAATTATATTACATAATAATATTCATATATATCATACCCTATATTATTTTATCATGAAATTTTATTACCCATTTATTGAAAATTCCATGTTAATGTTGTCTTTTGGGTATAAACTGCTTTGTCTTTCACATAGGTTTTGAATTGTTATATTTTTGGTTCTCATACATTAATCATTGTTTCATAATATCCAGAATTATAAAAATTATATAAATATAGTATATATTCATTGTATAATTATTTATAACAATATATAAAAGATAGATATAATAAAGGAAACACAATGTTCCTGTAAACGGTAGGTTATATGTATGCATGAACTTTGTTTCCATTTTCATATCATATTGAATGAAAGAAATGTAAATTACATATATATATTATAATTAAATTATAATTTTTATGTAATTTATATCACATATTTCTATTTAACCCATACTTAATACATTTCATGTAATGCATGAATGAATTACATTTCTTCGTGAGGTTGTACTCCGTCGTATACACAATCGATGTTATTGTGTTCCCACAAAATGGGAAGCATGAAGGTATGTTTTATATAATAATTAAAAAATAATAATAACTTCATAAATATCATATAATTAATATATAAATATTATTTCAATCATTATTCCAAACCTTGAATGGTGGTAACGAGAAAATGAATGACATTTGTTCTTGAGGCGGTAGTCTGTCATACACACGAACGATGATTTCATAACCCATTTGATGAAAGTGTGTTATTTTTAGGTTGTATCCTTAACATATACATATATAATTGTATTTAATAATCTGTTTTTATTATATAATCATGTTATAATAATAATTTAAGGATGTGGATAATGAAATAAAACAAAAATGCTTTTAAAAGAACATTACATCTTCTTCGAGTATCCTCCATATGTTTTCCCTAAAACCTTAAATGGTGGATTTAATTAAAAAATAAGTCTTATATTATTATTTTATGAATTTTTTATGTTATATTTTTCAGTTTTGGTCAATCCAAATGGCTTGATATATGTGAATAGTGGGGGAGAGTGAGTTCCCATTTACAGTTGAGGTTGAGGGTTATTCTTGTAAATACTCAAAATTGTTCACCATTTTGAGGTGTCACTTACCTCATGTGAATCCAAAATTAGATTATAATTGAGTTTAGGGTGTATTTATTCAATAATACCTTCAGAAAAAAGAAATTTAAAATTTTATTCTTTAACTACAATGTTTCCCTTTTTTCCATTTTTCTTTTTATTATTGTAACTATTTTTCTATCCTATTAATTTATCCATTAGGACTAAAATAAAGTGTTACTTATTATAAAATTTATTCCTAAAGATTTTAAAAAATTATAACTAATTTATAATATAAAAAAGTTTTATTTTTTATATACTAATTTTAAGCAAAGCGTAAGTAACTCGTGAAAACACCTCTCTAACCATAACTGCACTAACAAAGTTTTTACAGTTTAGAAATCAATATTTTATTTATAAAATATAATTTGGTCCATGAATGTATCATAGATTATATTTATTAGAATTTAAAAATCACTTGGTAGAATATAGTATTTTTTAAATTTTAAATCATTTAATAAAATATCATTTACTATAAAATAACATTAATGTCGTCTTTCACATTATTTATTTAATTTTAATTTAAAAATATAAATTCAATAATTTAATTTTAATATATTAAGATAAAATATATGTTGGATTATATATTAATCAAAAAATTAATTTAAAAAGAAATTTTTTTCCATTTACTTCATGTTTAATATTTCTAGTATAATTTATTTTAGTTAATTATTACCTAAATAATTTTTGTACTGGCCTTTCTTAATAATTTAAAGTAATTATTTAGTATATAAAAATTCAGAAATAATTATAATGATAACATTAAGTCAATTAAATTTAAATATAATATTTATAACTAAACATATTATTTTTTCCCTAAACCAAATATTTATAAATATTAATGGAATGTAAGGTTCTTTTTTTGGATTTTTCTTTATTTAACTTATTTTATAGGTCACTTTACTGGAATAATATCCAACATAACTCATAAGAATAAATAACAAGGTGTTGAGGGACTCAATATTTCTAAAAAACTAGTGTTCAAAAAGTTAGTAGGTCATTTTACAACTTATATTGTATGTTTAACCACTGAGTAAACATGTTTTTACCTTAATCAATGTAATTAATTTTAACTATTTTCACTAATCACTTTGGTCAAAAATTAAGTTGGAATTATTTGTGATTATAAATTATTCTAATTTAAAATATGGAATCCATTTTTTCAAATTCAATTCAATTAAGTGGAATAATTTAATTTAAAATTAATTCCACCAATGTGACGAGAAAGCAGGTTTTTAACGTGAAACTATTTAAATGTTTACAATGTTTTTATATAAAAAAATCAATATAGAAATGTGATAATTTACTTATATTATGTTAATAAGTGTATAATTGATCTATTTTCTCTTTAAAACTAATTGAAAATATAGGTTAACATTTTAAATTATTTATACAAAAAGACATTTTTCAATTAATAGTTAGTATTCTTCACTATTCACAAAAAAAATGAAACTTCTCAAAAAAATACAAAAACTTCACCCTAAGATAATTTTGATATTACTATTTAAAAAATTAAGATAATATTTTCTAAAAGAGTTAAATTTAATTTATAAATTATCCCTAAAAAATATGATTAAACTGTCTTTTAGAAAAGATACTATTTCTTATAAAATAACTATTTTCTCTTAAAATATTCTTATTTTATTTAAAATAAATATATAACTAATAAACATGTGAAAACTATATATTTTCATATGTTAGTTAATCATATAAACTCCCACTATTCCAAAAGCTAGGTGATATCTATTATATTAAATAATAATATTAATGGTATATTATAGTTCAGTAAAACCCAGTCTTGCATTTAACACAATATATCGAAGGATATCAGTATTTTATGCAACACAAGACAAAGTTAGTGTTCCATGTACTACATGATAATATCATTGTTTCGTGAATCATAAGAATAACATGGTTTTTATACAACTGAAACCATCAATGAATTTTAATTTAATCAAAAACAGAATTCATAAAAACATTGGGTGTTACATTATACCCCCCTTATAAAATGAATTTCACCCATGAAATTCATCTAGGAAATCAAAGGTTTAATTCATTAATTTTCCATTAATGGAAACCCACATTATAAAAATAAATAATATAACTTCCTTTAATAAGGGAATTTTGGGAACATAACAGTTACCCAAAGTAACTCGTAATTACGTTTCCACATAAGAGAAGATATGTGGGAAGTGAAGATATAGAAATATATGTGAAAACTAACACCCAAATATTTATGGAGAGTGATAGAGAACATACCCAGGAGAAAGTTAATGATCAAACAACCATAAATCATATATTCTTGAAAATATTCATTGATATTGTTTCATTATGAACGAGATATGTGTGGATCACCCATATGGTATGAACAAAATGGTCTGATGAGAACCAGAGAGTCAATATATTTTATCTTGTTAATGAGATGACGTGGTTAGATGATTAAATGTTGATTTCTCTATTTTTATTTTTTGGGAAACATCACACACACAATTGGGGGAAATGGTCTAACAATTCGATTTTGGGGGGTTTGGTGTATGTGCAATCATTCATTCCAGGTTCCTCGTTCATGTTTATCTTCCATAGAAACACCAAATGGTTCCCACATCCAAAACTAGGTACAACCCTTCTTTCAAAATATAGGTGATAAATTTGGGTTTTAGATCAAATGGAACTTAGAAACACACATTGGATAAGTGGATGGGAGGTCAGGATCATCACACCCTTTTAGGGGGATTTGTTGCATACTCTGAGACTCTCTTTTTGATTCAAGATATGTTTTAGAATCTCTTACAAATCTCAATAAAGGAATCATTACCCAATCAAAATGATCACGTATTTAATCCTTTCATGTTTAAATTATGTAATATTAATGAGTCCATATGTATATATCTATGGTTTTTCATCCACCACCCACTATTGGGTAGATTCTTATGTTTATAATCCATACAACCAGACACTCCAGAATTTGTTGCAATCTAGGATCGATAAATATTTTGGGGATGAAATTGATCCATTATGAGGAATACTATATATTGTTTTTTATAAAAATAATCAAAGACCACTTAGTTCATCAAAACCATAAATTTTAACATCATACTGAAAATAAATTGATAAGGGCACTTAGGCACTGGGTATTGAGCTCTAACCTTAGAGAGGCATCCTATGTATCCTGGTTAGGAAAGGATTCACATCCATCATGGTTCAATCATTCCCTTGGGACTTTCCATTAGGTAAATTCACTTATATGGGAGTAGTAAAATCATTCCACTATTACATTCTTAGGTAATGAGGTTTCCCTATATGGTGAAGATTAATGATGTAAATGATGTGATTATTCTGATTCCCTAAGCCCATGTGAGCCATTCTCATTGTGAGAAACAAGGGGTATCAAGTAATTAGTCTCATTTCATATGGATATGGGAATAATATATTAGTAAAAACCTTTAAATGTATAATATATAGCTCATTAATTATAAATGTTTACTACATACCCTGTGTATAGCAGGTTTCAGAGTCAACATTGTTTAACTTTCTCCTCAGTTCGTTGGTGGATGGGGGAGTTAGATCATCCCATGAGAGTAATGGAGTCTCAATGGTTGGAAAGATTTATACATTTAAATACTTATACTTAATTGGATTCCAATTTGAGATCATGCCTTAGGAAGGAATCATGCATACCCAGGTTATTGTAGAAATTCAACTTCTTGTAGTTTATTTTGTTGCTCAATCTACTAGTGGATGAGGAAGAAAAATCAATCCACAGGATTTATTGGGTCAAGATGGTTAGAAATTCATTGAATTTTTTTGGAATTACACTTTTCTGGATTACCACATTACCTCTGGTCTTAGAAGGTTTATTATGTATCTTGGTTATGGTAGGAATTTTTATTCTTGTAGTTCATTTTGTTGCTTAGTTAGCTGGTGTTTGTGGATGAAAGATCATCCAAAGGGAGTGATTGGTTCCCAAATGTTGTAATATTGGAGACCTGGGAGAACTTACATTTAATTGGATTCCAATTTGAACTCAGGCCTTAGGAAGACATCCTATATATCATGGTTGTGGTAGGAATCATTGTTATCATCGTTCAGTTTTCTGCTCAGTCTGCTTGTGGATGGGGAAGAAATATCGGCCCATGAGAGTGATTGGGTCCCGATGGATGGAATTTTGGAGACCTAGAAAGACATAAACCTAGGTTGAATCCCATTTGATCTCATTCCATAGAAATTAATCCTAAATACCATAGATATTATAAGAATCATTGTTCTCATTGTTCACTTTGTTTTCCCAGTCCACTAGTGGATGAGGAAGAAAAATCATCAGATGAGAGTGAATGAGTCATAGTAGATGGAATTTTAGAGAAAAGGTGGGAAATACACTTTGGTGCATTCCCATTTTAAATTAGAGAAATGGTAGGACATAAAGTTATGTGGATTCCAATTTGATATCAGGCCTTAGTAAGGTTTCTTATATATCCTAGTTTTGGAAGGAATCATGGTTCTTGTATTTTATTTTTATACTTAGTTTTCTAGTGAATGAGGAAGAAAGATAATCCCATGGGAGTGATTGGGTCCTGATGGTTGGAATGTTGGAAACAGGGAGGAACATACACTTATATGGATTCTAATTTGAGATATGGTCTTAGGAAGGAATCCTATATATCCTAGTTATTTTAGTAATCAGAGTTTTAAATTTCATATTTTTTCAGCGTTTACACAATGTGGTTTCCAAGATATCGGGTTATCATATCAAGGGGAAATTACATGAACCATGTAGTATATCAAGGGAGAATCATATTATTAGGGATACATGTTCTGGTGGTGTCCCATGATCTGAGTATGTACTATAAATCACATGAGGATCATTGTATAATTTATTCAAATAAGTATCCCATATTTTAGTCTTTATTTGATCCTTTATTTCATATATGCCTCAGGTTTTTATAGTGTTGTCTTATTTTAGGCTTTGCATTACCCTACGACATGGGGGACCTCCTTTGCATTATCCAATTGACACTCCAGAAGTCCTTCATGTGATCTTTAGTGATCACGTGAAGTGTCCATGCAAGCCTCATGATTCATTAGTTTGTTACCTAGTTTTTAACTTGAATAAAACCATTAAGATCACATGATTGGACATTCTAATAATTTCTCTCCTTTAATCACTTGTTTGATTGATCATAGATGCATTTTTGAGCTAAGGTGGTGGGATTTATAGTTATATTCACCCTGGTTTTGTACCTCCTTGTGTAGAGTGTATCTAAAAAATTTGGTATATTTTCATTATAGGGTTTTTTAGTCACATGCATCATGATATCCTATCATAGTTCATCTTGCTAGTGTCACATGATTTTCAATGAACACTATAGTGTTCTTCCTTTTCCATTTTATTGGACCTTGTCCAGTTGAAGATATTTTTTCAAACCATGTGGATACCTCAAGAAGTTTTTAGAATGTCAAAATGAAATGTCTAAGAGTATTCATGAAATCCGGGTGCCAATGGAAAAGCCTTCTTATGAGCAAATAATACTTATCTAGAAGGATTCCATGAGATCATGATGATACGAAAAGGGGACTTACAAGACTATGATTTCTAATCGAGAGGGACTTGCGTGATCAATGGTGATCACCCATTGAAAAAAGGCCTCTTTCACATGAAGGATAGTGTATCATAATTTGATAATAAGCTTATGTATTTTTTAATTTCATTCCCTTTTATATTTTACAAGGGAAGGATATCTCAAGCAGTCATGCAAGTGTTGTGAAATAAGGTTTTCCTCTTTGTCTTTAATGCATTATGTGGACAATAATGGGTCTCATGGTGATGTGTGAGTATTTTCATAGAAAATATTTATGTTTTTCTATGGAGATTAATGGGGCTTGGTTGAATATATGGACTTGTCTGAAACCCTTCGCATGATGAAGGTGACATTCTAACAGGCTCATGCATGATATGGTGGGAATATTGTTTAGGAAATTGTGAGGTCATGTAGATTTTTTGAGAATATATCAAAAATATAATCAACCTCATAATTTATCATCCTTCTACATATTCAAACCCTTTATTTTATGATGGTTTTTGATGATTTTCTAGTGCATGCTTGTTAAAAAGTTGTGTTACTTGGAGGAACTGATCTAGTAGTCACTACATGGTCAATGACGGCCTTAGATGCCTTCACAAGGTCAAGATGATTTTCCCAGGGGATCCACATGATCTCTTTTAGGTCATGCGATGCGCATGACTCATTCAGAAGACCTTATTAAGGTATTTTTATCTCATATCCTTTAGAAGATCAGGTGATCTTCATGTTTTAGATGACCTCTCTTCATTTACATTACAAATAAAATAAAACCCATGAATGGTTATTTATTATATTTTAGATTTTCCTATGATAATTTGGTGGGAGTATACAAATCCCCCCCCCCTCAAGAGTGATTTCCTCATGGATAAGGGATCAGATATGAGGAAAGTATATTCCCACCTAAGTCTTTTTAGTTGTCACCAAACTGTGTATTTTGTGACATTTGGTATTTCGGGTGACCATTGTTATTTTGTGGTGTGCCCTATAAGTAAGTGAATAGAGGGTAGATCAGTCACTAAATACTCTAACTCTCCAGAGAACTTTTAGTCAACCTTCATCATGTGACCCCTTAGAAATATCTTCTCGGATAATTGACATTGATTCTTATCTGTAAGACTATTTTTTGAGAATTATTTCATGAGATATACTTTTTTCAGAACTTTTTGAAACCAATCATGAATCAAATCTTAGAAATTTCATGAGAATTGGCCAAATTCCTTGGTAGCATGGCCATCTTATAGGTTTTTCATAATATTCTAGTTTGGTCATGTGATCACTTGACTGTTATGTGGATTGCTTGACCAAGTCATAGTGACACGATCATGAGTATTATGAAGGGTCATGCAGTCATGATATGTCCTATAAGTTTATACAAGCCATGAGATCTCGATGTGTAAATTAATTTGTGAGCCTTATATGAGGATGTAAATCCCCTTAAGATTCATATTATTTTCACGATTCTTTCAAGATCAAGCACCACTTTTGAAAGTGTTTCTTTCTCAACTGACTTATACATATTTCTCTTGTAAAGATGGCTTCTAGATCCTATATGTCTTCTTCTGTGGGTAGCCAAAGGGACATGATTTCTAGGATCCATAACAGTGAAACTCTATATTGTGTTCATTCAAACAACAAGGTTTTGAAGAGGCTTATATCATCCAAACATCAAAGCTATCCTTTATGACAATAGCTTACCTAGAGGATTCAGCCTACTGGATGACATTTTCATTCCTTCTCATGTTTAAAATATTACATAATTATAGATTTCATCTTCCCAAATTTGTATTTAGGTGACATTTAATAAGGATGTACAACTAGTTAGGTCATGGTCCTAAGGGTTTTCCTATATATTATAGAACTCCCCTCTAGGTCCAACCAACAATGATTTTCCCATCATCACATTTCTCAAAGCTATTTAAGAATATTCATCTCTTATTTGAACAACTTGAGCTATGAATGGATCTTAAAATGGGGCTTGCATCCTCATGGTAATTTTTCAAATGAATTGACATGGACATTATAGGTTAGACCGATCTTTTTGGAATTTTCCTACCAGCTATACACTATCTATCTTTATGAGGTTGTATGGGTTTCCCATTTCATCTTCTAACATTAGTCGGATATTCTCAGATAATCAATTATCTATTGGTTCCCTGGTACCAATTCATTCCATATATCTTATCAATAATACGAAAAATTTCATTACAATATATACCAATGAGGTTGGATACCCCCCCCCCTAGGGGAAATGTATGAAGAGTTCCTTCCTTAAGTGGAAGTCTATGATGACCCCAACGAACTATAGTTTTTGGAAGGGATATGCTCAACATTGTGAAATAAAATATATATTAAGATCTGAATCTGCAATCACTTGTCTCACTTAAAGATTGGATGAAGAATTTCCTCTATCATAACATAGCTCAATAGACCACTATATACCCTCACATGAGACCTTCTTGGTTGGTCTATGATAACATTGGCTCATATTGTGAAATTCTAGAAGTCAGATAATACACCACATGGGGATACTATATGAGGTCAGAGATATCTTCAAGAAATAAGTTGGTAGGTTTTATGTCCATGTTCTTGAACAGATTTTTTTCTTATATGGGGATGAACGTTTGGGAATCTGTGTTAGTAGACAGGTGATGGAATCTAAATTATTATAGGGGAAAACTCTCAACATAGAAAAACCAAATATTTCATGCCATTAAAATCTTATAGTCTATATTCAGTAGGTAAACAAACATTATAGAATTATTGGCCATTTTTACTTTTTTATTTGGATGGATAGGGGAGCACTTATGTTACCAAAAATACCGAAACACTACCAAAATACTAGGTGCCATGTTTTTTCCCAGGTTTCTGGACATATATGGGGTTTAGTCCATGTCGTTAGGCCCCCATGAGGTCACTGACATGTTGATCTAGACAACTTGCTTCATCTTCATACCTTATCCTGCACTAATTTGGCCAATTATTTATAATGGCATTAGTTCTCTTGATGAACAGTCATACAAGATCTCCCTTCAAGATGGGGTTCTCACGGCTAGGATGGATGAGTTTATTAATTTTCAACTATATACCCCTTACCATTTTTTCATCAATTTTACTGAATTCAAAGGGTTTCTCCTCTCCCCTTGTCTAGTCTTTGGGGATAATTACATATCAGGATTATCTTCCAATTTTTGATGTTATTATAATGGGAGGATATCAATGATAAGATTAAATTTACACATCATTTCACCCCTATCTTCCTTTCTTATTATTATTACCAGGCTTGGGTAGATGCTGACCAAGTTTGTGTGATGAAAAATCTAGTTTTTAAAGAGGAAAACCCATTTACCTCACAGATCCCCTATTTTTAGCAACAATGGAGCTAATCCGTGACTCAAGGGAGCCTTCAAGGAAGCTTCCTCATCTTAATGTTGATCATCCCATTTGTAGGGAATAAATTTTTGAGGAATATTATCATTTAGATGATACATATTTTTAGAGAAGAGTATATGGGGATTTATCTATGGCTTCTTCATTAGCCCAACTAATTGGTTCCCCTATTGATGTACCTACTTTGGTAGTTAGAGAGGAACATACATGGTTTAGACTAATCTAGTTGTATATTAAATATTTTATCGCTGATACTCCCCTAGTACAATTTCTTCATCAAGAATAGCATCTTCACCGTCTCTTTCATGATTTGGGGGTGGGAGTAATTTTATGCTAACCATTATATGAAATCATGCAACAAATAATCCTGACATAGTAAGAGTTCACTACCAATGAGAGTGTTCTACATGATCTTGATGATGGGACTCCCCTATCCAAATTGATGAAGGAAGATTTGGAGGAATTGAAATAGATTCATCTGTTTTTATCTGAGCTACATTCCCAAATGGAGGTCTTGACTACAAAGATAGATAGATATGAGGAGATCTTAGCTTGCAGAAATTATAACCTTTTAGAATCATCATCCTCACTAGTAAGCACTCATAAAAGAGTTCCTGCTTTTTCTAATCTTATCAATACCTTCATCCCTTGGGAAGTAGAAGAATAATTGGGGTGGGCGGTACTTCAGTGATCTATCGAAACTTCTTTTCAGACTCTTGTTGATTTGGCCAGCTCAGCCGATCAAATGTTTTTATAGCTTAATCATCAATGTATTTTTTGATTGAATCTTCAGAGAGGATCTGAAATGTGGAGATTCCTCCATCTTCATGCTATTATTGAATAGATATTATGAACTTTATATGTAATTTTCTATTTTTCTTTCATTCATGATATGTATTCTATTTCATTTATTTAATGTTGCATGAATTATCAATGATACCCATCATTTTTATAATATCATGTAAACCAAAATGCCTAGATTTGAATGTTTAAATCATAATATATTTAAAATGAATAATTCTCATGAGTTCCTATCAACATGAGATTTCTCATTGATTTATCTTCTCCATTAACCTAGATATTACTCGATTCATAAAAGGATAATTTTTATAGAATATATGTCCCAATGGTAGTATGTTCTCTCTTTTTCTTAAGTAAATGGAATTAGCATGCAGAGAATGATTTTTTAAAATAAAATTATAGTCCCAATAATATTTATTTATTTTTATTTTATATTACTATTTTCTTAAGATTCATATAGGAGAAGGATTACTAGGCTTGGACTCATTTTTTCTCAGGCCACCATCTTATGGGTTATTGTCTTAATTGGTTTTGTGCCTTTTCCATTCTTGATAACTAAATATTTTTTGTGTTTTATTTTAGGGACATTTTTATTAGACCTTAAATTATTCTAGTTTAGTTTGTTATTTATTGGGCTTTATATAGTTTTATTACAGGGTCTTCTGGTTCGGACCTTATATTGTTTTAGTTTAGGGTCTTTGGGCTCAGGCTCTCTATTGATTTAGTTTATGATCTTTTTTCTCAGACCATCTATTTATATAGTTTAGTTTCTTATAGATTAGTCCTTATATATAATATAGAATATGGGGAATACCTATCAGGGATAACCTGAAACACCCTAAGGTTATGTGTTGCATCATGGTGTTTCCATATCTCTTGAGGGTTGGAGTTCTTTTTATATAAGGAGGAGATGCCTCTGGTTGGTTGGTCAAAGCGCTTATGCCTCGCTAGAATGGATAAATAGAGGTGTCCCCACACTTTTCCAAGGATGATGGATGATTTATGGGAGTAATATTGTTTGAGGATGAAATACTAGGGATTTTCATTCCACCTAGACCATTGGATAATGTTTTCATTAATTCACAACCTAAAAGTTTGAGTTTAGAAACATGGAATGAGGAAAACATTCCCTGGATGACCCATAACATATTAACGTGTCAGGTTCCACCATGGTGTTACTAGGGATCATATGGATTAAAGTTACTTTCATGCAACATGAAAATGCATCATGTTAGTATTTCGAATCCCTTATGTGTCGAGAAAATGGTACAATAGGGTTTTCTTCACTCTTTTCCATGGTCCATGGAAGATTTGAAAAGACTTGAATTCCAAGCAATGAACTTGAATATGGAGTGAAGGGTGTCCTTGAATTTTTCTGGAACCCTATTGAAGTTTATCTCTTTAATTGTGAATCTTAGGACCTAAGATATGTGATTTCAAATCATGAGGTTTAGTTCATCAAAAGGTTCAGGAATAGAGTGTCGAATTCATGATTTGAGAAAGGGTACAAAACATAGTGATGTAATGTTGAGGAATTTTAATCCACATGAATATTCTAGTTATGGGGATTGTAAATCAAAGTCTAAAGTTCTCATGTCCTGAGGATGGTATAGTAAAACCATGTCGGGAATGGACTAGAACACTCCCAGGTGATGGGTTTTTCCATGATGATTCAAGGTTCACAAGAATCATAAATACATTTATATTGGTCTAAGATGTATCTAGTTTGTAGGTTTAAGACCTTATTCATCGATATAATGGTTAAAAAAAGAGATTTATTCTCCTTTACAAGGTCCATGAATGTTTTTTGGTGACCCAAGGAACTCAAATCAAGAAGTGTCATTTAAGGAAAAAAATTAATATTCAAGAAGGGTTCATGCACTATAAAAGTTTATTTTCCTCCCAGTGGACACATTATCATGGTAAAGAGACATGAAAAAAATAATCTTACTTTTTCTAGGACCAGGGGGTCTAGCAGGCATGGATATTCTTTTACTAGGGCCACATAGTGGACGCTATGAAAATTATGCTTCATATATTTACACCCTAATTGTATTTTAAACTCTAGAGATGGAGAGTTTAGCGAGTGGAGACATGACATTTTCTCAAGCGTCCCTTTGAGGGTTTCCAAAATGACAAGTTTTGTGCCTCTATAACTGAAAATTTAGGTTCTTATGATTTGAACCATCAAAGGATAATGTTTAAGGTCATACAGCTTTGACCAGAGTGTAGGCAGTTTAAGGTCATGATTCACATGGACCTAATATGAGGGAAATTTTTCAGAAGATCCTAATTTGGATACCGAAGATCAAGAGTAATCCAAAAAGTTTAGAAGGGGTATATGAGAATTTTTTAAATCATGGATCAGGGTTCTTAGTCTAATTAAATGAAATGGTGAAATCATATCAGGGGTCCCAGAACACCCTAAGGTACTGAGTTTGACCGTAGTGACATCAGGCTCAGAAGGATCATAAATCCATTCCGATAAGGCCATGATGACTCTTGTTTTTAGGTTTAATCCCTTATTAATATATATCATAGTCAAACCGAGACAAATATTTTCTTTTCCAAGGGTCATGATAGGTTTTCGATAACACTGGGAGCCCAATATATGTTGTTTTATTTATGGGATGAGGTTATTAAAGGATGGAAGAAGCACCTTGTACTCTAGTTGATTGGGTTCTTGATCCTATTTTACATTGTTAAGGGATGAAATGGATAATGGTTTTCAAATTTTAATTTCATGTAGTAGTGGTGTGTTCATCGTACAGTTTTAATGTCACGTGAATAGGAAATTTGCATTGCATTTTAACGTCATGTGGTGAGGATTTTCCCTACATAGGTTTAGTGTATATGTATTTGGGATGTATATTTATCATTTTATATGTTGTGGATGAACCCAAGACTGGGGTATGAGAGTCTCTACATATCCCATGATGATAGGAATCAAGCCACAAGTATTTCTAGAATATGAAACTATCTATATTGATCTGACCCATATGTATAGGGGGTATTGTTCCCGTTGATTTTGTATTTAATCCTAGGATTGGTGATCTGAGCATTACATTATATCATGTTATGATAGTAATCAATCCACATGCATATCTTGAGAATCCATGCGGTTTAACATCAGGAAATAAGGATATAGTCTCCCTAACATGAAAAGTAAATATTGTGACTGTGCTTTTGAAGGGAGGCATGGGTGTGGCTATATATCCTAGTATGATAGGAATCAGGCCACACATAGTTCATGAATGGGATATTCTCTACACAGGTTTGACCCATAGGGAGGGGGAATTTGTAATGTTTATTGTTTTAGTTTATCCTAGTATTTGAGATTTGGGTGTCACTATGTATCGAATAATGACACGAACCAAGCCACATGTAGTTCTTGAATGGAGGTGTGGTGGGAGACCAACACCAATGATAGTGTTTCTCTTGTTTAAGGTTCATGGTAATGCATAGTTTTATGTCTTGAAAGATAAACCGACCATGAATCTTAACATCATACAATTAGGAATCATTCTATTCCTTTTAAGGGATTGCATTCAAGACCCTGATAACCCTATCATGAATTGATATTTCTCGATCATGGGGAATGTCCCTACCAAAATTCCTAATCCCCTATAACCCATTATAAGAATGAGAAATAAGGAATGTTAAATTTTTCATTTATTAAATAGATGAAATTAGTTAAATTACAATGGAATTATTTATCATGAAGTGTTTTGGACAAGATATGGTATTTAGCCATCCCAATGTATCTCATTGGAAGGAGAATCAATCTGTATATAGTTCTGGAAACCCATGAAATTTAGTGTCATGAATAGAGTACATCATCCATGTAGTTTAACAACATCCAATAAGGATGATGGTTATATTATGATAAATAAGAGGAATGTTATGGTTGGGAATAATAATGGAGGTTTGGTGTCAATGTGTATGTTGTGATATAATGAATCAGGCCACATGTATTTCTAGGAATCCCAAGTAGTTTAGTGTCATGCGGTGACCACACTATCATTAAATACATGAAAAAATATCTATTAAAAATCTTATTTGAAACTAGTATAGCTTTTTATAGGGTTTAAAACCTTAGATAAGGTAGTTTTAACATTTGGACCCAGAAAAAGAAAATAAAACAAAAAATTAAATAGACAAAACATTCACTGTTTCAAGAATTAGCATACAGAAATACAATAAGTGCAACAATAATATTGGCGAGGAACTTGATTAATGAATTTATTAAATGTTTCTTTCATTAATGCATAAAAATTCTACAAGAACTATTATTTTGAGAAGTTACAAGTCAATTTTCATGTCAACCTAATGAACAAATTAGTTCTGCAGTTTATCCACTATAAAATTAATTATTCAATAGAATGTTTAACAGTTTTCAAAAAATCATTTTGTTAATTAATTATTTTGTACTTCTCACCCAAACAATATTTTTTTAAAAGATTGAAAATTTTGAAGATGTTCTTAACTCAATTTAATCTAAATAAATTTTTATTTATTTCTGAAGAAGAAAATTACGAAAGCTTCATGAATGAATTGAGGGTGAAAAAACCCATGAACAATAATTAATGCATGAATTAGTGATGTTTTAACCAGTCAATCTTATTTCCTAAAGGATTTATCTAGAAAAAATAATTGGATATTTAATATTACAAAAATTAATAATATAAAAATAAATAATCAAGAGAAGGTAGAAAAGAAATCTTCTATGTAGAAGATCTCTTCCTCTATCACAAGATGTCGCTCGGTCTCCTAGTTCTCACCTTCTGTCTCCCGCTCTCACTATTGAAAATGTTTGTTATAATGAATGATGGACTCCAACCAATTTCTCCACAACTTCCCCCTTTTATACTATTTTCAATGGATTGCATTATTTTTGTACACTCACATGTCTTCTATCAAAGGTGGTATTATTTCTCTTATTGTTTTTTCAACTATATAGTTTCTCTTATAATTCCTCCAACAAACTACAACATGTTCCCAAACAATAATTAACTCATTCACACATTATCACCATTTTTGTTTCATTATTGAGTCCGAAAAAATAGAGGATATCCACACACCCCAAATCTCACAGGAACAACCCTACAAATAGAAACTAAAGTAGCTAGCAAAAAATAAAATCATCACCATATGATTTTTTAAACATCCCAAATTGAGAATAGATAAACTCAGTTCAATATTGATGCGACTCATTTCCTTCGATAGAGCTTCAAACCATCTTCAATCCAAACTCAAACAGATTCATCCATAAACTACCTCAGTTGGTCAAAGTCGAAACGTCATCAATCATCCAATCTTAGGACTCCTTTGAGCAACATAAATAATAAGAAGAACAAAGATGAAGCATGATTCAGCTTCCAAATACCTTTTTAATTCCTCATGCTCGGATCTCCTATAGCCTGGGGTCAATCTTGATTCAGTGGGTTCTTCCCCCAATCGGTGATCTTGGATCTATAAAAACCATCCACTTTGACTTTAAAGAGATCTATTGAAGCTTGGGAAATTTTATTCTCTGATGTTGGGTTCAAATGATTCATTCTACTATCAAATTAAATCAAATCTTTGGAAAAGATGTAGTTATGGAACTCGAATGGTTACTTTAGACCAAAAGTTTGGACAAATGGTTCTCGTCTGGATGAAGGAGGAGGTCACACATACATCTTCTACAACATTCCTTCACAACCTTAATGATTGTACGACATCTTCCTTAACTCACCAGATGTATTTTTGTTCTTTATTAAATTCACATGGTTTATTTACTAAACATAACAACAATGTCTATATGAGAATGATTGATGGAATCATATCTGGTTCAAGGATACTTCACTTTCTCTTATCCTTGTTGTGTTAAAATACATGATTTTTATCTCCTTACTGACCATGCTTGAATGCGTAAGACAATTTCCACTGAAAGTGTAAGATGTTTTAATTCCATGAGGCACTAAATTTTTAAATTTATCTTAAAATATATTGAATTGAATAAGGTAAATTCATTTTGTTATGATGACATCCATATGAAAACATTAATCTATTAGGGGATAAATTTCTCTTACACATTCCCTTTAAAAAATATCTTACTAAAACTAATAATTTTATCTTTAATTGAACCAACTCCATTTAAAATAATATTAAAACAAAAAATAAATTAATAGTGAAAATTAAAATTTCATAATCAAGATACATATGATAAATTAAACTGAACACATGTGGGGGGAAAATCCATCAAGTTATCATTGAAGCATTTTTGAGGTGATTGTTTTTGTTGACAAAGAGGGCCTCTATGTTGTGTTTGTTGACAAAGTAGACAACGATGATCAATTTGTTGACTAAGGGGGTTTACATGGTGAGCTGTCGAGTTCAAGAGATTTTTTCAACAATCCATGATTGATTGAATAACCTCAACAAAAGAATGGGCGGTATGGAGGCACTACAAAACAAGCATATACAAGGTGGTGCTATGTTCTAGTGTTTGCGAAATGTTTGGGCCTTAAAATCGATAAATGCAGAAAAGTGATTTTGGAAAAGGGAATTGCGTTCCAGTGACATGAAAGCTTAGAAACATCTGCATGATATGTTTTTCAAGATTAGAACATCAAAATATAGAAAAGGAAAAAGGGTCACCTATGTTTTCGTTTGGACGCGCAAGTGACTAGAGCGACAGAGGCTCGGGCGGCTGGACTTGCACATCGAGAGGAGACTTGCAAACCAATGATCAAGGTGTCCAAAATGCCTATAAATAGAGGTCCAACCATCCTCATTTTCAATGGAGTTCAACACTTAAAGAAAATTAGAGCTCCATTTGCGTAGGTGGTTTGGTCGCGCAAGTGGTGGTTTGGTCACGCAAGTATAAAATATTAAGAAGTTGCACACCAATTGATAATTTCACGCCAATATTGGTTTGGGCATAAATGATGTGATTTGACCAAGTTTTGAGTTGGAGAAGGGAGTGTCACGCAAGTGGTAAGGTGAAAATTTCGCGCCAGACTTGGAGAAGAGCGCCAAGGCATAGAGAAGCACGCTATGGTTGGACAAGCACACCACTCATTCTAGGGTTGCATGAAAGTTGGAAGATTTACTAGTACACCCATGGTAAAGTTTTATTCATAAGTGGATGAAAGTTTAACTTCAACAGAGCATCTAAATACAGAGGAAGATACATTCATTTGTAATAATGAAGAGACCTACAGGTCTATAAACTGTGAGTGGATCCCTTCCAAGTGCAATGAGTAGAGAAAGAGGAAGAAGGTTTTCCTTTCTAAAGGTAGTGAGCTAGTGAGAGATAAAAATGGAGTGGCACTTGAGAAATCAATGAGATAACCCTAAACATTGTAAAGGAAGTGAGCTAATGAATAGAAGTGATCTAGCACAAACATTATTAGTAGTGTGTTTTAGAGGATTTGGTACATTGGAACATTGTCGTTGTATGCTCCTTGGACGTAGCCCAGTGAGCGTAAACCAAGTAAAAATCTATGTGTCTGCTTACTTTCCATCTTGAAGTGCATCTAAAGAAACATCATAAGATAAAAAAGAAAAAAACGTTATCATAATAAAAACACTAGTGAAAACAAAGTGACCCTTGTGATAAAGAGGTCAATATCTTGTGGGGTGGGAAGAATATAGAATATAATATCCATACCCTAATTCACACCCCTCTCAAGGTATATAGGACCCTATTGGTCCTAACAACACAAATAACATTAATTATTTAATTGTTAACAAGATTAAAAAATAGAATAAATAAATTAAAAATATTAAATCACAAAACATAAAATTAATATTTTTGAAAGATAAATAATAATGAAATAAAAAAATTAAAAAGGTAATAAAACATTCATTAATTTGAACATTTAAAACATATTAATAAAAAATTTACTATTTGACAGTAAAACAATATTATCACTAAAATTAACAACAAAAATACAAATTTAAACCCTAAATTCATAAATTATTTATCAAAATTTATGCGTAAAAACATGTGAATTTACTTACGCATAAAATTCTCACACACTTAAGCATTATTTATCCTCAAGTAATCAATCTTCGATTTCAGTGGAGTTAAACTAATCTTAAAAGTAAAAAATTGGAATTCCACTTAGATTTATTTTTCAAATAAATATTCCTATATAGACTCTATAAATTTAAAAATATAATTTCCCCCATAAAATCATACAGTTTCAGTGCAATGTAGGGTTATTAATTGTAAAAAGTAATTGAAATTGAAATTTTTGAAAAGAATTAATCAAGCTTCAATGTGCAACATAGTGGAAGTCCAAACATCCTTTTACCACCAGGTGATCCGACACACATAATTTAAATTCATAATAAATAAACACTCTACATGGATGAGTATCTTTAATAATTAAATGAGGTATAAAAAAATCCTCTTGCTACTTAATAATTAAAGAGTTAAAGAATGAATAATATTTTTCTCACACCAAATTTGGATTCTCATTTCATAATCCATTTGAATTAAAATTTAATGAGTTTAATTCCAAACAAAATTTGTAATCTAATAACAATTGTAAAACATTCCACCAAAATTTTACCAGAAATAAATTTTTTCAAGAGGTATATAAAAAGGATGCCTTAATTAAATCTATGGAGTAATAGAAATTAACTAACTAAAAGTGTCATCACAAAATTCATCCTTTCAAAAAAATTTGATCAACTGGAAATGAAAATAAAATCTTGATAAGCCACCAAGTTTGAAAAAAAATTAAGTAATCTGATGAGATTCTCATTAAATAATAGTTTATATTTTAAATAAGACAATCACCCCCACACTGAAACCTCAACATTATCCCTAAAGTTGAATTCAAAGGTGAAAGAAAATAATTAATCATTTTATTCAAAACTGATTTTCAATTTAGTAGTATTATGACATGTTAAAGAGGGTCAAAATGAAATTTAAAATAGTATGTATGATACAAACATCTAGAACTTTTCTCAAAATTAAACAATGTTCATGCTTAAATATCTTTTACTTGTCACACAACTTTTCAAAAAGGCACAAACAATGTAGAATGTTTAAAATTTTGATCCATAAAGTAAGTGCAGTTTATAGAAAATTAAAATTAAAAAAGAAAAAAATCATGTTTCGAAGTAGGAAAATAATTTAAAAAAAACTAAGGAGTTTCCCCCACACATAATTTTATGAAATGTAAATCAATTAATAAGAAAAATTAAAATAAGGTAAAAGAACTGAAACTCCTCGGGTTATAAAATTTTTACTGATTTTAGCTCATTAAAAATTAAATTCCCATATAAACATTGAGTGAAGTCCCTCATATAAAAGTATTTATATAAGGCCCCAGCATTAAACCTTAATTAATATTGAATGCAATGAATAATTCACATTGAGGATCTTTTTAGGTTTAGAGTTTTAGAGAATTAGAACATAACTATTACATCTCAAAATATTACAAAGTAGTCACTTCTACTAAATTTCCATAAAATAAAAAACTCTTAAAAAGAAACATGTCAAGTTCCATGTTTTAGGTAGCATGCCTTTTCCTTGATCCCATCCTTGACCCTATTCCACGTTAAGTCCTGTGAAAAACATTTCAAAAACTTGGGATGAGAATAAAAAGCTCAGTAAGGGATACACAAAGAATGAAAACTGTTAGTTTTTCAAAACAACCAGTTAACCATATGTACTTTATCAAAGTAATACTTTTCACCTTTTCGAAGTAGTAAAAACTCTTCACTGAATAAAAGTTCATTACTTACCCTTCTGTAACCAAAATATTACCATAAAACCCATATAAAGAACACATAACATATAAAGGTAACTTGGTACATAAACATACTTAAGTGGAATAACCATAAGGTCTACTTCCACACATATCACTTAATGGAATAGCCATTCAGCCAACTTCCGTACATACTTAATGGAATAGACATATGGCCGACTTTCATACCCAATGCATTGGAAGTTATAATGTAACCACCCGTCCTGGTATTCACGGCACCACCCGTCATATGGTTTATCACGTAACCACCCGTCAAATGTCCAAGTACCATTATAAAAAGCATAAGACATAAAACAAATATAATGGAAAGAAAACATTTTCCACACTTTGAGCACAATATATCACTTAAATATATTGACATAACAAATCCATTATAAAAAACCATTTTCAATACCAAAATACATAAAAGAGTATATGGTATTTATTTCATTTAAAAAACATTACGGCTAGTTCAGGAAGCCAAAGACCAAATAATACTCGTGGTGGCGGAAAAGGTCGTTGTCACCGCGTACGTTAAAAGAAACATTCCTTTTTGTCGTTTAGTAAAACGCTTCGAAGAAAAAGATTCCTTTTGTATAAAAGTAAAAGTCAATGGGTTTTATACACCGTATAAAAGATAGTTGTGTATAAATCAAAATATGCCTCAATGAAAGGAGATTGAGACGAAGTCCCATACAAAGACGGTATCCTTGGTTTAAGGATAAATCAATTACATAATTATGTGTGACAAATGAATACACCAAATATAAGTGGATATTAAGTGTAAAAAAATCAGAGTTTATTCACACATATTCATAGAACGACATATTCAGGGATTGTATGTTTATCCCAAAGAATCAAATTTGGGTTAAGAAGTTCCCTTGCAAAAATTTGACAGCCTAATGGCGTCACTACAAAATTCTGAAAATGAGTTGATGAGAGATAAAAAGGGTATCTCATCACATGGAAATAAAATTTAAATCAATAATGATATAGAAGAACATATCCCAATATAATAGTATGTGAATTAAAAGACATAACAAAAGATGTCTTTTAAAAAGAGGAGGGTGAAAGGTTCCCTTGCCGACATGGGTATCTCTCGAAACATACACCCCGTGAAAGAAGGACAATACAACATTGATGTAAATACTCATAAATGAAATTATATTACAAAATGAGTAAAATAATGTGCAGTACATACACCACTCAAAGGAAATTGTGGCAAATGTTCCATAAATCTCACGGGAATAAAAGTGAGATGAAAAATCCCTTACGAAAACTCGGCAGCCTAACGACGCCACTTAAAACATACAAAATGGATTGATGAGAAAGAATAGGGTCTCTCATAATATGGAAATAAAAAGTAAAGTATGATTAATATAAAAGAACATCCCAAAAAATAAGAAAGATGAGCTTAAAAGAAATGTCATAAAAGAGAGTACTTAAATAGAAATAGAGAGGTTAGATCTCTTACAAAAATTCTGCAACCTAACGGCGCCACTCAAAACTTCCAAAATGGATTGATGAGAGATAATAGGGTATCTCATCATATGAACATAAAAATTACAGTAAGAGTAATATAAAATAACATCCCAATAACAAGAAAGATGATCTTTAAAAGGAATTACATAAAAGAGCGTACTTAAAAAGAAAGAGAGGAGTAGGATCCCCTACCTCGGGTCCGACTTGACTCGATCGTTCTTTATTGTCCTGAATAATAATCTTGGGTTAATTTCTACTTGCTTAAGAACATTTTTTAAGTTCATTATTCCTTTTATATCAATTTTTGACATGTTGTAAACATTATGTAAGCATTTAAGTTAATAATGTTTGTTTTGTCGATATTTGGTTCTTAAGTCAAAAGTGGACTTCTTACAATTACATGTTGTTCGTGTGATCAAAGGTTCTTTATATCCAGAATTGCATTCCTGATTTGTATATAATATATATCATATATATCCAGAATATACATGTATTTATAATATTACATAATCATTTAGAGGTAAGAAATGAAATGCACCATTCCTGGAGACGGTAAGCTGTACATACACATGAACGCTACTTTCATTTCTATGTCATATTAATGGAATTAAAACAAAATGAGATATGTGTATATTTTTAACTCCAGAATTATATTCATCATTTAGATGTATCATACATCATATATATCCATTATATGTACTTGTAATAGTACATTACATTTGAGGATAAGAAATGAAATGCACCGTTCATGGAGACGGTAAGCCGTACGTACGCATAAACGCTACTTTCATTTCTATCTCATACTTTAATGGAAAGAAAAAAATAATGATATAAAGGTATATTATAATTCCATTATAACATAATATAAAATAACTTTAAATCCATCCTTTATACATCCCACATATGGCATTAACGAATCAAATCACTTTGAGGGGGCGGTAGTCCGCACTTCCTAAAATGAAGATATCGCGTATACCCATAATGGAAGCCATAATGGTATGCCACAAATGAAAAATACAGAAGATTAAGTAAAACATAAAAATATTATATATCTTATATAAACATATTTACATCTTAATGACCATCTTTGAAGGTGTTATATAAGTGTTGAACAATCATCGTTTCGTGAGGCAGAAATTCGCCATCCACAGAAACAGTATGTTATTTAACCATTAGACGAAGGTGTGTGTAAGTGTAGCTCGAATATGTATTATAAAAACATCCTATTATATTGAAGATACTGGATTTGTTACAAAATAAATGAATAAAAAGAGTAGAGGGGGTTGGAGAAGAAAAATAAAACAAAAGAGCACAAGTGAAGACGTAACCTTAAAATTGGGTAACTCCCTTTGGTTTGAACCAAAAGGGTTTCTTGAAGATATCCCTGCCTAAGTTAAGGTTTCTAGGATGAGTAGAGGGATGTGGAGAGACAAAAATATTAGAGCTTGGCTGAACCAAAGGCTTGAGAGGTGTGGGTAAGGTGGTAGAGGTGGGGGCCTTTTATAAGAGGAGAGGATGGGCACTCTTGGTAAAGTATAAAATGTTACTTTATTTTCACATGGTTTTCGGATTTTAATGGTCCCACATTGATATAATTATAGGATAAGGTGATAAGGGTTCTAAATACACTCATCCAATTGGTTTTGGACATGTGTAGGTCTTATAATTTACATTATCTTTCCATTTTATTTAAATCCTTTATTAATGAGGTAATCGCTGCATCATCATGATGTCATAAATAATTTAATATATATAATGTCTAAAAATTATAGAAAAAATATAATGAAGTAGGAAATATTTTTATCTTTCTAATGAATATTTATAGTAAAAAATATGACTTGTATAACCCCGTGTAAAAATTTCTTTAGTAAAACATCTCATGTTTGTGTCATTTTTATTTTAACTTTAAATAAAAGTCATAAATGTCATTATCATACCCAAGTGGCTCCATGGGGTACCCAAAATCGACCCATGAGTTTTCTTGGTCGGACATAACTCATCCAATAGGGTTAGGACAAGTGTAAATATATTTTCATTTTATTATAATATCATTTTTACCTTAAATCACACTAATTAACTTTAATCGCGATTAATAAAACTTAAAAGTTAGTTTTCATCAAAAATTATTTTCATCCCATTGAACCAAATTTTACTTAAAAATTAATATCATTTAAATTGGATTTTTGAAATTCAAATCACAGAAGTGGTAAAGTCCCATTTAAACGAAAAAACAAATTTTGTAACCACCACTTTGTGGTTTCACTATTCATCAAAAATTGATGTTTTTCAGAAAAATACCAAAAATTCACCCTAAGATATATTTGATATTCCGAATTCAAAATTGATGTCTATTTTACCAAATTCATAACATAGAAGTTTCATTAATTAATTTTATAATTACATCCCACTGTTAAAACAAATAGCGTGTTTTTATGAAACAATATCTTTCAAAATATTGACACTCGTTTATGTCCAATCATAAGGTGATATTAATTACAATGACCAACATTGGATTAAATGGTAAAAATATATTCTATTTACACTTTAAAACCAATTAAAAATATAATCTAATAATATAAATAAATTATATTAAAAAGAGGTTTTGAATTAAAATACAACATTTTTCACTATTCATTAAAAATTGAACTTTTTTGGAAAAATACCAAAAATTTAAACAAAGTAAATTTTGATGTACCTATTCTAAATAAGAATTTTATTTTGTCAAATATAACACATAAAATTGTAAAAAAGTGGATTTAAAAGTGGTTCTTCATCAAAAGGCGGTTAATCGACCTTTTAAAGAATATTCGACTGTCTACGCTTAAAATTGGATTCATTCGCATTTTTAATCCTCTATCATTTATTGTAAAGAGTAAAAATATTTGAAAAACATATATAATCATTTTGTAGTTAGTTCTGTTCATTCCCGCAATCACAACATCTAGGCGTTAACTACCATTTAAAATAATATTATTTTATTATTAGAGTGCAACATAAGATTCCCAAGAAACTCGTTGTTGCGTATTGGGTATGCCATCGAGCATATCATCCCCTTTAAAGTAATATTAATATTTTATTCACAAATATGGATAAATATAAAAATTTCATATTCTTTATTTACCTGGGGTGTTACAATTTAGTTCCTATATAATTAAAAATATCAATATTATTTACAATAAAATATATTTCAAGAAAGAATTAAAACATAGATAAATTTTAGGGAAGTGGATGAAGTGTGTTTGGTCTTGTAGCTCCACTATGAATTCAAGAACGAATGAACCATAAATTGAAGGAACTTTATGATTCCTAAAAATTGAATTACCTATTCGAAAAAATTTCAAACACTTATACAAAGAACATAATTTTAAATAAACAAGAGAATATTATATAACCCAATAGATATCAAGGGTTATTTTTGTTGAAAAGGAAAAAATAAAAACATGAGGGACAATGGGTTGAGTCCCATTAAGCACTAAGTTTAAAGCCCCTAGTTAGACTCAGTATATATTCATTTTTATATAATAGAGATGAAATCGAAGCCCTATGAATTCCACTAAAAGTAATTTTTAACTCTCTATCCATTAACTAATAAAGGTTTATTCTCACATAAAGCTAATTTCAAAGCTCCATTAATAAGCACATTCAAGATATTAAAGGGTCCCGACCATTTTGTTTTGAGTTTCCCTATAAAAAATTTCAATATGGAATTAAAAAGTAGGACCCTATGACCAACCTTGAAACAACTATTTTGAATAATAGAGTCACAAAATTAAATTTATATCTCTTTATAAATTGTATAATTCTTATATGAATCTATTCAAATTTCCTCAATCTCACTTAAATTCAATAGCCTCTTTTCTATAACAGACATGATATCATAGTTGAGGGATTTTATTACCCAATAAAATTTTTTATGGATCACTACAGGAAAATTAAATGTCTTACAAAAGAGAATTATATTTGGATATATCCCTATGGGAGTTCTATACATAGTCTTGTTGGCCCATAATGCCTCTTGTATCCTTAAAGACCAGCCTTTTCTTGAACTAATGTAACATCCCCAAATGATAAAGGGTTAAATGACTAAATGATATGACTCATGTCAACAAGGTGCACCTTCCTTTTCGGGAGCCTACCTTATTAGAACTCCATAGTTAAGCGTGCTTGGCCTGGAGTAGTGATCAAGATGGGTTATCTCCTGGGAAGTTCCTCGGGGTGTGTGTGAGTGAGGAAAAAGCACACTGGAAAGGACATTGTTGGCCTGTGGGGACTATCATTAGTCAGATGATCCATTCAGGCACGTGGGTGGACCCTTGGGTGGACCCCACGTGTCTGCGGGGCAACTGGGGGTACCCAGTGGTCCAGGACCGGACGATGATGTTGAGGCGGGGTGGTTGTGCTGTAACTGGGGCACAGTTTTCACATTTGGTATCAGAGGAGGAACCCAGCCTTATGTGTGAGGCACTGCCTGGGTTGAGATGTAGATCCCACAATGAGGGTGTTGTGCTCTAAAGGGGGGGTGAATGTAACGTCCCCAAATGATAAAGGGTTAAATGACTAAATGATATGACTCATGTCAAAAAGGTGCACCTTCCTTTTCCGGAGCCTACCTGATTAGAACTTCATAGTTAAGCGTTTGTGGCCTAGAGTAGTGATCAGGATGGGTGAGCACCTGGGAAGTTCCCCATGGTGTGTGTGAGTAAGGACAAAGAATACTGTAAAGGACATGGGTTGTCTTGTGGGGACTATCATTATTCAGATGATCCGTTTAGGCACGTGGGTGGACCCTGGGGTGGGCCCCACGTGTCTGTGGGGGCAACTGGTGGTACCTGGTGGGCCAGGACCCGACGACCATGTTAAGGCAGGGTAGTTGTGCTGTAACTGGGGCCTAGTTGGCACAACTAATAACAGTTTTATCCAAAATATATTTTAATTATCTATTAGACGCCTCTTCCTACCCACTGTATTATGGGTGATATGTGGTAATAATTTTATTAATACATAAATACTTTTCCATCAGTGATTTTAATTTAAAATTCTTAAAATGTGTACCATTGTCTGTGATGAAAGATATCGGCACACTAAATATGTAGAAAATATTTTTCTTGATAAAAGTCATAAAACTACTACCAAGATTGTTTGGAATTGATAAATACCCAACGCACATAGAGATGTAGTCTATACCAACTAGGATATACTCATTTCCACGTGAATACAAAAATGGTCCCAGGAAATCTAACCCCCAATCATAAAAAATGTCATCGTCTAAAATCCCCATTTGTGGAAACTCTTTTTTCCTATACACATTCCCCGCCTTCGACATATATAACATCTTATAACTAATATTATTACATCCTCATATAGGTAAGGATAGTAAAAACCAGATTGGAATACCTTTTTTGATGTCAACCCTCCACATGGTGTCCACCCCATGGAGTATGGTGACAAATATTTAAAATATAATCCATTTCCTCCTCAGGAACAAACCTCTTAAAAATACCATCAGCACGCCTCCAAAAAGAAATGGATCATCCCAAAAGTATTACATAAGCTTGGAAGTGAACTTACTATGTTGATTATGTGAATTGTATTTTGGGATTACACCAAAAGTAAATAAATTTGTAAAATCATCAAACCATGAAGACTGTTTCACTAATGTAACAAACAGTTGTTCATCAAGAAAAGAAGTATTTATCTATTTTGACTAAAAATTTTGAATTGTGGTTATAGGTATTCTACAAAAGTGGTCATCTACCACATTTTCATCACCTTTATTATCTTTTATCTAAATAAATTTATTGAAATAAAAAAATTCAACCTCATAAGTCTTGGTTTTTGATATTTTTAGCCAAAATACATTTCAAAGAGGAACGATCTTTGAATATTATAACTTTTAATCCTATGAGGTATTACTTAAACATGTATAACGAAAACATTACAACACTTAACTCTTTCCCTATAGTTGAATAACTTTTCTGGTAATCATTAATCAATCTACTATAATAGTAAATCGCATACAAGTTCTTTTCTTTTCATTGACCAAAAACACCCCCTACTTTCAAGTCACGTGCATCACAGAAAACCATAAATTGTAGTTCCGGTCAGGGTAGTAATTATCAGTGAATTTATAATATTTTTCTTTATCATAATAAATGATTCTTGGAAATTTTGATCAAACAAAAAATTGATATCCTTAATTAATAGTGAGAAAAGTGTCCTTGAAATTTTAGAAAAGACTTTGATGAATCTTCATTGAAAACCGCCATGTCGTAAAAATCTTCTAATGCATTTTACATTTGAAGGAGATGTAGTTTTTTTAATCACTTCAATCATATAATTGTATACTTCAATTACCCTCTTAGAAAATTTATTTCCTAAGACTATTCCTTATGTACCATGAATTTCAATTTCTCACGATTTAAGTCTAGGTTTGTTTCGTCACACCTCCATAAAATATTTCCAAAAATTTTTAGATAACACTCAAAATCAGAACCAATGAATAAAATTTATTTATGAAAACTTCTCTAATTTTATTAATCATATTAGAAAATATATCCATCATAAACCTCTGAATCTTGGTAGGATCACTACAAAATTCAAAGGGCATCCTCCTATAGGAAAATGTCTCTAATAGACAAGTGGATGCAGTTATTTTTTGGTCTTTCGGGGCTATGGAAATATAGTTGTAACTAGAATAACCATCTAGAAAATAGAAAATTTAATTTCTATCCAACCTTTCAAGAAATTGATATATAAATGGAATAAGAAAATGATACTTTCTTATGTCAAAGTTAATCCTTCGATATTATATACACACACACTATACTTTAAATATTTCCTAATTTTAATTTATTAGTTTTTCTCAATAGTTATGACTATAAAACCACATTTATTAGTAAAAACATATACAAGGATTATCTATGGACTGTTAAAGATATGAAAAATAATACAATCATCATATAGCTTAATGAATTTATCTTTAACTATATCTTTCATGTTTGGATTTAATCTTATTTGAGCTTCAACTCTAGGCTTGTGATTAGGTCCCATAGACATTTTACGCCTATAAAAATATGGAAAAAATATATTAATATAAGTTATGGACCATCTAATAAAATATATGGAATTATTAAGAATAGAATGAAAACTCTCTTCTTGACTCATAACTAAATCAATAATTATTATGATAGGAAATGTGGAATTTTAACCTAGAAAAGAATATTTGAGATAGGAAGGAAGAGGCTTCAAATCTAAATTGGGTTCTTCCTGACTATAATAAAGTTACTTGGTCCTAGAAGGTCCAAGGACCTCAATTTGTGTCTTATAAATGAATGATAGATAAATAAACCTTCTGCTTTAGTGCTTTCAATAATTGAAAAATCCCCCAAATCAATTTTCATTTATTGTATTGAAATGTTTTCTATAGAAAATTTATCTTTTTTTAAAGGTTGGGGCCGAAGCCTCAATATATCTTTAGAAAAAAAATCTCTTGGATCTATATCTTTAGATAAAAAAATACCCATGCAAGATTCATCTTTTGTGGTGTTATTATATATTTCATCAATAATTTTTAAAAATTATTTTTTTTATTAATCAAAATATTCTTCATATTCATTCACATAATGAGTTAAAACTTTTCTAAATTGTGGTGAAACTTATCATTTTTCAAAAACATTGAACTCTTTACTTTGCTCTCCCAGATTGAAAATTAATTTCTTATTAGAAACATTTATTAATCCTCCTCTTGTGGCAAAGAAGGGTCTACCAAGAATGATAGTTTCTTCTTTGTCACACTCTATATCAAGTTTAATAAAATCACTTGGTAAAAATAGTTTCCCAACCCCAAAAATCAAATCATAAACTCATCTTATAGGGTGGGTGGCGGACCAGTTAGCCAACTGAAAAATGATAGTAGTGGGAAAAAGATATCATAATATCAACTGCATAAATAGTTATCATGGAATTAGATTAATACTATCTCCATGTTCACAAAGGCAATTGACCAATCCAATATTTCCAAAGGCACATTTAATAACAAAACTACCTGGATCTTTGAGAATATGAGGTATCCTATTTTTAAATACAACACCACACTCACTTAATATGTATGTGAAAAAATCATCAAGTTTTTTCCAGGTGGAAAATTTTTTAAATCATTTTCAATGATGAAGAAACAGTAACTAATGATTATATAAATGCAATATTAATTTGAATATTTTGAAAAAAAATCTATAAATTTGAGAAGATTAGGTTCTTGATGATTATTCTTAATTATATCAGTAAAAGGAATGTGTGGAGACAAAGTCATCAAAACATTAGGTATGCATTGAGGTTCATTTTCAGTCTTTTCCTTCCACTTATTTTTCATTATTTTTTTCTCTTTGTCATCTTCTTTATCAAATAGAACAACATATTGTACAATGTTTTCAGTAGGTCTGTCCACATTTCTAGTTTTAGTGATTTCATTATTTGGGTTATCATTTTCTTCCAGAATTTTAGTTTCGACATGTTTAGGGTCTCTAGGGGATTCTTGTTCAGTCTGAAGACAACTCCTATTAGTGATGGACGTGATATTTTCTATATGATTGACTTAAGTGGTACTTGGTAACTTCTTTTTCTCCCTATTTTTTAATCCTCTATAATTTTGGCCCATTTGAGTTTATAGATTTTTTATTCTTATATGATAATTATTTTATCATAATTGTATTGGGATTTATGTTTTCTCAACATTGACATAAAATTTTCATCCTAAAAATCAATTCTATTCAAAATTTGATCTATCTGAAAAATTATTTAGCCCTAAAAATTCACTTTATAATTATAATGTTTTTCCCCTAGTTGATTTTGGTATTTATCCCTTGGATGCTAATGAAAACCAGAGGGAAAAGTAGGTCCAAAACCCCTACTCCTTCCATGAAAGGTTGGGATGATTTACATAACATTGATTTTAATTATTAAAGAATGGATCATTATTTGGTTGTAACATAGGTTTATAACCAATAAAATTTGGAATCATATGTTGTTGGGTGGGCATATCAAATTTAGGGTAGCAAGAGATAGAATGCACATACATACCACAATGGTGGAATTAATACCTAAGTGAGTTTTGATCATTTTAATTATAATACCCAGTAACATTGACTTCAAATTTATCAACATTATTATTCTCTTTCTTAACTATTGTTCTTCTCCTGGAGAACTTATATTGTGAATTCTATTAAAGTGTATTGTATATTTGTTTCTTAGTAGTCATATTGCTAAAATATCCTCCAAAATCTTGATCTACTAATGTTTGGTGATAAGGATTGAGGATAGTCTAAAGTGTGTCCATAAGAAACTATAGATTACACTGATAATTCAGACACTATTCAAGAAGACCCATAAATTGGTCCCACACCTCATGGAATAGATCACCCTCATCTTGAAAACATCCTGGGATCTTATGCCTAATTATAGGGGTTATTCTTTGTGGATAAACATTTATTAAAAAGGAATTCAATAGTTTATCCCATGTATTGAAAATTTCATAATCAAGATATTCAAACCATGATCTATAATTTCCCTTTATATAGAAAGGTAAATCACTAATATTTTTTTCTTTCTCGCTCATACCTATTAATGGTAGAAATTGAACCACATAGTATATATCACTAATGAAGTCTAAAGAGTCTTCATTATGAATTCCATTGTATGATAAAAACATGGAAAGACAATATTGTTTGATTTCATAGTTCTGAGCCCTAAGAGTGTGCCTAATGAATGATGGATTACTAGAATCTTTTAGAACCTAAAACCACCTAAGAATAAATCTCAATTCTAGATCATTCTTAAGAGGTTGTAGATTCAGATTATGGGTTTAAAAATTATTCATATTTTCCTTATTTTCTTCCATTTTTTATTTGTTTTTATTTTTAAATATTGAGCAGTGAATGTTTATTTTAGAGATTAAAGGTTCTAATTTTTCATACATTGATTTAGTGTTCATGAACACCCATATTCAAGATTAAATTCTCACTAAGTTTCAGTTTTTATATTTTTTAAAGGATATTATTCTTTTTAATTTTTTTAAAATTTTTTTAAGAGATTGATTATTTTTTTCAAGAGTTTTCTTAATGTTTTTTTTCTTGTACACACATGAATTCTAGGGAAACTATGCTAAAATAAGACCCTACTACCATTGACTACATGAAAAATTAACTATTTATAAAACCTTTTTGAAACTAGTGTTGTTTTTGTGAAGGTTTTCGAACCTCATAGAATGATGTTTTAATGTTTAGAAAAATAAAAAGTAAATAAAGAAACAAGAAAAAAAGAAATATATTCAGGATATTAAGTAGTGGAAGATAGACAGACAATAAGTGAAATAAAAATAATGTTAGGGAAATCGATTAATGAATTTAATAAATTTTTCTTTCATTCATGGGCTAAATTTTCACTGGAACTTTAATTCTAAAAAGAAAAAATACATGGTGGTATGTTAACATAATTAATTAATTAATTCTACACTTTTTCAACTATAAAATTAATTATTCAAGCCAATGTTTATTAATTTCAAAAAAAATCCAATTTTTTTTTATATTCTCACTCAAACAATATCTCTGTTATATGATTGAAAATTTTGAAGCAATTCTTGAATGAATTTAATCAAAATTAGTTTTTATTTCTTTGAAAAGGAGAAAATCCTGAAAGCTTCTAGAATGAATTGAGAGTGGAGTAACCTAGGAAGAAATATTAATGCATGAATTAGTAAAGTTTTAACCAGTTAATCTTGTTCTCTAAAATATTTATCCAGAAAACATAATTTGAAATTCAATTTTACAAGACATCATAACAGTAAAATCAAGAAGTAAGAGTAGGGATAAATGAAATATTCTCTGTCGAGGATCAATTCCTCTAACCCAAATTGTTGCTCTAACACCTGATTCCTTCCTTATGTCTCCCTCTCCCTCTCTCTCAGTAATGTGTGTTGAATAGAATGATAGACTCCTCCCAATTTTTCTATGTCTTCCCTGTAATGAGTCGAACTATTATAAGTGAAATTTCCATTTTTATTTAATTAAATGACTTATTTTGTAAAACGGATATATAAAACACATGCATTGTGTTTGTTTTATTATATCAAATTGGATTTAAATGACTATTATGTATCATTATTGTTGATAATATATCCATTGAATAGTGATCATATGACTAGTATAAATATATAGTTTTAACGAATTCTTTCAACACAAAAAGAGGAGGTAATGGACTCAACTAGATGGAGAATTCCCTCTGAATCCCATTTATTGAAGATTCCAAGGTAGATAACATTTCTTGTATTTTCCCTATACCAATCCTGAGATGGGATCCAACAACTTAAGAATGAGAGAAACTATTTATGGGAGAAGTTCAATCTCATTGAGATCACAACCCAAACCATGTTCACTGAATGACCCCATGAAATCCCCACCATCGCACACCTTACTCATATGGTGTATACTGGTGTAATAAATGGATATTTATCAAGACCCTAACATTATGATTATGTATAATATTTGTTTATAGAATAATGAATATACTTCCATTTTATTGTTATTTTAAAGCACAAATAGTATTTTTAGTTAATATTGAAATTGATTTATGAAATATATTTTAATGAATTAATAAATAATATTTAAATAAAATATTATTATTAAATTAATTTTATTAAATATAAATGAGCATATAATTTTTATTAGGAAAAATGGAATTTTTATTAAGGTTTAAAAACTGTTTTTGTCAAAACTCGTTAATTTTCAATAAATGTCAGTTTTTTTTAAAAGTGAAAATTAAAATAATTAAAAAATTATTTGGATAAAATGAATATTATTTTTGGAATCAGGATGTTGAAATTATCCAACGGTGAATTTTAAAAAAAAATTGAGGCAGCCGAATTTTTGGGTAAAAATTAAATACCATATAAATATATAGTGGATTTTATGACACCATAATGTCCCAATAATGATGTAATAAACACTATAAAATGAATATTAAGAAAAATATAAGTTTAAACTTTAAAATAATTTATTTTTATATTTCTTTGACTTATTGTATAAAGCCATAGTGAATCCTAAAATATTTATAACATATTTTATGATTTTATAATCAATTCATTAATAATGCGACTCACCTCCACATAAGAGAGGATAATATTTTAATATATTAGGTCCATTTCCTTATAAAATATTATTTTACAGCCATCATTGGAAAAAATACATGGGAAAAACTCTTGGTAATATTTTTGGTTTTGAATGTTAAATTATATTGATTCCAAAACCTATGTTTGTGAAATATTAAAGAATTCCCCTCTCATTTCCTATATAAAACCACCCAAGATCCCACTTATCTTCACTAAAAATACATTTAAAATGTTCCTACTCTGTCCTAAACTCTCTATAATCCTCCCAAGGTGACCCATTCTCTCAATAATCCCCCCCATCAAGCTTTTGAAGCCACACAATGAAGTAAGGGTTTCCTTCTTTTCTCATTTTTATCCAAGTTTCCTTATACTGTTACGCCCTTTTATTTTCAATTTCTAATGATGGGGTATGTTTTATAACCTCACCCATACTTATATTATTATGTTTTAATGATTATATACCCCCTTATCTCTCATTTCCCCTCCCTTGTACACTTGTTATCATGCTGAAATTTAATATGAGTTATTCCATTCCTCCTCTTTCTTCATGTTTCTTTATTATGTTACACCTTCTATTTAAAAATTAATTATGTTGGAAAATGTGTTTATATGGCCTTATTACATACCATTTCATGTAAATATTATTATATATCTCTTTCTCTCTCATAATCCATTTTTATTAATTTTTATGTCACGCTGTTATGCTGCCGAAATCGCCTCGTAATTTTCCATGCCAAAATCTTCATGTAATGAATACCATACCCATTCCTTAATCAAGGGTATTTACCTTTATGCAAATATTCCATTTTATATTGATTAATTACATGTATTTATTCTTCATTCCTATCATGGAATGAATTGGGATGAATAATGAATCCTTGTTTTATGATCTACATGGAACACTAAAGCATGAGAATCAAGTGAAATATACAGGTGCACATGGAATTATATGTCACTACAATTAATTGTGTAATGTTTAGTATTCTGATTAGTCATTTTGGGATAGGGGTTTACCTAATTCATTTATGTTACTTTGTCCACTATGATTTATTGGTAGTTTATCCCTAACCTATGATGCAATGATTTAAGTTATTGTCACATTTTCATGTTATGATTATCATGTTATATCATGACTTTAGGTTCATGTTTCTTTTATGGTCCATTGGTAAGCCTATTTTCCAACATTTATTTTCTTCTTCATGTTATTCCATGTTTATTCACTTAATTTTATTTATATATCACCCCTTTCTTAGGAACATTCTCAAGTTATTCCATGCAATGTTAAGTACAATGAAACGTTGTGGTCATGTAAACGAATTTTTCAATAAAGATGTTGTATTTCATGTTTCAAGTTGATATATAATGTACCTAATTAACAAAGAAACTATAAATATATACCTTTCATGTTATATTAATTTTAATTCTAGGTAATTAAATTATTTATAAATGTAATAAAAAGAACATGGTTTTTATATTTTGTGTCAAAGGGAGGTTTAGTTATTTTTGGGATTAGGATTAGAAAACTCTCATGAAAACCTTTGGTATAAGAATAAATATAAGAAAATAATCCCTATATTTTGTTGAGTATAGATTAAGTGTTTTATCAATAAATTACATCCCTATTTTGATACTAACAAGTAGAGGTGGCTCTGGCACATATGTAGCTAGGGGTAAAACCCAAAAGCACTGCTTTGAGCTTGACTGTAATGAGAAATGGTGCACGAAAATGGGCCTCGATCCACACTTGGTTGGACTCTCGTATGGGATATGATTTGGTAAATTCATAAGATTATTATGAACCATTATTAAGGTAACTAAAAGATACCTTAATAATATACTTTAGGAAATAGATCATTGATAACTTAGATTGAATGCTAGAAATTTTTAAGTGAAAGAAATAAATGTAATTTATAATTTATCCCTTTAATATCATTAAATTCCCATTTATGTGCATAATAGTTTAAAATAATTTCCCGTAATATTAATTTTATTCTATCCAATGGTGGGTAATTGGAGGAATCAAGCTAAGAATCGATGAGAAGATCAATGTAATGACTTACCTAATGAGATTCCCAATCTGATGGGAGTGGGAATCACAAACATCTGTCATGATACACTCTCAATTAACTCATGTTTTGAATATAAACCTAGATTAATAAGAACACACAACACCCCCCCCCCCACCCCAAGAATGAACAAGTAAAATTTGTGAGCATCATGAGACAAAGGCCTCTTACTTTCAATGGATCATGAGATCCATCAATCACTAAAAAATGGGTCAAATCTGGTGAGAAAATATTCTCCATACTTTAATGCTCCAAAAATAGAAGGTTCTTCTATCTTATTATCATATGGAAGGTGAAGATGATCAATGGTGTACAATGATAAAAAAACGAAACCTGAGGAAGAGATCGAGCTGATGATATGGAATGATTTCTAGAAAATGGTTTTCAAGTCATATTTTCTTTGCAACCTCTGAATTAAGATATAAAGGGACTTCCTTGACCTCAAGAAAAAACTATGAATCCATCAGAGTGTATGAGGAAAGCTTCATAAGGATTTCATGACATGCCTTTGGATTTTTTGTTACCCTCGAATGCATGGTTGACCACTTATTTTTTTGGATAAAACTGAGCCTACAAAAATTCATAGTGATATGTGACTTTAATAGTTATGAGGATATTGTCTGATGTTCCATCAAAGTTGAAATGGATATCAAAAAATCTCAATGGTATCATGGTGATAAGAAGATGAATGTGGAGTCAAATTCTGTCCATCGGATAGAGAGATCTAATAGTGCCAAGAAATTTCAACACCCCCCTTTCCAAAGGTGTGGAAAGAAGAACCCTAGAAATTTCTTGAAGGGGATGAGGAAATTATTTAGGTTCAAGAAGGAAGGTAACCTAGCCAGGGATTTCCGACAATAAAAACCAACTACTATGACAGAGGAATGGAATGCTCTGGTAAACCCTCAGTGCATTGTTCATTTCTAAAACTACAAGGAACTTGGGAATTTCTCAAAACAATTCACTAATACAATAGTTTTCAATGGAAACCAACAACCTCCAAAGCCATAAGTGTCAGCTTTTTCCATCACTACTGCCGATGTAAATATCGAAAATGAAGTGGTGACAGGTATGCTAGTAATTCATACAAGAATAGTGAGAGTAATTTTTTATTCTAGTTCTAGACATTAATTTATATCCCAAAAGGTTAGTAGAATAATCCAAACACTACCAAAAAGCATTGAAGTAGAGATATCAGTGAAAATGGTAAATGGGGAAATTATAGCATCCCATGTATATAACTTCTCCCTTATCACAATTTGTGTAATTAACTTCATGTCGAACCTTATCATAATTCCATTGGTTTAACTTGATTCAATTCATTGAATGTATTGTCTTTCCCTATATAGAGCCAACATAAATTTTTGTGAGAGGGAAATAACTCTCCATGTAGAAAATCAACCCACAATTCTATAAAAGTGAAAGATTGAGTATGAATATTCTATAGAAGAATCATACCTAGAATGGATATTACTCCCATATGAGCATGTGTATCTTGCTCAGATTACCTAGTCTAAGGAAGGAACAATCCTTAATGAAATTCCTATTATGAGGGAATTCACTGATGTTTTTCGTGAGGAATTTCATGGCCTTCCTCCTAGTATAGATGTTTAATTATTGATTGATATTATACCTGGGGAGTTTTCAATATCCAAGACTCCATATATAATGGATGTTGTGGAACCTGAGGAGATAAAGAAAAAACTACATGAGAATATGAATAATGGGTTTATACGCCCAAGTGTTTCACCATGGGGTGCACCAATCCTCTTCATCAAGAAGAAGGATGGTTCAATGTTCCTTTGAATTTATTATCATGATCTCCACAAAATCACGATAAAGAAAAAGTATCCCTTTCCATGGATTGATGACTTATTCGATCAGCTATGTGTTGCGAAATACTTTTCCAAGGTGGATGTATTTTCGGGATATTACTAAGTTAGGTTGAAGAAGGAGGATATCCCCAAGACTAATTTTCATACAAGGTACAAGAACTATGAGTTCATAGTGATGACATTAAGACACACAAATGCTCCTACAATCTTCATCGACATGATGAATAGAGACTTTAGATATTACCTCAAAAAAAATTTGGTAGTATTTATTGATAATATTCTAATATACTCCAAAAGTAGTAAGGAGAATGAGGAGAATTTTATTACTTTTCTAAAGACCTTATAAAAGGAAAACATTATGTGAAGTACAAAAAATGTGAGTTCTAGTTGAAGGAAGTCTCTTTATTGGAGAATATCATCACATGAAAAGGGATATATTTGGGCCCTTAAAAGACTGAGGAAATTAAAGGATCAATAAGGCCAACATCTGTGATAGATTTCCATAGTTTCCTTGGATTAGTAGGGTATTATGATCGATTTTTGAGAAATTTCTCATGATTTTCAAAACCACTAACAAACAAAACTCGGAAGGTAGTCATGTTTTCTGGGAATGATGAATGCAGAGGGAGATTTGAGGAGTTGAAAATGTGTCTTATCACTGTGCTTGTGCTCACACTGCCCACAAGTGGAGATCTTTTTTTTGGTATTTAGTGCTGCTTAAAAGATGGTCCTAGGCTATGTGTTGATGAAAAATGAAAAATTCATTGCCCATGCTTAATGGGCGTTGAATGCTCATCAGAAAAAATATACAACACATGATCTAGAGTTGGATGCAGTGATCATCGCTTTGAAAATTTGGCGACATTATCTGTTTGAGGAGAAGGTTGAAATATGTATGGATCACAAAATCCTCAAGTATATATTCACATATAAATAGTTGAATATGTTCCAAATAAGATGGTTAGAGATGATAAAATACTATGACTACTCAACCAACTACTATATGGGGAAAGAAAATAAAGTTGTAGCTGATCTAAGTAGAAAGGATCCCACAACTCTTTCATTGATAAGAATTAAGAAGGATCTGATTTTCTAATACTTGAAGAGGATGAACATGGGAATAATAAATGAAGGAACATTATGAATCCTTTTACAAATGATTTCTCAATCGTCTCTTATGAAGAGGTTAAAGGATGCTCAAAGAGATGATGTGATAATTCTGAAGAAAGTGGGAACTATTAAAAAATGGAAATCCTTGGAGTTCAATGTCAATGAAGAAGGTGTTGTGAGCTTTGGGTTAAGACTATGCTTGCTATCAAATTCTGAGTTAATGAACGAGATATTGTATGATTCACAAACCTCAACCTTCTATATCAACCATGGAATCAAAAAAATGAATTGATATCTCTGGGAATACTTTTGGTGGGAAAATTTGAAGAAAAAGATCATAGAATATACATTAAGATGTTTCGTATGTCAGAAAGTGAAGGTGGAAAGAAAAAATCTAGAGGGATGATGAAACCATTACCCATACCTACATGGAAATCAGAGAACATCAACATGGAATTTGTCATCAGGCTTCCTAATACATGTAGAGGAAACAATGCTATCATGGTAGTGGTGGATTGTCTTACAAAGACTACAAACTTCATTGCGATCTGATAGGATTTCTTACTAGATCAAATTGCACGAATATACATCAGAGAAGTGTTGAGGTTGCTTGGTGAACCACTATCGATTATATTCGATCGATATCCAAGATTCACCTCTATGTTTTGGAATAGACTCCAACATGCTATGAATACTGACCTAAACTTCATCATGAAATTTCACCCTCAAATAGATGTCCAATCTGAGCATGCTATCCATCCACTTGAGGACATGTTGAGATTATTCTCAATATACTTCGAAGGAGGATGGGATCAACATCTTCTTTTGGTTGTGTTATCTTACAACAATTTTTTCCACTCAAGCATCCAAGTGGAACCTTATGAAGCTCTTTATGGAAAGAGATGTAGAACACCTACATGCTAGGATGAAGTTAGGGAATGAAAGCTACTAGGTCCATATATTGTCGAGGAAATGGTGGAGAAGGTTGAGACCATTCTTTAGCACATCAACGCTTTTCAGAGTCGATATAAAATCTATGCTGTCAATCATCGATAAGACCTAGAGTTTGATGTTGGAGACCTGGTTTTCCTCCGCATATCTATATGGAATAAAGTAATGATATTTGAGAATAAAGGAAATCTCAGTCCAATGTACATAAACCCTTTTTATATTCTTTATTGCATCAGAACGGTGGCCTACCGACTAGCACTCCCACCTAACCTATCTCAAGTACATTCTATTTTCCCTATGTCCCTCTTGAGAAAGTACATACCAGACCCCTATCATGTACTCAATCTGGATTTGATACCATTGGATAATGAACTCTGTTATGAAGAGATTCCAGTGAATATCATAGATCAAAGAGACAATGTTCTGTGGAAAAATACAATACACCTAGTCAAAGTGTTGTGAAAAAACCACAAGTTTGAAGAAGAAACAAGGGAACAGGAGGAGGAGATGAAACAAAGTTACCCTTATTGATTTTAATGTGGGAAATGAAAATTTTGAGGGTAAAATTTCTCAAGGTCAGAATAATGTAATGACCCAAACTATTATAAGAAAAATTTCTATTTTGATTTAATTAAATTTATTATTTTGTAAAATGTATATAGAAAATACATGCACACCATTTGTTTAATTACATCCGATTATATTTAAATGACTACTAAGTATCATTTCTATTGATAAAATAACTATTCGCCACTTATCACATGACTAGTATAAATATAAGGTTTTAAAAAATCCTTTAGACATAGATAAAGAAGGTGATGGCCTCAACCAGTAGGATCATTCCCTATATATCCCATTTATCAGAGCTTCTAATGTAACAACCCGAGATTTTATGAGAATTATTCTTTTTAATTTCATTTATGTCTTTTGTTGTACGATACACCAAAATTAGCTTGTGTTATACGCAACACCGTATTATCTTGTAGTATACGCAACACTATTCTTGGCTCGTGTTATACACAATTTCAAGTTCGTTTGGTAGAAATTATTATACGCAACATTAAGTATAGATTTTTTTTAATGTATAAATGAAATAAGTTTTGATTATGTTATATGCAACAACAAAGGGAGATTTCACTACACACAACCTTGACATGTCTTGCATTACAAACAATCGTGACCTTCCTCGATAGTGTGTGTAGTACGCAATATATGGTTTCACTAAACAACGATATATTGTTATAATATTATTATGAACTAGATGTTATGAATAGTATTAACTAAATTTTGAATTTTATAACATTATTATTTATCTTAAACATTTTTTAGAACATTTTATGAGAACAAAATAAATTTTTCGAGTAAAATAACTATTTTTTAAAAAATGCAGTTTTGCCTCCGTTTGATGGCGCATGCACTTTAAATCTATTTTTTGACATTTTAATAAGTTCAATTTGACAAAATAAAAATTTTATTTGGAATCAGGATATAAAAATTTAATTTGGATAAATTTTTCATATAATTCTGATAACATTCATATTTTAATGAATAGTAAAAACACGCTATATTTTAATTAAAAACAACATTTTCATCGTAATAATTTATATGGTTAAATTATAATATTGAATGGTTTTAAAGTATAAATAGAATATATTTCTACCATTTAATATAATATATTTCATAAATATTTATTTTACATTGAATTCATAGGTAAAATCATTTCAATCTTTTGCAATGTTTTAACTTTTAAAACTTGTTTTCTTAACAATGGGATTAATTTTAAATTAATTTCTGCAACTTCTATGATTTGAATTTGGGAAAATATATTCCATATTTGGGATAAGTATGTCCAAATTATGTTAATATGTAACTTTTAATTTTTATTCATTATGAATAGTAACTACGGTAAATTTTATTTACCGTTGTTAAAGGTAAATCGGGTAATTAAGGGTAAATATAATATTATAAGATTACCCTAACACTTTTAGTAATATTATTGGATGATTATATTTTACCCTAAATCATACTTGGGTCTAAATGGAATCTAATGGAACCCACTTGTATTTGATTAAGTCCTTTTATTTATTTTATTTAAAGGAAAGTGAAATGTCTCACTCAAACTTTAATAATTAGATTATTTTTAATATAAGGTTATACAATATATAAATTAGATTATAAATACTCATTTGAAATATAAAACGTTTTTCTTAATTATTGTAATTTATTTGTAATTTTTAAGAAATATATAATTGCCTTAATAACTTATACATTAATTATGAAGAAATTATTTATTTGGTGAAAAATCAATAATAAAGTTTTTATTAAAATACCCATACCTATCAAAAGGACCAAAAACTTGACCAAACATTATTGGTAGAGTATATATATACCCTAATCATCCAAGGGTCTATTTTTGGACCATTTGGAGCTTTATAAAACCGATTAGGACATTTATATTGTTTTATTTTAAATGATGTCAAAGATGTCACCTTCATAATTTAATAAATATAACAATTTAAATGTTGTGATGTTAATATTATAAATTCGAGTAAAAATATTATTATGAAATATATTATATTTATCTTTATCATAGTATTTAATTTTTATTTTTTATGCAACGAATAAGTATATTAAATAATTATACAAAAATGTGGTAGTAATTATTTTATTAAGAGATGTACCAAATAAATGGTTTTAGAAATTTTAAAATAAATAATATATGAAAACCTTAATGTCCCCCGTGAATTTTTTTTACGCATATAACTTATTATGAATCTATTATATATTTTGGTCCAAACATATATTCTTTTTGGTTTTTATTTAAATTTAAATAATTAATAGTTTCAAATTTGAAACTATTGATAGTTTATAAAAATAATATATTATTAAATTATTTAAAATCACAAAAATATTTAAAAACTATAAATTGAACATTATATGGTATAAAAGGTTATAAATTAACCAATTATTGGAAATTGAAAACATTTAAGTATGTATTTATAACAATTTGAAATTTAGAATGTTTTTTCCACAAATAAAATTAAATAGATTAAGTAATGATAAATCAAGTTGATAAGGTTTAAAATAAACATAAAACATGTCTAAATTTTATTGTATGATGAGATTACAACCCTATCACATATAATCATCGAATTGAGTAATTTTTGGATATTTTTATGTGGTGTTTCATTTTATTAGTAATTAATATTTTTAAGGTTTCCAAAAGTGCGCCTCTCCCCTCCTATATAAGGGCACCTCCTTCCCTCTCCTTTTAACACACATTTGAGCCTCAAGATCTTCCAACCCCTAACTATTTCACTTCTACACTTCCATATAAACCTACTAGAGGTCCTGGTTTTCTTTAAAGACCAACTTTAGTGCCCTAAGAGGAGGATAAGAGGAGTCACGTCGAAGAAGAGGTAATCTCTTCTACCGATTCTTTCATGTTTATTTCTTATTAAACTTCTTCTTATTTAGTGTTTTAATTGTTAAGTAATACAATAATTATCACTAATATACTGATATTATATTATAAATATGAAACAAATCCATTTCACCATCTATCCATCCTACGGAAAATGAAATCACCGTGTGTGCGTACGTACGGAATACCGTCTCCACGAACGCAATGAGATTCATTTTCCATGATAAACCATTCAAGAATGATTATAAAGTATATAAAATAAATAATCATGAAATATATTACATAATAATGATACTGGATTTATGTACATATATGTTTCATTTACTTAATTCCATTCAATTCAATAAGGAAATGAAAACTGTGTTCATGCGTACGTACGGCCTACCATCTCCATGAATGGTGTATTTCATTCCATTTATCGATCTATCATATATATTTATATGATGAATATATATTATATATTAATCATGTTTTACATTCTGTAATTAAGTAAATCAGTATATAAGTAATAATATCAAGAACAACAAGTCGAAACACGTACGATAAATGAAACGATTTGACCCAAAACGCTGCTTTAACATGGAATTTACAAATGGACGGGTAATATAAAGTCATAAGTGAACCATATATGATATCATAAAAAATGAATATGATTCTGTAATAAGTTAGTGACATTATTTAAATCATTATACAGGAGTTCCGAATACATATGAAGCATATCGTACATAAGGTAAGGGATAATTTTGCAATCACATTTTTCTCTAAGATTGCTTATACGTAAGTATTTACTAGGGTTATATTTTTCATCCATGTCCATAAAAATGTTCTTCATAAAGAGTTTAATATTATTCCATGTATGATTTAAGTCATATTTACTCCTCTTTGACGTTTACTTTGTGTTATGGAATGGATCATTCCTTTTTTACCATATGTGGTACTTTTTGACTTTTCTGTTAAAAGTACGAGGAGAATGTTTTTTTAACTTATACGGCATGAACAGATTTTTAAATTTTTATAACACTATATTTTCATGAAGCTTACTCTACAATATTTCATTAATATTTTCAACAAAATTCTTTTCTTTTAAAATTTCATGGGATTTTGCGAAAAGAAAATGATTTTGAAGAAGAAGTGATATTTTCATCAAGAATTCATTTCAAGTGTTTTACCAGAACCATTTTCCATATAACATGACATTATTTCATATGTGTATGTTTCAAGTATAATGTCTCTATTATTTACATGGTTTCACTTGCCTTATGATGAAATAATATCCATTTTTTATATGGATTATGTTTGGATTGGATGAGGATTACGAAATCCATTTTATTCTTTCGGTTATTATGAATGATTTATGTTTATGTTGTGGAACACGTAAGAATGATTTCATTATGAGATGTGTGGGACCTATATATCCCTCCAATGCATTGGGTAATGATTTATATCTCATGAGATAGACATGGATGGAATAGAAAGTTAATCTGGTTATGTGATACAGGACTGGAATGTGGAGTGACCTCGATTCAGTAAGGGACTTTGTCCACTAAGATGGTCTTGGAAGCAATGACATGGCTACTATAGAAATCATAACATGTGCCTAAAAGATTCAAAAATTACATGTTTTATTCCCATGTTATTTTATCATGATTGATGTTCCATTATGATATGTGCCTAATGTACTGCCAAGATTTATTTCTCAATATTTTGATGTTTAAACATTATGGTCATGTTTTTAAGTTCAAATGTATATGGTTTGTTTTATTTTATCCATGCATACCCTTACTATGAATTTGATCTCACCCATTATATGGTTTCTTTTCCCCAGGATATAAATAAAGGTTTTAGGTAAGAAAAAAAGGGGAAGATCATTATGGGAGATGTTGAAGATCTTTCCCCATGATTAGAATATTATGTTCAGAGTTTCCAAAGACACTAAACTATTACGGTCCTTGAGTGTTAGTTTTTTATGTATTAAGTATTTCGAAAAAGTAATGTAATGTCCATGTACGTCAAGTTTGGGGTCTCTACAGTTGGTATCATAGGAAAGGTTTAGTTAACCTTTGGAATCTAGGATGCGAAAACTTTAGTGATATCCCTTGATATATTTCTATGGTATCTCTAAGGATGTCTCTAAGGTTTAGTATAACTATAGTTTACAATCCTAGAATTATGTTGATGATCATGAATAACCTAGGGTGAACCTAACGTGTCCTGGTTTAAAGAATGTGTGATAAGTTAGACATCCCATAAGTGAATTTTTATGATTATGTGGTTCCCCGTTATTTTAACTATTTTTTACACCATGGATTTTGGTCTTAGTCAATGGAGGGAACCGAAAGGAATTGGTCAACATGGAATCCAATGGACAAATTGGTGACTATGAGCAACGAAATTGTGTAGTGCCTAGAAGGAAATATTTTTTGATTATGCTGAATCAGTCATCGCGATATATGATTAACAAGGTGAACGTTAGTGGTATTCCTAATTCATAAAATAAGTGGAATATGGACATTTATTCATGTTCACATGTTGAGGATCATATAGAAAGGAAGATTGAGATTTCTAAATAAGTGAAGAAGAACAATGATTAATACATCAAATGGAGGGTAAGATGTTATCTATGTGGAGAGAAGGGTCATAGTGTGACAGACTGTTATGGAGTTCAATGTCTTATCTGTGGAGAACATGGGCATTACCCAACTCAATGCCCTGAGCTAAGAGGTTACTTCTAATTCAAGGAAGGTCTTATTCAATGACAATCATTGAAGAGGATGGATTGATGTGTTTATGTATTGGTATTCAAGAATAATGTTGTTGAGGTACTTTTATGGTATATTTGAATATATATGTATTGGTCCAATATGGTTTTCCATAAGAATATGGCATCGGTAACCATGTAAAGGGAATGAAATATTTTTAGAAAGCAGATGATATGCACATAATGAAGGGATAAAGAGAAAATAATATGTTTGATAGTATTCATGATCTCATGACTAATATAAGGACAAAGTGATATCATGGTTTGAGTATAAAGAATTTTTGGGATTTTGGTATGTGGAAAGAGATAACTTTTGATTGCATTCATGTTTTCACTAAGGTTCAATGAGTATTAATTTTTCAAGAGAATACATGATTAAGTTGTTCACATGTTTGAAATGTGACCAACAAGATATATCGTATGATTTATGTGGGATAAATAATGGTATTCACATGCTCAGTAGATAAAATTTCTAGTAATTGTTTTCTTTATACTATGAGCTTGGACAGAAGTATTTTAGATAAGCCTAAATATTGTGATAGATAATGTTGGACATAAGTTAGTTTTGTTTAAGGATAGAACTTTTTTCGATATTATTGATGGGATTCTATAATAATGTAGTCTTAGAAAAAGGACAACCTGGAGGACGAGTGAAAACCCATCGCGTTGGACAAGGTTGCGGGAATCAAACCCACAACTAAATTGCGACAAGCCTTTATCGCCTTCCACCGGCCTACAGGAAGTCCCTGGTTAGTAAAGCTAGTTTTATTTTATTAAGAGGTATGATAGAAGAAGTATAAGTCCATTTTTGGAACCATATACAATTAATCTCAGCATAGATGGACTTATGTATATTTAATAACTTGTGATAGAGGTAGATAGAATGACCTCTCTTTCTATCGCATGACCTGCTAACACTTCGAGAATGATAAATTCAACTTCTTTTCTTTAAATAAGAGATGAAGTTTAAATTTTTAATAGGATTACCAACAATGATATTACACTGAAATCAAATAATTATTTCTTCTAATTAAAAATTTTCATCTTTAGGGAAATGATATTGAAAACCAAAAGTGTTTTCCTATTGCTCTTATATCGAATAAATCAGGTGGTACCTTAGATCATCACTAATTTATGGCTTTGTGATTGCTGGATTTTTCATAGCCATGTTCTCTACCACTCTCCATAAGAGCTTGATGGTTTGATTTCTCTTCCATATCCATATTTTCACCTATGTTCTCCCATGTGGAAACCTAGTGATGAGTTAATTTGGGTAACCGTTATGTTTCATACTTCCCTTTTTAAAATTATGTTTTAGTATTCCTTTTTACGATGTGGGTTTCTATGAAAGAAACTTTCAAGTAATAAACCATTTATAACCACGACGAATTTCGAGGGAAAAATTCATTTTAAGGGGGGTAGAATGTAACAACCCGAGATTTTATGAGAATTACTATTTTTAATTTCATTGATTATTGTGTTGTACGTTACACCAAAATTAGTTTGTGTTATACGCAACACCATATTAGCTTGCAGTATACACACCACTATTTTTGGCTCGTGTTATACACAATTTCAGGTTCTTTTTATAGAAATTATTCTACACAACATTAAGTATAGATTTTGTTTAATGTATAAATGAAATAAGTTTTGATTATGTTATACGCAACAATAAAGGGATCTTGAACTACACGTAACCCTGACTTGGCTTGCATTACACGCAATCGTGACCTTCCTCGATAGCGTGTCTAGTACGCAATACCGGTTTTTACTAAACAACGATATGTTGTTATAATATTATTATGAACTAGCAAATATGAATATTATTAACTAAATTTTGAATTTTATGACATTATTATTCATCTTACACATTTTCTAGAACATCTTATGAGAAAAAAATAAATTTTTCGAGTAAAATAAGTATTTTTGAAAAAATATAGTTTTGTCGCCTTTTGATGACGCACCCACATTAAATATAGTTTTCAACATGTTTATAAGATAAATTTGACAAAATAAAATTCTTATTTGGAATCAGGATATAAAAATTTACTTTGGACAAATTTTTCATATTATTCTGATAACTATCATATTTTAGTGAATAGTAAAAACGCGCTATATTTTAATTAAAAAAACTCGTTTCATCTTAATAATTTATATGGTTAAATTATAATATTAAATGGTTTAAAAGTATAAATAGAATATATTTTTACCATTTAATATAATTTATGTAATCAAAATTGATTTTACATTGGATTCATACGTAATATCATTTCGATCTTTTGTAATGTTTTAACTTTGAAAACTCGTTTTCTTAGCAACAGGAATACTTTTAAATTAATTTATGCAACTTTTGTGATTTGAATTTAGAAAAATTGATTCAATATTTGGAATCATTAGGTACAAATTATCTTAATAAGCTACTTTTTATTTTTAGTCATTATGAATAGTAACTACGGTAAATTTTATTTACCATAGTTAAGGTAAATCGGGTAATTATGGGTAAATATAATATTATAAAATTACCCTAAAACTTGCCCTAGTATAATTGGATGATTATATTTTATCCTAAATCATACTTGGGTCAAAATGTAATCTAATGGAACCCACTTGTATTTGACTAAGAACTTTTATTTACTTTATTTAACGGAAAGTGAAATGTCTCACTCAAACTTTAATAATTTGATTATTTTTAATATAAGATTATACAGAATAAAAATTGTATTATAAATACTCATTTTAAATATAAAAATATTTTATTTATCATGGTAATTTTTTTTCAATTTTTAAGAAATATTTAATTTCCCTTATTGCTTATACATTAATGATAAAGAAATTATTTATTTAGTGAAAAATCAATAATATAGTTTTTATTAAAATAATAATACCTATCAAAAGGACAAGAAACTTCACCAAAAATTATTTGTTGAGTACATATATACCCTAATTATCCAAGGGTTAATTTTGGAACCATTGTGAGCCTTATAAAACTAATTAGGGAATTTATATTATTTTATTTTAAATGATGTGAAAGATGTCACCTTCATAATTTAATAAATATAACAATTTATATGTTGTGATTTTAAGATGATAATTTCGAGTAAAAATATTATTATGAAAGTTATCATATTTATCTTCATCATTGTATTTTAATTTTAATTTTTATACAACAAATAAGTATATTAAATAATTATACAAAAATGTTGTAGTAATTATTTTATTAGGGGATAAACCAAATAAATGGTTTTAAAAATATAAAAATAAATAATATATGAACAAATTATTGTTCCCTGTGAATTTTTTTGATGAATATGACATGTTATGAATCTATTATATATTTTGGTTTGAACATATCTTTTGTGTGGTTTTTATTTAAATTCAAATAATGAATAGTGTAAAAATTGACACTATTGATATTTTAAAAAATAACATATTATTAAATTATTTAAAAATGAAAAAAATATTTAAAAACTAAAAATTGAAAATTATATGGTCTAAAAGTTATAAAGTATCCAATTATTGGAAATTGAAAGCTTTTAAGTATGTATTTATAACAATTTGGAATTTGGAATTTTACTACAACAAATAAAATTAAATAGATTAAATAATGATAAATCAAGTTGATAAGGTTCAAAATATACATAAAACATGTTTAAATTTTATTGGTTGATGAGATAACAACCCTATATATTATAATATTCTAATTTAGTCATTTTTGGAGGTTTTTATGTGGGGTTTCATTTTATTATTAATTAATATTTTTAAGGGTTCCCAAAGTGCCCCTCTCCTCTCCTATATAAGGGCACCTCCTTTCCTCTCCTCTTCACCCACATCTGATTCTTAAATATTGAAAAAAACACTACCTATTTCACTTCTACACTTACATAGAAACCTAATAGAGGTCCTGGTCTTATTTAAATACCAACTTTAGTGCTCTAAGAGGAGGATAAGAGGAGCCGCGTCGAAGAAGAGGTAATCTCTTCTACCGATTCTTTCAAGTTTATTTATTCTTAAACATATTCTTATTTTTCTGTTTTATTGTAAAGTAATACAATAAGTATCACTAATATACTAATATGATATTATAAAACTGAAATGACCCCATTTCACCTTCTATCCATCCTAGGGAAAATGAAACATTGCGCGTGCGTACGTACGAAATCCCGTTTCCACGAAAGCGATGAGATTCATTTTCCATGATTAACCATTAAAGTATAATTATAAAGTATATATAATAAATAATAATGAAATATATTACATAATAATGATACTTAATTTTTGTAAGTATATGTTTCATTTACTTAATTCAATTCAATTCAATAAGGAAACGAAAACAACGTTCTTGCGTACGTACGGTCTACCATCTCCAAGAATGATGTATTTCATTCCATTTATCAATCTATCATATATATATATATGCTGAATATATATTATAAATAAATCATGTTTTACATTCTGGAATTAAGTAGATCAGGATATAAGTAATAATATGAAGAACAACAAATCGAAACACGTACGATAAATGAAACGATTTTACACAAAACGCTGCTTTAACATTGAATTTACAAAAGAATGGGTAATATAAAGTCATAATTGAACCATATATGATATCATAACAATACATATGATTCTTTACTAAGTTAGTGACATTATTTAAATCATTATACAGGAGGTTCAGATACATAAAAAGCATATCGAACATAAGGTAAGGGATAATTTTGCAATCTCATATTTATCCCAGATTGCTTATACGTAAGTATTTACTGGGGTTATATTTTTCATCCATGTCCATAAAAATGTTTTTCATAAAGTTTTTAATATTATTCCATGTATTATTTATGTCATATTTACCCCTCTTGGACTTTTACTTTGTGTTATGGAAGGAATCGTTCTTTTGTTTACCATACATGTTACTTTTTGACTTTTCCGTTAAAAGTATGAGGAGAATGTTATTTTAACTTATACGGCATGAACCAATTTTTAAGGTTTCATAACCCCATATTTTCATGAATCTTACTCTACAATATTTCAGGAATAGTTTCAACAAAATCCTTCTCTTTTAAAATTTCATGGCATTTTGTGAAAAGAAAATGATTTTGAAGAAGAAAGGATATTTTTCTCAAGAATTCATTTCAAGTGTTTTATCAAAACCATTTTCCATCCAAGATGACATTATTTCATATGTGTATGTTTCAAGTATAATGTCTCTATGATTTACATGGTTTCACTTTTATTATGATGAAATGATATCCATTTGTTTTATATGGATTATGTTTTGATGGGATGATGTTTACAAAATCCATTTTATTATTTGGGTTATGATGAATGATTTATGTTTATGTTGTGGCACACGTAAGAATGATTTCATTATGAGATGGTTGGGACCTATATCTCCCTCCAATTAATTGGGTAAATATTTATATCTCATGAGATTGACATGGCTGGAACAGAAAGTTAATCTGGTTCAATGATATAGGACTGGAACGAGGAGTGAACTCGATTCAGTAAGGGACATTGTCCACTAAGATGGTCTGGGAAGCAATGTCTTGGCTACTATGGAAATCATAACATGTTCGTAAAGTATTCCACAAATACATGTTTTATTCCCATGCTATTTTATCATGATATATGTTCCATTATGATATGTTCCTTATGTACTGCCAAGATTTATTTCTCAAGATTTTTATGTTTAAACATTATGGTCATGTTTTTAAGTTTAAATGTATATGGTTTGTTTTATTTTATCGAAGCTTACCCTTACTAAGCATTTGAGCTCACCCTTTATATTTTTTCTTTTCCCCAAGATATAAAGAAAGTATTAGGTAAGAAAACAAAAGGGGTAGATCATTATGGGAGATGTTGAAGATCTTTCACCATGATTAGAAGATTATGTTCCGAGTTTCCAAAGACACTAAACTATTACGGTCCTTGAGTGTTGGTTTTTGTTATGTATTAAGTATTCCGAAAAAGTAATGTAATTTCCATGTACGTCAAGTTTGGGGTCTCTACAACTAAAGGAGATATAATTTATTGTATTTTCCCTGGACCAATCCCAAACTGAGATCTAACAACTTAAGCAATAGAGAAACCATTTATGGGAGAAGTTCAAGCTCATCGAGATCATGACCCAAACCATGTTCACCAAATGACCCCATGAAAGCCCCACCATCACACACAATACTCTTAGGGTTTATACTGGTTTAATAAAGGGATTTGTATCAAGACCCTATAATTTTTATTGTTTACATTATTTTTGTATAGAATAATAAATATACTTCTATTTTATTATTTTTTAAACCACAAAGTGTATTTTTGGTTCATATTCAAATTGAATTAAGAAATATATTTGATTAATTAATAAATAATATTTCAATAAAATGTTATTGTTAAATTACTTTTATTAAATATAAATGATCATATAATTTTAATGAGGCAAAATGAAATTTTTATTAAGGTTTAACAACTATTTTTTCAAAACCCATCAATTTTCAATAAATGTGTGTTTTTATTTTATAAGTGAAAATAGAAATAATTAGAAAATTATTTGTATAAAGTGAATATTATTTTTTTAATCCAGACCTTGAAGTTATCTGATGGTTAATTTTACAAAAACTTTTGAGAAATAAAATATTTTTGAAAAAATTAAATACCATATAAATATATAATGTGCTTTATGACATCATAATAACCTAATAATGATGTAATAAAAACTATAAAAATAATATTAAAAAAATATATGTTTTACCTTTAAAATAGTTTGATTTTATATTTGTTTGACTTATTTTATAAATCATTAGTGAATCCTCCAAAATGTATAACATATTTTATGATTTTATGTTCATTTCGATAATAATGAGACATATATCCACACAGGAAGGGATAATATTTTAATATATTCTTCCCATGTCTTTATAAAATAATATTTTCCACTCCTATTTGAATAAATCCATCGTAAAAACCCAAGGAGGGTTTGTGGTTTTGAATATTTAATTATATAAATTCCAAAACCTTAGTTTGGGAAATATTACAGAATTCCCCTATCATTTCCTATCCACAAAATATCACACTTCTATTCACTCAAAATACATAGAGAAAGTTTCTTGTATATCCTACCCTCTCTAGAATCCTCACAAGGTTCCACAAGATCTCAAAAATCCCCTCTCCACGCTTTTGAAGTCAAACACTCAAGTAAGGGTTTCCTTCTTTTCTCATTTTTATCCAAGTTTCCTTATATTGGTACACCATTTAATTTTCAATTAAAAAATGATGAGGTATATTGTAAAACCTCCCTCATACTACCCTTATTATGTATGAATTATTAGAGACCCCTTTATCTCTCATTAATCGTTCTCATGTACACCTGTTACCGTGTCGAAATTTAGTAAGAGTTATTGCATTCCTCCTATTTATTTAAGTTTCTTTATTATGTTACACATTCTATTTAAAAATTAATTAGGTTGGAAAATGTATTTATATGACCTTATTCATTATCATTTAATTTAAATATTATTATATACTTATTTCCCTCTCATCAACCCTTTTTATGAATTTTTATGACACACTGTTATGCTGCTGAAATCGCATTTTGATTTTCAATGAAAAAATTGTTGTGTAGTGAATACCATACCCCTTACTCTATCAAGGGTATTCACCTTTATGAACATATAACTTTTTTTATTAAGGACTTAAATGTATATATTCCATTCTCTTTTATTGTTCATTGAATTATGATGAAGAATGAATCCATGTTTTATGATCTATGTGGCACACTTAAGAATGATAATGAAGTGAAAGTGATAGGTAAGCCCATAACTATATAGCGCTCCAATGAATTGGGAAATTTTTATTATCATGATATTTCATGTTAGGATATGGGTTTACCCGATTCCTTTATGGAACATTTTCTACTATGATTTCATGAATGTTTATCCTTAACCTATGGTTCAATGGTTTTAAGTGTTTCCACATTTCCATGTTATTATTATCATGTTATATCATTACTTTATGTTCATGTTTATTTTATACTCCATTGATAAGACTATTTTCTGACCTGTATTGTATTCCTCATGTTATTCAATGTTTATTCCCTTACTAGGATTTATATATCACCTATTTCTTATGTATATACTCATGTTATCCCATGCAACGTTAATTATGAAGGAATTTTGTGGTCATGTAAATGAATTTTTCACTAAAGATGTTGTATTTCATGTTTTAATTTGATATGTAATGTACCTAATTCCCAAAGATACTATGATTTTCGATCATTCAGGTTATATTAAGTGTAACTTTATGTAATTAAATAATGTTTGAATTTAATAAAAATAACAGGGTTGTTATATGCCCCCATTTATTTCTTTTTCAAAGAGCTACATTATATTTTTACATTCATGTGTCTATCATCAAAGGTGGTATAGTTTACCTTAGGCTTATATCAAATTTTTTTGTTACTCTGATAATTCCTCCAAAAAACCTGAAATGTGATCAAAAAAATAATTCAACCATTAAAATGTCATCACCATTTTTTTTTCGACACAACGACCGTGTCAATTGAGGATATCCACACCCCTCGAATCTCCGCAGAACAAGCCTACAAAAAAACCAAAGTTGAAATTAAACAAGAAACTAATCACCATTCAAACTAAATTTTTCAAAACATCCCAAATTGAGGACACTTAAACTTAGTCTGAGATTTAAGCAGCTTATCTCCTTTTTCACAAATTCAAACCATATTTAATCCAAACTCAAAATAAATTCATCCATAAACTTCATTAGTTGGTTGATGTTGAAACATAATCATTCATACAATACCTCGGCTCCTTAGATCATCGTAAAAATCATGAATAATATTGATAATTCATGGATCGAATTTCAAATCCTTGGTTGATTTCTCAGGCTCACATCTCCCACAGGATAGGGTTTAATTAAGATTCAATGGGATCATATCCCAATCAGAAAGCTTTGATTTGGAAAAGTCATCTTCTATATATTTATACTGATCATGTATAGATTGATTTATTTTCTTATATAGTGTTCGGTGTAACTAATTTAGTATACTGTAATATTAAATCGAAGCCTTGACAATGGCATACTTCAATAACCTGGATGGTTACTTCTGACTGATGCTCCTGTTGAGTGGTCCTCATCTTGTTGAAATGGGAGGTCATGCATCAATCTTCTACAAATTTCCTTGACAACCTTAATGATGGAATGACATCTTCTTCAAAACATCATATTTGAGGTTGTTCTTTATTCAACACGCTCTGTTTTTGGGCAAAACACCATAATAGCTACTCGGTGAGAACAAGCGAAGGAACCATATCTGATTTGAGGATACTTTAGTTTCTATTATCCTTGATTTAGTTGAAATCCATGATTTCAGTATCCTTAATGACTAATATTTAATGTGTAACACAATTTTCACTCAATGAGTATTATGTATTAATTCCATGGGGTTCTATATTTTTAAATTTATCTTAAGATCATTGGGATGGATTAAGATAAATTCATTTTTTTATGTTGACATTTAGAAGAAAAAATTTCTCTCTCAAGGGATAAATTTCTATTACACATTTCTTTTCAAAAATATCTTATAAAGACTGATAATTTTATCTTTTATTGGACCACCTTCACTAGAAATAATGTTAAAACAAAAATAATTTAAGAAAACAAATTAAAATTTTACAATCAAGATACATATGATAAATTAAACTAAATAAATATAACATTAATTATTTAATAGTAAAAAATATAGGTAAATACAATAAATTCATAAAAAATATAAATTCATAAAACATAAAATTAATATTTTAAAAGGAAACTATCACTGAAATAAACAAATAAAAAAAAGGAATAAAAAACTCATTAATTTAAACTTTTATAACATATTAATCAACAATTTACTATTTGATAGTAAATAAATATTGTCACTAAAATTAACCACAAAAATTCAAAGTCAAACACTAAAAGAATAAATTATTTATTTAACTAGGTGTGGGAAACATGTCAATTTAATGTCACATTATACAGAAAAGATGTCATTTATGCAGTTTAACATCTTTCGATAAGGATGAAGGTTTCTATATGTGGAAAATAAATATTATGGTTTCATATAACACTATAGTGTTGGGTATCACTATGTATTCTATGATTGTATGAATCAACATGTAAGTCGTTATTTAATGTGGAGATTCTCTATGTGTATTTTAATTTATCATAGAGAAGGGGAAATTTATTTCTATTTTTTATAGATCTAGATCATGTGCATTAAATCATTAGTAAGATGATGCTTCCCATGCATTTTAATTTCATGCAGTGAGAATTCCTTCCATGCAATTTACATCATGCATCCAGGATGTATTATATAATGTTTAAAATAATGTGGTCTGGATTCATTTGTGTAGTTTAATTTCATGTGACCAGGATGAGAGATGTTGTGTAATTTAATTTATTTATTATAAAAACAATTTATTACAGTTTAACATCATGTGGTTTGGATGAGCTTGTGATATTTAACATCATGTATTCCAAAAACATTAGGTATAGTTTAATTTCATATAGTGAAGATATATTTCATACAGTTTAACATCATGTGGTTGGGATGTATTTTCATAGTTTAACATCATGTGGCTAGGACTAGAGATGTTGTGTAGTTTAATGTCTTGCTTCTTGAACCTATTCCCTATAGTTAAATGTTATGTGGTTCAAATTTATTTTCACAGTTTAACATCATGCAGTCGAGATTTGTTTCGTATAGTTTAACATCATATGGTTAGAACTTATTTCATAGATTTTAATTTCATGTTGTTGGGACATATTTTCCTAGTTTAATGCCACGTGACTAGGTTGATAGAGGTTAAATAGTTTAATGTTTTACATAGAGTACATGTTTTGTAAATTTTAACTTCATGTGGTTAGAAAGTATTTGTGTAGTTAAACATCATAAGGTTATGACATATTATTTATATATTAATAGCATGTAGTTAGGGTGTATTCCATGTAGTTTAACATCATGTGTTCAAGAAGTATTTTTATGGTTTAACATCATGCAACCAATATGAGAGATGTTGTGTAGTTTAATGTATTACTGCTAGGTAATGTTCCATATAGTTTAGAATCATGTGTTTAGGGTGTATTTGTGTAGTTTAACATCATGAAGTCAGGATGTGTTCTGTATATTTTAACCTCCCATGGTTAGGATGTATCCCATATAGATTAACATCATGTGGTAAGGACATATTTAATGCTTGATGGAAACTACGAAAAGTATTTCTTGAGAAATCTAACATTGGCGGGGGGGTGTGACTCATTCCCCATCAATTGTGGCTATTGAATAATTACTGTTATAATAAACCTTATGTATGATATATGGGACTTTATATTTCAGTTCCATCTTTAGAGTATTCTTTCCTGGAATAATTGGGGTCCTGAGAGATAATACTAGTTCTCTTTAAAGGAACGAGCAAGGTAAAACAATTTTCTTGAAGGCTCATTTGATCTGATTTTGATGGCCAAGGTTGTTCAATATATGAAACGTCTTTTCGTCAAGCTGATCCAAATAATCCAAATATTTTTATGATTTCCCATCATCTAAGAGTTACATAAAAATTTATATTTTATGAGAGGTAAAATGTAAATCTATAGGAAACACTACCTCGGTTTTGGACACCAATGAACATGGCATTCCCGGTGTAGTTGTAAACATGGTGGTATAGTAGGATCATAAATCATAGAGAGGATTTTTTGGCTAGGACATCTTGACCTTATTTGACATCTTCTATATTATATTTTGTAGAGTCTTATTGAATGACTCTATTTGACTATTTTCCACTTGAATGATAGTGGGAGGAGTGATTGGACAGGATTTTGTTCTCTTGGTACAATTTATTCAACTCTGTAGAACAAAAGTCGGTGTCATTATATATAAAAATTTTGTGAGGGAATCTGAACATATTGATGATATAGAACTTTGTGTAGTTAATGACATTCTTCATACCAACTTCCTTGAGGGGTATTATAACATCCCATTTGGATAAGAAGTTGATAACAATAAATACATAATTAAACTGCTTAGATTGGCTTGGGGATATGGCCCTGAAACATCCATTCCCCATATGGAATAGGGCCAAGAATATTTATTTGTATGTAGAAATTGTATGGGTGATATATAATGTTTTCATTAATCTTGCATGCATGGAATTTCCTGCTGAATTTTATGCAGTCGTGTATCTTGGTTTTCAAGTAGTAACCTAGCCTCTTAATTTGGTGGGATAGTCTGGCACCAGATTGATGATCACCACAAGAGCCTGTATGGTCTTATTCTGTCAAGAAAGGAATTTCACTTCTTTTATTTACATCTAAGGATTATTCCATTGAAGCATCGCTTATCGAGGTATTTAATCTCATTTATCCCATCCCAAATGGTAAAATTATCTATTGGACACCGATTCAATTCCCTTATAGATCGATCTATTAAGAGAGTCCCATTTTAGAGATAACCAATTATGGGAATCATTAATATAGGGGTGGACATTGTTTCATCATGCACTAGGGTGGTTTTAAATTAATTTATTTCTTCTATGTCACAGATGATGATCGATGAGACCATTATTTAATGCAAGATGTGAAATATTACTTCTTTCTGATTAGGGTTGGTAAGGATTGTGGATTCATTGTCCAATGTTTCAGTATGAACATTCTATTATTGGGTGACATGATGTAATGAGGGTTCAAAAGCGAACTCTTCCATCAGTCCTCTAATGTAGCCAATGAGAGGGGATATTTCTTCCTTTTTGATGGCATATTCATCATTTATTCTCTTTATCACTTTCTCTAAATCCCCTTTGATGTTCAGGTAGTCTATTTTCATATTTATTTCTAGTTCCAAGCTAGTAATGAGGTCTTGTTATTCGTCTTTCATATTCATACATCCTTCAGATAGTGATAAAGAGTCCGAAACAATTTCTTTGTTCGGAGAAAAAAATAAAATACCCAAGAAAACTCAATTTATCTTAAATTTTTCTAGTCTCATAGAAATAGCCCTTCAAGGGCCACCATAAAAATAAATCCCCCATGTTTTGGGAGTGTCATGGGAATAGAAAACCAGATTTTATGGAAGGTCAGTGTACACTAGTATGATTTCTAGGGTAGGATGCATCATAAGGAAATGAGCCAGGGCTTTCCCTTTCACTGTATTCTGTGACACTAACTGAATTATTTTTATTGTAGAATGACAAAATATCAATCAAAACACCCAGTCAGTATGGGATTTCATAATTACAATATAATAGGTGTAATTCATGGTTCTAAAGTAATGCCTCATCTTTTTCACTGCAAAGATGATTTTGATGTAGTTATTCTCTACATCAAAATATCGAGTCTCTGTACCTATCATCATTCAGTTGAGTTATTAGAGAGTGTTCTCATTAACCGCCTAATTTTTTTGGAGAGAATAAGACCAAGTGATCATTCCATGGAGGCCACATAAATGGTGAGTGGATTTCCATCCACTGCTGGAATCAGGACTGGTGGGTGTAGCAGGTACTGCTCGATACTCTTAGTGGCTTTCTTGTAGTCCTCATCTCATTGATTGTTGATTACCTTCTTCTTTATCTTGGTTAAGGCGAGATATTTTTGGGACATGTGGGATATGAAACGTTGATTTTAGGTGAGGTTGTTATGGAGCCTCCTTAGTTCATTGAGATTATGAGGGGAGACATTTATAGGATTGTGTTGTTCTTTGACCACCAGTTCAATGACAGAAAATTTATATTTTCATCCCAAGAAGGGATTAAATATATGATCCATGCAACATTAATATATGGATTAATCATTCTTTAATACAAATTGAATGGCCTGGTAGAAAAATATCCCTTGAGGTGCTCTGAAGGCAGTGGATTCTTCATATTGAGGGGCCATCTTTATTTGATTGCACCATGAGTACCCATCCATTAAGGAATGTACTTTGAAATTAATAGTTTCATTGATCGAGAGTTTTATGGTCTAAAATTGGAATTTATCCATTGGTAGTTCTATTTAAGGTCTCTAAAATTTATGAAAACTCTTATATTACAATTCTTTTTATTGATAAGGATGATGTTGTTGATCTATCTTGGGTATTTCACTTCTCAGAAAAATTGGATTTGTTCAATTTTTCAAAATACACATTTATATTAGTAGAATGAGATGGATTAATCCTCCAGGATTCATTATTGAAACCTAAATGGTTATCAAATAAGCCGAGATAGTGTGTATCCATATCAAGATCTAGTTTGGGAATTTCTATTTAATTCTAACTGACTACATATTAATGTTTCTTTATAAATTAAATATACATATCTTTCTCTTTGAGAGGAATAGAGTAACTAATAAGTGTAGTCTACATGTATTCTTCTATTCCAAGATGTTTCTACATGATCCCATCAATGGTGGTGGAGACTACTTCCTAAAATTCAGTTGGGGTGTTCCTGAGTTCAACCTCTTCTTCCACCACCTTTGAGTCTATGGATGCATCTTCAAATGAGGTTAGAAATATGAGGGCATCATTATCAAGGATAGGATGAGAGAAATCATGAGAAGAGGTATTATCATACCATACAACCAGATTCATTACAGATAGATTCTAGAGTTGATTTCCTTTTACACTATCCTTAGGGATATAAGGGGATTGGAAATATGGGATCAGGTATATTCACTCAATCATATTTATGTTTTTCATATAATCACTATCGAGCATACTCTAGGTACTTTTAGGGGAAGTCCCAAATCCATTGGGGGCTGAAACCTGTATATTTTTGTCCACCATTGGTTGTTTACCTTCCCTTATATAGAAACCACCCTCAGTATATGTGTCTTTTCAAGTCTTGAAGGGGTAACCATCACTATATATTATGTCGAACATTAAATCAATGAGGTATTTCAAAAACTGATGGAATGTTGAAGGTACTTTCAATTGGTAATGGAGCAGGGTCCTTATGATAAGGAACATATAAGATTTGACTTACTTTATAACCATAAACTCAGAATTAGATGTATTATTCACAAATTGACCTTTCAGCTTGATCTTCCCGAGAGGTCTTTTCTCAATCTTATCATACCCTTGAATGGTCAGCTTTGTAGGGGATAAATCTACCTCACCGTATCCCAAATGTTGAAGGTTCCAAATTAGGATGAGTTTGACCCTAGAATCATTTTCCCTGAAATCCCTTCGTATATTGACGTTATCATGTCTACATGAAACATATAGGGGTATAATTTTTCCCTAGATGACCTCTTCCCGATCCTACTCTATGAATGATATGGATACATGGAATTATTATGGCATGGTCTCCACTCAATTAAAATCAGCTATAGAGACTTATGTCCTTAAGTCCTATGATATTTGTAGGTCTTAAAAGATTTCTTCATTGATTTATTTTGAAATACAGAGTGAATCCAATTTTGAGATATTGTCTTTGTTAACCACTATTTGTTTCCTAATGTCATACTTTTATGCTAGAGTTCGGTGCTTCCCATGGTGGGGTTTCTCATTATTATCTAATTCAAAAGATAATTCATTTGAGGTAGTGGGACCTAGTACTTGTTCATAGGTTTATGGAACCTCTATCACCATTGGAAAAGGTCATATCATCCATCCCCATTGTATTTGATGATCAGATATCCACACCCCTACTAGTTGGTCATGTAAGATGACTGGGTGAAGACGACCACTGGATGGTTCTAGGATTCCTCTATTTCTCTATTGGTCTTTCTAGAGTGCTTACTCATGGGTCTCAGCTACATATATTTCCTCTATGGGGACATCACTGAAATATTGGGTCTGACCATGCCTATGTTGTACTGTTTATCCTCAGCTCCAACACATGTGGCCTCTAGTTCCCCAATTATGTATAGAGAACTCATATATGAAGGCATATTCATCATTGTATGAGGGGTTTGTGAAATTTAACATGTTACTAGAACAAAATATTTGATCTTTTTTAAAATAGGTTTTGATTTAGTGGGGTGGTTCCTGTATTTAGGATGTTAAAAAAATATACAAGAGTCAGAGACTCTATAGGAGTTGAATATGACTCTTACTCTACTACATCTTCCTATGTATAATTGTCAGATTCACCTGTAGGAAGAAAATTATATTTCTTCTTCCTTGGTGATGAGACCATTATGGGTCTCCAAGTTGTTCTCTCAAGATACTGTGATATCCGTTAATTATTTTTCGATTCATCCAATTTTTGAACTTCAATCCATGCCTTTCCAGAACATGTTTACAATCACCATCTTCTTCTAATTGGGAAACAGTTATACATGTCACCTGTGCTCGGGATTTATCCAATAATACCTATCTAGAATTGACCATTATTTATAGAATATATTTTAAGACAAATCAATCCTATATTTTGTGACCTAGCCTTATTTGAAAAGGGGAGTAATTGGGATAATCATTGAGGTTGACCTCATTTGGATTCCTAGGTTGTGGAAGGTTGATTATGTTATTTTCCATGGATACAAAGAAATAACCTTGGAATTTATAGTTTTTGAATTATTATGATTTATTTATTCATTCCTTAAATCTTGGGAAACCCTTATCTCTCTTTTCTTCTGGATGAGGGTGATTTTTTATTGATGATGATCGATAAAAGGCAATGTGTGGTTCGAGATCTAATGAGGTGCTTGAATGGTCATTATTACTGGTTTGAGGGTAATACCTCTAGTTTATTCCTTGTCGATCTATTTCATTTGTGTTTAGGTAATGAGTGGAGACTTATCTTAGGTCCGATGAAAGGTGCTTTCTAAATGTTGTGTCATTTCTAGAAATTTCATGGAATCCTCCTATATATTTTACTGGGATTAGAGGTGTCTACAACTCAACCTAAAGATTTTAAACAAAGAGCTCTGTAAATTTCGTCTATAAGAGGGGTATGCTGAGAAATAGGTTAACTTATTATATCTTTCTATAAAATGAGACACTCTATCATTTTCATATTACTTACAATTCTTCAAGTAAACAATTTCGGTATCCTCGGTGTAATGCGGAACTAGTAAAGGAATTGAAGATGAAGGTCTTCCCATATTGTAATTGATCCTACTGGTTGAACACAATACCACAAATATGTTATCCCTATTAATGTCTATACAAAAAATATCATTTGTTTTTTCTTCTGCATACCTCAGGGGACAATCATCAGACCACATTGGGAAATGAAGTGCATGAGATGTTGTTTTGGGTCTCTTGAATAATCAAAGGTAGAGAAGGTGGGACACCCATAATTGGTTGGAGGAAAATTTTCATTATCCTATTTGGGATATGGATTTTTCCAGAATATATTGGTGTGTTTCACCCTTCTATGGCCTCCATTCTAGTACCTTGGGACTCAATGTCCTTGAGAAGTTCTGGATGTACCGTTATCCCAGACACCTCTAGTTTATAGGGAGTAGGGAATGTTTTGATGAGGTGGCCCCATTTTAATTTTCCAATGATTCTCAATTTATGCTAATACTAAATGACCAGCCTAGAAACTTAGATGTTTTAACCATAATGGTTGTAATTCGCAGTTATTTTCAACTTCCATATTTATGTAGAGTAGTTTCCTAGATATAGAGCCAGTTTGATGCTTATATTACTCTCTTGTAGTTAGATCGTCTCTTTCATGGTATGTGGGTGGCGTAATATTTTCCTTAACCTAAATATGATGCCCAGTGGTAATGTTTCCCATGAGTACCACCTCCTTCTGTTGTCTAAGATTTCGTATCAAAATCTCATATTATGCTAACGTCTCCTCCATGTAAGGAATTCCAGCTCTTCTGGGCGATTAATGGGAAATGACCACTTCTTTCACTTTATCATTGGAAGTCTTCCACCATATAGGTGGAAACTCAACATTAAAAGGTGTTGGGTTTTGGATTCTCCTTTAGTTTCGGGTTCATGCAGCCTCAGTGGGTGCATCCATATCCTCCTCTCAGGGTATGTTTTTAGTACTCATCCCCCTGTATATGTTTCTTGATCTACATTATCTATTGTGTTGATGATAAGGACATTCACAAAGTTGTATCATGAAATGGTAGTTTTCCCATTACTTTTAATACAATAGGATGATTCTGTACTTCTTACTTTAAGTTTGATTCTTGAACCCTTGGCCATATTGAGCCATTTTGGATTGTAAACCCAATGAGGTTAGATTGACTTTTCCTTACATTCCTCCCATATCAGCCTTTTAGTAGTGACCTTGAGGGAGTTTCTGGTCATTTTTTTCAAATATGGACTGGATAGTATAGGTTTGAATTATAGTGGGAAGAATAAATGAGATTCTGACTATTGATATTTACCTTCCAACCTAGAGAAGAATGATTCCATTTGTAGTGATGATGATGATGATGACAATTATCATAGTTATATAGTTTGGGGCCTATTATGGGAAAAAATTTCCATTTTTGGATCCTATTTTTAAGGATTCAATTAATCCATTCGAGGATTTGAAGATTTTTAGGACATATATTGAGATATAAATTCCCCAAGCCCAATAGGCTAGGGTTGATTTATAACCGCTGTCCATTTCCCAAGGATCCTCTTCGGGGAAGATGAACTTAGTTATAGAAATTGATGTAATAAATCCCTCATCCTATTGGGATGGTGTTTATTTGTATCTACTACTGATATATCCTAAAACCTCTCAAGAATTGATGTTCTGTGGGGAGAATGCAGTGGTAGATATTCCCTGGGACCAGTAGGATGGATTCGATCTTGGAAAAATGTTATAGAAGATTCTATTGAGATCTATTTAATATGGTGTAACTATTCTAATGAATGAGATGGTTTAAATGGTATCCCATAATGGGATTCAGTTTCTATGGGATGTTGTTGGGTTGATCTCAACTTTGGATTCAGTGTCTAAAATGTGTTCTCATTGTTTCTAGGGTCACAGTTCAAAAAATAATTGGATATCATCTCCATCTATTCATGATGTCTTGGAACCATTGAAGCAGGTTAATTAACTGTAGTGAAAAAATTTATCATGTGTCACCCAGTACCTAGGGAATCCTATATTTTTAATATATATATATTTCATTACATTGTAAAAAACATATGATCTTTTAAAGTTTGGTTTCTTGGAAACGAGGTATATAATACATGAAAACATAAAACATTCTTCTAAATAATGTGAAATGATTTTTCATTGGTTCATCCTATATAATTTTACTGCATCTAAATTCCTGGGAACATACATTAAAGGAAATGGTGAGCATAAGGCCTAATAAGGGAGATCAAGGGAAACAATTTACATGTGATCTTCAGAAACATCAATAAGAACTTGAGGAATATAATAAAAGGATTAGAAAAGGAAAATAGAGAATATCATAATAAAAATAACTTGAATCATAACATTTAAATTTTGATACAACATTTTAATGATATATTCATAAGCGTATCACTGAGGTTTCACCAAGGTGTCATAAATAATTACCATGATTAATCACCAAGGTATCGTAAAACATGTCATCTCTAGAGATTTAATTCTTTACCAAATGAATTAGAGTGCTATCAGGGTATACGATTCATATTTATTAAATAATATTATCCACATAGATCATAATAAAACATTACATAAATAACCTATGGATAGTATAAGAAATGGATTTCATATAAAAAAACATGGCGTTTTAAAAAGTGCTCAAAGATAAGATCTTTATATCATTTATAACCCACATAAAGTTAATGAGGGTTTTATATATTTCAATTATAGAAGAAAATAAATCATTTTTACTTTTTTTAATACCCCTACAAAATAAATGGGTTTTTTTATTCACAGAAATAAAAAAAATGGAATTTCTTGAGGGTAAGGGAGAAGTTTTGAGAAGTAAAATTTGTAGCATAATACGTATAAAAAGTGGTTTTAGAATAGAGTAAAAATTGATGGGACAAGTGTATTAAATTAATAAAATAATAATAATACATTAAATTAATAAAATATAGGACATAATAGCTTATTTTTGAAATTTTAAAGACATACTACATAAAGAGGGAACTTCAATGGAAAAGAGACGGGGAGATTTTCCTTACCATGAAGATTAGTTCCTAAAACTGAGGACTGGAACCTTGGGGAGTTAAGGACACATGGTAGGACTCCTTGGGAGGTTAAAAAATCATATATTTGTGGAGGATAAATTTTAGTGAATGTAAATGGAGAAATTGGAGGTTATTTATAGAAAAAAGTGGGGGATTTGATTATTAATTTCTAAATTTAGGCCTTGGACACCTAGGTAGTGGTAAATAAAAAACCATGGGATTAACCGTGGTATTTTCACAGGGTATCGTATAATTGAGAAACTTTTTATTTTATTTTAATCCACAATATTTTCCCACAATTTCTTATTACTTATTTTGGAAAGGAAATTAAAGCTTTTACAAAATAACATCTTTAATGTTGAAGTTTCTACATTAGAATTTTGAAGGCAAATTATATATTTGGAAATTAATTAAAATATAAACAAATAGTTGATATTAATAAAATAAAATATTTTAATTCATTTATTTTGTTAAATTAGTTAATACATCATTATGAAATATTTATGATGTCATTAACATACCAAAAACTCAAACTGTATTTTTACTATTCATGAAAAAATATAGTATTTTAGAAAATTGTCATAAACTATCCCTAAACTAATTTAGACATGATGGTTTCAAAAATTATATTTATTGTATCATAATAATAATTTAAATATGATAATTATAACTTTTAAATATAAAAATCCATATTTATTAAAAATAATAGCATATTGAAAATGCATAGAAAAATTTCTGACACATGAAAAAAATTATCATTTATATTTAAATAAGAGTGTTTCTATAACATCATTTTATTAAAATTATTATTATTCATAAAACTGAGTTTATTATAATTATTTATATCTTTTCTGGTAAGTACAATTGCTAACTGAAAAAACAATTTATCAAATTATATCTCAATTTTATTAAGAAAAACTATTCGTAAAATAGAAATGATGGAATGACAATTTTATTTAAACTTTGTAATTACACACTAAGGTTGTGTCACGTAACCACTTATTTTAACCCACGTATTTCCATAGAGTAAGGTATGTGATGGTGGTAGTTTTGTGGGGTGCGTCTACTAACATCAACCAAGTGGTAGTCTCCACTAACCTGAACTTCTTCTATATGCGATTTTGTTAAACCTTAACTAGTTTATTCTTGGATTGGGACTGGTCAAGGGTGAACCCCAGTGATGAAAAGTCCCTACCAATCCCTAAAAAATTGGATTTAAATACCATGAATTCACTGGTTGAGGTCATCGACTCTCCTTTCAGTATCAGTTAAACTTTTTCAATATTTTACTTATAATATCGAATGATAATGTTAAAATTATTACTAAGATTATATTTCTCAGTGGTCATATTGTCCAATGATTATGAATGAACAATGGACATATAAATTTTGAATACAAATGGTAACATTCACCTTTATATTCACTTCATTAAAAAACATGGCTTTGTTGTGAATAATATAACACACATTTTTAAAAAACAATTATCATTAAAAAAGTTAGGGTAATTAAAGTCACCTATTCTCATTAAAGGCTATGAAATTATAGGATTCCATATCTGGGGAGTTCTTATATTATTGGAGTTTAGTAAATGGAAATAATCCATAAATTCCTCATCCTTGAATAATAATTCTTGAAGAGGCTTTAAAAATCAGTTTTCAAGGAGTTGTGACACAATGGTGCAACCATGTTTTAGATTTGTGTTTTGATTTTTTGGTTTTGGGTCTTGGGTTATGGAGAAGGTATCTAGTTCTAATTGAAAATATAGTATCGTGATGGTCTAATGGTTTCCATCATATCTTGGAAAAGTTAGGTGTCTATCCATCAATCTCTAATGAGTTGCCTAAATATTTTGGCATAGATACATTGTGAACTCATTTTCTAGATCATTTGGGATAACAGATTCATAAGTATTGAGGGGATATAATATAGTGGGGTGGTTGTTTCTCAATTAATATATCTATATTTTAATGCAGTACTCAAAAACATCATACTTATAAGAATCCATCTAGTTTGACTACAAAAGGTGCTTCTCAGGGTCACCCATTGATCGGAGTGGAGTATCACTAGAAGTTAATGGGGAACTATATATGGTTTACCAAGATGTTTTTAGAACCTATCTATATGAAGGCATATGAGTTTTTATCACCAATATATATGATGATGTTTGATAAAGAGTGGGATTTCCATATCTAAGGGAGATATCACCATGGGGAGGTTGAGCACGATAGATGTTAGGAGTAGAGTCTCTATGATCCGTGTCTAATCTACAATGTGCAGGAATATCATGGTAATCATTACATTATTCTCCATTTTAAGAGTTGTATGACCCTTGGGATTTTGAGAATGTGTCTTGAAAAACCAAAGGGAAAATGGAATTTATGAGATTATAGATATGAGCCGCATTCTTCATCATGGTCAGAATATGCTGACCTGCCTCTTTGAATTGTGAAAGGACATGAACCTACTATATGATGGCTGTTAGAAAATACTGATAACCATCTGATGTTGTGGGAGTTTGATACTGCTACTGAGAAGCTATTGTAATATTCCATGTAGCTTCAATGATAGTAATATGAACTTATCCCAAGGCATGTTCCTCTCTTACTTCATGAGCCTCGGTTAGAATTGGGATATGAGCCTGATCCTGATCCATTGGAGTATGTCATTGGTATTTTCTTATAAGAATATGAGAATTTTCAGAGGTATTTTTTTCCCTCAATTAGTGATCCCGGATTGGAATGGAAATATGTGCCTGATTTGAATATTAATTCCTTGTTAGAATATGTCAACAAACCTCCTGAATGGGAGAAGGAGTATGATCCTCCTCTTATGAGCCTTTGAAGGATGCTGGTGTAGTCATTCATTGGTGGATGTAGGGATATGATCCTAGCTTCCATGAGCTTCTAGAATATGAATATCATATTCAGTGATAGGAATATAATCCTTTCTCAAGGATTGTTCCACTTTCACCTGACGGGCCTTGGTCATCATGGGAATATGATCCCAACCTTGAACATTTAGCGTATGCCTTCGATCATTTTTTATAAGAATATGGTAATTTCATGAGGAATTTTCCACTCTCACTTGGTGAGCCTCAGTCAGAACGTGGATATGAGCCTGATCTAAGGCCATTGGAATATTCCACTAGTATTTCTAAAAAGAAATGTAGCCCTATCTTAAGGCATGTATCTCTCTCAATTGGAATGCATCGATTGTAATAGGAATATGATCTCGGTTAGGTGCATCTTCATTTACTGAAATATGTTGATAATCTTCCTAGATGTTAAAAATAATGTGTTCTGGCTCCAGAGAAAATACTTTTTAAAAATTATTATAGTGTTGTGATTCACTGGATTTTGGGATAATATTATGTGTATGTACTTCTATCTATAAAAGTTCCATAATATTCTAGAAAAGTTATAATGTTTCTAAGATGTAATGTAATTTTTGAAAAGTGTGTGTAAGAATGTAAGCCTTCAAATTTTCTATCTCCACTATATACAGGAATATGTATTCAAATAAAGTAGGGATATGGTCCCACTTATGTCTTTTGTATTCCATCGGAAAATTATTATGGGATTTATGTATGTGGGTAGGGATATTAACCTCCCCTTGCTTGCAGCAAGAATATGTCTCTCGACATCTTATAAGTGAACATGGATATGATCCTGCTCGCTGGATTCCATTGGAATATGCCTAAAGGATTTGTTTGTGGGAGTAGGGATATGATCCCACTATCGGATATCTACATCTTTATGCACCCGACATGTCTTCCTTTTTTCCCATGAATGGGTGTCATATGTGGAAATGTGTTGGGTGGTACCATTAAAAAGTGACTAAAGGGAACCAGTGGGATTGTGCAAGTAATTGTGTTTAATAATAACCCTCCATAGAGGATCTTGAACTTTAAGTAAGTATTTGATTCCTTGATCCACCATCATCACATACTAAAGGTGGTGATTCTCATGCTCTAATGATAAGCTTCCAAAGTGGTTGGTGGTGGCAACAAGCACCACTGACTTTACTTCAGCATTCTTTGGACAATGTGGACTCCATGGTTTTATTGTTTTGAGACCCTTGTAAGAAACCTCCAGGGTTGGGATTATACCATGTCTATGGTATTCTTGGACCATTTCATTCTCCACCTGATTCTAATGGTTTCGGGAAAGTGAGGTCATTCTGAGACCCCTAGTGGTTGTAGTCATAGATAATTTTCCAAAACAATCTTTGGATGATGAAATTATCTCTTGTTAGGGTGTTGTTTTTGAGAACTGTATCTCTAGTCAGGAAGAAAACAATTAACAAGGTCATCTATTAGTGAATAAATCCCGCATTATATTTTTTCAATCATATATCCATAGGTAACATAGTTTTCCATTATAATTCTCAGTATGCCCATTCGCTCATGTAGACTTCTCATGGTGAGGAAGGACTTATCTCATGTCTAACCTAGCAATAGAGGATCAGCTGATAATTTTTATCATTTGAAATATTCATTTCAGGTTTATTATTTTGTTTTTTGTAGGATATTATAAAATAGTCCTTCTATATGGTAAACCAATCATTATTATATTTGAGATATTCACTTTGGTTTCACCATTTTTGTTTCACCAGGAAAGTGATATGTTTGAATCAGTCATGTGGTAGGAACAAAATGGTCTGATGAGAACCAGTAAATCTATAATTTTTATCTTATAAATGAGATGTCTTGGTTAAATGATTTTATTTCAAGTTGACCTGTTTTGTTTATAGGTAAAGAACACATGCTTGGTTAGGAAAAATGATAAGATAGTTTTATTAAGGGGGTTTGATGTCTGTAAAATCAGTCACATCAGGTTCACCATCCTTTTTTATTTTCCATAGAAACTCCCAACTCATCCCACATTTATAACTGGGTACTGACATGCTTTCCAATGGAAGACGGTCAATTATAGTATCAGACTCAATGGCCCTTAGGAACTCATATGGTTGATAGGATGGGAGGTTGGGCTCATCATGACCTTTTAGGGGGAATTGTTTTCTACTTTGAGACTCTCTTATATATCTAAGATATTTTTGATAATCTCTTCATAATCCCATTAAAATATTGGTCACCCTGAAAAAATGATCAAGTATTGAATCCGTATATGAGTAAATAAGGTCCTATTTATGATTCCATATTTATTTATCTATGGATCTTTATCCACATCTCGCTATTTGGTAACTGTTTATGTTTTGAAGCCATAAAACCAAGAACTGAGAAATTTTTTTCTATCTGGGGGGTGACTACTATTTTGAGGATAGGATTGAGCTATTATAATAAATCCTTCATATCTAGTTTATAGTGAGAATCAAATCCCATGTATATATTCTAACATGTATAGTTTAACATCAAGTGGAAAATACCTAAATGAGGGCATATAGCATCGGGTATTAAGCTCAAACCTCATATTGGAATCTTATTTATCCTAGTTATAGCAAGAATCAGATTCATTATATTTATATCATTCCCTTATGACTTTAACTAAGGTAGATTTGATTATTTGGGAGTATCTAAATTATTCCACAAATCAGGGCTTATGTACTAAGTATTCCCTAGCTGGTGGAGATTCAATATGTGAATGATGTGATCATTTCAATTCCCTAATCCATTGTGATCCATGATTAGTATGAGAAATAAGGGAAAATAATTAATCATCTTAATTGCATATAGATGTGGGACTTATGTGATAGGACACCCCTTTAGGTGTTTAATATAGATCTCAAGCCTTAATAAGGAATCCTACATATCCTATGTAAGATATAAATTAAAGCCATCATAATTCTGTTTTCTATTAATTCTTCCAGTGGATGAGGAATAAATACTAGTACATGGGATTGATTGGGTCTCAATGGTTGGAATGTCAGAGACCGGGCATGACTTACTCTTAGGTAGATTTCTATTTTTCTCATTCCTTATGAATGAATCCAAATTATTGTTTTTATGGAAGGAATTAGTGTTCTTATAGTTATGTTTTCTTCTTGGCCTTTTGGTGGATAAAGAATAAAGATTAGGCCATATGATTGATTGGGTCCTAATGGTTGGAATGTTAGATAAATAGAGGTAATTTCACTTAGGGGGATTCCCATTTGATCTTGGGCCTTAGGAAGGATTCATAAATATCCTATTCATGGAAGGAATTTGGGATTTCATAGTTCAGTTTGCTTCTCAATCCACTGGTGGATGAATAAGAAATATCATCCCATGTGATTGATTGGGTCTTGATGGTTGGATTGGAGACATGGTAGGACATACACTAAGGTAGATGCCCATTTTATCCTCATCCTCTGGAAGGATTCCAGCATATCCTATTTATGGAAAGAATTTGAGTTCTCATTGTTTAGTTTGATTCTCATTCAAATGGAGGATGAGGAAGAATGATCAGACCAAGGGATTGATTAGTTCCCAAAGGTCATAATTTTAGAGACATGGAGGGACTTACACATAGGTGTATTCCCATTTGAGCTTAGTACTTAGGATGGAATCCTAAAACTCCTAGTTATGATAGGAATCAGAGTTCTCATAGTTTTTTTTATTGCTCATCCACTAATGGATGAGGAAGAATGATTAGTCCATGGGATTGATTGGGTCCCAATGGTTGGAATATCAGAGACATGGTGGGACATACACTTAGGTGGATGCCCATTTTACCCAAGGCCTTATAAATTTTTCCAACTTATCCTAGTTATGGTTGGAATCTTAGTTCTCATAGTTTATTTTGGTGGTCAATCTGTTGGTGGATAAAAAATAATGATCATCCTATGGGAGTGATTGGGTCCTGATAGATTAAATTTTAGAGACATGGTGGGACTTACACTTAAATGGATGTACATTTGAGATCAATATTTAAAAAGTTATCTTAAATATCCTAGTTATGGAGGGAATAAAAGGTCTCATAGTTCATTTTTCTTCTCAATCCACTGGTGGATAAGGAAGAACGATCTGTCCATGGGATTGATTGGGTCATGATGGTTGGAATTTTAGAGACATGGAAGGAATTAAACTTAGTTGGATGACCATTTGAGCTTATTCATTAGGAAGGATTCTTATGTATTCTAGTTAGAGAAATAATCAGAGTCATCATAGTTTAGTTTGATCGGGGCTTACACACTTAGGTTTGCCTGATATAGGGGGTAGTCTTATCATGCCACTGATCTAGGATTACACATTAAGGATGACATAATATGTCCACTGTAAAAGGCTATCATGTCTTGAGAAATCTTCTTGAAACTTCTTGATTTTATTCCTAACATATTTTATAAATTTTGTACATTCCCTATTTTCCTACCAAACATGTTCAATGATAATCACATGATTCACTTTGACATATCCAAAGGAAATAGTGTAATCTGAATTGAATTTATGGAGGTCATAACATGATCACAACTAACATGTTTGGATAATGTCACATGACCTAAATTAATTTTCGAAGGGATGTAAAATTATCTAGGTTTTCATATCAAGCAGTTGTCATATGATCCAGGTGGACATCTCTACAGGGTGTCGCATGACCTGGTCGACTTATCTGGAGGACATCGCATGACCTAAACTAACTTTTTTGGAGGGTGTTTCATGACCTAATTGACTTATAAATAGGATGTCACATGATCCATGATAACATGTCTAGTAGGTGTTGTATGATGGGGATGAATTTTTTGAAGAATGTTTCATAATCTAAACTGACATTTCTTGGTGTCATAAGCAGACCTAGTTTACTTGTCCTGGTGTCACTACATAATTTGGATGACATTTTGGAAGGACATCACAAGGTTTAGGCTAGAAATCCCAGAGGGATTTATAATAATTTATTTTAATTCCCATAGGGAGTCATGAAACTCTCATTGAAATTTACAAGGGACATCGTATGATCCACTTAGTATATCAAGAGAGTATCTCATGATTTGGGAAACATGTACTGGTTTCATCACATGATCAGAGTAAGTCATGTGAAGAGAATGAGGATTAGAATATATGTTCATTGGAAAATTATCTAATCATTTATCCTTTATTCAATCCATTATTTCATATGTGCCTCATGTTTTGCTAGTGTTATCTTGTTTTCAGTTTTGCATGACCCAACCAATATACTAAACCTCCTTCTCATTATCTAACTAACATGTCATAAGATCTTAACATGATATTTAGTGATCATGTGAATAATCTATGAATTCCATGTGATCCCTTAGGTTGTTCCCTAGTTTTTACCTGGAGAAAACCATTACGATTGAATGATTGGAAACTCTGAGAAGTCCTCTCCTATGATTACGTGTGTGATCAATCATGGTTTCATTTTTTATACTAAGGGGATAGATTTATAAGCCTTTACAAACAAAGTTATATGACTCATTGAAAATTTCATTTCATGCATATTTGGGTTGGAATTAGTGGAGGGTTTTGTTTTCACATGCTTTGCGAGATCCAGCAATAGGTCATCCATGGGGCGTCACATGATTTTCAGCGGCTGCAAGAGTGTTCCTATTTTTCCATTTTTATTATTCCTAGAACAATTGAAAGGATTTTTACTAACCATGTGGACACCTAAATGAATATTTAGAGGTTTAGTCCTACATGTATAAGATTCATTACGAAGTTAGGGTTCCTATGGAAAGGACTTCATGTGATAAAAGATTGATTTTCTATCGGGATAATGCAGGATCATTATGACAAGCCAAGGGGTCTCACAAGGCCATGTTGAATTTTCAAGAGGAACTCACGTGATCAATGGTGATCATCCAGGTAATAAGACCTCTTTCATGAGAATGGAAATTCATCCTCATTCTACAATAATCATACGCCTTTTCTATTTTTTATTCCCTTTATTTTTACAATGTTAGGATATCTCATGGTTGCATGCGATTTATATCGAATACAATCACCCTCCATTCATATGATGTATTGTGTGGCCAATAATGGGTCTTCTAGTGATACATGAGCATTATCATAGATAATATTTATATTTTCCAATAGATCAAAAGGGGGAAACGTAGAATTTAATAAACATGTCCAAAACCCTTCCCATGATGAAGGTGGCATGCCAGCATGATCTTACGTGATAAGGTGAAAATGTATCTAATGACTTCAGAAGGTATTAATAGATGTATGAGAATGTATCAAGAAGATCAAAGACCACATAAGTTCTCCACCTTCTACATATTTTTACCCTTCATTTTACAAGGGTTTCGGTTGATTGTATTCTACCTGCAGATTGACAGGTCATGTTACTTAGAGGAACTCATCTAGATGACATCACATAGTCAGTAAATGTCCTAGACACATTCTAAAGGAAAATAGGATTGTCAAGGGTCTTAGCGTGATCTAAAGTAGGTCATGCGCTACACATGACACATTTGTATGATCTTCTAAAGGTCATGTGATCACATGTCCTTTAGAATATCATGATATCCACAAGTTTTATCTAACCTCCCTTAATTTTCTATGTGAAGAAAATAATAAACATGCTTTAGGTATTTCTTCCCTTATATATTTTTTTAATTCTCATTTGGAAGGTGTCAATAGATATCATCAAAAATTATGATAACATGATAAATATTTGTTTCATGACCCTTTTCCTAATAAGTTCCATGAGAAGATATACTTACTTGATCTCATTATATTTCATAAGTACAGTCTAACCCCTATGTTGTGCCTTGATCAATTTTCACTTCATATCTAACTAAAATAAAGGAAGGGGGATTTGTTATCCAAAAATCACAAATATATCATAAGTTCCAAAAATATAATGATAATTCATTTATCTATCCTAATTTATTATCACAAGAAAATGGTTATCATAGGTTATCTAATATACATAAATCTTCATATTATGAAACATTAATATCAAAAACTACATTCAAAGTTCAAAATAATCCTTTTCATAAATGGTTCACCTTTGACCGTTCCGAAAGATAAAAGACATAAATTTAGATAGAATTTCACTAAATTTCTAAAAATAATCTTAACCTTAATCCCACATATATTATAAAGTATCTATTGATTGTCACATACCAAATATATGAATACCTTCATCATGTATTTTTCTGAGACATGGTAATAATAATACTTTCCATATAACCATATTGAAAAAGGTATTCTTGTAAATTATTTACATAGAACATGGATTATTAGATATATTACTTGAATCTAAAAATGTTGTAAACTTCATCAATGATAGCATAAACCAATTTTTCAATAGTTCCTTTATTAGTTATGAGGTCATCAATGTTATCCAATTTATTTTATCCAAATTAATCATCTCTTTATCTAAGCTACACACCATTTCTTCAGCATCTAGAATACATTAAGGGGTACCTTCCCATAACAAAAATACCACCTTTCCATTAAATATAATTTTTAGTCCATCACCATAATTTAACATATCCTTTCAAATCCATAATAAAAAACATATATTGAATAATTCTAATATATTTTAGAATTCATAATTCATGAATATGAATACATAAATACTTCAATCCTTTAACATCAATGATTGGAATGGAATAATTACTTCCATGTTCAAGAAGAAAATGATTTTGTCATTTCATTGAGTTTGTTAATGTCCATGTTATCCATGTATAATAAATTGAACTCCTCAACAATTTTTCACTCTATTAACCTTTTTCAAACATAGATAACATCTTCCCCTCCATTTGAGATATTCCTTAAGGTTTTTCTTCACACCATATATACATGTATAAATTCAAGTTCACTTTACTCTATGTTAATTACCATATTAACTTTTATAAAAGTCCATATTCCACTTATTTTATGTTTTTTAAATCTCACCAAAGTTCCTGTTGGTAATTATATATCATGATAACTGATTATGAATAATCATAATATCTTTATCTCTATTTATCATCAAATTTTGTTGCTAATAATAACTAAATTGCCCATTAGATTCAATGTTAACATGATTCCTTCTGGTTCTAGTGATTAAATAAAACAAAAACCATAATTTGAGAAATGCTAATCATAATGGGGAACCACAAAATCATGAAAAATCCCATATATTGTTTCTAAATCATGATAAATTCTTCTTTAATATATTAAACATTATGTTTATCCTAGGTTATTCATATTAATCTTCTATTTAAATCCATCATGATGGTTCATAAATAGTTTTTTAATTTTTAAATCATATCCTCTGGGAGTTTCAAACTTGGTTTGCAGAAAGGCACATTATCGTGCACCACTTCTCAATCGATTCTAGATCAATAATGTGTTTTGGGGTTGTTACCCCAAGGTATATATATGCTAGAGAATCCACAATTCCAAAATCCCCTAATTCTATTGAACACTATCTTCCGATTAGCATGTGTAACATCCCTTACAAGATCCTTTCCAGTGTGATTATAGCTTGGATATCCAGTCATCTTCCCAATTGGATCCCCATGGACCAAAATGGATTTGTGAGGGGGTGTTCCATCCAGGGGTGATCACTTTGGCAAAATAAATGACCAGGTATATCAACTTAAAATCACATGGCTCTAATATAGTGATAAATCTTGATATGAGAATGTCTTATGACCGAGTTTAATGGAGCTTCATTAGTAATGTTTTTACAGGTATGTGCCTCTCCCTTTTAAATATTGATATTTTATTTCGTTGCTTTAGCTCAGCCTGGATGGCGATCTTGTTTATGGGTAAAACATTTAGATTCCTCAAAGATACGTGAGGACTTTGGAATGGGGATTCCCTCTCCTATATTATCTTTATAATTACTTAGGATGTGCTCAACAACCTCATTCAATGCAGTATCAGTAGAGGTTAGATCTTCCTATATCATAGAAGGATGTGATTCTCATTCATGTCACACCTCATATCTATGGATGATTCCATCATCTTCATTAATGTGTCTAGAAGGTTAGTGTGGGTATTGAAAAATTTCTTGGAGTAAAACTACTGGAGTGGTCAGGTTATCAACAATCCAAAGAGTAGCTTCTACATTTCAATTAGCAACACTGCCAACCAAGTCCTTAATGTGAGTCACCCTCTAGGCATGTAGAAAGGTGATCTCCCCATGGTGTACCTGAGATCCCTGATCCCATTGAATAGGCTATATAGCCTAACATAGACCCCCTCGTCTCCAAATTCTTGGATAAGATTATTAAATGGATGAATAGAAACCTATCATTTGGGGGGAGGATTACACTGGTTAATTTTGTATTGTTCCCCACTTCAGTTCACATTTTATCTTTCGTAAAGGTCCCCAAATGTTTTATCTAAAATATGGATATAATTATTTATAGTTTCATTTGGGTCCCAATATGTGAGGGCATAAGTCAATGGGCCTATTGGGACAAGATGACGAGGCATATCATCGAAGGTGGAATTAGAATCTGGAGTCTCAACGGCACCCTTACCAATATTCATGCAAAACTAGCATGGGAGGTGCGAGAGAAACAAACCTTATGGGGGAGGACTGTGCACAATTGTTACGTGGGGGACTGTTACACAAGTTATGGCCACATATCTCCCCTCTAGAGTATGATAGTGCCCCTCGTTACCTCCCTTCGACCTCATATGCGATGGATTTTACGGATGGGAGATGTTTCCTTCTAGAGGGAAAACTGGAATGGGGAGCCCATTGGCTTCTCAGGGTTCCCTTCCACTATAATATACTTTAGAGAATCCATCCTCCATTTATCATTCATAAATGGTGTTCTTGATAGGGACCAACTAGAATTGTTACATCTCATTGAGCTGACCTCGGCCTCAGATAGATGTGTTTTTACCTTTTCTCTCTCTGGCTCTTTCACAACCAAAGATTATCATTGGGTCCTTTCCATACAGGATGCAGGGGATGAGTGGAAATAGTTTCAATGGGATAGGAACATTCCCACAAAATATAACTTTCTCACATGGAGAATCCATCACAATGTAGTCCCCTCTGACGAGAACATTGATTGGTGTGGGGTTAGCATAGCATACATGTGTGTCTACTATAGGAGTCATAAGGAAGAAATATTGGGTCACCTGTTCTTTGAGATTGAGTGGGAAAAGGAGGTTTGAAAGTTTTTTTGGTGTGTTCACTACTTTCCCATTCATGGTATGGCCAAGAAACCCTTTCTTGTTCGCTGGTTCTAGGGCTCATGGGAGATGGGTTCAAAGGGAAGGGGACACACCTTAGTTTTGAATATAGGTAGTTGGTCTTTGTGACAGGTGTGAAATAAATGGTTGCATGAAAGGGTGGCTTCATTCGGATGCACGGTTATTATTACGATCAAAACCTACTTATCAATATTATCAGTTCTCTCATCTCTTGGAAGAAATCTCCTACTTTGCAGCAATTCAAACATGATCCCAATGATACCTCATCTGTCATCAGTATACAAAGAGAAAAAATGGGTTAGTTGGAAACCTCCCCTATTGGGAATAAAGATAAATACTGATGGCTCTTGTGTCTCGGGAATTATACGCAGTGAGGGGATCATCTCTGATAGCTTTGGATCTTCCATCCTGGCGTTTTCTATCTAGCTGGGCCAGGGCACGTCATTGTTGGATAAGGCTAAGACCATGATGACAGGCCTCACATTTTGTAGGTAGAGGGGTTTATATCTAGCAGAATCTGAAACTGACTCTATACTGGTTCACAATGTGCTTCATGGTCTTGGATATATCCCTTGTTCTATTTATTATATCAGATGCAAGTGTCCGGGTATCCTTGACATCAATACTAAAGTGTCTTACACTTGGTGGGAGGGGGATAAGGCATTGGACTACCTTGCCCTGCTTGACATCCCTGGATTGGAGAGCATATTTTCTCATAACCTACAAAGCTTGAAACTGATTGGGATTAACATCAATAGAGGGGATGCACTTGGTCTTCATAATTTTAGATCCTTGTAGTCTTGTTTCCCCTGACTTATTTAGCGGGCCCTATGTGTACTACTTTCACCCTCATGAATATAAATTTACATGATGATAATATATATACTAGAGCCGCATCAACTTATAGTATCTATACAGGTATGTGTTGTTAGGAAACCACTTATTCTATCATTTACCAAAATTCAATGACATTTTCCTACACATTAACTCGTCCTTACACTTACCCTTAGAAACATCCATAAACATATCCTTACAAATATCTTTATGAATATTACTATAGTATTCCCATACTAGTTTATAAATGTTGAATAAACCTTTCCTTTGACACCAACTATAGAGATATAGGCTTAAAATACTCGGATATTACATCATGTTTATAAATATTCATTATATTATATAAACACATGCCTTAGGACCTTAATATTTTAGTGTCTCTATGATAATCACCCATGTATACATGGAGGTCATAAAACAATTTTCATTAACAAATTCATTAGAGGTTTGTATAGGTCCCACTCATCACATAATCAAAAAAATATTTATGTTTGACACAAGATCATAAAAATTCATTATATCATAACCCATGAAATGAAATGGGTATTGTAAACATTTCATCATATCATAACTTTTGAAAAAGATATATGCTTCATAATCATTTCATCATTGAATAAACCATGAAAATAAGTGGGTTTAATAATCATTTTATCATGGTAAACCCCATGGAAGAGAAATAGGTTTCATAAAAAAATTCATATTAAACATAAAATGTTCCTAGAATGAATAATAATGGTATCCTTGGATCATATCCCTAGTAAAGTAAAAAATATGTCGAAGGATGTCATCTTAGAGTGAGAGGTATTTCGAATTACCATTAATAACATTTCTTATAGAAAATTAACTTTCATGGAAAATCCATTCAATAAAAAATTTCAAAATATTTTTATTTAAAAATAAAATTGTAAAGTTATAAAGAAAATTTATAAAATTCATTTAAAACATTTGTTGAGTAAAATATTCTTTCCAATTTGAAAAAATATTTTTAAAACATAAATTTTTTTGGAAAGATTTTCTTTGAAAATAACCATGTAATCTTATAAATGAAGATTTGAAAATAATTTAAATTTTTTTTAAATATATAAAATTTAAAAAATCATTTTATTTGAATATTATATTAAAATTTAATTTAAATAAATTTTTTAAATTTTTTTTAGAAAACATGGCTCTTGAAGAAAACAAATTTTGTACCGAAAAGGGAAATAAAGTGGTATTTTCTTAAAACCAGTTTCTTAATTATCTTAAGTGCCAATTAGTGAGAAAATTATACCATTAATTGAAGATATCATTGATAAATATAGTATAATAAAATTCAATATAATTACTTAGAGATAGATCATAGGATTTTATCATTGGATGCATAATCATAAACAATCCTAATAAACAATGAGATTGTAAAATAAAATCATTACCACTTCGGTAACCTTGAATCGTAATTCCTATGAAGGAATAACATAAAAGGAAACCCCAAATGTAATTATTATCAACAAATTATTTTCATATCATGTAAATGTGGATTTATATACACATCGAGAAAGAATACAGGTGCATAACATAACATACATCTCGAAGAAGGAAAATTGAGACAAAAATCTCATATGGATTTTGTAACTTTTGATATGTATACACCATGAAATATGGATCCTAAATTGTATGTGTAAATAAAAAAAATTTATTTATAAAAGTCATAAAATACATTCATGGGAATTATATACACTACAAAAAATAAGCATGTGATGAACATGGCAGGTGTCTCACTGAAAAATAAAAGTGAGACGGAAATCTCTTACAATTAGAGTAGATTTTGAATCACAATCCCCATAATATAATAAAATCAATAGAAAAATTAATTGGAATGAATTTGTTTTCATTCATTTTACATCATATAATAGGGAAGTATATACATGACACAAAATAAACAAATGGTGAATATGTCACAAGTCTCTCAGAAATAAAAGTGAGACTGTAAATCAACTTATATTAATTCTTGACTCTAATCGTACTTGTTCAAACATACATATAATAAATAAAATTTTATTATAAATATATTATAGAATCATATTAATATATATATTACCCTATATAATTTCCACTTGACTTTGTATTGCCTATTTACTAACAATTCCATGGTAATGTTGTTTTCGGGTAAAAACTGTTTTGTCTTTCATATAAGCTTTGGTTTGTTATAATTTTAATTATCTTACATTAATCAAAATTTAATAATCACATGAATGATAAAAATTATATAAAAATAATCTATATTTATTATATATTAATTTATAACAATATATAAAAATTATAAATAGGTAATCAAATACACCATCCATGGAGACGGTAGGCTGTACGTACACATGAACAATTTTTCCATTTTATTATCATATGAAAAGAAATAAAAGTAAAGGATATATATATATATTATAACTAAATTTTAATTTTTTTTCATATATCACACATTTGTATTTAACCTATCCTTAATATATTTTATGTAAAGAGTGAATGAATCACATCGCTTCGCGAGACAGTAGTCCACCATACACACGATCGGCATTATCATAATTACACAAAATGGAAACCCTGAAGGTATGTGTTATATAATAATTTCCTAATACTAATAACATCATATATATCATATATTAATAGTATAACCATCATTATTCCCACCTTGAAATTTGGTAATGGAAAAATGAACAACATCAGTTCGCGAGGTGGTAGTCTGTCATAAAGAAGAATGATGATTTCTAAAACCTTTTGATGAAAGACTGTGAATTTTTATGTTTTACCATTAATATAAGAAAATATCATTATATGTAATATATTTATGTCATTATATAATCATGTTATAATAATAATTTAATGTGGTGAAGAAGGAAATAAAATAAAAATGCTTTCATAAGAACATTACCTCTTCTCCGGGTATCCTCCTTAGGTTTTCACTAAAACCATAAAAGGACTAATTTATTCTCAAAATTAGGATTCTAAGATGAGTTGAGGGAATTTTAAAGGTGTTATTTTAGGTTTTGGTTGACAAAAATGGATTTATATGTGTGAATAATGGGGGATAGTGAGTTCTCTTTTATAGTTGAGGAGGATTGGTGTTCTTGTAAATACTAAAAAGTATTTATTATTGGGAGAAACTCTTTATATAATGTGGATAAAATATTGGATAATTTTTTAGGGTAGGTTTTATTTTGTGTAGAAGAACTCCACCACAAAAAAAATCATTTTTATAATATTTTTCCCTCCCCTATTTTTCCATTTCTTATTAAGGTAACTAATTTTCCATCCTAGGTAATTAATCCATTAAGACTAAATTAATCTTATAATTATTTAAAACTTTATACCTAATTATTCTAACATATTATAGCTAATTTATAAAATAAAAACCCTATATGTTTGGTAAATTAATTTTGACAGAAGTGCAAGGAACTTGCAAAAACACTACTTTAACCCCCAGTATGGAAACAAATTTCTTACTATTTAGGAGTCTATATTTTCATTAAAAAGGATAAATTGTTCCATTAATGGAACATAAATTATATTCATTAGTATTTAAAAAAATATTTTTAAAGATAGTATTTTTAGTAATTTTAAATCATTTATTAAAATATCATTTATTATAAAAAAACATTAAAGTCAATTTTGACATTACTTATTTAATTTGAGTTTAAAAATTTCAGTAAAATAATTTAATTTGAATAAATTATGTTAAAACATGTTTAGAATGATATATTAATCTTAAAAATTAATGAAAGACAAAGCTTCATCAATTTACTTCACCTTTCATATTTTTCGGGTCATTTAATTTTTTAATTATTAACTAAATAATTTTTGCATCGGTCTTTATTAGAAATTTAAAGTAATTATTTAATATATAAAAATAAAAAATATACTATCTGGATAAAAAAATTCATATACATTTCAAAATAATATTTATAACTGAAAATATGATGTTTTGTCCCTATCTCAAATAATTATAAATATTAAAGTCAATGAAAGTTCATTTTTTTCATTTTTCATCACATAAAATATTATATAGGTCATTTTCATGGAATATTGTCTCACATAACTCAAAAAAATTGATCCTAAAGTGTTAAGGATCAAAATATTTTATATTCAAATTTTAACCGTTATGTTTACTCATTTTACCTTAATCAATGTAAATAGTTTTAAGTGTTTTCACCAATCACTTTGGTCAAAAATTAAGTTGGACTTATTAGAAATTATTATTCAAAATATGGAATATAATTATTAAAATTCAATTCATATAAGTGGAATAATATAATTTAAATTTAATCTCACAGGCATGATGAGAAAGGGGGTTTTTTAAGTGAAACTTCTCAAATGTTTAGAATCTTTTTATATAAAAATTCATTATTAAAATAAGTCCAATAACCTATATTGGATTAATATATTTAGAATTTAACTATTTTTAATTTAAAACCAATTAAAAATATAGTTTAATATTATACATTTTCTAAACAAAAAGGCTGTTTTCAATTAAAATTCATCATTTTTAACTACTCATCAAAAAAATGAAACTTCTCAGAAAAATACCAATACTTCACCCAATGATAATTTTTAACTTATTCTTTCAAAAATGAAGTTTAGATTTTCAAAAAAAAATTCTAAAATTTGTAAAATTTAATTTTAAATTTTGTGCAAAAAGAATGGTTAAATCATATTTTATAAAACATATGCTTTTATCAGGATACATTTATCTTTCATATAAATTATTATTATTTAATTTATAATCCATAGATAACAAATAAACATGTCAAAAATATATATTTTCATAGGTTAGTTTAAACTATTCCTTCCTATTTTTTTATGGTTATGCGATATCTATTATATTAAATAATAATATTAATGATATATTATAGTTCGGTAAAACTCGGTCTCATGTGTAATGAAAGCTACTGAAGGAACTCAATATTGTTTGTAACACAAGACAAACATAGTGTTTTTTTAATATAAGATAATATCATTGTTGAGTATATTACCAGATTAACTTGGGTTTTATACAACTCAAACCATAATAATTTATTCAAAATAATAATAATTCATAAAAACTCGGGGTGTTACAATAAGCCCAAATTTATTCTCTATTGTATAAACGTTCACAACATCTATATTTAGGATATATGAATCTAAACTACCTATAATACATACTTATATAAAGATGTTAAACTACATGGTATGGTCTTATCACACGACCTTAAAGTGTGTCACTTGAACTATGTGGGATATTATTCCGGTATCGATGGGATACTTTGGAAGAATCTCCGAGGTTCAAACTCAACATCATCAATATTCAATCCACCTATAATAGGTCCATGATACCTATGGATCACCAGTCAATCATTACATATTCCTAATAAAATATTTCCCCACCAATAGGGTTATACTCCATTCAGGTCCCATCATTTTATCCACATTGGACCATATTCCTGGTGGGTTATATCTTCACAAATCCATATTCCTTGTATGATCAATCCAATATTTTAAGTTCATTTTCCTTTTGAATCATACCCCAAATGTATAATCATTTATAAGACTCACACCAAACATTTATAGGAACATATATTCAAGCTTTCATTTTCACATGATGTTGAATTGTATAGATCAGTCATTGACACTCAACCCTAAAAGGTACGACATGTACCATTAAGTGAAACTAAATTAAGAGGATTCTAATTCCTTTAAAAAGTATATGTTGGAATCCCCATCACAACCCTGAAACCAACACCAAAATAATCACTACCTTCCTACACAATTATACACTCTTTAGTGCACAGTTGTGTGGCTTTAAACAATAGTGACCTATTGATCAACATTGAAAAGTGACAATAAGTTAAAGATGAAGAAACTCAGAAATATTTGGATGATTTCATTAACAGAGAACTTATGATACATAAATATGTCCACATTGATGTAATGACTTTTATATGTGAATAATATTATATCAATTTATGTTAATAATCAATTGTTGAAATTGAACTGAAACTAGCCCTATGCTAGAGCCTTAAGAAGGATTCATGAATACACCATAAATCTATAAGAGAGCCCAAATATATGAAATAATTCCCCCAATAGGTTTTGTGATCCTAACCTAACATCATATTCAACAATTTAAGTTCTTATGTGTCATTGATAAAAAATCTGAATGACCACCTGCATTGAGAAATTAGGCTTGTATCAAGTTACAAATGCGATATTTATTGGGTGTTTTCGGGCCATCAAATAAACCCCATTACAAACCATCTGAAATAAGACTAATTCTCTATATATGAAAAAACCACAATTTTATTTGAAAATGAAAAATTTTTAATCTTGTGTGGAACCTTTAACCATGAATGTTTTCATCCATCTATTCTTTTTTACATGAGATGCTTCTTTGATGGGATTTCTTGTTTTTCTCACTTCTCAATCACAACACCAGAACTCTATTAAATCTAAAAGGAATCTTTTACACCATTAAAGGATTATGAATAATTAGATTCAAAAGAAGGGTCCTCATTGAATTTGAGGATGTTTTATCCCACCCAGCACCTTCAACACCAAGTGGACAATGAAATAATATTAGAGTTCAACCTAAATGGTATTATGCCAACACAGGTGGTTTTAGGTGAAGAACTCTCATATAAAAAGCCCCATCAGTTATGTACCCAATGAGGAATGGTGTTAAAAAAGGAAATGGAACTTATATCCATATTGAATCATTTTGGGATCCTCTCCGTAGAATGATATAGTAAATACATCACTTTTCTTAGGGTGATGGAATATGAGGTGTAATGTGGACTCAACAAAATATAAGAGTCACATTGAATGGATCATTCCAACATTCATATATACCTATTCCATGTGGATCCAATACCTCATTGACCTGCTGAGGATGACACCCATTGGTTCCTAGCTCAGGTCACTCATACTCAATAACTTGGGATATCCCATAAGGGTGTCAGAATTTCAATAAAAATTAGTGGTCCCAATTACCTACTTCCACTAAGGAATCCCACCAGCATGTTATGAGAGTAAAAAGTGAGAAGGTACACATTCATGCTCACACCTCTAAAGAATATCAAAATATTTTCAAGGCATCATGGGGAACTTTTTGACAGATTCTGATGATGAACAGGATAGAGGCGCACACTCCCACCCCATAAATGAAGCTCATCAGCATATTCAAATGGAATTTGGAGTACAAGAGCAGGAACACATTATCTCTCCAATCAAGGAATGGATGAACATCTTGTTCCATCTGTGGAATCCATTCATCACATCTTGTATGTAATTAAGTGGTATTATTACATCCATATCCCCAATTTATAAATCTTTTAACATATCTTGATAGTGATGGTAGTCAAGGGTTGGGTATAGATCCCTTCCCCCACCACCTGAGTAGAACATCACCATACTTTGAGGGTTACTAAGGAGTAAGATCACATTCCCACTCTGAGTCCTGAGGGTTATCGGTATATCCTTGTGATGAATGGAAAATAGGATCAAGAACACGTCTCTACCCAATTGGTGATCATCATCACAATCAAATGACTACTTTAGGTAAGTCACACATTCCCTCCAAAATAATATAAAATGTTCAACATATTTTGTAAATAGAATGGGTGTCACCTTATTAGGTTCTGTACAAGAATGTTTTTGTTCAAAACATGTGACTCCAACCTCCAAATGGATATCATCTAATAATAAGTCTCACCAAGTGAAATATGATGTCCATAAGCAGGAAAACATTTGTACTCTACTCAATATTGGTGTTCTTAAAACCTAAAGCATTTTTCTATGCTGGTCCAAGATATAGATAATTTATCATCAAATTAAAGTATAAGTTTTAGTTTTAGTGGTTATACAAATAATTTTTCAAACATTACCTCCATAGATCCCCAATAAGTTTTTTTGAAGAAGGTTCTCTTTTTTTCCATATAATGATTGATCATGGTAATTTTTATCTTAAAGAAAACCCTGTAAAACCTACACATTATCAAAATATTAGACCCTTAGAAGGTCATACTCGTTCTAATATCCACCCTGAAGGTCCTCCCCTGGAAATATACTATAGTTTTCTTCCTTATGTACATATTCTAATCCATGATGGTAGTCCTCCCCATGATGTTATTTGTTGTGAAGGTCCTACTCATAGTGATTTTTCATTTCTGTAGGAAAGACCTCCCCTTATAAAATTAACTATATGAAGGCCCGAAAATCATGTTGAACTTGAAAGGATAAGGTCATATACACTTAATGACTTATATTTAACAAGTTATATTCTTTCTAAATTGGAATACAACCCAAGGAAACGAAAATTATTTGAACCTCTCTCAGACCTGCTAGCTTCCACTATAAAAGGGAAGATCCCAATCAACCCTGATTTATACAGCATAGAAGCTGGGAAATGAACACTTTGGTCTAAATAAGTGAATGAATTTATCACTAAAGAAGAAGTGAATAAATTTATTTTAAGGAAAAATTAGTCTAATGAAGATATACCAGCCATGTTCATGCCTCTAGCCACCCCTCAATATAGCATTTTTAAATCATTGGTAGAGGAATGTATGCATCTTATTTTTTTAAAATATATTGATGAATCTTTATTAATTAAAAGATAATTTCTTACCATATAAAGGATATGAAAATAACATCAATAATTTCAATAAAAATTTTACATGGATTCCCTTTCAGTTGTATGACATCCAAAATTGGAATGATCGGAATCGTCAAATTGTGCACCTTGATGCTTTGAGAAATCAATATTTGTCGATTGTTGATACTCCATCCAATGTACTTACCAGAGGATGCGGTGAACATGATTCATTTCATGTCACATCAATCCCTAACAAGAAACCCCCACAAAATGTGACATCATGCAATGACATTTCTTTGGGAAGACTCTCATAATCAGTCTTTTCACATGATAGTTGTTGGTACACTCCTTAAGGATATACCATGAACAAATATCTGAAACACTGAACCCAATGGGGTTGATCCATTAAAATTATCTTACATAAATCCTCTAATTTTTTTTCATGCCTATAATTTAAGGAAAGAAAAAATTTATGTGGTCACATTTCCTTAGGTAGTAAGAAACTCACATTTAGAATATGCATGGAATCCAGATCATTCTCTGACAAAGATTCAAAATATTAAGAGGTTATTAGAAATTACCACCATAAAAATAGTGTCATGAACTATCCTGGGTCGACCCTGAACCGGTCACCCGAGCCGGCCCACGGTATTGCCCGAGAGGCATTTCCGATCCTTCCGGGCTGGTGACAAGCACCAGAGCATCAAAAGAAAGAAGGAGGGAACGATTTGGCCCATAAAATAAATAAGGTAGCAAACAAAAGAAATTAGAAAAATGTATTAACCTGACTACAAGCAAAAGATCCTTGTGACCTCGAGAGTCACTCTCCAAACCACAACCAAGTCTCACCCACGACGAACACGTGTGTGTCAAACCTGTAGCAGAAACTAAAAACAATAAAACACTATAGGCACGAGTATTAAAACTTAGTAGGTAGGCCTGACTAATTATTTTCCCAATGCACATACCATTAAATAAAGAATTTATCAATTCCAGGTTTGAACTAAATGATATAAAATATCAGTTTCCACACATACTTTCATTTTTAAGACAAGTAACAGTCCATTTCCCTTTTTAGTTCAAAAACAAGTTTAATGTTTGAAAGGAACAGGTGCATTGAATCTTTAAACATTCTTGCAACAATTTAGAAATCCAAATTTTAGTTATTATCCAAAAGGGAAAACCACACATAACAGACAACACATGCCAAGGGCAATGGAAAAAAAAGTCACACACGAGCCAGCAACCGAACTAGACCTCTCAATCATGCACCACACACAAATAAACACTAAATGAAACATGGGTCGAACCTAGGAGATTGTGAACAATACAGAACATACCATACATGTGACTCATCCCGAAATCATGCTCTAACTAGATGACGTCATAACTCCCTAATTCCCGACATCTCCCTACATATCTTAACCGAGGGGTCCATTCCCCATAGCAGTAATAACTTAGTATTCCCCTGCTATGGGGCCACTAGCCAGTGCGTAATATAAACTAGTGCCGTAATCTTTCTCAGAAGATTCACTCACTATGCCAAGCTCCCATGACAACACAACCAATAAAAAGGGGGTTCGTTCATAATGTAAATTAATCAGTCACAATGCACAAACATCACATACAGCTCACGCAATCAACACACGACAAAGTTCACCCTCCGAGTGGGTTTTCCAAAAAAAACTATTTTATTAAAGTGCCAAACAGGCCTTCAAAAATTTTAAATAAAGACCTCATTTCTCAAGAAAACCCAAAACACTTGTTCAAAAGAAATAATTTATCTTTAAAACTAGAACAACGTTTGAAAGTCCGTGAATTATGTTTAAAGACCAAATGGGAATTCTTTCAATACTGGGTGTCCGCTCATCAGGAAAATTTATCAAGTGTCGTCTATAAAATAAATGGCTCTTTTACACAAAATAATCATTTAAAAATTAATCATCATATATTATTTTTCACTCATTAAAAATTAAAAAAACAACAATCATTTAATAAATTCTAAATCTAAAGGTAAGAGCAGTGGGGGACCTACCTCGACTCGCAGCTCAGTTACGATGACGATAGGTATGACCCAACTTGCACAGAAGCACGTGCCACTTGCCGATGACCGTAAAATCACAGAAAAAACCTTGTCAATGTGCTGTAACAACGCAAAGTATCTAAAAACACATAAGAACTATCTTAAAAATAATCCAAATGAATAAACAGAGTAAAACCCACATTGAAACTGGTGCAGACAAAATGGAACAAACCAAAAACATTCTGTAAAACAAGGTGTGCCCCGCAAATAAAGGTGAAAAATCCGAAGCAATCTGAATCGCTTCGCCTTTGGCGGTGACGGACGGAGCTGGGTCCGACATGACCCGAGAAACCCGCACCTTGAAACCATAAATCAAAGTTCAACGAGAAACACCACAAATATTATAAAGCTTAAAACAAATAAAGACACTAATTAAGATGTTATAAAACCCGAAAATAAGATTGAAACCTCACCTTGAATGGTAATGACACCCCAAAATCACATGGCACCACCCAACACACAACTAATTAATTAAAAAGAAGTAAACAACATCCATAAACCCTAATAATATAGGTGTGAAACAACAACCGAAAGGAAATCATTACCCCAAAACATTGAGGGTGAACCGAAACACACCAACACAACACAAAAACATAATTTGCAACCATCAGAAATCTAATAAATCAAGTGAAAAAGTTATAGAATACAACCATGAAATACAAAATGGGTTTATATCCAAAACGCACCCCATTTCACACAAAAATACCATATACTAATTCAACACAAGTTAATATATTGTCAAAACATCTTTCGCACCCAAAATAAGTTTATGACAACTCAAAAATCATAAAACCCCTAAATTGCAATTTTTCCACAATGAAGAAGTTCGAAAATCATTACATGAAAACCATGGCGAACCCACTGCCCTTGAGAGAAGTGGCTAGAACCGACCTCGACGGAACCCAATGACCCCTAAAATCAATACATCAAAACAATTACACCGAAATTGAACCAAAATCATCACACACAAAAACCCTATGGATATTGGATGAAGACTCGCCAGCGTGAGGAGAACCCGAGAGAAAAAATGGGGTTTCTGAAGGCATTCCACGTCGAAAAAATAGGGCGGTGCACGGTTGTGAGAAGGTGGAAAAATGGGAGGCACCGGACACCGGTGGAAGGCTGACGTGTTGTGCGAGGTGGCTGAGGGGGGGTGCAGCACAAGGTAGTCGAAAATTCAGCGACAGTTGGAGAGAAAGCCGACTGAAGCAAAACTGGATGAGGAGGTTGAAGGGGAGTCTCCTAACGGAAATAGGAGGGTGGCGCGATGGGAATGAGGCCAGTGGGACTTTCGTGACAGGGTGAGGTGAGCTGGAAGGGAGGCGTTACCTGGGGAGGTACAGCCATGTGAGAAGGGTAGCGCGCGCTAGGGTTAGGGGGTCTTGTGCAGGATGAGCGAGAGAGGGGGAAGTGGGAGAGAGAGGAAAATAGATAGGAAAAAAATAAGATAAATAAAAATAAGAATTAAATAAAACATAAAAGAAATGTCCAACCAACTAAAAAAAGATAGAAATTATGATAAAAACAAAACCAGGATGTTAATAATTTTATAATAATGTTAATGATTTAATATAAATAATAACCTAATTAAAACATTAATGAAGGTAATAATAATACTAATAATAATAAAACTTAAATAATGAAACCAATCGCCAAAATAAATGCATTACATATTGAGTATGGACACTACGCATAGACGTGTGCGTGCTCGCACCATAGTCGCACACCAATGGAATAATAAATTTAACCATGAAACACTTTCTTATTAATGTTGTGAACTACACACAGTCACGCGCACGGTCGCACACCCGTAAGATTCCAAATTTCCTTTTAAAAAAATCGGTTCAAACCCCAACACAAAAGTGTGCCCCAAAATAATTAAAAAAAATAAAGCATCAGACATGTAGGGCATAACAAGCACCCCGACCGAACAATTATATCAAATAAAATTATTAGATAAACACAAAAATTAAAATCATTACCATTGTGCGAAGTCGGGGTGTGACAATTCTCCCCACCATGAGACTTTGTTCCCCCAGAAAGTCCCAAAATATTAGGTCAGCCAAGGGTTCCAAGAGAGACCACGAAGACACGTAAAACAAAAACTCAATCGCCCAAATACCCAGCATTCAAAACACTCATAACATGACACTCCAAAAATCTCAAAACTCAAATCACCAAGAAGAAAATCCAACAACAAAGAATTCACCTTCAAAAACAACTACAACATGGAACACCCCGACCCCCAACTTAGGGATCACCGGGGTTGCTCGAGACCTCCAAAAACACTCGTCAAGTAACCCACTATCTGAGCTAACCAATTAGAATGGTCGAAGTCGGGCAGAGCAGAAGCAAGGGGTTGCTCTGCCAAGCATACTTTAAAAACAGAGTCTTCCACAAGCTTGTCCTATGGTGGTCTCCCCACTATATTAGGGTTCTCATCAAACATTGGTTCTTCAAACCAAAACAACTCAAAAACCCAGACAAACATCTAACACTGGTTCGACCATCCAAGCTCATGACGTTTAACCAACCAACAAAAGAGGGGATGAAGGTGAGATCTGAGGTGGGTCTCCCCACCATTTTAAAATTTCCTAACACCACAGAACCCACCCGAGCATTCCCAGCTTACTTTGAGTGATATAGACTGAACTCTTCATCATGAACCCACCAACACGGGTCGACATACATAGATGATTTCAACACTGACCAATATTCTGTCACATGAGATGGTTTTGAAAGTGGAAACTCCCAACCTAGTAGAAAGCTGGACAGGCGCACATTAATCCCACAAGACATGAGCATCTCTGAAACGAGTACGATTTCGATCCGTCACCAACCCCCAGAAGGTTCACAGAGCACTTCTGCCAACTTTACGAGAATTCAGATTTTCCAAACCTCTTTAAGGCCCAAGAGGAACTCCCACAAACTAAGATTACAACTAGTATACATAGCCTTCATACCCACAACAACAAAATAAATCCTTCAGAGGTGATACCGTAATAAGGAAATTTAATCTTTCCCCATAATGTCACTGTCAACATAAGTTGGATCAAGCCCATCCCACGTCCGATGAGTTTTGACTACGCGTAAGATTCACCCCGAGACCTATTGTTGGGTCCAGGATGTCTGAAGCATCTACCGCCTTGCAGTCATATGTTGACCACCTCTGACTGGAACATCCACCACTGGAAAATCAACTTACCTACTTCTCCTTGTGTTCGGCGCGGCCACTCTATCAACATACCAACTAAGAATTTCAACGAACAACATAGAGTGTCTGACTAACCACACTAGAGATAGGAAGTTGAGCGGTCTATCAGACACGCAACACGAACTGATGGAAGGAGAGATCTAAGAATAGGCCCCTTCAATTCACACTCCTCATCGGATGAGGAACCTTCACTTCCTTAGGTACAACTGTGGGATGAGGTTAGTCTTAAGGATTTCTCAAGACATCCTCATTCATAGCTAAACGAGACGATCATTGTTTACCGGTCTAATCCCGCTCCTCCAAACACACTCGAGACAACTTACACCCACACAACATTCAGGGTTCCTTAAAAAAACCCAAGACACTCCCAACTATGGAAAGCATTCAACACTACTCACCCGACCTCAACATCTACAGAAGGCTAACACAACCAAGAAGAACCCAAATCTGTCACTCCACTGAGTCTAGGTCGGGCCAAGAACTGAGAGAGACCTACTGGAACCCATGGGACGTTTCTAGGTGGCATACCAAAACAAGAAACAGAAAACATCCTTTCACAAATCCAAACACATCACAAATCAAACACCCATATATTGGACACAAGTCAAACAATTTCAATTTAAAACATCAATTCATCCGTAAATAAAAACACCCACTTGAAAAACCCAACAACTCTTTTGAATTCATCGCTTTAACTCTAGACTCAAAAACATTTTCTAATTCCAAAACCATTTAAGCACAAAAACCCATTTGAGAGAAAACCCCACTTTTCAGGAAATAATTTGCAGCTCTTAAAATCAATCACTCACCATTAGTATTCCTCGATGCCTCGCAGATTTTCATTTTTGTGCTACCCAGGCACCCATCCACACAATCCACCAACTATCCATTAATCACTTCCACAAGAAAATGCGAGCATCCATAAGAATACAACTAGAAAAAGTAAGGTTCTTCTTCTTTCAAAAATAAAACATTCTCAATATTCTGAAAATAACTTTTTTTTTCAAAACTATTTCAAAAACACAAGACAAATTTTCAAGATATTTTTCAATTTATAAAACAACTCACCCCAATTTCAAATAACCCAAGACATTCTTTTAGAAATTAATCTTTGAAAAATCAATGATAAATTCCAAAAATAGGGTCCAAGGGAAACGCACCCCAAAAATGTGCCTACCAGACACCAATATAAAATAAGAGAAACACTAAGGTCTGCTTCCCTTTTTAAAGGAAAACCATTTCATGTCAATACCAAAACTGAAGCAAGACATCACAAACATTAAAGCACTTGGGTGGAGGACTAGTGGTCGTGTATGACCCAGCTACATGGTTTTGAAGACCATGCCCTAGGCAAGCACCAACCACTAGGAGTGTCGTACTCTTGGGCATCACATGGGTTGCTAATCCATGTGAGACCACATGAAATACAGGATTACTCCTATTGTCATCCCCCATCCACACTGAGCAAATCCAAAAACTTAAATCCCAAACTACCCCTGGATACTGGAGGAATGGAACGAGTAAGAGTTCGTGATGCTCTTCTCGCACCTATCCCTCGAGTAATGACAGTCCTATATTCAATCTACCCGACACCCTAGATAACAAGATCAAAACCACCTTTGATACCATTTTGTCACGAACCAACCTAGGTCGACCTTGAACCGGTCACCCATGATGGCCCGCGGCATGGGCCGAGAGGCGTTCCCGATCCTCCCTGGATGGTGACAAGCGCTAGGCCATCAAAAGAAATCAGGAGGGAACGATTTGGCCCATAAAATAAATAAGGCAGAAAAGAAATGAAAGTAGAACAACATATTAACCTGACTTCAACCAAAATCTCCTCATGACCTCGAGAGTCACTCTTCAAACCACAACCAAGTCTCGCCCCTGGCGAACAAGCTCGTGTCAAACCTGCAGTAGAAACTAAAAACAAGAAAACACTATAGGCGTGAGTATTAAAACTCTGTAGGTAGGCCCGCCTAATTCTATTCCCAAGGCAAATACCATTAAATAAAGAATTTATCAATTCCAGGTTTGAACTAAATGATATAAAATATCAGTTTCCACATATACTTTCATTTCTAAGACAAGTAATGATCCATTGCCCTTGTTAGTTCAAAAACAAGTTTAATGTTTGAAAGGAACAAGTGAATTGCATCTTAAAACATTATTGTGAACAATTTAGAAATCCAAATTTTAGTTATTAGCCAAAAGGGAAAACCACACATAACAGACAACACACGCTAAGGGAAATGGGAAACAAATGGCACACACGAGCCATCAACCGAACTAGACCTCTCAATCATGCGCCACACAAAAATAAACACCAAAGGAAACATGGGTCGTAGCTAGGAGATCGTGAACAATCCAGAACATACCATACATTTGACTCATCCTAAAAGCATTCTCTAACCCGATGACGTCATAACGCCCTAACGCCCAGCATAGCCCTACATGGCCTAACCACGGGGCCCAATCCCCATAGCAGCAATAACTCAGTATTCCCATGCAATGGGGCCACTAGCTAGTGCGTAATCTAAACTACTGCAGAAATCGTTCTCAGAATATTCACTCACTATTCCAGGCTCCTATGTCAACACAATAAAAAAAGGGGGGTGCGTTCACAATGTAAATTAATCACTCATGATGCACAAACATCACATACAGCTCACGCAATCAACGTACACCAAAGATCACCCCCGAGTGGGTTTTCCAAAATAATCTATTTTATTAAAGTGCCAAACGGGCCTTCACCAATTTTAAATAAAGACCTCATTTCTTGATAAAACCCCAAACACTTGTTCAAAAGAAATCATTTATCTTTAAAACTAGAACTAAATTTGAAAGTCTGTGAATTGTGTTTAAAGGCAAAACGAGCATTCTTTTAATACCGGATGTCCGCTTGTCAGGAAAATGTTTCAAGTGTCATGTATAAAATAAACAACTCTTTTACACCAAATATTAATTTAAAAATTAATTATCTTATATTATTTCTCATTCATTAAAAATTAATAAAAAAACAAGAAATTAATAAATTCTAAATCTAAAGGTAAGTGTAGTGGGGGACCTACCTTGACTTGTACCTCGGTTACGACGACGATGCAGTATGACCCAACTTGCGCACAAGCACGCGCCACTTGCTAACGATCGTAAAATCACAGAAAAACCTTGCCAATGCACTGCAATAACGCAAAGTATCAAAAAACATAGAAACACTGTCTTAAAAATAATCCAAAATGAATAAACAGAGTAAAACCCACCTTGAAACTAGTGTAGACAAAATGGAATGAACCCAAAACATGTGGTAAAACAAGGTGTGCCCTGCAAATAAAGCCGAAAAATCTGAAGCAATCTAAATCGCATCGCCTTCGGCGGTGACGGACAGAGCGGGGTCTGACGTGACCCAAGACACCCGCAACTTGAAACCGTAAAGCAGAGTTCAATGAGCTAGACCACAAATATTATAAACCATAAAACAAATAAAGACACTAATTAAGATGTTATAAAACCCAAAAATAAGATTTAAACCTCACCTTGAATAGAAATGACACCCCAAAATCACATGGAACCTCCCAACACCCAACTAATTAATTAAAAAGAATTAAACAACATCCATAAACCTTAATAATATAGGTGATAAACAGCAACTGAAAGGAACTCCTTACCCCAAAACATTGACGGCGAACCGAAACACACCAACACCACACTAAAACATAATCTGCAACCCTCATAAATCTAATAAATCAAGTGTACAAGTTACAGAATACAACCATGCAATACATAATGGATTTATTTCCAAAACAAACCCCATTTCAAACAAAAATACCATATAAAAATTATACACAGGTTGATATATTGTCAAAACATCTTTCGCACCCAAAATAAGTTGATGACAACTCAAAAATCATAAAACCCCTAAATCACAATTAAGACACAATGAAGAAGTTCAAAAATCATTACCTGAAAACCATGGCGAACCCACTACCCTTGATGGAAGTGGCTAGAACCGACCTCAACGGAACCCGATGAACCCTAAAATCAGTACATCAAACCAATTACAACGAAATTGAACCAAAATCATCACACACAAAAACCATATGGAGATTAGAAGAAGACTCACTAGCATGAAGAGAACCTGAGAGAAAAAAAGGGGGGATTCTGAAGGCACACCGCGTTAGAAAAATAGGGCGGTGTGCAGCTGTGCGAAGGGGGAAAAAGAGAGGCCGCCAGACACCAGCGTGAGGCTGATGTGTTGTGCGATGTGGCTGAGGGGGGGTGCAGCGCGAGGTGGTAGAAAAGCCAACGACAGTTGGAGAGGAAGTTGGCTAAAGAAGCATTGGACGATGAGGTTGAAGGGGAGGCTCTGGATGGAAATAGGAGGGTGGTGCGACAGGAATGAGGCCGGCGGGACTGTCATGACAGGGACACACGAGCTGGAAGGGAGGCGCTGCCTAGGACGGTACAACCATGGGATAGGGGTAGCGCACGCTAGGGTTAGGGGGGTCTTGTGCGGGATGAGAGAGAGAGGGGGAAGTCAGAGAGAGAGTAAAAGTGATAGGAAAAAAATAAGATAAATAAAAATAAGAATAAAATAAAACATAAAACAAATGTCTAACTAACTAAAAAAAGTTAGAAATTATAATAAAAACAAAACTGGGATGTTAATAATTTTATAATAATGTTAATGATTTAATATAAATAATAACCTAATTAGAACATTAATGATGGGAATAATAATGCTAATAATAATAAAACTGAAATAATAAAACCAATCACAAAAATAAATGCATTACTTATTGAGTCTGGACACTGCGCATAGACGTGTGTGTGCTCGCACCATAGTCGCACACCAATGCAATAAAAAATTTAACCATGAAACACTTTCTTATTAAAGTTGGGAACTACACACAGTCGCATGCATGTTCGCGCACCCGTATGATTCCAAATTTCCTTTAAAAAAATCGATTCAAACCCCAACTCAAAAGTGTGCCCCAAAATAATTAAATAAAATCAAGCCTCAGACTCGTCGGGCCTAACAGGCACCCCGACCGAGCAATTAAATCAAATTAAATTATCAGATAAATGCAAAAATTAAAATCATTACCAATGTGCGAAGTCGGGGTGTGACAAATAGTCTTGAAGACACCCCAGTCCATAGGGTTGGGGAAATTTTGAAAACTGTTAGTCCCCCTAAAATCATCAAATATTTGGTTGGTCAAAAATGATGTAGCAATGGAATATGAGTATCCCTACCTACAAGGCTTGAGAAATTTTTACCTCAAACACCTCCTGCCCCATATAAGTATTCCTTTTCCCAATTAGTTTTTGCATCACAAGATAATCATTCAAAATTTCTTTTATTTCATAGCCCACCTTTATCATTGGGGGAATGTACAATAAAAAACTCTAGGGAATCTCTCTAAATTTCCCTCTATAAATTAGTCCCAAAGGAGTCATATAAGGATAAGGAAAAGCCTCATGGTGGAAGAAAAGTAAATAATACCCTTAACGGGACAACATCTCATAGATATTTCAAAATACTACTCGATATATTCCACCAGGGAGATGAGAATTATTATTCTTATGATAGATATATAATATTTTTAGTACATTACTAATTTCTAAACATCATCAGTGTTGTAACTGTTGATTCTATGAAGTATGAGGATAGTATAAGCGACCAATATGAGGATTTTTACATTAAAATGAGGCCCACACAAAAATCATTCAATAAGGTGTGCATACCAGAAACCAAATGAATTCAAGAAATTTGAGGGATCCCTCAAATGCTCAGCTACTAACTCTCTTGTTAGATTTAAAAATAATAAAGGGGAAAATGTGGGGTAATATCCCCCCCCCCTTACATGAATAATTTGAACCCCATAAAATCGATGAAATATTCACTCATAATTATATAAAAAATAAGAAGTTAATGAGACTTAATGTTGAGTTACTCATAAGAAATATTCCTTCTAGGTAAATTCACTAGTCAAAGCCTCACATTACGCTTTCAAAAAATCTCCCCTAATATGAAGGTCTATCATACCAGAAATAGAAAATACAAGTAATCCAACCATTATATGGTTTAGAAAATAAATTTATTTAGATATAATGGTGGAATTATATTAATAATTAACTCTATTAAGGTACTAGTTGGGACCATGTCAAGTGAGCTTCCCCAAATCAACATCACTCATTGTCAATTATGAATAAATGTCATCCCACTCTATTAAGATATTACTTTAACTACCCCTACTCAAATTTATTTCCAACTATATATCCAATCAATACTCATTGAAACTATTGAGTCATAGATAGCCCAACTGGAGGCTATAAAAGTGAATTGCGTTTTAGTGTAATCAAAGAGAAATCCTTAGTTCAAATTGGTAGATACAACCCTTCTCAAACCAAACTATTGGAATCCAATATTACCAAATTTGAATGTAATGGGGTATCTAGAGAATAAATTAATGTATTTATGGTCTCATTGTAGTCATACAGTTGGAAACCATGAGTAGAAATAACCAAATAAACTCAAATGCTTCATACAAATTTTGGAGGGACTAGTTCTTGTCTAGTATACCAGTTTCTCAGTCGGTTTTTGTCATGTATACTGGTTTTTTTATACTATACTATAAATTAATTTTTCAATTCATCAATATACTATTAAATAAAATAGTTCTTGATCTCTTAAACTAATAAAATCATGGGAAGGATAGAATCTCAAACTACATTTTGAGGTGGATGGGTTTAATATACTCTGTAAACTTATAACTACCATAGGAAGAGTTTTTGGGCCTATATAGAGTTTTTGGGTGTATATTGAAATATTCAAGAGGATTCTATGAACTTTATATAGTTTTAAAAATATTGGAATATTTTATTTGGTGGAATGAATCAGATTATCAGCAAATAACCGAATCTCATGAAAAAATAACTGACAAATTGGAACCTACAATCATTATTCTTAATCTAACTCTAGAACTAGATCCATCACTCTGGCCTATGAAATATCATGTAGAAACTCTTACTAAGTGGATATAAATTTAGAAAAATTAATGATAGGTTAGGAAAAAATAGCAGAAGTACCCATAGTATGAGGATCATAAAAATAAATTTTATTCCTTCAAATATGATCAAGTCCATTGTTAATTCATCACAAATATAGAGAATATTTTTTTTAATATTATAGGATCCTATAATACTGTGACATGTAGGAATTAGTTTTACCACAATTATTTCCCTTTATACTAAACATTAGGCCACACCAACATAGATTTATTAATTTTTAAATACATCCTTCAAAAGATGGTTGATTCTAGAAAAATGGAATTAGGTAATCCACCATCACCTTTTTCATGTGATTATGACACTCTAAAAGAAGAAAGTATATGGTGAGAGGTTTTGAGTAAGGGTGAATAAAATTCTTATAACTAGATGACCAAAAGAATGGTCAATCAAAATAATGTTATCCTAAAGGTATAGAAAAACTATTTATTCATAAATTTTATTCTTTTTTGGTGTGACTATCTTCATTATAACCATATTCATATATGATCTAACCATAAAAGTAAGAGAAATATATAGGAAAATAACCCATATTGATTCTGAATTCAGTCAAAAAACTATCATATTTCATGCCTTTGGTACTAAGAGGATAGCCACTACCCCACCAAATAGAACCTCAATCGGATGAAGTGATACTATTTGGTTATATTATTTTTTTCATTTAAAAACCCCTCTATTATATGAATTGTTGGAATATGAACCTCAATTACTCATACCTAACCACGAATATGGAGATAAATTCCATAGAAGATGAGGGAACATGGGTTGATGAAATCATGGTTGAGCCCAATATCCTAGCTAAATCCCCATTATAGACCTATATGTAACTCCATATGCTTCCACGTTATGCTTCTCTTTGAATAACACAATATCTTACATTGTACGTAACTTCGAGTTATAGCACACCATGACCAATCAAACTAGCCGTTTTAAAAGTAGTTATGAATAGTCATACCAACTTTTTTAAAATTTATAAATTTTATTTTTCAAAATGGACTTCATTTTTACATTTGGAATTTCAAAATTATATTAGGGTGAATTTCTGGTATTTTTATGATAGCATTCATATTTTGATGAATAGTGAAAAATACTATATTTTAATTAAAAACAACTTTTTTAATCAAAATAATTTGCAGTGTTAGATTATACATCTGAGTATTTTTAAAGTATAATTAGATTATATTTTTATCATTTAATATATTGTAGGTCATTGGATGTAATTTCACATTTAAATTGTACATAAACACATGTCGATCTTTTGATAGTTTTTATTTCTTAAAAAACCGCTTGTTGGTTTTGACAATGGGAATTAATTTTAAATTAATTTATGAAACTTCTGTGTTTTGAATTTGGAAAAAATGGATTCCATATCTAGAATCAGAAGGTCCAAATTGTGTAAATATGTAACTTTTATTTTTCGACATTATGAATAGTAACTTTAGTAAATATTTTATATATCGTGGTTAAAGGGTAAATCTAGTAAATAAGGGTAAAAAATAATATTATAATAATATTAAATTTCTATAAAACATTTCCTAACCCTATTGGATGATAATATTCCGACCATGGTCATCCTTGGGTCAATTTTTGGCCCCCATGGATCCAGTTTTATGTGAAAATGACACTATAAAAATAAAATTGAAGTTAAAGAAAATGTAACATAAACATATATCTTTTAGTAAAATTTTTTATAAGGGTTTACATAAGTGATATTTTAAACTTTAAATAGTCATTAGAAATATAAAACTATTTTATACATTATGATATTTTATTTATAATTTATAGATGTAAAACAAATATATTTAACTATGACACAATAATGATGCAGTATTTTCCTTATTAATGAAAGAATCAAATAAATGATATCATAAATATTAAAATAAATATAATTAAAACATTTTGATTCTATCCACGAAATTTTTAGGTGAATATAACATGTTATAGTTGATTCAATGTATTGTTTTCGAAGTAATCATGTTGTGATGACTTTCACAAAAAACAAATACTAAATAGTGTCAAAATTGACATAAACGAGTTCTTAAAACCAATACTATTTTGTTAAATTATATAATAGTCTTAATAAAGTTCCCTCACCTCTCTTATCAAAGGGTACTCCCCTTCTCTCAAATTCACACCTCCAAACCCTTTTAAATCGTCCAAAGCCTTCCCAAATCTCCTCCCAACTACTATAAAATTATCCCAGAGACCTTACTTTTATCAGAAAGCCAACCTATGGAGCCATTTTTTTAAAATCAAAAGAAATAACCCGAAGAAGAGGTAATTATTTAATCACCTCTTTCAAAGTTCATTTCTTCTTCCACTTCATCTTCATTTGTTGTTTCCATACGAAAATAATAACTCTAGTAACTTCTACATAAATTGATGTTACTAAAAATATGGTACAACCATATTCATTATTTTACCCATCCTATGAATGACAAAGTCATCATAGGTGTGTACGTACGGCGTACTGTTTCCACGTCGTGGTGTAGTTTTTTATTCAACACTTCAATATTTGTATGGATATAATAATAATTATAGTTGATGTAAATAATAAATATAACATTTTATTGATTCTATATATATAATATTCCATCCATCTAGAGGGAGGAGGGATTGGCGAGACCTTCTCTCTCTTGTTTCTTTTTCGGATAAGGGTTTGATGGCGTGTGATCTTCCTCCTGGTCGTTTTGATGGCTACCGATATAGCGGCGGCTGGGCTCTTGATTCCAGTAAGGTGCCTCAAGCGGTGTTTCCCGGATGAACCGCGGTTCGTTGTTTCATGGCGGATGAGAATAGTGCGGCTGGTGATTTGTTGGTTCCTGATGTGAATATAACATCATTGATCGCTGCTGGTGGTTTTACAGCGGCGATCATCATGGCAGAAAGCCATACGACGCTGACCGAGGATGGCGATGTGAGTCATGCGGGAAGATCCACCTCGGTGGCTGGTGCTAGAGGCATGAAGGGAGCATGCCATTTTTTGGTCACTGATGCAGGAGGCACAGGTGTTGTGGCTAGGACGGTGGCTGAGGATGCTTCTGCTGTGGATGGAAATTTAATTGCTACTGCTGCAGGGAAATCAGAGGTTGGGAAAATGGTTTTGGCTGTTGTTTTCACTCCTGGAGTTGTTTCTGGAGATACATCCATGCACCCACATGAGGGTGTTCCTGGAAAGTTTGGAAATTTGAGGACTGGAAAGTCCCAATCCGGCACTCTCAACCAGGGGTATTTTTCAGAGGTAAAGGATGTCACTCCGGAGCAAATGGTCAAGAAAGGTTACACTGCGCGTGTGACTGCTAACTGAGTAGCGATTCTTGACAGATTTAAAATCTGTGAATTCTCCATAATCGTTGGGAGTGTTCTTCCTGTTGGAGGTAAGTCTTGGAAACTTGGTGATTTAGTTCGGAATTTGGTCTCTATTTGGGGGTTTTGGATATGTATTCCCTTGGGTCGTGGTTTCTTTCACATCATTTTCCCATATGAGGCCCTAAAGCGAAGGGCATGGGGGTGTTTCTCAATTTCCTTGAAGCCAGGTATGATTTTTTTTCAGGAGTGGGATTTTCTTTTTAATCCCTTTTAAATAAAAAATACTAGAGTTCAAGTCTGGATCGAAATTATTGGCCTTAATTGGATTTTGTGGCATCCTAAGATCTTGTTTGATATCGCCTCTTCTCTGACAATTTCTATCAAAATGGATAGGAATACTGAGATTGCAAAATTTGGGCATTATACTAGGGTACTAGTGGAGGTTGATTTGAGCTCTAGTTTGATCCATAATGTTGTTTTATTGCCATTAGATGATGATATTCCTTTAAAACTGGAGTATGAAAGACATCCTGACTTTTGTGCAGAGTGCCAAACTATTGGTCATGTTAAAGATAAATGTCACAGGAATGTGTTTTGCTCCATTTGTTCTTTAAAAGGGCACCATGAAGCTTCTTGTAGGAAGAAAATGAAGAATCAAACCTCACAATGTGGTCTCACCTTGTGATGTACAACATCCCAATGTCAATGTGGGTAAGGGATTGTCACAAGAGACACATGGGTCAGGGGAGATGGCCGATATGTTAATTCCAGGAGCGACTGAGGGCAACCCCATACTAGGATCTGCCCCTGCATTTAAGGGCCAACAAAATCTGAGTGATGATGGGAATCTTTCAAGGATCCAAGAGGAAATCAATAAGATAAGGGAATATAAGGGCATTCATGGAAAATGGGACGATATTGAGGATGACTCCCCAAAAAAATCATCTTATAGTTAGGTATTGTCCAAAGGGAAAAATGTTGTTGTGGATGATGGAGGTTTTCAACCTATTCCTCCAAGAAAAGTGGGACGTAGAAAAGATTACTCCTACCTGAAGCCGATGATGGTTACCAGGTCTCATGGTCGGGTTGTTCTGATTCTGATTGGTATGGTGATGATGACTCCTATCAATATGAGTATGATTTTTGAATTGGCATGTGGGCATGAATGATTGTATTACCCAATCCTTCTACTTTATGTATTTTCTTTTTCATAATAAAAGGGCTCTTCCCTATCCTTTCTAGTATACCATCCAACTACATATTATTTTACAATCAATAAAATGATATTGCCGCTCATGCATACATACGGCTTACCGTCTCCACAATGCGATGAGTTTCCATTCCTCTTTGTAACCATTCAAGAATAATTTTAATTTGATGATTAAAAATTATTTTTAAAGAACATAATATCATTCTATATATGAATCAAATATATCATATCCATAAATAATAGTACTTGCATAACAAAACATATAAAGACAAATGAATCAGTTAACACCTGAAACAGTGATACTACTAAAATATTATTAACAAAGAAATATTATAGGATCTTATATGATATAATATTTATGTATGTGGTTATTTTATAATTTAATAAAAATTATTTAACCATTATATAGGAGGTTAACTTACCCTAGAATAAGGAAAAGTATAAGGTAATGGTTGATTTTTCAATCTCTTTATTATCCGAGGTTTTCTATACGTAAGCATCTAATGGGAATTATTTATCATCAACAACCATGTTTTTTAAAATGTATTTCAATACATTATTACTATTTCCTAGAATTTGGGTTAAATTCATTTAGACCCTTGTTTTTCTTTTTTCTTTTTTTGAAATGAATCTTTTTTTCATTTTCCAAATGAGGTACTTTTTGACCTTTTCGACAAATTAAGGTAAGAATTTTTTTAACCTATACGGTGGGTATGACTATTTGCTGTCATTATTTCACCTTCCAAGCTTCCCTTACAATATTATAAGAATATTCCCAAGAAAAAAAATTCTTTTTATAATTATGTGAATGTTAAATGATTTATCAATAGAAAGATATATTTCTCTCAAATAGTTTTGATTTCATCTATGTCAACATCCTTTGATAGATTTTACACTTGTTTGAAGTTGATTTATTATGATACAATCTTCCATATTGTATTGAAGGTTTGGTGATATGTTTGACTATGTATGTGTTATTTTTATACCATTCATGGTTTTGGTTAAATTATTGACATTTCTTATGCTAGTTTTAATATGAATGTTTACATTATGTTTCAACCTTTTCATATGAGGAATACATTGGACTTAGTTGGTGATGGGTGGAGCTTGCTAAAGCTCCTCTGTGAATCAGTAGGTCTCATGAGACAAACTATTGTCTTGGAACAAGGCCTTGAAAAAATATTATTCAATGTCTTGGAACGAGGACTTGACTATGAGTTTATGATGTCTGACATTATGCATTCCATCATTATATAATTATCTATTGATATTACATGTGATTATTCGACTAGTAGAATACCCATGTGAATAAGTAAATGGAATTATTTGATTTATATTTTCCATATTATGCTTAATTTTATGTTCAAAAGTCTTGTTTTTTAGTCTTATACATTTCCATCAATGTTTATGCTTATTTATGAAATTTTCCCCTATATTCTTATCCTTACTGAGCATCTATGATCACCCCTTTCTATGTGTTATTTTTTCTAGGATGTGAATAAGTATGTTATGATTAACCTACAAGGATAGGACAAAGGATATGAGTGTGTTCAAAGAGAACAAAATGTTGTTTTTTAAATTTAATTATGTAATGTAAAACTTATGTATGTATCTAGTACTTCTAAGGCTAATAAACTAATCGGTCATTCGAGACTTGATCTCTTGTGATCATTCCAATTTCATGTAATAATGCACCGACTGTGGGTAACTAAGGTCGGAATGTTATAGTTGGTATTAGAGTAATTTTAGTACAAACCTTGGAAACTAGATTTTGAAAAACTATGATTTGAGAACATTACCCTAAGATAGAATTTGAGGATTATTATAGAATAACATCCTAGAATTTTGGTAATGTGGAGTTTTTGTGAATTTTCCAAGAAATACATCCATGTCTAGATATGAGAAGGTAGAGTTATTGCTGGCATAGATATACCAAGGAGTGAAAACTCTGACAAGGAGTTTCGGTCTTGACCCAGGGTTTCGTAGTACACAAAAATGGGCCATGTTGCACTCTTGGTTACGACACTTTCGGGGGATATGTTTAGGATAATTCACATTTACATTACAAAAAACTTATGAATGATTTATGAGTAAATACTTCCTCAAATAATTTTTTTTATGATTATGGATTATATGGATAAAATGTTCAATTTATGTTAGGTTTTTTACTAGTTTGGAATTATGTATTGCGATTCATAATATAATCTAGTGTATTCCATTATTTAAAAATAGTTCCTAGTGGAAGTATTGGAAACTTTATCAACGCACGTAATCCATGTATGGATTTCCCTACTACTCAAAATAATTATAATGGAGCTGGTGATGAAACTGGTGCTGAACAACTTATAACCATACTAGGAAAACTCACTGAGGTTATGAATAATAACCTTACCAGTATAGAGCACCCTAATACACAATGTGGAAGATCAAGGTTAGACTTCTTTATGAGTAAAATACCATCAGTATTCAATGGGAATACAAATCTATTTGTATCTAAGTAATTGATAAGTTCCTTAGGGAAAATATTTCATGCTTTTGGGAGTAGAGAAAGGGAAAAAGTTTTCATTGTTGTTTATCACCTCATAGAAGATGCAAATCAATGGTGGTCATTAATTCAAAACACAAAGGAGGATGAATAAGTATAAATTATGTAATGGAGGGATTTTAAAGATATTTTTATTGATAAATACTTTTCTCGTGACCATCGAGCGGATATGGAAAGACAATTCCTGAGTCTAAGGAAAAAATATGATGTCAATGTTTCAAAGTATGAGGAAAACTTTTCAAGTTTAGCAAGGCATGATTCAGATTATATACATTACCTAATAAGTAATATTGATCAATTCTTTTATGGGTTAAAACCATTTCTTCGTTGAGCATTAGTCTCGAAATCCTTCTCGTCGTACGAAGATATATTCTCACGTGCTATCAAGACAGAAAGGGAATTATCTAAGTCTTATGAAATTAAAGTAAAGAGAGATAAGAAGAGAATGGTGGAGCAAGATACAGATAAAGGGGAAAAGGGAAAGAAGGATTTTCCCTTATGTGATAATTATGGGAAGAAACACCCTGATACTTGACTAAAATGAATGGGAGTTTGTTACAAGTGTGGAGAAAAAGTCCACCAAGCTCATGATAGAAAGGGAAAGAAAAAGATTGTTAATGTTGAATGCTACAATTTTAGAGAAATGGGGCATTATGCAAATGAATTTCATAAGGTCCAAGGAAACTTACCTCAGAAAAGGCCAAGAGAGAAAGGTCAAGATTATGTTGTTTCTATAGTTGAAGTGGAATAATTAATGTATTTGTGTTTTTATATTCAATAATTATGTTCTAATTATAAGAAGAATGTGATATATATAGGTATTTTACTATAGTACATTTTGTGTTCATTAAGGTTTTAATATGATGAAGGTAATCATATTTTTATTATGTGACAATAATAGAAACATTTTGTTTTTTGGGGAATCTGATGTTACTACTGATTTTGGAATTTAGAGACCTTTTAGAGAGAGTTTGGATAGAAGTATTTTAGATAACTATAAAGGATGGAATGGATTAATTTGGACATTGGATACTATTGTTTAAGGTTAAAATATTTCTTAAGATTATTTTTGGATTGTTATAAAAAGGAAAACCTTGAGGTTGGGTGATAACTCATCGCATTCGGCTAGTCCGCGAGACTTGAACTCGCAACCGAAGGGCAACATGGGTGCATCACCTACCACTAGCCTACATGATGCCCTGGTTTGTATAATGTAGTTTTTTTTAAAATTTTCTGATAGATGAATTATAAATTAATTTTTTGGAACCCTATACAATTAGGATAAATAAAATATTTTTGAGTTTTATTATCTTTCGGAGTGGAAGATGAGTTTATTGTAGAAATTAGTTAAATGATGGTAGTATACTTGTCTAGTATTCTTTTTTTTCTTTTTCTATGAATAAATTAATTCAAAAACTTTAGGTAAAAGATCTTAAAACCGAAAATGTGTTATCCTAATACCTTATGTTTTGTTAAACTGACAAAATTTTAAATCATCATAGATTTATGTCTTTGAGTCCCTCAATTTTCCATTCACTTATTTGTGATTGATGACCACAATAACTCCCTATAAATATTTACCTTTTCCCTCTAATTATAATTTCCACCAATTTCCACCTATTTTAAATCCTAATTTGGTTGTGACTTTTTCATTTCCCTTTCCCTCTTATTAAGACTAAATTTTATTAACCCTATTTATGATGTGGGTTTTCCACAAAGGTATTTTCCATTTTTTAAGATTTTATTCTTGAATAACAATTTCAAATTTATAGGATGCAATTTATTGAATGAGGGAAGAATGTAACACCCCAAGCTTCCATGATATGCTTCTATTGGAATAATAGAACAACTTGTGATGTACGCAACTTCGAGTTCTAGCACACCACGACCAATCAAACTAGCAGTTTTAAAAACATTTATGAATAGTAATACACACTTTTTGAAATATTATAAATTTTATTTTTCAAAATGGACTTTATTTTTGGATTCATAATATCAAAATTAGCTTAGGGTGAATTTTTTGTATTTTTATGATAACTTTCATATTTTGATTAATAGTGGAAAATACTAAATTTTAATTAAAAAGATCTTTTTTAATCGAAAAAATAGTTAGTGTAAGATTATACATTTGAATAGTTTTAAAAGTATCATTAGATTATATTTGTATCGTTTAATATAATTTAGGTCATTTTATGTAATTTCACATTTAAATTGTACATCAACACATGTCGTTCTTTTGATATTTTTTACTTCTAAAAAACCCGCTTGTTGGTTTTGACAACAGGAATTAATTTTAAATTATTTTCTGTAAATTATATGTTTTTAATTTCAAAAAATGGATTCAATATTTGGAATCATAAGGTCCAAATTGTTTAAATATTTATATTTTATTTTTAGAAATTATGAAAAGTAACTTCAGTAAATATTTTATTTACAATAGTTAAAGGGTAAATCTGGTAAATAAGGGTAAAAAATAATATTATAATAATATTAAATTACCCTAACACATGTCCTAGTCACATTGGATGATACATTTACGTCCATTTACATCCTTGGGTTTATTTTTGGACCTCATGGAGCCACTTGTAAGTGAAAATGACACTTTATAAAAATTAAATTTAAGTTAAGGAAAATATAACATAATCATATATATTTTAGTAAAACAAATTATAAGGCTTTATATAAGTGATATATTAGACAATAAAAATCATTAGAAATATAAAAATATTTCCTACATCATGTTATTTCGTTGATAATTTTTAGAGATAAAATAAATATATTTAATTATGACAGAATAATGATACAGTATTTTCTTTATTAATGAAAGAATCAAATAAATGATATTATAAATATTAAAATAAATTTAATTTGAAATTATTTATTCCATACACTATTTTTTAGGATAGTATGAAATCATAGGATAGATTTAATGTATTTTTTTAAGTAATCAAGTTGTGATGACTTTCAAAAAAACCAAATAATAAATAGTGTCCAAATTGATATAAATAAGTTTTTAAAACCAATACTATTTTATTAAATTATATAATAGTCCTAAAAATATAATGTTCAGACAAAGTACTTATATAATGATTTATATTTCATTAATAAACCACTTGAGGTTTTCTTGACATTTTACAGTATTTTTATTAACCATGTATTATAATAACAAAAGAAGACATGGTAAAAGTTGAACTATTTAACTAAGAGTTAAATTTAAAAGATAAGGGTTAATATGGTGACCTAAACATGTCTATAACATATTGGTTGAGACGTTTTTGACCCATCCCCACCATATCCTCTAAATAAATCCATTTGGATTTATTAGAAACCGAAAATTAATTTAGAATAAATTAATATTTCAAGATTTTCCTAAAGTGTCCATCGCTTCTCTTATAAAAGGGTACATTCCTTCTCCCAAATTAACACCTCCAAAGCCTTTTGTCTTGACCAAACCCTAATCCAATATCCTCCCAACTACCATAACTTATAACTATAGTCATTACTTTGATCATAAATCCACCCTAAGGAGAGATTTTGTTTAAATCAAAAGGAATAACCTGAATAAGGGGTAATTATTTCATCACCTCTTTCAAAGTTCTTTTCTTATTCCACTTCCTCTTTCATTTTTGATTACATAAAAAAATAATAAATACATTACCTTATAAATACTGTGATGGTATTATTAATATGGTACAACCATATTCATTATTCTATCCATCATATGAATGACAAAGTCACCATACGTGCGTACATGCAGATTACCGTCTCCATGTCGTGGTGTAGTTTGTTATTCAACACTTCATTATTTGGATGGGTATAATAATGAGTATAATTGATGTAAATAATAAATGTAAAATGTTAATGATTTTTTATATATAATATACCATCCAACTAAATGTGAATTTACCATCAATAGAATGATATTGTCGCTCGTGCGTATGTATGGATTACCGTCTCCACGACGCGATGAGTTTTCATTCCCAATCATAACCATTCAAGAATAATTTTCATTTGATGATTAAAAATAATTTTTTAACAACTTAATATCATTCTGGATATGAATCAAATATATCCAATCCATAATAAAAGGGAATTGCATAGCTTAACATATAAAAGGAAATGAATCAGTTAACACCCAAAACAATTATACTACTAAAATATTATTAACCAATCAATATTAGAGGATCTTATATGATATCATATTTATATATGTGGACCTTTTATAATTTCAAAAAAAAATTTAACAATTATACTAGAGTTTAACATACCCTCAACTAAGTAAAAGTACATTTTAAGGGTTTATTTTACAATCTCTTTATTATCCAAGGTTGTCTATACGTAAGCATATACTGGGAATTTTTTGTCATCCACATCCATGTTTCTTAAAAATGTATTTGAAAACATTTTTACTATTTACTAGAATATGGGTTAAATTCATTTATACCTTTTCTTGATTTTTTAAATTTTTTTAAAGGAATATTTCCATCCTTTTCCAAACTAGGTACTTTAAGACCTTTTTGAAAAATTATGGTAAGAATGTTTTTTTAACTTATATGGTGGGTAGGGCTAATTTCCTCCATTATAACAACTTCTAAGATTCCCTTACAATATTATAATAATATTTTCAAAATAAATGTTTTCTTTTATAATTATGTGACTTTTAAATAATTTCAAAATAGAAAAAGATATTTCTCTCAAATAGTTTTTCATTTATCTATGTCAACATCCTTTGATGGATTTTACACTTGCTTGAATTTGATTTATTATGATAAAATCTTCTATATGATATTGAAGGTTTTTTGATATGTTTGAATGTGGATTTGTTATTTTTATACCATTCATGGTTTATGGTTAAAGTACTGACATTTTATATGATAGTTTTTATACGAATGTTTATATTATGTATCAACCTTTTCATATGAGGAATGCATTGGACTTAGTAAGTGACAGGTGGAGCCCTCTATCTCTCCTTGATGCATCTGTGGGTATCATGATACAAACTAGAGTCTTGGCACAAGGCCTTGAAAAAATCTTATTTGTAGTCTTTTCACGAGGCCCTGACTATGTGGTTATGATGTCTGACATTATGTATTTCATCACTATTAAATTAGCTATTGATATTACATGTGATTATTCGACTAGTATAATATCCATGTGAATAAGTAAATGGAATTATTTGATTTATATTTTCCTTATTATGCTAATTTTTAAGTTTAAAAGTCTTCTGTTTTAGTCTTATACGTTGCCTTAAATGTTTATGCTTATTTATGAAATTTTCTGCTATATTGTTATCCTTACTTAGCATCTGAGCTCACCCCTTTCTATGTTTTATTTTTTCAAAGATGAGAAGAAGTATATTATTATTAACCTTTAGGTATAGGCCAAAGGATATGAGTGTGGTCAAAGGGGACATAATTTTATTGCTTTTATTTCATGATGTAATGTAAAACTTATGTGTGTATCTATTACTTCCAAGGCTACTAAACTAATCGGTCATTAGAGACTTGATCTCTTGTGATCGTGCCAATGTTATGTAATAAGGTACCGACTCTTGGTAACTAGGGACAGGGCATTACAATATATATCTGGTACCCTTGGGAAAACACTCCAGCAAGCCTGGTAGGATCTTGGAGCCACACCATAATCTTTCAAGAGTCATCCAAACCCAATTAGTTGGTATAACCTATTGACAAGTTCACAACTGTTAAATTATCCCAGATGAGGGGGAAGACTAATTTAGTTCATTACATTAGCAAAACGTGTTCATTCAACTTGTATTCAGGTGCACAATCTATGTACCATAAACACTTAATCCCTTATGCCACATGCTAAGGATCAATCCCATGTTTGGAAGAATAAAACTATGGATAATATATTAGAGATCTTTAAATACTAAGAGGTTGTTCCATCCAAGAATTAAATTATGGACGTCTTTAATTTATTAAAAGTTCTTTGAGAATCACTCATGGAGGCCATATTAATACCTAGGTAGTTCAAAGCTGAGTTCACTACTGCTGATGTGTATCGTGTAGAGAATCATTCTACATAGTTTCATGTAGTCAGGTCCTTTATATAATAGGACATGTAAAATATCATAAAGGGACACATCATATCCTTGTATGTTTCTGGAAAACTAGATTACATTAACATTCAATGATGCTTCATTGAAAATAGCTCAAGAATCAACCCCATTCTAGTCTATAAACTCTATAGGCTAGTTTATAGTGAATCCAATTCATCCCCCTCTAATTTAACACATCAGGATTATAAAAAAAGTGATAAGAAACCAATTTGATGAATAAATCTTAGGTATAAATTTGGGCACCTCATCTCTAAATCGAAATTATTTTATTTCCTATAGAATATTTATTTCAATGTGATGTTAGGGATACCTTATTTTCATAGGATGTTGCGGCTCTCTCATCATAACATCAATTTATAAAATTCTATTTTGATGTAGAAATCATGAAATTACATTATGATAATGATCTATTTGAATCCTATGAGTCTCAACACATTAACATAGGATTATATCAAAGAGAATGAATACATACCATGATTGGTTGTTTCACTCAAGTAACTTCTCCAAATAGTTTGGAAATAATTTTTATTAATCCATTTATGTATCTTGAAAATTAATATGTATTTCCAATAAATAAAATTGAGGTGAAATGTTTTGATTTGGTAGTTTCTTTATTAGTATTTAAGGTATAATTGACCTCATCCAAACCAAATAACATGGAATATTTTTTTGATCCTTATAATTATGGAAATAAACTAGCTGAAAATACCCTCTATTTCTCCATATAGTCTCAAAATATCCTTATGTAATTATTTTGATCAAACGAAAAGACCATATAACTAATATTGAGTGAGAAATCCCTAATTCATTTACAAAAATTTATAATGTAACTCATATAGTAACTCCCTTAAAATTTAGGGAAGCCTCGTCAATACATATAGGGAATCAAAATAACCTCACATTATCATTCATCTCCAAAAATCCCCTTACACACTCATTTATCCATATATTAATATATATAAAGAAGAAGAAGGGGATCTTAGAGACACCCCTCAAGAATTTTATGAATGTTTATCATAAACTATTGATGATTTCTACAGAATAAGTGTAGGAATTGAAGAATTTCCACAATCCACAAGGATCAGTGTTGTTATGTATTCTAAATAACAAGATGTGTCTACATATTTTATAAAGAGAAATTGAGATGTGTTCTCCTGGAATTATATATACATTCTTGTCCTTGATCCCACTATAGCCACTCATCACATGGGATTTCCATGGGATCAATGTAGTTATAAACATGTATCTAGAAGAATGCATCCAACTTATACTACTAAGGTTGAAGCCAAGGTTTTTAATATTTTCAAAGATAACATCATTTTTTAGGTTCAATATCTAAAATAGATAACCAAATTGAATTGGTAAAAAAATAGTAGTTAGATTATAGTTGTCATTGACTCCATGTATCCCAACTAGAATTTTCAAAAATATTATTTCCTAATCCCAATTATAGAACTTCTAATTGATTCAACTATCATTAATCACAACCATTTTTTTATGGTAGGATATTTTGGATACAACCATGTATGAATGTATCTTTAAGATGAAGAGGAAATTTATTTAAGGGAACCCAATGGAATATATTTAAATTTAGTGAATAATTTTACTTTTATGTATTCTAGAACAGTATATAAATGTTCCATGCATTATATTTTCAATCCCATCTTAAAAATAATCATTCAATGTCACTTCAACAATCTGGTGGCTAAATCTGAATAGTGTACTGGTAATTTTTTCACTCTTGAGTATTTTTTCAACTAGTAACAATGATATATCATGAAGATGAACCCTTTGAGATGTTATTTTGTGGTTACCTCAAGAAATTTCCTTATCTTCATAATATTGAATAATGACATTGAAGTTCATCCTAAGAAAACCAAGGTTATCCTTGGCATGTTGACTCCTCAAAGCCTCATAGAGTTGATAGAACATCAGGGATGACTTGATTACATATGATTATTCATATAAAATATCACAGATAAGTGTTTTACATTAAATAAATTGATGAATAAGGTAGTCACCTATCAATAAACTAATGAATGTTATAAAGTTTTTTATAATATCAATAAATACCCTTTGACTTCACCATTTCTAATGCGCCTGATTAAAGGAAATGAAGTCATTTTATATTTGACATACTTAGAGAAATCAATATTTTCTATTCTTGCACAGAAGAATAACATAGCAAGTGAAAATCAACTCGATTATATCAGTATAACAATTTTTAAAACTAACACTAAATATTCAGATATCATGAGAAATTATCTTGTGGTAATCTATATTATATAGAAATCTAGGAACTAAATATATAATAATGAGTTCCACTTGATCCCTTATAATGACCTTCTAAAATATATCCTCAATCATACCTTGTTAACTAGATGTTTAGAATAGTGGGTGTTCATCTTGTAGTAGTTTGATATTCAATTTATACTACAAAAGAAAATAAAGGGAAATAAATTAATAAGGTTTCTTATCGCTTATCATTCTATGGAAAAGAGAACACTAGAAAACAATATTCTCAATGAATAAGTATTATTTGTTTATGAATTCCCCTAGACATGGATATTATTCTTTGATGGTGCTTCGAGAATCCCATTAAGAAAAATAATGGAACCCCCAAACTCAACAACATCAGTTTGGGAGTCATCCTTTTTTCTAACAACAAAAAAACCTTATTCCTTATTATTTTCATAATGATTCACCAAAAATGAGGTAGAGTACCAATCCCTCATTTTTCACTTGTAATTGGTGCTATAGATAACAGTATCCCACCTTATGATCAAAATCCATTCATAGTTGTTAATCAAGTAAATTAACGAGCAGTATTCCATCAAAAAGGAAGATTTTATTCCCCTAATGAACAATGTATGAGGATTTATGAAAAATTTAAACTTGTAAACAAAACTAAACAGTGTCCCATGTTCATAAAAACTTAGGTACATGCATTTTCAAATGCAGATATATCCATAGAATATCTATAATGGGATGAAATAGTCATCATCGTTTCACTTTGTATAGTGGTGACACCATTCATTGTAAATAACATGGATGAGATCAATGAGGTCAAATGCATCCCCAAACATGATTATTTTAAAATAGATTTGTGTCCCCCATATTGGAATACCTTAAAAATTGGATTCTTTAATCATGGAGAGAATATAAGAGAAAATATAATGATGGGAAGTCAACTTTACCATTTATGATGGCCCAATTTCTAAGAAATTACTCTATAAATGTGGATTTTATGATGTTCCCCTCAGATTCTTTGAGGATATGAAACTCTCAGTATCAGGTAAGAACTGCCTGCAGGTTTTTTTGGTTCTCATCACTCAGGGACCATGATTTCCCATCATATCAGTAGTCTTGGATATTTTTGGTTTTCAATGACATGGGATTGTATGGAGTTCAAAAAGATATGACATGACTATCAAATACATTCCAAATTTATTCATCAACCCCCATATTTTTTCATGATTTCGAATTTTCAAGGACATTTTTATTGATTTATTCTCCAAGTGGGTCAAGGATATATCCCTAAAATTATTTGGGAAAATTGTATCATCGGTTTTGTAAAGAAAAAACAACATTACCATATATTATGTCTCTCATACAATGTTTATAGATAATATCACAAAATTCATTTCTGTTTGACTCAAAAGGTTGTATAATAAATAGGGCATTTAGTCCAAATGCGCATACCACTACCACACAGTGGAAAATTGGTAGACATATGCTTTCAAAAGAAACAATATCTACCATACTCCAAAAGATGGTAGACAAAGACAATAAATCTATTCATGCAAATCATCTGCATGATTTTTTGGATTATCGCACTACAACTCATATAGAAACACAAGAAACCCCATATTCACTTGAATTTGGTAAATAAGTGGTCTACCCATTAATTTTTAATTAACTTTTCTCTATATTTCCATTTAATTTTTTTTACATGGATTTGAAATCTCAAAAGTGATTGGGTGAGTTTGAATGTCTTGATGAAAAAAGGTTATGTAACCCAAAAAAACGTGAAATTCCATCCAAAAAAGTTTTGAAAGTATTCAAAAATAAATATTTCCCCTATTAATTCTTTTAAGGGGATTTAGTTTTTTCTGTCAAAGATCCAAATATAGTGGGGAACTAGCCACAAAAAAATTAACCAAAGTCGGAAGAACCTTCTGTCATATATAATGTTTAATCTAATAGATCATATTCTTTGGTTAGAATGAATAAAGTGTGTATCATGTTGGTCACCAATTTAATATTTATAAATAATTAATTAATATGATTTCAAAACAAATAGTATGGGCTACGTATGTTTAAACTAACTAGATAACCTCTTAGTCGAATGATGTAAATCTAACTGACAATTTCCTTATTACACAATGTTAAAGTTAATGGTCAATGTTCTCACTATATGATATAAAATTGTGTGGTCAATGTCCTTACCAAATGATGTCAAACTGCTTTGTCATCATTCTTATAGTTTTTTGTAAAACTAAATGGTGCCTATGTTTTATTCATGTGACATTAAACTGGAAGAAAAAATCCCCACTAAAAAATTGAAAGACCACATAGTGTGCATAAGAAATATCCTTGACTAGCATCTTAGTGGGATTTTTGAAATAATCTAATTACATCTTATTTCTCACACTAAACATGAAATAGATAATCTTAGAGTATTGAGATGAAGACTCCAACTTGCATGACTAAGAAGAACTATGTATAAAATCAAAGAATATTTAGTCCATCATGCATGACCTTATACAACTTAGAGTTGACAATTTCACATGGCTTAGTCCTCCTACACAAGATACAAATCTTTATAAGTATTTTTTTCATATAACATGTTATATTCTAGGACCAAAAAATTACTTTAATATTATTTATGATCTTGATCTACATAAATAAATTTCCTTATAAATATATGTGGCTTGATTATCATTATGATGAGAGACGTAGTGACACATGGATCCCATTTCCTAGGCCCAATCATAAATTCCAAACCAAATTCCCATTTTCTTACATATGTTCTATATAAATGAATAAAATTTTACTATAACTATGTGTGGATTAATTCTAGCTTTAATAATATACATAGTGATGTTGGAATTTATTATCCCAGATTCAGTCGTAGTTTCAAAAAAATATCCTCTTCCATTTGTTTGATCTATATCTAAGTTGGGAGTTCCTTATAGAGAAATAAATGTGGCTTGATTCCCATTTATGTTAGGATACATAGCGATACATGGATCCCTTATCCTTGGACAAGCCAAAAACTCAAGAAAAAGTATACCCCTACCCTTATGTATGAGTTTGATCTATATAAATAATATCATTAGAACTATATGTGGATTGATTCTCATTCCAATGAGATATTTAGTGACACATGGATCCTGTATCCCAGGCCCATCCATGAATAATAAATAAATTAAACATTCCTCTCACATGAGTGATATATGTGCAAGGAATATCCTTAAACCAATGTGTGTCCTAATTCCAATTTTTTTGGGTTACATAGTTTCATCGTGTTCTCCAGGCACAACCATAAATTTAAATATAACTAATTTCATCTTTTACATTGATGTTTTTGTCTCCTTTTTCTCACTAAAAACTATATGTCAAGTTAAGTCCATCCCATTTTTGAATTTTATCCATTAAGAAGGAAAATCCCATGTGAATTGTTATGCACTCATCAACATGCATTACGAAAAAATGTCATCATCTCTATGAAATTTATTAGCATGATAATGAGATCAAAAAAAAGTATTGTAACAAGGGAGTTTCCCTACAAGAAAAAATTCCCATGTAACATTTTTTATCATGATATATGAGGCTTTATCTTATTATTTCATTAGGGTATTTATTTTGTACATAAGATAGAGCACTATGTTAAGAACAACCAAAGAGCTCCATCGAGTTCGAATTCTCACCAGCATTTGGAAATTCCCCTTTTAATAGAATACAATACAGATATAACTAGGAAAATCCTTATGAGAGACACATGGGTTCTATTACATTCCTCATGATAAGATGACAACCACCCAGTTATGGAAATCTAAAGTCTAAATGCTTCCATAATGATTTTTGAAAGTCATTTTTTTAATAAACGACACTTCATGTCTTCAAAAACTAATATTTACAAAAAAATTATTTATATATTGATAATTAATGTATATTACTCCAAGGTAAACTTCTATTTTGACTATACAAACTACACCCTCAATATGGTTCTATATGTGTTCCTCTGATATGGCATGTTAACCAGAGGCATCTGTGGCCTATAGGGAAGGTCCTTTAATCCTCATGCACCCTGACAACTTCATATTGAAACATTATTTTTGTATATATTCTATGGTATTACATTTTATACCTATTCCAGGAATCCAATTTGGATTCGAGAGCCTCGTGTTATGATTTAAAATGTCTTTCCCCATGTTTGAAAATGAGTCAGAACATTCTTGGTATGTGTGACCTGTTCATGTTATTATTCCCATATCATTGCTCCATACAACATGAAATTTACCTATGTACACACCTTCATGGGATTGGTTCCATAAAATATCTTCCCACATTGAATATAAATTCCATACATAGTGATGTAATTACCAAGGGGCTTGAATCCTTTTTGAATATTCATTCCACTAAGAATATACTTTATGGAAAAAATGTTTGAACCCTAAAAAATATCTATAGATATCAGTGATATGAAAATAAAACATCAAGGGATACTTCTATTTTGTCAATTCATACTATTCCCCCAACATGGATCTTTATATACACCCCTAACATTGCCTATTAACTAGAGGAATATATGTCTAGAGGATATGGTCCACCAATCGCTAAACACATTGATACCATTACAATGGGATCTATCCTTTTAACTTTGTCTTCATCCATCCCTGACATGTGTATCATTTCCATTATATACTGATTGAAACTTCTTGAATTTTGATTTAACAAAAACATAATCAAACTATTCTAGAATATTTAACATGATATATGTTAAAAACATAAGTGTTGTACCCATTTATTGTATATAAATTTGATGATCCATATGATTACTTTAACTATTACACATTGCATGACCCTGAAACATATGAAAAAACCTAAAAGCACCGTTATAATTATCAAAAATCACAAAATCATATCTTCTTCCTAGGCTAAAATCTTAGAACTCTAGAAAACTCTTGGAAAATAAAATTTAGTCATTTGGATGGTGAAGGTCACTCTAATTGGGAATCATTCCCATGAATTATATATATATACCCTTGATGTTTCCTATATTGATAGTGTCAATATTTATTAATTAATACCTGGTCTACCTAACATGCTCCATTGAATAAGCTACCTCAATACATCAGCCAAAGATATGAGAATATAAAATATAGAAACACTTGGTCAAAGCTATGTGTCCTTAAATCGAAACAACAACTTATCAAAGCGGCAGGACCTTAAAATACAATAAATATTATTAAAAAATTCATGAAAACAAACCACTAATGAAATGGGGCATAGAACCTGGGAAAATTAAAATTCAAAAGGGTAATTATGGACAAAATTTAAGTCTCTTATTGCTATACATGGACTTTTCATGTTCTAAGAAAATAATTCCCTAAAAATTAAAAATTCATAACAATTATTAGAAAAAACCCAAAATTGGAAATCTAAGAACGATCCAAAACCCTACCGACTAGTATTTCCTCGTGTAAATATTAGGAAAAAGTAAAGGTGAAAAAGGGGAAATGCATAAATCTTATGGGGGCTACCCTATAGTGCCATAAATAGTTAAGTTGTGTTTTCTAGGCACGATCCAAGAAAAATGTTAGATCATTTCTATAACACACTAACCCAAATCACCATTTTTGTTCTAAAAATGATTGTCATTCCAAATGGACCATATATAATGAGTTAGGGATGGTTTTTATACCCATATCTATCTATATTACATTCCTAGGAGTAATCCATCTGGTATACACACTTTGGAATTATGGGTGATGGAGATGTAGGGAAATGAAAATTATAGACAAAATGAGCCTTTTTGATTCATTGAAAAAATATAATAGAAACATCCATATGATGGAGTCTCTATTTGTTATTAGTTTTCTATCATAGGAGATGCTCCGTAAAAGCCTAAATCATGCTAAGGGATTGTTTTTACCCAATAATGACATGAAAATATTATTCTATCCTTCAGTTTTAATGTCTTGAACAAGGTTATGGCTATCAAACACAATAGATTCCCTTTCCATTTAGGTCATGGAATCCCCCATGAGTCTTTTATAATCCTCCAAATTTTCCCTAGCACTGTCCAACTCCCATTTGAGTCAAACAATACAAGAATTATCTTCATTATCAAGTATTTATTTCTTTAGTTCCATGGATGAATTATGGGAATCTTATTGAAGTGTCATAAACTAAAGTTTGGTAGGCTATGACTTTAGTTCTACTTAGTGACGGAATACCTAGGTTATTACTCCTTTCAACATGGATTGAATGATTTCCATTATGTTCGAACAAATGCCCTGATAATTGAACCCCCCCCCCCCCCCCCACTACCAAGGATCATAATGTAATTTGAAATATGATATAGGCATTTTTTAGTTCATCCCTAGGGGTGTCGCAGATCAGCTTCCAGAAACCCTTCTTGGAACGCTAATGATTTTTCTGGTAATAATCATTGATTTCATGGTGTAGATCGGGGTCACTCCTAGAAACCATAATATAATCTAGAATGAGGTCACATAGATAGACTGAGGTCCTTTACTTTGGGGTCATGGATGTGAGGACTTAATATTCAGTAGTTGGGACCTCCATTTACAGTAGTAATATTGAAAAAGATGTAGGAAATATATGTTAAGTTAGTAGTTATTGATTCAATGAATAAAACATATACCCACCCTTATTGATAGTTATATTTAATTCTGTGATGTGTGTCACTCCAATGGATGTAACCGCCTCGATATGTCTTACAATAGTTTCCATATTATCAGCGGTGATGGCGGCATCAACTATTGATGTAGCCTCGGTTGTAAGTACCACTAGAGATCATTAATCTCTTCTCATCACCTGGACACCTATCAGACATTTACTAACCTCTGTGGTGGAAGTCTCTTGGTATGTGTGAGGAGAAACCTCTAGTAGGGATAATCCACTTGGAATATATTTATGGTTGGCCTCCAGCCTCTCCAACTCCTGATTAGCCTCTTTGAGTTTGTATAATAGGGTGGGATTTCAATGTCCACCAAGATATCCTCCATGGTGTTTGAATAAATATAGAATGTAAAGGACACTGACAACATCCCTTCCATTTACATCTACCCCTATTCTAAAGGTACTTCTTTATCCACCAATGGACCCTCTGTTGCAAGAATTTCCTCCATCATAGGTGTAGACATTATGACAAAGTGAATTTGAGCATTTCATGGGGTAATTTTATTATAATTTTTGGGTTATTCATCAAACCAACTTGAAGTGTGCGGTACTATATTTAACAAACCATTATATTATTCTTTACATGTGTATAAACAGCAGCATGTATAATGAATAATAATGGATGAATAGAAACCTAACACTCATGTCAAGAAAATTATGTGTTTCCAGTGTTTTTTCCATCTAATATAATTTTATCCTAGATAATAAAGGGTCAAACATGTACATCATTCAGAAAAACACTAGTGAATAGAGTGTTATGAAAATCCTTCTTGTACCACCTTTAACATTATTGATTTTACAAGAGATAGTTTTCCTCCATGATATCCTCTTCAAGTTCATCTCCAAAGGTGGTCCTGGTTGTATACACAAGGGAGTTGATTAGTGATACAATTATTCTTTATTCTCATTAATTCTCCTCCTGTAAATAGAACATATATCTATATTATAGTATAGATTCCATAATTAAACATTAAAAATCCTAAATAAGTTATCTTACCTCCTCTGGTTCAACAAATGAATCTCAATCATCATCTATTTGATTGTATAATTCATTTACATTATTACTAACTATCCCAACAAGAGGAGTTCAATATATAAAGAATTTGATTTCTTTTAAAATATGTAAGAGCCTATGTGTGGCATCATTAGTCAATGATAATTGTATAATTCTAGAAAAAAAATTCATGAATGGTCGGAACCTAAAACGTGGGTTCCCCCACTATATTGAGAGAGTCATATGTGTTAAATATGGTTGTCATCCAACCCCAAAAAATCTAGAATGCACCTAAAAAATGAAAGGGGGATTCCCATTATGAATAAAAAGTAAGAACTAGGGGATTTTTTCTAATATCATCATGGACAAACACATCAACTCCCCAATTTATAATTTGTCCAAAAATAAAAAGTAATAATTCTAATGCTATTATTTGAGTCACAAAATGGGAGAATATACCCACATAGCCACATGGATATAAACACTACCAGATGAGTCTCTATCGTGATTTTTGGGATGCTGTCATATCCCTATTTTCATGCTCACCCTACTAAATCTAGGGCCAATATGTCCCAAAAAATCATATTTTATGGATTTGAGGGCATGTTGTTCGGTTCTTTCATGTAATTTTATGTTTTTTGTGGACTAAGAAAGTGTAAATCCAATAATCAAACATAATATATACCAAGGTAATATTATCTTTCTCTTTGAAATCCCTTACCATTCTCAATAACTTCTTGACTATGTATGGAACTCATCAGGCATCACCACATGTATTCCAAGGGGGAAGAACTCATCATACATGGACCTAAGGATAAAAACCCATGATATCTTGTTGATTTCCCAAAACCTAATTCCCACATCATCATGATTTCCATGAAAGGTTTCGGTTTGAGGAATTCAGTGGCTCATGGGATTAGGGGTCAACCAGATATTTTTATAGACATATGTTTTGGAAACCAATATATCTTATTGTGCTGCATCTCAAACTCAACACATTTTATCTAGACTCAGTAAGCCTACATCTACTCAACGTTTATGAATACCTCATAATGAAGGTACCAATATTCAATCGAACCCTTGGTTTGATAAATGATAGAGAAAAAAATATATAAGAGTAGTAGTGGATCTTATATTATATTAAAAGATTATTTTTGTATTAAGAAATCATGTTATGGTTGAGAACACAAGAAAAATAGTTAGTTCCTTCAGGGATATAAGTAGACTCTGCTGATATGTTCACACCACCCATGATGGTGCACTCAACGATATGAACTCAAGATAAAAGTATATAAATGAGGGATATCTATGTCAGTTAGTAGTCCATAACCATATAAGTGTTGAAAGTATAATGTTGATTACTCTTGATAAATATTCTTCATGATATTTAATAAGGTTAACATGAAGGGTTCTTATCAACTAGAGAACCCTTTCTCGACTTCAACAACCATAATCTTGATATGAACAACATCTTAAACATCTGAGAAAATGTTGAAAGAGTTGTATATTTTAAACCTAAAAATGGATTTATAAAATCTGTTAGCACAAAGAATCAAGAGTGATTAAGATTTTTAAATGAAATGAGGATGATATATGTTTGAATTAAACTTAGTAAAGAATTGAAAAATTCAAAACTTTCACCTAGTTGACCACACATGGATGGCCTCACTAGGGTTTACTTACTAAGTCCCTCTTACTAGGGTGGCCCCCTCACTGGGGTGGCCCCAGGAATTCCCCCTTTCTAGGGTGTCCTCACTATGGGGTAGCATAACATTTCACTAATTAATGTAATTAAGGAGACAATTTCAGGAGAGGGAAACATGATTGTGAGGTAAGATAATGAGTGTTACACCCCAATTTATAAGAAATTTGGTCGCATCACCTAACCCTATTAGCATGGCTCACCAAGAATGGACAATACTACTCATTAAGCTTAGAAATAATGGACCAACAAAACTATCCATCATAACTATCCCAAAAACCATATTGGGAATGTGTTGAATGTATTTCACAGTTTTTTGTACTAGGAAGATTAGTGAATTTAGTATATAATCCTCTTCATTAAAATCAAATCCCATTCTTAGGGGTAATTTTTTGACACTCCATTTTCAATACAAATAGGGATGTAAAGAGAAGGTATATGGTGACCTTGTTCACTATGTCTTCCTTGATGAGGGTTATATCTGATCACCTAGTCTTTTTCACCCATGTGTCTGGTGGTCACATAGTCTTCCTCACTTAGGTCTCCTTTGTTTCTTAGTTTTTACTGCATGTGTCACCTATATTCACCACCTTACTCAATTATGAATTATTTTCCCTGATCTTTATTTTTTCCTATAAATAAACTAATGTGTTCATTGAATAATAGAGGAATTACCCACTATTGTATGAAAGATAGAGACTCTCTATGATGCTTCGCTCGGGCCTCCAGTATTTCCCCCAGGTAGCTTATAGAATTTTTATTCCTAGGATATTTAACTTATGTAATAGTAAGGGGTAAACCAAGTCTCCTATTTAGTAATGTTTCCATTAATTACTCCCCCAAAACCACTATATTTCTATGGCCATGATATAGGACACACCAATGCATCCTTTTCGATCATACATTCCCTTATTAATGTTTTTTTTATTTTACTCTCTAAATGATGGTTTCCTCGGGATGTATGTGATCATGAATGACCCTAGTAAGGATGGACCCAACCCTAGAGGTAGTAGTGGGAATCTTCCCAACTAAATCAGTGGCACTTACTTCCCACATGCTTCCTGAAATGAGAAACTACATTGGAAACATCTTCACCTTCTTTTTTCTAATCAACATATTCATAATCCCAAATCCGAGATTTATAAATTGGAAAAAATATAGAATAGTGAATACCTCTTGAAGAAATACCCAATCCTTTCTTTTTATATAGCTCTCTCCTTATACCTACATATTTTATACCTTTTACTAACCTTGAAATAGGAAAAACTATGGAAATGATAATTCATCATGGAGTAAGATCTTAACTTTTGTAATAGTATTCCATATCCCTCTCTCCATATCCCCTCCCTCATCCATTAGCATATGGGGAGTGGAATCATCCTTGAGAATCTCCAATATGTAAGCCCTATTAAAATACAGTTATGTTTATATGCAATGTGACCAATCTTCTAATGTTCCTTATTTATCATAGAAAGTATAACTCATATAGGCTGAGGGAATTGATTCGATTGACTTACTAGATAAAGTACCTCCTTATAGGCCTCCTCTTTATGTGTAAGCCAAAAATACATCCAAAATGGAATATTCAATGTGTAAGACTCACTTTATTATGTTTTTTCATACCACTAAAAAAACATAAATATAGGTTTTATGACTCTAAACATCCTAGAATACATCCTTATTTTGTGAAATTACATTACATGGTACAGTCCGGTCACATTACCTTAAACTATGTCACTAAAACTAAATGGTTTTTGATTACTATTTTAGTGAAATATATAGGATGAATCTTTTAGGTTCAAACCTAATACCATTAATATTCTACCCACCTTCATTGGGCCCATGAAACCTATTGATTAGCTCTCAATCAAGACTTTTCTTATTAAAATCATGCCCCACCCAGATGGTTAAACACTTGTGTCCAATCATCTTATCCTTATTGGACAATATTCCATTCAGAATCTATCCTCAAATGTCTATATTACTTTAAATATTAACCCAATGTCATAGAGACATATTCCCTTTGAGGTATACCATAAAAGGGTTCTCATGTGTAAGTCTCACACCGACCATTTTTATGAACCTTCTTCTTAGACTTCCTTACTGTATGATTTTAAATAGAATGGATCAGTCCTTCCCACAGGACATTAAAATATATTTAGTTCCACATTAAGTAGCACTAAACTATGGGGGTTCCTATTCCTTTCATGAAGATACATAGGAATCTCCATCCTAAGAATGATCTTAAAATTAAAATAATCACTTCCTTCCAAGATGGATATAAACTATAGAGTGTGCACTTGTGTGAATTTAAACCATATAGACTTATTAATCATCATCATAAAGTAATAATATAATGAAGATAAATAAAATCTAATATATATTCATAACTTCATTGAGAGAGAACCACTAATACATAAATATGTTTACATCGATGTAATACATATGATACATGTGGGAATTCACATCAACGTATTCTAATAATTGATTATTACCATTTAAAGTAAACATGTACCATAATATATCCATAAGAAGAATTCGTGAATATGTCTTAAATCTATAAGAGAGTCCTGCAGTGGGAAATAATCCCCCCCATCAAGGATTCATGATCCTGAACTCCCATATTATCAACCATTGTGAGTTCTTAAGTGTCATTCACAAGAAACCCCAATGGATACATATCTTTGGAAAGAAGGTTTGATGTTCATTATACATATGAGAGTCATTGAGTGGTTCCGGTTCCCTGAATAAACCCCATTGGAAACCATCTACAATTTCAGTAATTCCCCATGTATGAACAACCACATTTTTGGGTTGAAACAACCATTCCCCCAGAACTTCTCCCTCAAGGAATGATATATCATTAAAACACCTATATAAACTACTTGAGGTGAGATATGGAATTCATATAGAATATTTTATCATATGACATGTGAGAAAAATAGTTTTACATGGAATTTTTGTTGGCTTTATTTATCCTTTTACCATCAATCAAGAGCATCAATAATAAATAATATGATCTCTCCAAACTTCCACCACATGATCTCCTAAGCGGGATTCATACCCTAGATAAAATGAAGAACTATAAAAATTCATCATATATAACGATCCTCCACTAAAATATTTATCCAAATCCAAATATAAGTCTATGTGAAACTCCATGAAATTTCATTTTCCACATCTTTCAAAACAAAATTTTTATAATTCCTTGTTCTTAAAGTATAAACTAAAACAATTATAATCATAGAGAAACCTCACTCATCTCTACCATAGAATATTCAAACATCTACTGAAGAATATATATTTTAATATATTATGGTTAGTAAAGACAAAGAATAATTTCCCAAGAAATTATTTTCTCTATATAATCATCTCAGACACCATCAATACCAACTCAATATCATAATTAAATAAATGTGTTCATAAGGTTCAAACTTCTTATATGTGTAATATATTTTCTTTATTCATTATCAATAAACACCCCAAGACAAAAGTAGTCATAGTATACCTTAAATATAACTCCTCCCTTGAGTAAAAATAGTATAGATTCACTATTCAACTTGTCCATCAAGCACTCAAATAATAGGAGACACTAAAACAACCAAATGAAAGCATATATTTTTTTGATCAATGTGGAAAAGGATGGTGAACTATAAAAGAAATATAAAAAAAAAATTAGTAATATATAGCTAGACCAGGATGACTATAAACCCCATATACATTCTTCAAAACCTCACAATAAACTACTGCCACAATCTTAGATGGTTTCACAATTATTCCATGTTGATAAATGAAATCTAGAAAAAAAGTAACATCCCATGCCCATAAAATATACCTTTAAATCCTTATACATAAATAATATCAAGAAAGGGGTTTCAAAACCATCAATAAATTATGAGTTTGGTCTTCCTTTTTTCATAATTAAATCAATATATAAACCTTAAATACCAGGAAAAATAAATAAATATTGGGACTAAACACCCAATTCATCATTCCCATAAACACCACTGGTGCATTGGTGGATCAAAAAGAAATTTTGAATGAATTGAAATTTATATAGAAACTTTTTAATTTGGTCTAATATATATCCTTCTCCTCCACCCTAATCTAATGATTCCCCAATCCTAAATATATCTTTAAAACCTAACTAGATTATTTTGTCAAATCAAATAAATCATCAATTCTTGACAAAGGATACTGATTATTCACATTCACCTGATTCATACATCGACAATCGATCAATAACCTCATTTTTTATAATTCATAGTAAATAGCATTGAGGAACCTCTTAGAGGCATGTTAAGTAAGATAAATCCCACATTCAATATTTTATTGATTTGAATATGAAATTCTTAAATCTTAGTGGGATCCATATTATATGAAACTATTAATATCAAAACAAGGATAGAGAATATTAATATATTAAGATAAATCTCCAACCTTAGTGTAAAACTCATAATGTCCTCAAGGAATAATTCAAACCAATTATCATCACTCTGTGAAAATCTTTCACTACTATTATATATGAAAATTTTATCAATCCCATATCTTGAGAAGTAATTCATTATGATTTTTCATGATTTAATCAATTACTTCAATCCCTCACACCAACATGCACTACATTATCTCCATCCATACTAATTTATGTTTCCATGCTTAGAGAAAAATTAATAAAAGATCACATGAAATGTAATCAATTAATTCAAATAATGAACTCTTGTTTTTGTATATTCAACAAGATGATGTTCCACGTAATTGGATTTCCTTTAATATCAAACCGATATCCATGGAATAAAATATCTAACATTAATTTATCCCCTACTATACTAAACAACTTAAGTGGTTAGTGAAGACTATTAATAGATATCTCTAACCATTTAACTATATTTATATAATAAAATAATATAATAAACCTAAATAAAATAAAATATAGTAAATATAATAGAAGATACATATTATACTTTTCACCCTCTCAAGTCCTCCTAGTTCATCAACCTGAATAATATAATGTTGACTATGACCACAACTCAATCTATACCTTTCTATAATTATTGAATACCTTTGACATACCTATAATCATTATTATATCATAGATGGTGATTAATATTCACAGGTTAACCTCTAATACATACACCTTAAATTAATGTTCTATTTGGTTGTTGATGTTATGTCTGAGGGGGTATCCTATCCATAATCATATTAAAATTTGGACTATTTTGACCTCCATGTTAAAATGAGAACATAATATATTAATGTATTCTTCCTCAAAATAAATAAAAATCCAATCACTATATATTTTAAGGGGTTTGAACTACCAACTCTTGTGAATCATGAATAAGTTGTCTTACATCAATAAAATGATTTCCCTAAGATCAATGATATACTCTATCAAAATATAATGAATTCCATGTTTGGTCATTCACTATTACACACCACTATATTAATCTATTACAAGGTCTTATAAATAATCCCTTCCTTCTTAAAAACCTCAATATACATCTTTAAAGTTATATTATGAACCATATATTGAATATCGTGTCAACGCTTTCTATCAACGTGATGAGATCTTTACACCATTTACTCTAATGATGGATATCTCGTGTTGAATTGATAATATCCCTTATCTTTACTCTGGAATAATAATATTAATCAATAATTCCTCTCAAAACTAATCCAAAAAATATCATCCATTGTAATTTAGATACATTAAAATCACCATGAAATAGGATCCACCACTGTCGTATATCCCCACACAATACAATTACCATTAGTTTAATATAGTGATCCTCAAATACATAAATAAGATGAAATTATATCTATACATTCTATAATTATTGATTAATTTCCATATCAAAAATAGAATCTTTATACATTGGTATGTTATATCAGTGGGAATCCAATAAATTAACTCACCACACATTTTAAACTAATATTCCCACGTTCAGATAAATAATAAAATTTCATATCAATCTGATTAATGAAAATTTATTCTTTTGGCTTGGTTAGACTATTATGGATGGCATTTGAAAGGTCTGGAATGTGTTAGGTAGTGTTTTCATGAGTTTAAATGTTTTTTTGTGGGATCTTTGTTATGTTTAAGGGATATGTTTGGAGTAAAATAGGTTTTAAGAGGAAAATATGGTAGACTATTATAGTTGTATTATTGTAATTTGGTTGTTTAATACAAATTTTATATAAAACCATATAATGATGTTTAGGAAGTGGGGTGTTGTTAAGGGTAGTTTGGAGGTCAACCTAGGTTAACAGGAGTTAGTGGAAAACAATTTGTCTCCAGTATAGTCTTGGAGACTATATAGGGCGTTCATACTTGGGTTTTAAGTATGTAAACAATAAACTATATCCAATACAGTCATAATGACCATTTAGAGTGATCGTACATTTTTTTATGTGTCCTAGAAATAAATTTTTTAACATTAAACACCCTCTTTAATTTCTAATTTCAACCTCAACTCATTAAAAGGGTTTCATGAGTAATTTTTTTGGGGTTTTGGTTAATTTTCCTCCCCTCCAAACCATAAGGATCTAAGGTGAGTATCCTCTATCACATTCTCTTCATTTTATTCTTGAATAACCTTCTTATTATTGATGGATCTAGGGATTTATGCATGGGTGCTTCGCCGAGTCATCCCAAACACTATTTAATGATATAGACTTGATTTCAAAGGACTAGAGGAGGGATTGATTTGGATTCTGATTTTTTTAGTAAGTATTTATTACAATTGAAATCTAGATGAGTATTTATTTATTTTTCCCTCATTGGGTTGGATTTTGTAAATATGTAATTTTTAGAATTTGGGAGATTTTACAATGATGGTTTAATAAGGGGTTTATATACTGGGGATATATATATAATTATAAAATAAATAGAAGGTAAGTGTATTTTTGTAGTCAAAATTATTTAATGAATTTTCATAGCATTCATATTTTCCATTAAATAAATATTTTAAATTAACTTGAAATGGTTTTATAAATTTATTTATATATATTATGATACTTGGTTTTTGTCTATTACATACCATTACATAATTTTTGGTGATTTTACCCATTGATTTTAGCATCCTTTGATTTAAACGCATTATGTTTTTTTTTTGTGTTTCTAGAGATTTTTTAGGCTTTTCGATCTGTGAAAAGGTAGTGCATAGTTTGAAAAACAATGTACCCAAACCTGAATCCTTTTTAATATCAAAGGTAGGGGTGCATGGTCAGAGAATTGTTGGAAAAACCATCCACCCAACCCATTCAACCTTCTTATAGAGGGGCACATAGTTTTTCACATAGTTAAAAAAACCCTACAGCTCAACCACGCAACTTTTCCAGAAATCTAGAAGGAGATGCAAGGTTATCATACATTTATCACGAACCCTGAATTCAACCCTAAGAAACCATGTGAAACAATTTTAATACCCTAAAAATATTAATTAAAATCCAGAGACCACCCATTTTAACACTAAAATTCTACCACTCGAACCTAATTTAATCTGTTCGGTTTTGGGATCCCCCTAGAGGTTTTTTGGCCCTCAAAACCTCATCTCCCGGTGGATTGAATTATTGATAAAAATGATGATCCTCTTCTGGTAATTTATTCTACTTTAATCCTCTAATATCTCTTCTTATTTTTATTTTTTATTCATAGATTTTATGATGGACCTTTGTTCCATCGGATAATGGTTGGTTGATGTGTCATTTTTGGATATGGGATCTCTTATCACTTTTATTGAGATCCCATGTTCTAGATCTAGTGAACTCCATTAGTGGTGACACATATAAAATCCATTGTGGTTGGATTCTTAATTTTCAAAGATGGTGTTTCTATGTTTTTCATTCATTTTTAAGTCATTTTTTACTAGTAATTTATAGACATATGCCTCCTTCTAACACATGTTACACAATTTTTTATCTGAAAATTGCCTTGTGAAATCCTTCTTCATCCTATTTTAAATAAATTTAACATTCCATGGTTTCCTTATCATGGTTTTATAAATTTATGAATGATATGTTTATTTTATCTACCATTCAATGATTTTCCATGGTTACCTTGTGAAAAGTGAGGGTTTGTGCTTGGTGTGGATTTTTAAAGTGAAATAATTTGACTTCTATGAAATGGGTTTAAATATGTGATTATTTATATATAGTTTCATTTTCTTGAAATTTTGAAATGACCAAGATACCACAATGAATTATTTTACCATCTGTTTCAAATTTATTTTTATAGGTTATTTGAAATTTATTATTTATTCACATAGAAAGAGGGAGTAAACCCATATTTGTAAGTAACCTTGTGAATTTTAAAATTGTTAAAATTCCTTGAGATCCATTAAGATATTTTGAATGAAATAATTATTTTAAAATATTATTGAGAATTATGATGAGGGTTTTGAAAGGAATCGAGTATATTAATTCTTGTTAAAGGATGAATTTAAGAATTTTTTTGAATTTAATTAACTATTTTTTATTACCTATTTGACACTTTACTATAATCCTCTCTTGTAATAATAACTTAATGTGTCTTTATTATTTCTTATAATTTCCATTTGGGAGTGATGAAAAATGGACTATTTAATTTTAAGGATCTCGAGGGTGAGGATGAGATGTGATTTGAGGGAACCTTCCCATGCTTAAGATGTTTAGTGTATGAGCCCATGATTGATATTGATATGGATCCATATTATGATCCTCACAACTTTATTATCTCACCCACCTATTTTGAAATTTCATGGTAACCATGGTTGATATACAAGATGACCTAGATATTTGCTTTGATATAAGGATCACATATAGAAAACCTACTTTTATTACATAGTTTGTACATCATTTTTAAGATAAAAAACATAATATCAATACAAAAACAAGATCCAAAGGTTTGGTTTCTTGGGAAAATTAGGGACAAAAATAACTTTAACAATAAAAAATTACATTTATTAAAAAAAATTATTATTTATCCATGTAAATCTCATGTTATCCTTAGTATGTGTGGTCACCTGAGGATGGGATATACATCAAATAAAGGGGTGAGGTAAAATCCTAGAAAGAAGATAAATATACATATGAATAAATATAAAATGAGTGATAATAATAATCATAATCACAAAAACAAATAATAGTATTTTCATAATAATCATAAGAGGAAGCATTAGATAAAGGCATTGAATGATGTAATGCATAAAAATGAAACAATATTTCTTAGTGGTCAAATACCGCCCATAGTTGTGAAATAATATACCATCATTTTCATGAATAACATATGTTAATAACCCTAAAATCATAATTGTGAACAAATCATGCATATGTTTCGTGCATATTTTACATTATCTCATGAGATACATCACATTACCCAATGAATTGGAGTGTTATATAATTTCAAGAACACCTATCACGTCATAACATTAACATAATCATGTATCTCACATAGAGCGTATATCAATCAACGTTATGAAGTAACCCATGTAAAATAATGTTTTTCATATGGATCTCATTTATCATGGATAAAAAAGGAGATCCTGAATGAAAATGGAAAAACATATTTGGTATAAGATTCATCATTCTTAAGTGAGGAATAAACAACTAAAGAAAAGACAAAATGTGTTTTGGAAAGAAGTGTTCTTTTCTGAAAATATTTTTATTTGTAATAAAATAATATTTGAGACATGTATATCAAATAAAATAAAATTTAATGAAAATGAAATTATATTTTCAGAATATTAAAAGAATATCCACACTAAAATTTTTCATGAAAGAGGAATAACCTAATGAAAATGATTTGGGTTCGAGAATACCCCTACCGTATGCCCAAATGATTTCATCACTTTTATATCCTATATTAAAAAATTAAATTTAATAATTAATAAATATAGATCCTATTATTCCTCTAATTTATTTATTATAATTTTATTAATTTCATTTATGACCATTTTGATGAGTTATAGTGTTCAATTTCATTATTCTGGGAGTATTAATTTTCTTCGTTTTCAGGATCAATTCACATATATACAAGTATGGAACTTCATGTAAAACTAAATAATTATTGTAACACCCCGAGCTTCCACGATACGCTTCTCATTCAACAATGCAATAGCTTGCATTTTACGCAAGTTCGAGTTCTAACACACCGCGACTAATCAAAGTAGCCGTTATGAATAGTAATACCCACTTTTTAAAATTATAGAAATTTTATATTTCAAAATGGAATTAATTTTTTTATTCCTAATATTTAAATTAGCCTATGTTGAATTTTTTGTAATTTTCTGAGAACTTCCAAATTTTTATGAATAGTGAAAAATACTTAAAAACAACTTTTCTAATCAAAATAATTTATAGTGATAAATTATAATATTTAGTGGTTTTAAAGTATAATTAGAATATATTTTTTCCATTTTATCCAATTGTTGTAATTAGAATTAATTTAACATTGAAATTGGACATAAACAATTACCAATCTTTTGATATAAATTATTTCTTAAAAACGCGTTATTTGTTGTGACAACGGGAATTATTTATAAAATTAATTAATGAAACTTATATGTTTGGAATTTCATAAAATAGACATCATTTTTGAATTCGGAATATCAATTATAGCGTAGGGTGAAATTTTGGACTTGTTCTGAAAAACTTCAATTTTTGATGAATAGTGAAACCACTAAGTGGTAGTTAAATAACTGATTTTTCGTTTAAATGAAATATTACCACTTATGTGATTTGATTTTCAAAAATCCGACATAAATGGTTGTCAATAAGAAGTAAAATGTGGTTCAATGAGATTAAAATAATTTTTTGGTGAATAGTAACTTTTAAGTTCTTAATCACGATTGGAGGTAATTAGTAAAGTTTAAGGTAAAAATAATGTTTTAATAATATGAGATGAGATTGACACATGTCCTACCCTCATTGTATGTGCCATGGACGACCAATACAATCCATTGGTCAACTTGGGGACCTCATGGAGCCACTTTAGTTGGAAAATGACATAAATACCTTTTATTTAATGTTAAAGTAAAAAATGACACAAACATGAAATGTTTTACTAAAACAATTTTTACATGGGGTTATACAAGTCATATTTTTGACTATAAATAGTCATTGGAAAGATAAAAAGATTTCATACATCATAGTATTTTGTTAATAATTTTTAGACATTAAATAAATTAAATTATTTATGACATCATGATGATGCAGCGATGACCTCATTATTTAACGATTTAAATAAAATGAGAAGATAATGAAAAATCCAAGGCTTACACTTGTCCAAAGCCTATTGGATGAGGCGATTTCGAACCCTTATCACCTTAGCCTCGAATTATATAAGTGTGGGACCTCTAAAATCCGAAACTCATTTTATAAAAAAGTGACTTTTCTTTACTTTCCAAGAGTGCCCCTCCTCTCCACTTATAAAGGCCCCCACCTCTACCACCTCATTCACACTTTCAAGCCATTTCGCTCGGCCAAAATCTGCCCAAATACTCTCCCAACTTCCCTCCCTAACTCCTATAAGCCTCACTTTGGGCAGAATACTTCCCAAGGAAGCCTTTGGCTCAAATCAAAAGAGTTACCCGATTTAAAGGTAATGTCTTCTCTTATGTTATTTTGTTTTATTTTTCTTCTCCAACCCCATAAAATCTTTTTATTCATTTATTTTGTAACAAAACCAGTATCCTCAATATACTAGGATTTTTTTATAAGAAGTATTCGAGCTACACTTAAACACACCTACATCTAATGGTTAAAGAACATACGGTTTCTGTGGATGGGGAATTTCTACCTCACGAAACGATGATTGTTCAACATTCATATAACACCTTCAAAGGTGGACATTAAGATGTCACTATATTTATATATGATATATAATATGTTTATGTTTTACTTATGCTTCTGTATTTCTCATTTATGGCATACTTTATGATTTCCATTATGGCTAAACGCGGTAATTTCATTTTAGGAAGTGCGGACTACCGCCCCCTCAAAGTGATTTGAATCGTTAATGCCATATGTGGGATGTATAAAGGATGGAGTAAATGGTATAATACATTATATTATACTATAATTATATTATACATTTATATCATTATGATTTTATTCCATTAAATACGAAATAGAAATGAAAGTAGCGTTCATGCGTATGTACGGCTTACCGTCTCCATGAACGGTGCATTTCATTTCTTACCTCTAAATGTTACGTAATATTATAAATGAATGTATATACTGTATATATATGATATATATGATATCTAAATCATGAATATAATTCTGGATATAATGGATATTTCACCGCATGAACAACTTGTAATTATAAGAAGTTAATTTTTGACTCAAGTACCTAAGATCGACAAAACGACCGTTATTAACTTAAATAATTACAGAATGTTCATATCATTGTAATAAGTGATATAAAAAGGATAATGAAATTGAAAATGGTTCTTAATAAGGTATATATTAACTCTAGTTTATTATTCAGGAGGTTAAATAACGGTTGAGTCAAGTCAGACATGAGGTAAGGGAATTTCTTAACCCAACATCCATTCTTTGGGTTAATCTCCTACTTTTAAATTATGTCATGATATTATTATGTCTTATTTTGTATTTTTAATTTCTTTATGTGTACCTATAGTGAATACACATAATAGATCTATTTTATTTTAAAAAGGATATTTTTAAGGACTTCGTCTCAATCTCCTTTCATTGAGGCATATTTGGTTTTATACACAACTTTCTTTTATACGGTGTATAAACCCCTTTGACTTTTATGTTTATTCAAAAGGAATCTTTTTTATCCGAAGTTTTTTACTAAACAACTAAAAGGGAATGTTTTTCATTCTGTACATATGTGGCAACAACGAATTCTCCGCCGCCGTGACCATTATTTGAGTTTCGGCTTCCTCTACAAGCCATCACTTTTTTTAATGAAAAATAAATTCAATGTTTTAACTTTCTTTTATTTTGGTATTGAAAATGGTTTTGAAAGCGTTTTTATTATATCAATGTGTTTTATTGATATCTTGTGATTGAAATGTGTAAATGTTATGTTTCCTTTATGCATGTTTTATGTGATACGATTATGTTATGGTTTATGATATGTTTAAACCTATTCATATGAGGAATGCATTGTACTTGATAAGTGACGGGTGTAGCCCGCTATAGCTCCTCGATGCATCGGTAGGTCTCATGAGACAACTAGACGTGGAATTGGCCGAGGCCCTTTCCCAATTTGATTTATGGTTTTGGCTGAGGCCTTAATCATTTTAGACGTCTTGGCCGAGGCCTTGACAAAATGTTTCAGAATGTCTGGCATTATACATTCCCTCATTATGAAAGTGGTTATTGATATTTCATGTGATTAGTCGTCTAGTAGAATATCAATGTGAGTAAGTAATGGCATTATTTTATTTTACTTTTTCCATATTATGCTGAATTTCAAGTTCAATAAGGCTTTTGTTTTAGTTATACATTGCCTTAAATGTGTATGTTTATTTATGAAAGCTTCCGCAATATTGTTATCCTTACTGAGCATCTGAGCTCACCCCTTTCAATGTTTTATTATTTTCCAGGATGTGAAGAAGTATTTTATGAATGACCTGCAGGGATAGTCAGAAGAGGATATGAGTGTGGACCATGAAGACTTTGTTATTAGTTTTTCACTTTATGGTGTAATGTAAGACTTATGAATGTATCTAGTGTTTCCAAGGCTACTAAACTAATCGGTCTTTCGAGACTTGATCTTTTGTGATCATGCCAATGTTACGAAGTAATGCACCGAATCTAGGTAGCTGGGGTCGGGGTGTTACAGTTGGTATCAAAGGCAGTTTAGTACTAACCTAGGAATCTAGATTTATATAAACTCTGATTAGAGCACATAGCCCGAAAATAGACTTTAAGGATTAGTATAGAAGAACTTACTAGAATTTTGGTATTATAGAGATTTTGTGAGTTTTTCGAGCAATACATCCCTGTCTGGATACGAGCAGGTAGAGGCGGCTCTGGCACAGATGTACCTAGGGGTAAACCCCGAAAACACCACTTTGAGCTAGACTCGAACGAGAACTGGTGCACGACAACGGGCATTGCCGCACTCTTGGTTACGACACTCCCGGGGGATATGCTTAGGATAATTCCCATTTTCTTTACAAACCACTATGAAGGGTTATGATTATATACTTCCTCAAAGAAAACATTCCTTTTTATGATTATGGATTATGTCCATAAATATTTCAATTTAAGTAAATTGTTTTACAAATATGGAATTATGTATTTTAATTCATAAACTAATCTAGTTTATGCCATTGTTTAGAAATGGCGCCTAGTGGAAGGAATGGAAACCATATCAATGCACGCACTCCGTGTAGGGATTTCCCTCCTGCTCAAGATAATTATTTTGGATCTGGAGATACAACTGGTGCTGATCAACTTATTACCATACTGGGACAACTCACTTAGGTTATGAATAATAACCTTACTCGTATGGAGCACCCTGATCCACAACGTGGAGGATCAATGTTAGACCGCTTCATGAGGCAACAACCACCAACATTTAATGGGGGTACAAATCCGTTAGTAGCTGAGCAATGGATAAACTCCTTAGAGAAAATATTCCACGCCTTGGGGAGTAGCGAAAGGGAGAAGGTTATCATGGAAGTTTACCGCCTCACTGGAGATGCCGATCAATGGTGGTCATTGATTCAAAATACAAAGGATGATGATGACGTATCGAATATGGAATGGAGGGAGTTCAAAGAGCTTTTCTTAGAAAAATACTTTCCTCATGACCATCGAGCATATATGGAAAGGAAATTTCTGAGTCTGAGACAAAAGGAGGATGAGAATGTCGCAAAGTATGAGGCCAACTTTACAAGGTTAGCGAGGCATGCTGAAGATTATATACATAACCCAAGAAGTAAGATTGATCGTTTATTTTATGGGTTAAAACCATTTCTCCGTCGAGCATTAGTCTCACAAACCTTCTCGTCATACGAAGATATTGTCTCATGTGCTATCAAGACAGAAAAGGAATTCTCTAAGTCTTATGACAACAAAGTAAAGCAAGAGAAGAAGAGAACGGTGGAACAAGAGACAGATAAAGGGAAAAAGGGAAAGAAGTATTTTCCATTATGTGATAATTGTGGGAAGAATCACCCTGGTACTTGCCTAAAAGGAATGGGAGTTTGTTATAAATGTGGAGAAAAAGGTCACCAGGCGCGTGATTGCAAGGGAAAGAAAGAGGTTATCAATGTTGAATGCTACAATTGTAGGGAAATGGGGAATTATGCAAATGAATTTCCTAAGCGTCAGGGAAAATTACCTCAGAAAAGGCCAAGGGATCAAGGACAATCTTATGTTGTTACTACAGTTGAAGCGGAATAATTAATGTATTGGTGCTTTTGGACTCATGGATTATATTTTGGTTATTAGAATAATGTGATATACATATATGGATTATACTGCAGTACTTGTTAATTTCTGTAAGGTTTTAATATGATGAAGGTAATTATATTTTTAGTATGTGACAATAAGAGAAACATTACTTTTTGGGGGGAATCTGATAAATTTATTTTGGAATTAACAGACCTTTTAGAGAAAGTCTGGACAGAGGTATTTTGGATAACTATAAAGGTTGGAGTGGATTAAGTTGAACCTTGGATAGTAAATTTAAGGTTAAAAAATTTCTGAAGATTATTTTTGGAATACTATAGTTTTAGGAAAAGGACAACCTGCAGGGTGGGGCATAAACCGTCACGTCGGACAAAGCTGCAGGAATCGAACCCACAACCATAGTGCGACAGGACTTTATTTCCTTCCACTAGCCTACAGGAAGTCCCTGGTTATTACAAAATAATTTTACTAATCTAAATGGTATGTGTTAACATTTGGAACCTTATACAATTAGGATAAGTATAATATTCTTGAGTTCTATTATCTTTTTGAGTGAAAGATGAGTTGAAGGTTGAAACTCTATTTGTCAAGCATAAATATATATATACCTATCTCTTATTCAATGAATAAATTAATTCTTACACTTTAGTAAAGGGATATTAAAACAAAAAAATGTGTTATCCTAATACCTTATGTCTTGTTGAACTGATGATATTTTAAATCAACATACATTGAAGGGTTTGAGGCCCTCAATTTGACAGTTCATTGTGATTGATGACCTCAATCACTCCCTACAAATATTTACGTTTTTCCACCAATTATATGTCTCTAATTTCCACCAAGGTTCTCCTAATTGAGATCATAATTGGGTGGTGACTCTTTCATTTCCCTTTCCCTCTTATTAAGGATAAATTTTATTAATCTTATTTCCGGTGTGGGTTTTCCACAAAGGTATTTTCTATTTTCAACCTTTTATTTTCAAAGAAAAATTTCAAATTGTGAGGATTCAATTTATTGAAGGAGTGGAGAATGTAACACCACGAGCTTCCACGATACGCTTCTTATTCAACAATGCAATAGCTTGCATTTTACGCAAGTTCGAGTTCTAACACACCGCGACTAATCAAAGTAGCCATTATGAATACTAATACCCACTTTTTAAAATTATAGAAATTTTATATTTCAAAATGGAATTCATTTTTTTATTCCTAATATTTAAATTAGCCTATGTTGAATTTTTTGTAATTTTCTGAGAACTTCCAAATTTTTATGAATAGTGAAAAATACTTAAAAACAACTTTTTTAATCAAAATAATTTATAGTGATAAATTTTACTATTTAGTGGTTTTAAAGTATAATTAGAATATATTTTTACCATTTTATCCAATGGTTGTCATTAGAATTAATTTAACATTGAAATTGGACATAAACAATTACCAATCTTTTGATATAAATTATTTCTTAAAAACACGCTATTTGTTGTGACAGTGGGAATTATTTATAAAATTAATTAATGAAACTTATATGTTTGGAATTTAATAAAATAGGCATCATTTTTGAATTTGGAATATCAATTATAGCTTAGGGTGAAATTTTGGACTTGTTCTGAAAAACTTCAATTTTTGATGAATAGTGAAACCACTAAGTGGTAGTTAATTAACTGATTTTTCGTTTAAATGAAATATTACCACTTCTGTGATTTGATTTTCAAAAATCCGACATACATGGTATTCAATAAGAAGTAAAATTTGGTTCAATGAGATTAAAATAATTTTTTGGTGAATATTAACTTTTAAGTTCTTAATCGCGATTGGAGGTAATTAGTGTAGTTTAAGATAAAACTAATGTTTTAATAATATGAGATGAGCTTGAAACATGTCCTACCCTCATTGGATATGCCATTTCCGACCAAGAAAATCCATGGGTCAACTTGGGGACCCCATGGAGCCACTTTAGTTGGAAAATGACATAAATACCTTTTATTTAATGTTAAAGTAAAAAATGACACAAACATGAAATGTTTTACTAAAACAATTTTTACATGGGGTTATACAAGTCATATTTTTGACTATAAATAGTCATTGGAAGGATAAAAATATTTCATACATCATAGTATTTTGTTTATAATTTTTAGACATTAAATAAACTAAATTATTTATGACATCATGATGATGCAGCGATGACCTCATTATTTAACGATTTAAATAAAATGAGAAGATAATGCAAAATCCAAGGATTACACTTGTCCAAAGCCTATTGGATGAGGATATTTCGACCCCTTATCACCTTATCCTTGAATTATATATGTATGGGACCTATAAAATCCGAAACTCATTTTTTAATAAAGTGACTTTTCTTTACTTTCCAAGAGTGCCCCTCCTCTCCACTTATAAAAGGCCCTCACCTCTACCACCTCATTCACACTTTCAAGCCATTTGGATCGGCCAAACTCTGCCCAAATACTCTCCCAACTTCCCTCCCTTACTCCTAGAAGCCTCACTTTGGGCAGAATACTTCCCAAGGAAGCCTTTGGCTCAAATCAAAAGAGTTACCCGATTTAAAGGTAATGTCTTCTCTTATGTTATTTTGTTTTATTTTTCTTCTCCAACCCCATAAACTCTTTTTATTCATTTCTTTGGTAACAACACCAATATCCTAAATATACTAGTATGTTTTTATAAGAAATATTCTAGCTAAACTTACACACACCCACATCTAATGGTTAAAGAACATACGGTTTCTGTGGATGGGGAATTTCTACCTCACGAAACGATGATTGTTCAACATTCATATAACACCTTCAAAGGTGGCAATTAAGATGTCACTATATTTATATATGATATATAATATGTTTATGTTTTACTTATGCTTCGGTATTTCTCATTTATGGCATACTTTATGATTTCCATTATGGGTAAACGCGATAATTTGATTTTAGGAAGTGCGGACTACTGCCCCCTCAAAGTGATTTGAACCGTTAATGCCATATATGGGATGTATAAAGGATGTAGTAAATGGTATTATACAATATATTATACTGGAATTATATTATACATTTATATCATTATTATTTCATTCCATTAAATATGAAATAGAAATGAAAGTAGTGTTCATGCATACGTACGGCTTACCGTCTCCATGAACGGTGCATTTCATTTCTTACCTCTAGATGTTACGTAATATTATAAATGAATGTATATAATGTATATATATGATATATATGATATCTAAATCATGAATATCATTCTGGATATAATGGATATTTCACTTCATGAACAACTTGTAATTATAAGAAGTTTATTTTTGACTCAAGTACCTAAGATCGACAAAACGACCGTTATTAACTTAAATAATTACAGAATGTTCATATCATTGTAATAAGTGATATAAAAAGGATAATGAAATTGAAAATGGTTCTTAATAAGGTATATATTAACTCTAGTTTATTATTCAGTAGGTTAAAGAATGGTTGAGTCAAGTCAGACATGAGGTAAGGGAATTTCTTAACCCAACTTCCATTCTTTGGGTTAATCTCCTACTTTTAAATTATGTCATGATATTATTATGTCTTATTTTGTATTTTTACTTTATTTATGTGTACCTATAGTGAATTCAAATAATAGATCTATTTTATTTTAAAAATGATATTTTTAAGGACTTCGTCTCAATCTCCTTTCATTGAGGCATATTTGGTTTTATACACAACTTTCTTTTATAAGGTGTATAAACCCCTTTGACTTTTATGTTTATTCAAAAGGAATCTTTTTTATCCGAAGTGTTTTACTAAATGAAAAAAAGGGAATGTTTTTCTTTCCGTACATATGCGGCGACAACAACTTCTCCGCCGCCATGACCATTATTTGAGTTTCGGCTTCCTCTACAAGCCATCACTTTTTTTTAATGAAAAATAAATACAATGTTTTAACTTTCTTTTATTTTGGTATTGAAAATGGTTTTGAAAGCGTTTTTATTATATCAATGTGTTTTATTGATATCTTGTGACTGAAATGTTTAAATGTTATTTTTCCTTTATGCATGTTTTATGTGATACGATTATGTTATGGTTTATGATATGTTTAAACCTATTAATATGAGGAATGCATTGGACTTGATAAGTGACGGGTGGAGCCCGCAATAGATCCTCGATGCATCGGTAGGTCTCATGAGACAACTAGACGTGGAATTGGCCGAGGCCCTTTCCCAATTTGATTTATGGTTTTGGCTGAGGCCTTAATCATTTTAGACGTCTTGGACGAGGCCTTGAAAAAATGTTTAAGAATGTCTGGCATTATATATTCCCTCATTATGAAAGTGGTTATTTATATTTCATGTGATTATTCGTCTAGTAGAATATCAATGTGAGTAAGTAATGGCATTATTTTATTTTACTTTTTCCATATTATGCTGAAGTTCAAGTTCAATAAGGCTTTTGTTTTAGTTATACATTGACTTAAATTTTTATGTTTATTTATGAATGCTTCCGCAATATTGTTATCCTTACTGAGCATCTGACCTCACCCCTTTAAATGTTTTAATATTTTCCAGGATGTGAAAAAGTATTTTATGAATGAACTGCAGGGATAGTCAGAAGAGGATATGAGTGTGGACCATGAAGACTTTGTTATTAGATTTTCACTTTATGGTGTAATGTAAGACTTATGAATTTATCTAGTGTTTTCAAATCTACTAAACTAATCGGTCTTTCGAGACTTGATCTTTTGTGATCATGCCAATGTTACGAAGTAATGCACCGACTCTGGGTAGCTGGGGTCGGGGTGTTACAATTATGAAAAATTGAAATTATATTTTATTAATGAAATTATATATGTTTAAATTTTCATATATATCATTTGGTTATATTTTATGAGGATGAATCATTAGATAAAATGTTGATGAAATTTTTTTAATTTATTTTGGTGATTTTTTACAACCATTACAAAATTGCATAATTTTATTTAATATGATTCATATATATTGGTTATAGTACATGATGAAACTTATAGTATGTATATTAAAATATTATTAAACTGTAATAATGGTTTTATGGCCAGCCTTGAAGGTGGAAACGAAAACTTTTTGTCCACGAAAGAGGTGAATCGACACATCAGAGGCGATGTCTCCATTTTAGTATAAAAGTAAGAGAGAAGAGATTTTGTGATGGATTATTCCATTAAAAAAATAAGATTATAGTATATTGACGAAGATCACATTTCCATGTTTATACAAATGTTTTTAAATGATTTAATCCTTTCCCATTAATCAATTTGATCTTATTCGCATCATTTAAGGACTTTTGGTGAGTTTTGAGCTAAGTGTAAAAATTGGCTAATTTGGTATATTTAACAGGTTTCTGTTGCCTTTGTATTTTGAGCATAAATCCTAAAATATTCATCAAATATATGTGGTTAATTTTTTTAGGATTACATGGTTTGTGTGCAACATAGAAGTCTCCATGACACAAATCCAATTTGAACTCCAATAAGACAAAACAAATCGGTCAATATGAACACTTATTCAGGCCGGTAGAAAATAGCCCGACTCATTCAATGACTCATATCTCGGGATACTGACCATAAAATTGGATTATTCTAGTTGGGTTCATAAACCAACTCGACTCGGAAGCTTCATAATAAATTTAATGCATAATGGATTTAATATATGCCTCCCTTAAACTAGTCAAAGTATGGTTTGTGGAATAGTGTTTGGCGTCCAGAAAAGGTCAGATCTACTACTTCGTCCATAACTCATTCCACACAGCTCCAAATGACTTGAAACTTCGTGGGTAAATGGGAAAATCCATTACTCACATCCTATAAGAAGGTAACCAATACTGATTCAATTACAAGGTTGACAAAATGAAGCTAAACTTCAGGTGGACAGATTCTGGAGGAAATGTTCATGTTCTTCTTTTCCCTCTTTTCATTCTTTATGTTTTGTAACGTATTATTCCTCCCCATTATTCTCAATTACCCTTATCATGGTGGGGTAAATATTATGAGTGATTGGGTAAGGTTTGTATTTCCATTTTTGTAATTTTTGAGTTCATACGCTTTAAGCTATAAAATGTTTTCTCTATTCTGTAAAGTTGGTTTCCATTTGTAATTACAGTTTATATTATCTTATGAGATTGTAATTTATTTTATATTATATTTTTATTATTTCTTTGATTAGTGATAATTATCTCCCTCACTAGGTTCTGGTCTATATACTATGGAATAGATCAATGCTTAGTGTTGATGTACTTGGCGATTGTCAGTACGTGTGAGAGTTGTAGTGTATATTCACGATTGTTTGGGATAAACAAAACCCGATCGGGAATTTCCTAAATTAATTGAGAGTATTATTTGCAAATATTTGACAAAAATTAAGTACAGTAGACCAAAATAAGATATTATTAAGGTTTTATCTCACCAACACCATTGACCAATGAAGGGAGATGAAGCAATTATTGAATCTCACTTTAATCGGCTTAGCAGAAGACAAATGGATAAAATCGAACTGTGATAACAATGAAATTGGAAATCCAACCCTGACATGATAACACAATTTTATATTACTATTTTAAATTACATGATATTTCAATTTATTTTCCATATCTTCATTAATTTCTTCTTTTTTTATGTTTGTCTCTTTGATTTCGAAACCAAACAATTTCAAAAACACATAACTTTTTCTCTAATTAAAAAGTTACAAACTATTTTGTGTGCACTCTTCATCGAGAGAGAACCTAGGTTAACCATTATACTATATTTTAACTTATTAAATAATTTTTTTTCCACACCCCATGACAAGAATGTTTCAACACTTGGCACTGTTGTCGAGAAGGTAGTGCCACAATCTCATTATAAATATTTAACACTTTTCAAAAAAACATAAAAATTACTTTTCCATGATGTTCTGAAATGATTATTTAATTAATTCATAGAAAAAATACCCACATTTGAACCAAGTAGAGTTCAGATTCAAGAACTTTTAAATTAAATTGCAAAACTACAGAATAAATTAGAACTTGCATTTGAATATGTACGTGCATTGATGGGAAAACCAGAACCTATAAATGAACCTGAGAAGGAAAAGAAGGTAGAATTACCTACTGAGCTACATGTGGGAGATCAAAAAGATCTATATGGATAATGTAATGGGTGTGAAGAAATACTTGATCTACATATTCTTTACAAAGTAGAATATCCAGAACCATTGAAGGGAGACACCACCAATGTGGTGGAATTTGAAGAAAAGATAGAGGAGTCGGCCTACCTACCTCTATCATGTGAAATTAAACTACAAGAGGAACCTCATACTGAAGAATCAATTGATTTAAAGACTCTTAAGGGAGATAATATTTTTCTTAACTCTTTTAATTATGATTGTATAGAATCTGAATTGAGTATAACCTCCACTAGAATGAAATTTTCATATTCGGCCAACACATATATTGCCTTGGTGGATGAGGAAAGAGAAGAAGATACACCTAAAGAGGAACACCTACATCTCCCCAAACATGTTGATATTTTATTGGAAGGATTGAATGATGATATCCAAGTGGACTTTCTTGAGGAGAAAGAGACACAATATGATTACTTTAAAAGGGAATAATTTGATTTTGATTCTTCATGATTTAATTTTATTCAAATTGAATTGATTTATAATTATCCCATTGATTATTATTTTGATACAACTTACATTGTGACACAACTGGATAATGAAGAAGAATTTGTGAATGTGGAAACCAATAAAGAGGAGGACTCATTATTTTTCTTACCCTCTCCATGAATGTTTTATATAATTTTCATAGGGGTGGATTTGTTGTAATATATCCATGAAGTCCAAAACAAAAAATAATATGTTCATGATGGAAGGAAGAAGTTATGGTGGTTCATATTAAAGAAACTTCACCCACCATAAGATTGGGGATAACCAACTAAAACTACCCATATGGAGAAAGTCAAAACCCAGGGCCCACTTGGGGGAATAAACCAATATCTATTCTTCTATTCTCATTCTATTTCTATTTTCTTTACTTTCAATAAATTTATTATGTTTTATTATCAACCTTTTTTTGTAGGTTTTTATGTGCGAAACACTTAAGAGATTAACTCAACATTTCACTACCAATAAGTCAGGTTATACCTTTCCATTACACATTATTGATTTCTATGATTAAATTAAAAATATTCTTACATTTTAAATAAATTTGAATGCATTACGGACACTGCATCATTTAAGTGTGGGGGAGGGAACCTTTATAGTTTAGTATTTTCAATTGTGTTTTTTTCAAATATTTGTGTGTTTTTAAAACTTTTGATCTGAAATGAATATTATCTCAATTTGTGAAACCCATGTCAATGAGGGAAACAGTTTATCCCATGAAACTGAGCTTAAATGAATACTGAGAATGACTTTGTTTTAAGTTTAAATATTTGGAAATATCATGAAAAGTACTTTTATTTTTTTAATCTCATACCACAATTCACTGTCATTATATTTGAAATCACTTTTTTGTGAGACTTCTGAACATAATTTTCATATTATTTTCATTCACTTCACTTGTTGAGAGTACCATACCATGTTTGATTTAACCAGAATTTGATTTATTTCTATCAAAACTTGAGGGTTTGTGGTACATATGTTTTAAATTATTGAGGTGTTTCTTTGGTATTAAAGCCCCTATTTCATACGAATCTTTTTTTAATGGGCCACCTTCTACATTTAATCCTTATAGCCCATAGAATCCATGGACAGCCTGTTAGTTTTGCCACATTACAAGCCAATTTCACAAATCTGACCAGATCTTGAAGTAAAATTGCACAATCTAGTTGAACTTAAGTGTGTGGGGAGGTTGACTTGTGTTGTGATACCTCATTTAGAGATACTTTGGGTGAAAAATAAAACATTAAAGAAATATTCTTATTGCTGAAAAATTATTTTGAAAGTTGTTATTTTTTTGGAGCTTTCATGTATAAGAAGTTGTGCCATATATGGAGCTTTCATGTAAAAAAATTTGTGCCTTTCTGAAGCTTCTAATGAAAAAAAAGTTGTTCCTCTTCTGGAGCTTTCAAGAAAAATAATGTTTCATATGATTGAGACTGTTGCTAATGAAATAATTAATGGTGTGAAATTCCATTGAATTTTCATTTTCATGGAGTTGATTTACTACTAAGGGGAGTGAGGAGGAGACCATACTTTTGTAAAAATTAGAATAATGCAATCTTGTTTCAAAAAGAGCTAAGAACTCCTCATTCAGCCTCAGAATTTTCCACATCAAAATCCTACCAACCTAAAGCCACACAACAACCCCACAAAATCCTCATGATAAACATATTTCCTTGACTCACATAAGGTGGAGATGTAAGATTTTTTCAATCCTATGGTGACCCTTTCATGATTATTATATGAGAAAGGAATTTTTGAGAATTGGTATTTGTGTGATGAGAGAAAATGCATGTTAGGTAAGTGTTTTGTGTGCATGGGAGAATAAATGAAAAGGAAATATATTTAATTAAGTGAATTGATAACTTATAAAAATGGTGGTTTATGAGGCATGATATATTTTGTTTCTTGGTATTAAATATTTATAACTCATGAATATGTGTTTTAAAATTTGGTTTGATTTGATATCGATGTTTACTTGTCCAGGAGTCCAAGTGATAAGTGTGGGGGAATTGACCAAGATAATATTTTCATATATCTATATATATTTTTAAATGATTTAATCCCTTCCCATTAATCAATTTTATCTTATGTTTAAAAATTCGCTAATTTTGTACATTTAACAGGTTTATGTTGACTGTGTATTTTGAGCATAAATCCTAAAATATTCATCCAATGAACGTGATTACTTTTTTTGGGATTACATGGTTCATGTGATACATATAATTATTCATGACCCAAATCCAATTCTAACTCCAACAAGACAAAACAAATCAGTATATGTGAAAACTTATTCAGGCTGTAAAAATAGACCATGACTCATTCAATGACTCATATCTCAGGTTACTGACCATCAAATTGGAAGATTCCAACAGGGTTCGTAATCCAGCTCGACAAGGATGCTTAAAAATATATTTAATGCAGAAATAATTTCATATAGGCCTCATTTAAACCCGTCAATGTATGGTTGGTGGAATAGTGATTGGCGGCCAGAAAAGGTCAGGTCTACTAATTCGGCCATAACTTATTCCACATGGATCAAAATGCCTTGAAACGTCGTGGGTAGATGGGAAACTCTATTACTCGCATCCTATAAGATGGGACCAAGGATTTATTCAATGATAGGGTGGATTAACCTAAACTTATCTTCTGGTTGACGGATTCTGGAGGAAATGTTCATGTTCTTCTTTTACCTCTTTTCTTTCTTTTAGTTTTGTAATGTATTCTTCCTCCCCATTATTCGTAATTCACCTTAACATGGTGGGGTAAATCTTATGAGTTATTGTGGAAGTTTAGGATTTCCATTTTGTAATTTTTGAGTTCATACGCTTTAAGTTATAAAATGTATTCTTTATTCTGCAAAGTTGGTTTCAATTTGTAATTATAGTTTATATTATCTTTTGCGGTCGTATTTAATTTTATATTCTATTGTTATTATTTATGTGATTAATAAAAATTATAACCCTCAATAGGTTCTAGTCTATATATGATGGAATAGATCAAAGCATAGTGTTTATGTACTTGGAGATTGTCAGTATGTGTCAGAGTTGTAGTGAATATTCACGATTTTTTGGGATAAACAATACCCGATCAGAAATTGCCTAAATTAATTGAGAGTATTATCTGTAACTCTTTCACAAAAAGGAAGGATAGTAGACCAAAATAAGATCTTTTTAAGGTTTAATCTCACCAAAAACATTTACCAAAGAAGTGAGAGGAATAAATTGTTGAATCTCACTTTAATCAGTTTAGCAGAAGATAAATGAATAAAATCGAACAATGATAACAATGCAATTGGAAATCCAACGCTGACATGATCACCCAATTTTATATTACTATTTTCAATCACATGATATTTCAATTTATTTTCCATATCTTCCTTAATTTCTTATTTTTTTTATGTTTCTCTCTTTGATTTCAAAACCAAACAATTTCAAAAAAAACGTAACTTTTTATCTAATTAAAAAGTGACAAACTATTTTGTGTGCACTTCTCATCAGGAGACAACCTAGGTCAACTATTATACTATATTTTTACTCAGTAAATAATTGTTTTTTCCAAACCCCATGATAGAAACGTGTCATATATATAATATATTTTATTTATAATTCCACTTTTTTATAATGAGTTTACCATACTATAAGAAAAGAAAATAAATTGAAAATAAATTAAAAGAGAACGAAACAGAATTTTAACTATTGAATTTCTTCTGCTTGAGAAGCTCTTTAAGGAACTTCGGTTTGGTATTTTTTTGTGTCTAGAAGATCTTGAATGTGGGGTATAGTCTTGGGAATAGGTTTGGTTCGAAGTTAGACAATATTTAATGCTTAGAAAGTGTGAGGAGAAGAGGTGATGAGGGTGGTATTTATAGGGGATGAGAGGGGTGTTTTTTATTATTTTATCCATCAGTTTATTATTTGGGATCGAGGAAATTAATAGTGTTGATTATTTTTACTAAATACTGTAAAATGTTTTGGATATTTCGATACAATGGGTTCTTACCTCATCTATACATCATCCATGACCCAATAATTCATGTATTTAGCTTAAATAATAAAATATCGTATTTCACTATTCACCGAAGAATCCAACTATTTTAGAAATATCCAAAAATATCACTCGAAAAATTTATAACCATTAAAATTGAAAAATGGAATCCATTTTATGAGAATAATATTCTAAATATGAGAAATTAAATTTTTTAATAAAATCACCATTTATTCAAAAATTACTAATTTTAATACTATAATCAATTTTACGACACAGTAAAAAATTAATTAAGGCCACATAATTTTTTTTAATAATACTAAGATAAAATAGTATTAATTTATAAATATATTTAATTAAAATAAAGTTTCTTTAAAATCATTATATTAAATATAATTTTGTAAATAAACATTTATGTTTAACAAAAATATGAACAATTAATTTATCATTTAAAAAAAATTATTTACTTATAATATGATATAATTATATCATATTTTCATTTATAAGATGCCTAAATTTTAGTTATACTTTTATTACTGATGTTACTATTCTATTTCTCAGATTATTATTCCTAATGGTCATGTTACTATTCAAACGGTTAGGTTACTATTCCATAGGTATTTAAACAAATATTAATTATTTACTTCTTCATTTATGAGAATGGATTTTTATTTGGATACTTATTCTACGTATGTGTTTTATACCATATAACATAATTATAAGAAGGGAAAATTCCAATGATAAGATTTTGGGTAATTACATTCTTCCCCCTGTTTGAAATTACTCCCATGAAATTTAGTTTTACATACTATGGTAAAAATAGGTGAGGGTACTTCTCCTTCATTGCTTCCTCTAGTTCCCATGTCACCTATTCATACTTATGATTCCTCCACAACACTTTGACAAGGTGAGTTTTATTTTCATGTAGGCCTTTATCTCTATGGTCTAAGATCATCACTGGATGCTCTCCATTTGAGAGGTCGTTCTCCAATTGTACCACCTCTAGATTAAGTACATGTGAGGGGTTGGGTATGTACTTCTTTAGGAGAGATACATGGAACACATCATGAACTTGAGACATATTTAGTATAAGTACAACCTGATTGGACACTGCTCCTCTACGATCAAGGATCTCAAATAATCCAATGTACCTTGGTTTAAGATTACCTTTCATTCCAAACCACATGTCTCTTTTCCAGGCTGATATTCAAAGGAATAATTTATCTCCAATATATAACTCAAAGTCCCTTTAATAGTTATTATCATAGCTCTTTTACTGAAACTGAATATATTTTATTCGTTTTTGGATGGATTTAACCTTCTCAATCATATCTTCCACAAGATTATGTCCATGTAGCTTTTATTCTCCAACTACATCCCAAAAATTTGGAGTTATAAATCACTTACCATATAATGATTCATATGGAGCCATCTGAATACTAGAGTGTTATATTTTATTATATAAGAACTCAACCAATGCAAGATGCTGATCCCATACACCTTTGAATTCCATTGATCATGATATTTGAATTTTCTCATGTTTCAAATAGTACTTTCATATTTTCCATCACATTGGGGGTGATAGGTAAGGCTGAAATTCAATTCAGTACTCAAAGCATATTGAATACTTTACTAGAATTTAGGTGTGAACCATGGATCAGGATCATAGGAAATCAAAAGTGGAACCCCATGTAGGCTCACCACTTCCATCACATATATATCGGCATGTTTTTCAAGCGATATATCCTCCCAAATAGAAATTATGTGGGCACTCTTGGTGAGTCGTTCCACCACAACCCATATTGCATTGTTTACTTTGGATATTTTCAAGAGGATGGGGAAAATTTACACAGTGACATCTTCTTAATTCCATGTTGGTATAGGAAATGATTGTTTCATCCCATTTGACTTTTGTCACTTTGCTTTAACTTACTATCATATCAAGCACCATGAGATATAATTTGAAATAACCTCCTTAATTTTGTCCTACCATATTTATTCTCAAATATCATGGTACATCTTGGTACTTCTAGGATGCATGAAGAAATGTGAGATACGTGCATTATCCAATTTCTCCTTTTTTTATTTCAGGTGATGAAGGTACACACAGCCTCATTCCAAACTAAATCACACCATAAGTATCGATATGAAACTCTTATATCTTCCCTTCCTTTACTACATTCACCTTCTTTTGTAACTCTAGATCATCCCTTTGTGCCTCCTTGATCTTATCCTAGATAGATAGTTGGGAAATCATTTAAGAAAATAAGTATGTATTCCTCTACATTATGATTTCCAAATCAATCCTTTACATATCAACGAAGATAGGGTATTTATCAACCTTCATCATGGATAGAGCGGCATGTTCTTTTTTTATAAGAGCAGCAACTACATTATTCTTCTTTCCAAGATGGTAATGAATAGAGCAGTCATCATCCTTGATAATATCTAACCGTCTTTCTTATGCATGTTGAGTTCCTTCTATATGAATATATTCATTATATTATTTTTATCGGTATATATTCCACACTCTCATCATAGAGGTAGTGCCGCCAAATATTCATGGAGAAGATAAAATCTACTAACTCTAAATCATTCTTTGAGTATTTCTTATCATGGATATTCTACTGGCGTGAGGTTCATGCTACCACTTTATCATTTTACATAAGTATACAATGTAATAATTTCTTTTAATAATCACAATATGTCAAAAAAACATTCTACACTTATAGGTAATGTTAGTATATGTGTTGTGATCTACCTCTTGTTTAGATCCTTAATGATTTCATGAAATTATTCTATCCATATATACTATAAAACTATCCTTTTTAACTTATTTAGTGGACTAGATAATTTTTCAAATTTTCACACAAAACATCGATAATGACCAACTAATTCAAGGAAACTACAGATTTCTTTGACACTAGTTGGTCTTGACAATTTCTCTATTTCTATTATTTTTGAAGGGTCTATAGAAATTACATCACTTGTGATGAAGTTTCCCAAGAATGTGACTAGATGCATTCATAATCCACACTTTCTGAACTTAGCATACAATTTATCCTTCCTTAGTGTTGCTAGCACAATCCTTATATATAGTTCATGGTCTCCTTTCTCTTGCAGTATATTCGAATATTATCAATAAACACTACCACAAATTTTTAAATATAGTTTCTAAATAATCATTCATAAAATCCATGAATCTTTATAGGGAATTAGTAAGTCTTAAGGGAATAACTAGAAACTTATAGTGCCTATATCTTTTATGGTAATCAATATTATGAATATCTTCCTTCTTCACATTCAATTGATGATATCCAGAATGAATATCCAACTTTGAGATGTATTTATATCCTTATAGTTGTCTGAATAAGTCATCAATCCATGGAAGTGGATACTTGTTCTTCATGGTGATATTATTGAGATTTAGATAATCGATACATAGCTACATTGATCCATCTTTTTTCTTGACAAAGATAACAGATGTACCCCATGGCGATGCACTAGGGCATATGAATCTTTTTTACGAATTCACTTGCAGTTGCTTCATTAACTCCTCTAATTTGATTGAGTCCATCCAGTATGGGAATTTTTAGATAGGAGTTTCTCTAGGTATGAGTTCTATTGAGAACTATACCAAATGATTTCTTGGAATTCCTAGTAACTCTTCAATAAATACATCATTGTATTCTATCATAATTTTAATTTTCTCTAAGTTGATACCTTCCTTTGACTCAACCATTTGATAGAGTTATTCATCTTCATAGGGAATCAACACCCACAGCATTGAGGTATTTTCAAAAGGAGATTCATGGTCTTCATTTCATTTTTATATCATCATGGGATGGTTTATAATTTTAATAGATATTTAATTTTCCTGATAGTTGATGTGTGCTCTATATAATAAGATCCAATTTATGCCCAGTATAGCATCGAATTCCACCATGGGATATATTATGAGATTCACTAGAAAAATATTCCCACATACACTAATAGGAGAAGATTCCAATGGTTGGGTTAAAATTATCACACCACTAGGTGTCTTTATAGATATATCTACATTATGGTATTGGGGATTCGTTTCAATAATTATAGAAAACATGAATGGTATAAGAGAATGCATAGAACCAGAATCAAATAATACCTTTTCCAATATTGAGTGAATAGTAAGTGTACATTGTACGAATTAATTTTATTGATCCAAATTAGTAGTAGTGATGGAATAATATTCCCCTTTCTACTTTGTATTTGGTGGTTGTTGATGCTGATTACCCTCAAATATTCAAGGTTTAGTGGACGGGCTTGCATAGTGCCCCTTCTCCCTCCATTTAAAGCATTGAACCATGGGTGGTGATCTTCTTTCCTCCATCATAATGACAATAATATTTATGTATCTCTAACATTCATGATCTTGGTTTCCTTCTATCCCTCACTTGAAGCATTTCCCAGACCCTTTGAGGAAATTACCATGATGTTTATTCCCACATTTCTAACAAGTTGGTGGGTGGATCCTCTTTCCTCCTTTTCCATTTTATCCACCAACATGAAAATCCATTATTCTCCTATTATCTCCATAACCATGGAATCATTCTATTAACTCCATATCCACATTGATATCACATTTAACCACTTATTCATAACTCTTAATGTGTTGGATTTCTAGATCCTTTTGAAGGTCTAGTTTTAAACCACTAAATAATATATCAACATTTCTATCATTGTTGATAACAAAACATGAGGTGTACCTTGAAATCCTTTTTTACGTTTTCTTTGTAATCCATCACAGATTCACCTTCCTTTTTTAGATCTATGAATTATCTCTCTATATCTTTATCTAAAGAATTCTAGGGAAATACATATTAAGAAATATTTTCTTAAATTCTTCTCAGTCCATCTCTTCTATTTAATCATTCAGATTGGTGTTCCTAATCAATTGCCACCATTTATTGGCCTCTCCATCTAAATAATAAATGACCAGAATCAGGTTCTCCTTCTCAAAATAGTAAAGAATAGAAAATATATTATCCAATGAGTTTACCCACTATTATATGATTATGAGATCATAATATCAACTAAATTTTTGTGGTCATTACCACATAAAATATTTTATCACGAGTTTATCCTTATTATGTGAAGTAAGATGTTCCATATTATTTAGGTTGTTGTTTATTTCTTGAGATAGCTGGGTAAGAATCGCCATAAAATTTTGAACTCCACCTCCCATGGAATTAGGGATGTCATTTAGGAAATCATTGAATTATCCCTCACATGGGTTTTTGGAATGGTTTCTCATGGTTCACACCATTTTATAAAATAAAAAAGGTTTTAACAAAACATAAGTCAACAATTCATGAATAAATAAGTTATTTTTTGTGAAATTAACTATGAAGGCATGTCGTTTTTAATCCCTACATTTAGAATGTTTTCTAAAAAAATCTTCTGGGATGCTTAAATATACTTAGTCTCATAATAAGGGTTTTTATTAATGTTCTCTAATCCTTATTACCAAATTTACTAGATCATGCTCTAATACCAACTATAGAGATCATAATTTTTCAAACATAAATATTACATCATTTTTAAGATAAAAAACGTAATAGAATTACAAAACTAGGATAAAAAGGTTTAGTGTCTTGGGAAAATAAGAACATAAATAACTTTTACAATAATAAAACATAAAATTTATTTAAAAACATCTTCATTATCCTTTTAAATATCAGTTTATCCTTAGTACACGTGGTCATCTAAAGATATACATCAAAGAAATGGGTCATCTAAAATCATAATAAGAGGATAAATATTGACATTAATAAATATACCATGGGTGAGAATAATCATCATAATTATAACATAATTATATGATCATAATCATAATCATGATGGGAAGAATTAGATAATGTCATGGAATGTGGAAACATATAAAAATAAAATATCATGTCCTAGTGGTTAAATACCACACATAGCTGTGAACAATGAAAACATCATGTTCTTGAAAAATATATGTGCATAAGATTAAAATCATAATTTTGGAAAAATATATAATCATATTCATGTATATTTCACATTATCTCATTAGATACATCACATTACCCAATGCTTTGAAGCACTATATAATTTCAGGTGGACACATCACATCATAACATTTACATAATCATGCATCCCACATAAATCATATATGAATAAAATTCATAAAGTAATCCATGTAAATGAATGGGTTTCATAGGGATCACATCAATCATCAATATAATCAGCGTTCCAAAATTAGAATTGAAAAACATATTTGCTGTAAGATTCATCATTCTTGAGTGAAGAAGAAACAACTCAAGAGGAGTCAAAATGTTTTTTGGAAACAAGAGTTATTTTGAAAAATATTTGTATTTTTCATTCAGAAATATTGGGATAATTTATATACCAAAACATAAAATGGAATAAAAATAAAATATATTTTTGGAATATTAAAATAATGTCCAAACTAAAAATTTTCATGAAAGAGGAATAACCCAAAGAAAAGTAGTTGGGTTCGAGAATCCCCATTCCTATGTCTAAATGATTTCTTCACGTTAATATATGGGATAATAAATTTAGATTCATTAATTAATAAATAAATAACCTATTATTTATTTATTTTATTTATTATAATTTTAATAAGGTATTTTATGACTATTTTTTATGAGTTGTAGAGTTCAATTTCATCGTTCTAGGAGTGTTCATTTTCTTGGTTTTCATGTCTTGTTCACTTATATGTATGTATGGTTATTCTTGTGAAATTAGAATCATTATCCAGAATTGAAATTATATGTTATTAATAAACTTTAAAAGGTTTAAATGGACTTATATGTCTTTTTATATGGTATGAGGATGAATAATTAGATAAAAACATTGATGAAATTTGTTAAATTTATTTTGGTGATTTTTTTACGACCATCATGGACTTGAATAATTTTATTTAATATCATGATTATATATTGGTTACATTACATGATAAAATTTATGATATTTAAATTATACTTTTATTTAACTATAATAAGGTTTTTATGACCATCCTTGAAGGTGGTAATGAAAACACGTCTTCTATGAAGGTGGTGAATCAACACATCACAAACGATGTGATTCATTTTTAGAATAAAAGGAAGAGAAAAGATATTTTATGAATAATAATTATTTTAACAAAAACATAATTTATATATAGCATGATTTAGTTATCATGACACTTTTTAATAGGTATTGGAGTATAGGATAAGAATAGAAAACTAATTGAAAAGAAATTAAAAGAGAACGAAAGAGGATTTTACCTCTTGCATTTCTTCTCCTTGACAACCTCTTTAAGGAATTTGAGTTTTTTCTTTTTTTGAGTATAGAAGAACCTATTCATGGGGTATATTATTGGGAAGATGATTGGGTAGAATTTAGATAAGCTTCGTGGATTATAATGTATGAGGATAAGAGGTTGTGAGGGGTGGTATTTATAGGGGAGTAGGGAGTTGTTTTTTATTATTGTAACCATTAGTTTATTATTTTGGCTCAAGATTGTCCATAATGTTGATTATTTTTACTAAATACAGTAATGGGTTAAGGATATTTTGAACCAATGGGTTCTTATAACATCCATACATCATCTACTACTCAATAATTAAAGTATTTATCTTATATAGTAAATTATCATATTTCACCATTCACAAAAAAAATCATCTATTATAGAAAAATTCCAAAACATAACCCTAACCATTTTTCAATATGTTGAATTCAAAAAAGTACAACATTTAATGAAAATAATTTTCTAAATATGAGAAACATAATTTTTAAATTAAATCTTCATTTATTCAAATGATATTGATTTTAATATTATAGTTTGTTTTATGACACTTTGAAAAATTAGTTAAGGTCTCAGAAACTTATCTTCTAATCATAAGAAAAAAATATATTAATTTTTGAATATATTTTATGAAAGTAAATTTTATTTTAAATAAATATATTAATTATAAAATTGTAAATAAATATTTATGTTGTACAAAAATACCAACAGTTAATTTATCATTTTAAAAAAATTATTTAAATATACTTTGATATAATTATATCATATTTTCCTTTATAAGATATCCAAATTTTATTTATACTTTTATAGGTGTAATTACTATTCTATTGTCCAAATTACTATTCGTAATGGTCGTGTTACTATTCCAATGGTCAAGATACAGTTCCATTAGTATTTCTATAAATATTACTTATTCCATTCTTCATTAAAGAGAATGAAGTGTTTATTGGGATCTCTGTGCTTTGTGTGTTTTATACCATAGAACACAATTATAATAAGGGAAAATTTCATCAATAAAAGTTTGGGTCATTACGCCACACCCCTTCTAGTTGATCTATTGATAACATGAAAGGTTTAGGCTATGGACGTGTGGCCCGAGAAGTGGGTTTTCATTGAATTAGTTTTCTTGGGACCTGTGAGACTATATGTAAGATTGATGATCAATCATGATTTTTTTTTATTATATTTACTATGGTGGGATCACTATCATATCTAGGTTGTACCAATGGCATCCATATACTTGATATTCGATACATGACTATGTCCATTTTCACTTCTTGGAACTATTGTTTCCTTTCTTGATTGATTGCTACTCTTGAATGATCTACTTATTGAAGTGATACACCTTGAATCTATTGTATTGACTCTTCCAAAACTCTCTATAACATGTCATGTTATAACTTTTCTTGAATGGTATGACCCAATATTTTGAAATGGATTTCAAGGAATTTCAAGAAATTTTTTGGTTTTCAGGTGATGAAACTTCATGTTCTCTCAACATAGGTTTGGTAAATGTTTTTGAAATTTTTATAGTTTTGTTTTAAAACTAGTTTGATTGTAAAATTATTTCAATGGATTTATTTGACTTTCTAAAATTTAAATACTTTCACTCATTTTATCATACACAAATTTACCATATATTTAATTAACTTATTAAGTAACTTCGTAGACTCATTAGTGAAATACCAATGGAATCTATAACTCACACCCAGCTTGTACCATTTGGTTTTTTAAACTTTATGATCATATAGTAGGTTCCAGTGATTGCATCTTCCTTTTTGGGTTTGTTCTTAGGTGACCAAGAGTGGGTGACTTGGGACCTGGTGGGTTTTCATAGGCCATCGAGAGATGGGATATTATTTTTATTTTCTACTTTCATTTTTTATAATGTCTCTTTGTACTCAAATATGGAAGTATTTATTTTTTATCTGAAATGTTTCCGTAGTGTACATTTATTATTGTGTTCTCTTGTGTTAAAAATAATTCCCAAAGGTCTATCATGGATGCCTAGGTTATTTTTGATATCCCATTGAGATAATGATTTCTCTTCGGGTTAATGGTTAATTGAGTTGGATATCAATTTAGATGGAATTCCGGTTTGTTTTGTCACATGGTGTGTAATGCCCCGAACCCAGTTACCTAGATTCGGTGCATTATTACATAACATTGGCATGATCAAAAGAAAGATCAAATCTCGAAAGACCGATTGGTTTAGTAGCCTTGGAAACACTAGATATATTCATAAAGCTTTACATTACATCATGAACTTAAAAACTACTACAATAACATATTGTCTCCATAATCCACACTATTATCCCCTCATAATATCCCTGCAGGTCATTCATAATTTACTTTTTCACATCCTGGGAAAAATAAAACATAGAAAAGGGGTGAGCTCAAATGCCCAGTAAGGATAACAATATAGCGGAAACTTTCAGAAATAAGAATAAACATTTAAGGCAATGTATAACTAAAACAAAAGCCTTTTAAACTTGAACTTCAACATAGTATGGAAAAAATAAAATTAAATAATTCCATTTACTTATTCACATGGATATTCTACTAATAGAATAATCACATGCAATATCAATAACCAATTTCAGAATGATGGAATGCATAATGCCAAACTATCAAAACAACATAGCAGAGGCCTCGTGCCAAGACTACAAATAAGATTTTGCCAAGGACTTTTTCCAAGACACTAGTTTGTATCATGAGACCTACCGATGCATCGAGGAGCTATAGCGGGCTCCACCCGTCACTTATTAAGTCCAATGCATTCCCATATGAAAAGGTTTAAACATAACATAAACATTCGTATTAAAAATAGCATACGAAATGTAAATACTTCATCCATAAACCATGAATGGTATAAAAATAACACATCCACAGTCAAACATATCACAAAACCATCAATACAATACAGAAGTTTTGTATCATAATAAATCACCTTCAAATAAGCGTAAAATCCATCAAAGGATGTTGACATAGATGAAATCAAAACTCTTTTTAGAGAAATATCTATTTCTACTTTGAAATCATTTAAGAGTCATATATTTATAAAATAAAACATTTTATTTGAAAATATTCTTATAAGCTTGTAAGGGAAGCTTCGAAGATTTTATAACGGTGGAAAATAGCCGCACCCGCCGTATAAGTTAAAAAAAATATTCTTACCATAATTCTATCGAAAAGGATAAAAAAACACCTTGTTTGGAAAAAGACGGAAAGATTCTTTTATAAACCACTTTTAAAAGTCAACAAGGGTATAAATTACATTAACCCATATTCTATTAAATAGTAAAAATGCTTTGAAATACATTTTTAAGAAATATGGATGTGGATGATAAAGAGATCCCAGTAGATTTTTACGTATAAACAACCTCAGATAATGAAGAGATTTCAAAATAAACCCTTAACTTTTACTTTTCGTTGGTTGGGGTAGTTTAACCTCCTGTATAATGGTAAAATAATTGTTATTAAATTATACAATAATATGATATCATATATGATCTTTTAACATTGATTTGTTAATAATATCTTAGTATTATCGTCGTTTCGGGTGTTAACTTACTCATTTTCTTTGATATGTTTTGTTATGTAAGCCATGTTTGTTATGGATAGGATGTATCTTATTCATATCTATATGATATCAAGTCATTAAACATTATTTTTAAATCATACAATGATAATTATACTTGAATGGATACGATGGGGAATGAATCTCATCGCTTTCGTGGAGACGGTAGTCTGTGCGTACGCACGAGCGACAATATCATTTTTTTGATATTAAAATAATATATAATTGGATGGTATAACATATATAATGAATAATTATCATGTTATATTTATTATTTACATGAATTAAACATCATTATTATACCCGTGAAAATAATAATTTATTGAATAACAATTACACCACGACGTGGAGACGGTAAGCCGTACGTATGCACGTATGGTGACATGTTATTAAAAGGATGGATAGAATACTGAATATGGTTGTACCATATTTATAATAACATCATAGTATATATAATATAATGGAGTTATTATTTTAGAATGGTAATAACAAAGAATGAAGAAGTGGAAGAATAAATGAATTTTAAAAAGGGTGGTGAAAACATTACCTCTTCTTCGGGTTCTTCCTTTTGATTTGATCAAAATGGATCTTTAGGTTGGATTTATGGCTAAAGGAAGGCCTATAGAATGAATTGAGGTAAGTTGAGAGAGTTATTTAGTAAATTTTGTCCGAACCAAAAGGCTTTGAAGGTGTGAGTTAATGATAAGGGGGAGTGGCCTTTTATAAGAGGGGTGAGTGGCGCCTTTGGAAAAGCTAGAAATATTATTTAATAATAAATTCATATTGGGTTTATAATAGCTAAAAAGTGGATTATTCAAAGGTAAAGGTGGGTATATGTCGAAAACCACTCAACCAATAGAATTTAGACAGGTTTGGGTTACTATATTAACCTTATCATTAAGTATTACCTCTTAGTTAATTAGTTTCACTTTTACAATGTCTCTTTGTATTTTTGTATTATATGGTTAATAAACATACTATATACATACAAGAGACCCCCAAGTGTTCCATTAATGATACACCTATCCTGATATAAGTCTCTTGGTCGAAACTTAGATTTTTAGGAATTTAATATCAATTAATAATATAATATTGTTTTTAAAAACTCTTTTATGTCAATTTTGACACTATTCAATAATTGATTTTTGTGAAAGTCATAACAGAATGATTACTAAGAAAAAATTCAATTAAATCAATCCTATTATGTCATAGTATCCTATAAAATTAGTTTAATTCACTAAAAGTCTCAAATTATATTTATTTGGGTATCTACAATATCAATCATTTTAATTTTTCACTATTATGGTAATTACTGCATCACCATTGTGTCGTAAATAAATTAAATTATTTAATGTCTAAAAATTATAAATAAAATAAAATTATGTAGGAAATCGTTTTAGATTTCTAATTAATATTTATAGTCTAAAATCCAACATATATAACTCTATGTAAAAATTGTTTGTCTAAAAGATATATGCTTGTGTCATTTTTGTATTCATTTTAACTTAATTAAAATAAAGTGTTCCTATCACTTACAAGTGGCACCATTGGGTCCCAAAATCGACCCAAAGATTCCCATGGTCGAAATTGTATCAACCAATAAGTTTAGGACACATTTTAGGGTAATTTTTTATTATTATAATATTATTTGTTAACCCTTATTTACCGGATTTACCCTTTAACCATGGTAAATAAAATATTCACCGAAGTAATTATTCATAATGTCTTAAAATAAATGTTACCTATTTACACAATTTGAACATCCTGATTCCCAATATGGAATCCATTTTTCCAAATTCAAAACACAGAAGTGGCAGAAATTAATTTAAAATTAATTCCCGCTGTCAAAACAAAAAAGCGTTTTTTTAAGATATAATAACCATCAAAATATTGATACTGGTTTATGCTCGGTTTAATTGTGAAATTATGTCCAATTACCAAAATTGTATTAAATGGTAAAATTATATTCTAAATATACTTTAAACCCACTAAAATTCATAATTTATCACTATTAATTATTTTGATTAAAAAAGTTGTTTTTAATTAAAATGTAGTAATTTCCACTATTCGTCAAAATATTAAAGTTATTCGAAAAGTACCAAAATTTCACCTTATGCTAAATTTGATACTCCGAATCCAAAAATGAGGTCCATTTTGAGAGATAGAATTTATAAAATTTTAAAAATTAGGTATTTCTATTCATAAAGGCTAGTTTGATCGGTTGTGGTGTGTGTTAGAACTCGATGTTGCGTACAACACATACTATTGCATTATTCAAAGAGAAGAGTATCGTAGAAGCTTGGCGTGTTACATTCTCCCCCCCTTCAAATAATTTCATCCTCAAAATTTCTAGAATACTACCGCATGAAAATACTTGGGTGGTTCTTCATCATAAGTTCCTCGGGTTCCCACGTTGCCTCTTCCATATTATGGTTTCTCCACAAAAATTTTACCAGACGTGTCGTCCGGTTTCTTAGTACTTGTTCTCTCGTATCAAGAATCATGATGGGCTCTTCGCAATAAGACAGATCGGGTTCCACTTCTAATTCCTCATAGGTGAGTACATGCGTTGGTTCAGGCATGTATTTCCTCAACAGAGATATGTGGAACACATCGTGAACTTTGGAGAGTCTTGGCGGCATTGCCAATCGGTAAGCTACAGCCCCAATTCGTTCAAGAATTTCGAAAGGTCTGATGTACCTGGGACTCAATTTACCTTCCTTACCAAAACGTATGACTCCCTTCCTTAGAGATACCTTCAAGAAAACATGATCACCGACTTGAAATTCAAAATCTTTCCTTCAATTATCAGCATAGCTCTTCTGCCTACTTTGAGCTTCTTTGATATGGTTTTGGATTACCTTCACCTTTTTCCATCGTGTCCTCCACCAGTTCTAGGCCTACAAGTTTTCTTTCACCAACTTCATCCCAACAGGTTGGTGTGCAACATCTCTTTCCATATAATGCTTCATATGGTGCCATATGAATACTCGAATGGAAGCTATTGTTACAGGAAAATTCTACCAGAGGTAAATATTGATCCCACATACCCTGAAAATCAAGTGATAAGGATCTCAACATGTCTTCTAAGTTTTGAATAGTTTGTTTTGATTGTCCATCTATTTGAGGGTGGTAGGCAGTGCTCAAATGAAGTTCATTATCCAAGGATTTCTGAAGACTTTTCCAGAATCTTGAAGTAAAATGGCGATCACGATCAGAAACAATTAATAGGGATACTCCATGAAGTCTCACAACTTCACTAATATATAGTCTTGCTAGACGTTCCAGTGGTAGATCTTATCTTATAGAAAGAAAATGTGTTGACTTGGTAAGACGATCAACAATGACCCATATTGCATCGTTCCTTCTAGGAGTCTTTGGTAGCCCCATGACAAAGTCCGTTGTAATATTGTCCCATTTCCACTCCGGTATGGGAAGAGGATGCATGACTCCTCTAGTCTGCTGCCTTCCAGATTTCACTTGTTGATAAACCATACATCTTGACACAAAATCAGCAATCTCCCTCTTCATGTTGTCCCACAAAAAATGTTCCTTCAAATCTCTATACATTTTGGTGCTCCCAGGGTGTATAGAGAAATTGGAACTATGAGCATCATCCAGAAATTCCCTTTTTAGATCAGGTATATCGGGAACACAAAGTCTCTTCCCAAATTTCAAAATTCCATCTTCATACACAATGTCTCTCAATCTCCCATCATTCACAGCATTAATATTCTTTTGAAATTTTTCATCATCGGTCTGAGAACTCTTAATCCTTTCTAGTAAAGATGGTTTGGAAACCATTTGAAAAATAATTGATGTTTCTCTTTCCCTGGTTATTCCCATGTCCATATTCACTAGATCCATGAAAATTGGATCCCTTTCAATTCTCATATTGTTCAAAACTCCATGATCTTTTCTACTCAAATCATCTTCCGCCTTGTTTGCTTTCCATGGGTGGTAGTGTATTGTACAATCATAATCCTAGAGTAATTCACGTCATCTCCTTTGCCTCATGTTGAGTTCTTTTTGTGAGAAAATATACTTCAAACTCTTGTGATCAGTATAAATCTCACATTTTTCACCATAGAAGTAGTGCCTCCATATCTTCAAAGAAAATATCACAGCTGCTAACTCAAGATCATGTGTAGGATAGTTTTTCTCATGAATTTTCAATTGTATTGATGCATAGGCAATAACCCTATCATTCTGCATAAGGACACAACCAAGTCCTTTCATCGATGCATCACTATAAATAATGAACCCATCATTCCCCGATGGTAGAGTCAATATAAGAGCATTGGATAATATTCTCTTTAGTTCTTTGAAAAATTCTTCACACTCTTTTTTCCAAACAAATTTAACCCCTTTACGTGTGAGCTTCGTTAATGGGTTTGCCAATCGAGCAAAATTCTGGAAAAAACGTCAATAATAACCTACCAAACTAATAAAACTGTGTGCCTCAATTATACTCGTAGGTTCTAGCCATTCTTGGCTTTCCTTGGTCTTAGAAGGATCAAAAGAGATTCCATATTTAGAGACAATATGGCCAAGAAAAGAAATATCATGAAGCCAGAATTCACACTTGCTAAACTTCCCATATAATTCATGTCTTCTCAGAGTCTTCAGGATAATGCGTAAGTGACTTTCATGATCTTCGTAGCTTTTAGATTATACAAAGATATAAACAATAAATACCACCAAAAATTCATCGAGATATTCCTTTAAAACTCTATTCATCAGATCCATGAATACAAAGGGTTCATTAGTCAATCCAAAACACATTACAGTAAACTCCTAATGCCCATACCTGGTTCGAAATGCTGTCTTCGGAATGTCTTCCTTCTTTACACACAACTGATGGTATCCAGATCGAAGGTCAATCTTTGAAAAGTATTGATATTCATGTAGTTGGTCAAATAAATCATTAATGCGATGTAGGGGATATTTTTTCTTTACTGTTATGGCATTGATCTCCCTATAGTCGATACATAACCTCATAGATCCTTCTTTCTTTTTAACAAAAAGAATAGGGGCTCCCCATGGAGAAACACTAGGGTGAATAAATCCCTTATTACCCAATTCCTCTAGTTGTTTCTTTAGTTCAACTAATTCTACAATGTCCATTCTATAAGGGGTTTTCGATATAGGCCTTGATCCAGGAATTAAATCAATGGAAAACTCAACTTCTCGTTCTGGAGGATGTCCAGCTAAATCTTATGGAAATACATGTACATATTCTTTCACAATAGGTACATACTCTATTTGAACATTCCTTTCCTCACCCACAGTCATTTCATTCTCTTCCTCCCCAATAATTGAATTTAGTTGAGCTACTGGGGGTGGATCTAGATAAGAATTAGGTGGTAACGATTCTGCTCTAAATATAAGGTGTTCCTATCATCATCATTAAAAAAATTAACCTCCTACTTCTTACAATAAATCTTTGCATCATAATCTGAAATCCAATCCATACCGAGGATTATATCAAACTCAATAATAGGTATGATGATGAGATCAGTGGATAAAGAACATTTATGTGCTCTAATGGGGACTGATTCACAAAACTTTGTTGCAATGATACTTCCCTTAGGAGTTTTAACTGACAACACCCTTGTTAAATCAAATTGGAAATATCTAATTTTCTTAGAAAACTGGGAAGATATGAAACAATGCGATGATCCAGAATCAAATAATGCATTTTCTAAACTTGAGGAAACCATTAAATTACCTGCCACCACGTCTTTCGGAGCTTCTACCTCAGCTGTAGTGATAGCATAATCTTGGCCTTGATCCCTTGGCCTTTTCTGAGGTAATTTTCCCTGAAGCTTAGTACATTCATTTGTGTAATGTCCCATCTCCCTGCAATTTTAGCATTGAACATTGGTAGCTTCCTTCTTCCCTTTGCATTCACGGGCTTGGTGGCCTTTTTCACCACACTTGTAATAGACACCCATTCCCTTCAAGCAAGTACCGGGGTGTTTCTTCCCACATTTACCATAGGATGGATATTCAACATTTCCCTTCTTCCCCTTATTTCCATTCCCAGATTGATCAGAAGGTCTCTTCTTCTCTTGATTTTCTTTAAAGTCATCAGACTTAGAGAATTCCTTTTCTGTCTTGATAGCAAATGAGACAATGTCTTTGTACGACAAGAAGGATTGTGAGACTAATTCTCGACAGAGAAATGGTTTTAACCCATCAAAGAAATGATCAATCTTACTTCTTGGGTTACGTATATAATCTCCAGCATACCTTTCTAACCTTGTAAAGTTAGCCTCATACGTTGCGACATTCTCATCCTCCTTTTGTCTCAGACTCAGAAATTGCCTTTCCATATCTGCTCGATGGTCACGAGGAAATTATTTTTCTAAAAACAGATCTTTGAACAACCTCCATTCCATATTTGATACTTCATAATCTTCCTTCGTGTTTTGAATAAATTACCACCATTGATCTGCATCTCTAGTGAGGCAGTAAACTGCCATGATAACTTTTTCCCTTTCACTACTCCCCAAAGCCTGAAATATTTTCTCTAGGGAACTTATCCATTTCTCAGTTACTAAGGTAATTGTACTTACATTGAATTTTGGTGGTTGATGCCTCATGAATCGATCTAACATTGATCCTCCATGATACGGATTAGGGTTCTCCATACAGGTAAGGTTATTATTCATAACATGAGTGAGTTGTCCCAGTATGGTGATTAGCTGATCGGCACTAATTGCATCACCAGCTCCACTATAATTATCTTGAGCAGGAGGGAAATCCCTATATAGAGTGCATGCATTGATACGGTTTCCATTTCTTCCACTAGGCGCCATTTCTAAACAATGGCATAAACTAGATCAGTTTATGAATCAAAATACATAATTCCATACTTATAAAACACTTAACATAAATTTAACTATTTATGGATATAATCCATAATCATAAAAAAAATTTCATTGAGGAAGTATATACTCATAAACCCTTTATAATGATTTGTAAAGAAAATGAGAGTTATTTTAAGCATATCCCACGGGAGTGTCGTAACCAAGAGTGCAGCAAGGCCCATTGTCGTGCACCAGTTCCCGTTCGAGTCTAGCTCAAAGCGGTGTTTTCGGGTTTTACCCCTAGGTACATATGTGCCAGAGCCGCCTCTACCTGCTCATATCCAAACAGGGATTTATTTCTCGGAAAACTCACAAAATCTCTAAAATACCAAAATTCTAGGAAGTTCTTCTATACTAATCCTCAAAGTTCATCTTAGGTCTACGTGCTCTAATTATAGTTTATCTAAATATAGCTTCCAAGGTTTGTACTAAACATCTTATGATACCAACTGTAATGCCCCGACCCCAGTTACCTAGAGTCGGTGCATTATTACATAACATTGGCATGATCACAAGAAATATCAAATCTCGAAAGACTAATTGGTTTAGTAGCCTTGGAAACACTAGATATATTCATAATGTTTTACATTACATCATGAAGTGAAAAACTAATACAACAACATATTGTATCCATAATCCACACTATTACCCCCTCATAATATCCCTGCAGGTCATTCATAATTTACTTCTTCACATCCTGGGAAAAATAAAACATAGAAAAGGGGTGAGCTCAAATGCCCAGTAAGGATAACAATATAGCGGAAACTTTCATAAATAAGAACAAACATTTAAGGGAATGTATAACTAAAACAAAATCCTTTTAAACTTTAACTTCAACATAGTATGGAAAAAATAAAATGAAATAATTCCATTTACTTATTCACATGGATATTCTACTAATGGAATAATCACATGAAATATCAATAACCACTTTCATAATGATGGAATGCATAATGCAAGACTATCATAACCACATAGTCAAGGCCTCGTCCAAAGACTACAAATAAGATTTTTCCATGGCCTTGTTCCAAGACACTATTTTGTCTCATGAGACCTACTGATGCGTTGAGGAGATATAGCGGGCTCCACCCGTCACATATTACGTCTAATGCATTTATATATGAAATGGTTTAAACATAACATAAACATTCGTATTAAAACTAGCATACAAAATGTAAATACGTCATCCATAAACCATGAATGGTATAAAAATAACACATCCACAGTCAAGCATATCACAAAACCTTCAATACAATACAGAAGTTTTGTATCATAATAAATTAACTTCAAATAAGCGTAAAATCCATCAAAGGATGTTGACATAGATGAAATCAAAACTATTTTTAGAGAAATATCTATTTCTATTTTGAAATAATTTAAGAGTCATATATTTATAAAATAAAACATTTTCTTTGAAAATATTCTTATAATCTTGTAAGGTAATCTACAAAGATTTTATAACGGTGGAAAATAGCCGCACCTGCCGTATAAGTTAAAAAAACATTCTTACCTTAATTCTGTCGAAAATGTTAAAAAAACACCTTGTTTGGAAAACGACGGAAAGATTCCTTTATAAAACACTTATAAAAGTCAAAAAGGATATAATTTTCTTTAACCCATATTTTAGTAAATAGTAAAAATGCTTTGAAATACATTTTTAAGAAACATGGATGTGGATGATAAAGAGATCCCAGTAGATTATTACGTATAAACAACCTTAGATAATGAAAAGATTGCGAAATAAACCCTTACCTTGTACTTTTCCTTGGTTGGGGTAGATTAACCTCTTTTATAATGGTGAAATAATTTTTATTAAATTATACAAGAATATGATATCGTATATGATCATTTAACATTGATTTGTTAATAATATCTTCGTATTATCGTCGTTTCGGGTGTTAACATACTCATTTTCATTGATATGTTCTGTTACGTAAGCCATGTTTGTTATGGATAGGATGTATCTTATTCATATCCAGAATTATATCAAGTCCTTAAACATTATTTTTAAATCATAAAATGATAATTATACTTTAATGGATACGATGGAGAATGAATCTCATCGCGTTCATGGAGACGGTAGTCCGTACGTACGCACGAGCGAAAATATCATTCTTTTGATATTAAAATAATATATAATTGGATGGTATAACATATATATATATATAATAATTATCATGTTATATTTATTATTTACAAGAGTTACACATCATTATTATACCCATCCAAATAATAATTTATTGAATAACAATTACACCACGACGTGGAGACGGTAAGCCGTACGTACGCATGTATGGTGACATGTTATTCAAAGGATGGATAGAATACTGAATATGGTTGTACCATATTTATAATAAAATCACAGTATATATAAGATACTGGAGTTATTATTTAAGAATGGTAACAACAAAGAAGGAAGAAGAGGAAGAATAAATGAATTTGAAAAAGGGTGGTGAAGACATTGCCTCTTCTTCGGGTTCTTCCTTTTGATTTGATCAAAAGGGCTCTTTAGGTTGGATTTCTGACTAAAGGAAGGCCTCTAGGATGAATTGAGGGAAGTTGATAGAGTATTTGGGAAGAGTTTGGCTGAACCAAAAGGCTTTGAAGGTGTGAGTTAATGATAAGGGAGAGTGCCCTTTTATAAGAGGGGTGAGGGGCACCTTTGGGAAAGCTAGAAATATTATTTTATAATAAATTCATATTCGGTTTTTAATGGCTTCGAAGTGGGTTATTTAAAGTTTGAGGTGGGTATAGGTTGAAAACCACTCAACCAATAGAATTTATACTGGTTTGGGTTACTATATTAACCTTATCATTAAGTATTAACTCTTATTTAATTAGTTTCACTTTTACAATGTCTATTTGTATTTTTAAATTATATGGTTAATAAACTTACTATATAAGTCCAAGAGACCCCCAAGATGTCCATTAATGATACACCTATCATGATATAAGTCTCTTGGCCGAACCATATATTTTTAGGAATTTAATATCAATTAATAATATATTATTTGTTTTAAAAATGCTTTTATGTCAATTTTGACACTATTCGATAATTACTTTTTGTGAAAATCATAACAGAATGATTACTTCGAAAAAAGTCAATTAAATCAATCCTAATATTTCATATTATCCTATAAAATTATTTTAATTCATTAATAGTCTTAAATTATATTTATTTGGGTATCTACAATATCAGTCATTTTAATTTTCACTATTATGGTAATTACTGCATCACCATTATGTCATACATAAATTAACTTATTTAATGTCTAAAAATTATAAATAAAATTCCATTATGTAGGAACGCTTTTTATCTTTCTAATTAATATTTATAGTCGAAAATCCAACATATATAACCCTATGTACAAATTGTTTGTCTAAAAGATATATGCTTGTGTCATTTTTGTATTCATTTTAACTTAATTAAAATAAAGTGTCCCTATCACTTACAAGTGGCACCATGGGGTCCCAAAATCGACCCAAAGATGCCCATGGTCGAACAGGTATCAACCAATAATGTTAGGACACGTTTTAGGGTAATTTTGTATTATTATAATATTATTATTTAACCCTTATTTTCCGGATTTACCCTTTAACCATCGTAAATAAAATATTTACCGAAGTAATTATTCAAAATGTCTAAAAAAAAGTTACCTATTTACACAATTTAAACATCCTGATTCCAAATATTGAGTCCATTTTTTCAAATTCAAAACACAGAAGTGGCAGAAAGTAATTTAAAATTAATACCTGCTGTCAATACAAAAAGCGTGTTTTTAAGATATAATAACTATCAAAAGATTGATACTGGTTTATGTTCGGTTTAATTGTGAAATTATGTCCAATGACAAACATTTTATTAAATGGTAAAAATATATTCTAAATATACTTTTAAACCACTAAAATTCATAATTTATCACTATTAATTATTTTGATTAAAAAAGTTGGTTTTAATTAAAATTTAGTAATTTTCACTATTCATCAAAATATTAAAGTTATCTGAAAAGTACCAAAATTTCACCTTAGGCTAAATTCGATACTCCGAATCCAAAAATGAGGTCCATTTTGAGAGATAAAATTTATAAAATTTCAAAAATTAGGTACTACTATTCATAACGTCTAGTTTGATCGGTTGTGGTGTGTGTTAGAACTCGATGTTGCGTACAACACACGCTATTGCATTATTCAAAGAGAATCATACCGTAGAAGCTTGGGGTGTTACATGGTGAGTGAGGATTTTAAATAAAATTGTCGGAAAAAAGATTTTTGGGGTTTTTTTTAAATATTAATTTATTTTGAATTTGGATGATTATAATTTATTCTAATTTATTGTGAAGGATAGAAAATTCCTAATTTTATTTTGGACTATTTCTGAATGAATTTGGTTTTTAGGAATCTTATTAATAATTTTTCTAAATTCTATTTCATAATTATTGTGGTAACTTTGAAAGGATCATTATTAATTCAAAAGGATAAATCTATATAAAATTAAAATATGATGAGTATCATTCTCACTTCGTAGGTATCAGTTTTTGAAAAATAAATATTTGGAAATGACCATTCATACTTCATCAGGATCAATCTATTGTAAAGTAAAAGTTACTAAGTATCATTGTAATTTCATAAGGATCAATATATGGAAAAGAAAAACTTCATAAGGATCATTTGAGTCCTCATAAGAATAAATATTAATGTTTTTAAGGACCATTTAATATTTCATAAGGATAAATTGGAATTTTCTTAAAGATAATTTGGATTTCATACGGATTAATCTAGAAGTTATTAAGGACCCGATGGGAATTTTTAAGAGTCATCCCACTGTTCTTTGTAGATACTTAGTTCAAAATTAGTAAGGAAGAGTTATTCCTTTGGATATTTCTGACCAATTTTAAATAGTGATTCTAGTGATTAGGTTAAGATAGATAAGACTATATTGAGGTTAAATATTATTATGATGAGATATTACAGGTTTTTTAAATAAATATTTCAAAATTTATTTTCTGAATTTAATTCATGTCATAACTCAAAGATTCATTCCATATGATTATATGAGAGTGAATAATATTAATCATTTTATATGACTATTATTTCAATAAATAAGAAAAAATAAACTTAGGTATTTTCTAGGGAAGAGAAGACCATGATTTATGAGTAAGATCTTGAAGATTATGGAAGTTTAAAAGAAAGTATTATTTGGTTTGGTCCACAGGATTTCCATATTCAAAACATTTAAAACATTATGAACTGAATAAAGGGTGAGAATATTTTTGAAGTTTTAATAGGATTTTATATTTTTAAAATATAGAAAATATCGTTGGATTAAAAATAAAAGAATAGGGAGAGAGAGTGTTTGAGAATACATCTATTAAATATCATCGATGCGCATAAATTAAACTTTTAAATGAAGAGGAATATGAAGACACATGAAGATATCGTGTTTAATAAGAAAGAATAAGGTCAAAAATGGAAACCCTTATAGATCAGTGTTCGCATTTTGATCATGAAAAATATTGTGAGAAACATGTTTGTTGAATATTGTGTTTGTAATCCTTGACCCGAAGTAGTACACCATATGTTAAGTAATAGAAGTGATCCAAGGATCGACACTGAATCCTTCCTAGAAAGTATTAATACCTAAAAAGGATAGTATAACAACTTGATACATTGAAACATTATCAATTTATACTCCTCGGATTAGCCCTTAGTGGTAAACCATGTAAATAACTATGTCCTCACATTTACTTTTCTACATTCTGTATGCAAATCATTTTTTTTCATTATTAAAAGTCGGTTTATGGGTATTTCATACCCAAACATACAAACACTAACACAAACAAGTGAAACACAAACTTCAGACAACACATACCAACCAAAAATTACATATCATAATAACCATAGTCATCTCTGCATCCGATGCAAGAGTCATCTTCTCGAGTAGCTGATTCCCATTCTGGATGCCTCCAAAAGCTTTCACTTTGAACCTGACTCCTAATATGATCATGTACGTGTTGCTCTGGGTATTACTTCTTGACCACACTACCATTTTAAAATCCAAAGTCACCTCGTTATTCCTCTTAGAGGTAGATCTAGTTTGCATCGGTTGTGGAAGATATGAGTAATCCTTCCTTGGTCTTCTTCTTTGTGTAGCAGAAAAAGGCCCTTCAGCTATAGCCATCATCTGATTCCCACTTTGAAAAACACCACTGAATGAACGGCCAACTGGGCCGCTCACATTTTCTTTCCCTCCCCCAAAACTCTCCCTTCCTATTCTGTCTCGCACCCTCAAAACAGAATCAGGACACCCAGAGTTGTTCCCCAGCCTCTGGTTTTGAATGTTACTCTCCATCAAAGGGAGACGCCTATCCTTAGTAGTAGCTTTTTCCACAACCATGGAATGTGGCTCATTCCTCAAATCTTCAACCTATAGACCCTCCTAGGTTTTCTCACCACCAACTATCCATGAAAAATCATCCTCAACCATCCCAAAACGTTCCTTCCCTTTGAAGTATCATACCATTGAAATAGAATCAAAAGGTTTGATGTTATCCCCCGACCTCTGATCCGTACTCTCCACCAAAGGATAGGTCCTGACCACACTGTGGTTGTCTTCCACAGTCATGGTAACTATTTCATTCCCCATGCATTCAACCTGCTAATCATCCAAGACCTCCTCACCAACTGAAGTTGGTCCATGCCCCATACATTGAAACTGCTGACCCTCCAAGGCCTTCGCACCACCATCACCTCCTGCAAAAACATCCTCCTCTAGTCCTACGGACAACATGACTTCAGAAAGCCCTTCAAAACTGTTAATCAATGATATAAAAGGTTTAGCCAGAGGATCAAGACTTTTAATATCCTTAGCACTGGTCGTGATGACCACCTCTCCAATATTGGAATCCCTTCCTTCCCCAATCTGCTCTGTACCCAAACTAACCATGGGAGTAGCAAGTTTTTCTAAGTCTTTCCTTAACCTTTGTACAACCTCAGAAACCTTCATATTAGCCTGATTCGCCTTAACACCGAAAGCCCTAGTATCTCGGTCTTTCTCAAAAGAAACCTTACGAGACCCAGATGAATTTCCATCAACAACTGAACCAAACAAACGGGAGCCCCTCCCTCCATCAACCAGCTCTGCAGTTCTCGAATCCAGACCCACCTCCACACCAACCTCCAAATCATTGCTTCTAGAACCATCCTCTATGCTCAAAGAGGCAAATTTCCCATTACGAAGAACCTTCATCAACCGTGAAGGACTTCCACTTCGACATACCTCAACCGAGTGGCCCAATATCTTGCAAGAGCCCCAAAACTCAATCCAATTTTCATAAACAACCCTCTGTTTGCATCGATATTCCTCGCCAATAGTTATCCAAACAAAATCAAAAGGAATGCGATACACATCCATTTCAACACACACCCAGGGATTCACCGAATGGAAAACTGCCTCGGTACGACTATTAGATAAGAGGTACTTTTCTACATTAAAATTTTGTGTACAAACACGATAATAAATACATTTTTATTTTTATTTATAACATGAGGACAAAATTCTATGAATAAGAAGAAAACTTGAGAGCCCTAATTTATCCCCCCCCCCCCATTAGGGTGTATTAGGCTTCTAGTTTCAACAATTATTATGAAATTCACATGTTTTGAGTTCTAAATATATATTTTTTTGACCTATCTGTATATATAATATTCTTAATTGAAAATAACTTACATTATTCAATGGGTTTAATTATAAAATATTTAATAACATGATGATATTTCATCCATGGTCACTTTGAATCAAATTATTTTCCATTTTAGATCATCAAATACATGTTAATAACACTTCTAAATTATACATTACCAAAGGATAGATATAAATCCACTCAATTTTCATGATAAATCCTTAAATACTTTTCCCAGTAAACCAACAAATTAAATCTATATGAAGGTGATGAGTTTAATTTTTGAAAAGGGAATCCGGGATAAGATAAATAAATTCTATAAACGTGGAAATACGTTTAAAGAAGAAAATATTTGGGTTTTAAACATTAATTTTGATTATATGAATATGTATCCAGACAAAAAAATGATGGGTTATTTATTTTCATTATTGCGTTTAGCACACCTATCTAATGACTTGGTAATGAAATACATTATTTGAATGGTGGGAATAAAATATTAAGGGGGTTACCACCCTTGTATAACCCAAATGTTTCTGATCTTGAAAATATATTTTTAGTTAAGATATCATCATATGACTTTCATTGCAGTTTGGTGATCTATGAGATTAGTGTAAATCCTGAAGGAATAACATATCATATAAACAAAGAAATGGAATTCAAATCCATGGAAAATATTAACATCAATAAATATGAATATGAATAAAAATATATAGATATTGATATCTTATCTCTGGTGGAAAGGAAATTTAAAATAGGTTAGTAATTATTTTAAGGAATGCTACACTTAACTTTATTTATAAGCATAATGGTAGGAAACATCATTTGAATTTAACCTAGTAAATTCAATAGTGATAAAATTTTATTGTAAGGTATAAAAAACCCATGAAGGATACTCAATCCCTGAAATTATTCTATGAATAAGTTCCTAAGAAAGATCCTTGTAATCAAGGAAGAAATATTTGATGGAGATTATATAGGGGAAGAACAAAAAACCAAATTTAAATCTATTATAGAATATTTCATGATGGATAATATTAAAAAAGAAAAACATAGATAAAAAATGGTAATCAAGCTAAATGTGTGGTAGATATCAAAGTGAATCATGAGGGATATCATGAATAACATGATATTCAAAGAAATTACAATCATAAAATTGTTGTATTATTGAAATAATATTATGAGTATGTGGATTAAATCTATAATGAAATATATTTACTATAAAATGAGTTATAATATCCATAACCTCTACATGAGAGATAATAAGGGGTCATATAATTAAACCTAAAAACTATATAACGAGATAAGATGATTAAGGACCATAATTGTGTTGTGGGGGAAAGAGAATATGGAGTTGAAAAAATTAAATAACAAGAACTTACCTTATTATGAATAATGGGAACTAAAATAAATATAATTGATCTGAAGAAGAAGTTATATTTTGGTATGTTCATCGATGAAGATCTATTGGAATGAACTAAGAGATACATTGAAGGTGTTGAGAAAATTTGGGGTGAAAAAAACCCAGTCATGTGGGAAAAAGTGGATTTGGAAGTGTAAGGACCCCGAATCTAGTAACGAGGAGTTAGTTTCTACATTATTACTTTATTATAAGATACAAGGGATCACATCATGAAATATTTAATGGTTTATTAGTCTTGCAATATTAGATACAATCATTATTAAATTGGAATCTTTAAAACAATGCATTATAAAATTCATGAAAACATTATTATTCATTTTATTATATCTTTTAATTCAATCAAATATCATTTCTTAGTACCCTAGGGTAAAACAAAATAAAAGGGTGAGCACAAATTCTCAGCAAGAGGTAGAGTACAACAGAAAAATATCATAGAAAATGTTTGGATTAAATATTTTGAAGGGAATAAATGAACAAATTAGTTCCATAATAAAATGGAACATGAGAGAATAATATATCTATGTATAATATAATTATGGAACTAAATATAACATATGGATTAAAATAACTAAACTTATAGTGGTAGAATGTATAATTCCATATATCATAATCCTACTATTATGGACTCATTTCATAAAATCATACATAAATAGGTAAGGCATATGCCAAATACTCAACATGGTTTATCTTATGAGATCTACCAATTCATTAAGGGGATACTTCGAGCCCCACCCATTAATTAATACTTCCAATTCAATAAATATATTAAATAAATTAATAAAAATATACTTCATAATCAACTTGACATAGTAATTGATAAATATATGTATTAGAATGATAAACATATTTGAATTCAATACTTTCCCCTATCAATAAATGGAATCACATGGTCATAGGTAATCAAGGTAAATAAGGTGGATTGTGTCATTAGAGAAAATACCTAATAGAACATGACATTTTTTAAAGGATGATGATATACATGGAAAACACCTTTATAAAGGAATTAAAATTTTATTTATGAACGGATAAGAAATACCATTTACATTTTTATAGTTATTTTAGAAAATATTTTATAAAGAATAGTTAATAATAATTTCATTAATGAATCATGAAGACTTGGAGACAATTATCTTAAAGAAAACTGATTAATAAAGTAGTAAAATAATTTATTAATGGAAATTATTAAAATAATATTCCTTACATATTATGTAAAAAGACAAAGTTAATTGTAAATAAATTAATAAGTAACTTTTAAATACCATTTTAATGAAAATGAAAAGAAGAAATTTCTAAAAATAAAATCAAAATATAAATCACAAAAAATATAATTTTTAAAAGAAATATGTGTTATGTCTATAAATGTGGAGTGGAATATAAAAGATACAAACATGAATAAATATTCATAATATATTTATTGAACCATATATCATTTTTAGAGCGATAATTTTTTTATAAAAGTGGTAAACAAATAATGGGGGTCATATTAAATAATAAATATTTTTATTTTACTATTAGAAATAAGAATATTGGCATTAAGAAGAAACAATATATGGAAGAGAAAAGTTTTCAAAAAAAGAAGTAGGATTAGTAAGATAAATTATAAAATATAACATTAAATACTATGGATAATAAAATTCATAATTAAATATATCAAATACACATTATATACACCATGTAAAAGAAAATAGGTTCATAATAAATAAAACATGTCTCAAAGATGTGAATTGGGTTTTATGAACCCTTACCACATTAGTAACATTTAAATTTGAATACATTAAAGGAAGAAACATTATATTTAGTTTTAAATAACAATAAATACATTAATTATGTGGTAAAATATATTCATGGGGAAATATACACTATACATAAAGAAATAATGTTGTGAATATGTTACATATCTCAACAAATTAAAAATGAGATGATAAAACTATTTCCTTTTACTACCAACATTTAAAAAATCTCCCTAAATTCATATATACCAAACATAAACATCTTAATAACTTATTCCATAACCTTATTCATAATATATCACCCTTTATATTCTATAATTACACTCATTCTCTGCACATATATTAGTTATTTGTAGTTTTTTTCATTATTAGATTTTAATAATTCCGATTGTTTTGTTTGTGTTTTGTAACGCCAATGTCAGAACCCGATATTTAAAAAACGTCATCATTACTTGATTATAAAAGATATTATAATATTTTTATTTTAATTATTTATGAAGTCCAATTTTTATTTCATGGAATTGATGTGTATGTTTTGTGAAAATAAATCATTGATGAGATTATTTTGGGTAATTTTCCAATATGAACAAGGTACTTCAAAATGATTATTAATTCTTGTAAAATCTATAAATAATATAAATTATGACACATATTACCCCTTAATATAATTTATATTCATAAAATTCATTTTATAACTACCCATGTTAGGAGGTTATTAAAAATGAAATGTGTCCCTTTACTATGGTGGAATTCACACGTACACATGAATGGCGTTTTCAGTTTTCATAAAATGGGAGGAAAATAGAAATTTTTAATATTATAAAAATATAAAACATGTTATAAATTTCATATTTATTTTTTAAATACATTTTTGTAACCATCCATGTAATTCAGTTACAAAAAATGAATTGTTTCGCATTGTGAAGGTGGAATCCCGCACGTACACACAATTAATGTTTTAATTTTTTTAAGGAAGTGGGAATAGTAAAAAATGGTTATACAAATAACATAAGAACATTTATTTATAATAATAATATAAATTTAATTATGTTATAATGGTTAAATAGATTTGGAGGATAGATATAAATAATAAAAAAGTTAATAAGTGATTAGTAATCACATTGATAATTTGAATCATCTCATAGAGGTCCTCCTTTAAATGGTGGATTTAGGGATTTTCATTGGTTTTTCTACTTAAAACCTGAAATAGTGATCTATAGGATGTAAAATGGGTATAATTTCAAGAAACATTTTAATTTTTTGAGTGTAAGTAAAGGGGTAGTAGAGGTCTTACTTTACAAGTGGGAGTGGTGAAACTTTTATAAATACTCATAACTGTATTTCAATGTGTGGCCACTTTTGAAGGAAGGTGTCTCAAAACATTAATAGTAATGGGTTAGGAATAACCCTTGGTCTATAAAATCCTCAAATATTCATTTTGAAGTAAATTTTGTGTAATTTTATGCTCTATCCTTAGTTTTATCAATTATACTAATTTACTTTTACCTAGGTAATAATATTTTTAACCTCACTAACATATTTTAATTAACAAAATTATAATTGATCTTATTAACTAAATTAAACATAATTCTTTCAAATCATAAAAATTATTATCATTTTTTTTTCAAGGGTGAGAAAAATTAATTTCAATATTATATAACATAATGCATAAAAACTATTTTTAAACAAAGTTTATTATTAAGCATAAAAACGGTGTTTAGTGTTATATAATAATTTTTTTATTTTTATAAAACTATTTGGTTTATTAATAAATAGTTAAGTGTAATTTTTCATTAAAATATTTCCAAAACTAAAATCCACCAAGTACATATTTATTTAAATAAATACCAAAAGTAATTTTTTATTCGAATAAAACATTACTTGAGTTCCAAAATGATAAACTTGGGTTTTAAAATTAAATATAATATATTAAATTTATAATTTTACTAATTAAATAAATCATTCATTATTAATAAGTATTCATTAATTTTTAATTCATTATTATATCATTATGAGGATAGTATTTATAAAAATGGTATTTTGAACTATTCAATTAAAAATAAATATTTCTAGAAAAATCCAAAAAATTCATCCTAAGATAATATTATGATTATTAATAAAATAAATAAATTAATTTTTTTTTTCAAATTAATATGATGAAGTTAAATAATTTATCTTTTAAATCAAAAAAACAAAATATGGATTGAAAATGTTTTTAAAGAAAGAGGTCCTTTTAAACATCATGTTTTATTAATGTTATTTCATATAAATAAATAATTACATGGATTTTAAAATATTATTCCATACATTAAAACATTATATATTGTCATAATCATCTTTTAAAATTCATATTTAATTTATTATGATAATATACATAAAACATTGAAAAAAACTTCTCAGAAATACAATTTTTTTACATTAAATCATATTAATTATTTTTCCACTAAATATAAGCATTTTTTATTGATTTATTTATTATTATTTACTAGAGGTTTTATTATTAATATAATTTTCCTAATAATACTCATCTAATATGTTGTATCTCATTTTAATTTGGTGCTGCATGGGAAACAAGTAATTCAATGTATTATTTATTTAATTCGAAATTAATAATAAAATATTAGAGTATTACATTCACCCCTATAAATTTCTCCATCAAAATTTTAATTATATTATACGAAGAAAAATAGCTATGAGTATCCATAAGATATTTATGACTCAGAATACAAATTATACTAGTATAATAATCTCACTATCTTAGGTAAGACATAGAAACTCATCTTCTACCGCATAATAAACATATTTATAAATTCTCATTGGGAACAACCATTTATGCCAAAATAATTTCTTAGTTGGCTTATAAGTCAAATGATTTTCTAGAATAATACCCTTCAAAGTATAATTTTCTTGATTGTAAATAAATACTAAAACAACAATGGTTATGATAACATCCAATATAATGAGATTAATTAATAATATTATTATAAAAACTTAATCAAAAAATGTATTCTCCTTTTAAACCTAAATTCAAACTAATTATACTTTAGGTTCAACAATACTAAAATTAGATCAACTTATAACTCCTTTTGTTTAACCTAGGTGGTCCGTGGTCATCTTCATTCTAATTACTTTAACCTAACTAGTTATTTATTACATTATTAGATTACATTTAAATTCATCATAATTTTTTTAAAGAGAATTTTAATTAACAAATGAAAATACCCCAAGAGTGTTAAACTAGGTGTGAAGTTATAATTCTTTTCTAAACACCTATTAAATATTGATTTAATACCTGACCATCCCTTTTAGGGTTATTACCCCTAAGTTTGTGTTTTCAGGAGAATGAATCCACTTGTTTGTATCTAGAAATGTTTTTCATTTCTAGGAAATCACACAATCTCTAATTTACCAAAATCATAGAATATTTTATTATACATAGGCTTATCCATATAATTTGTCATATGGTTATGTTCTCTAATCTATGTTATCCTAAATCTTGTTCCCAATGTTTCAACTAAATATTCTTTTATACCAATTGTAATGACCTTGAATATAGTAAACTAGATTCAATGGTTACTTTATTTCATTGGTACAAGATACAATGGATGACATCATAAAGGATCAAACAGTTTAGCTCTCTTGGGATACTAGATGCATGTATGTTTTCCATATTACATTAGAAATTTTAAAACACGATATTATAAATATCTTGAAATTTTATTATACCTTTTAGTACATCCTTGAATTCATTCAAATATCCCTTCTTGGTACCATGGTGAAAGTAAAAAAAATTAAAATAGTGATCTCAAATTCTCGGTAAAGGGTAGCGTATAGTGGAATATCTCATAGAAAAAGTATGGCATAAATAATATGGAAAGGATAAATGATTATATTAATGTTATGATCAAATAAAACTTAAGATTATAATATATCCATGGATAATATAATAATATAAATTAATATATTGCTTGAATTAAAAAACTCAATTAATAGTGATTTAATTCATAATTTAAAACATTATAATCTTCTCGTAAAGGTCTCATCCTAAAACACATACATAAATATGTAATTCATAAACCAAATATGGAAGAATGTTTGTCTCATGAGACCTACTGCTGCATCAATATTCAATTCAGGGATTCTCCACTAACATAATAAGTCTAATTCATTCACTATAAGAATGGAATGAAAAAAAATACAATGCATAACATCTTTATTTAGTAATCAATAATCATCAATGTTAGAATAATAAACATATCAGATATCAATACATCCCCTGGTTAATAAATATAATGACATGATCATAATACATCCATATCAATAAGGTGTGTTGTATAATTATATAAAATCCCCAATAAAAAATGGAAAAATTTAAATGCTGATGACCTACATGAAAAACACTTCCAAAAATAATTAAACTTTTACTTGAAAAAATTAGAAGATATACCCTATAAAATTTATATACCCTTTTGAGAAATTATTTTATAAAGAGAGGGGGATAAAAAATTCTTCAAAACCATCAAAACATAGAGTGGAGTTTTCATAAATATGCCCAATGAATATTTAGAGAAAATGAATTATTATGGGAAATGATTCAAAGATTATTCATTTCACATTTTTTAAAGAAAGTCAAAGTTAATAAAAATGATGTCACAAGACACTTTTACATAGTTTTTTCAAAAATATAACCATAACAACCATTAAAAATTACATTAAATTATAAATTTCAAAAAAAATGGAATTTGAGAAATAAATAGGTGTTAATTCCAAAAATGTGGACTCGAAGAAAAGAGATATGAACATGAATAATTTTTAAAAATATCGTTATTGAAACCCACATCATCAAAAGAGTGATATAAATTCCTTTTGAAAATTGGGAAGGAGGGGTATTAGGGTCACAAGAAATCATAAATATTTTTTACAAAATAATATAGGATAACATTGGATGGTAGAAGAAAATGGATATGGAGGAGAAAGGTTCTTGACCAAAAGAAATGAGATTGGAAAGGAAACCCTTATGTATTTGGTAACTTTTGAATAATAATACCTTACAGGATAACACATGAAATAAAAATTTAAATAAATAATATAAGTATATTCTTAGTAAAATATATCAAATTATTAGTATATACACAATTTACATTTAAACAAGTTATTTATAATAAACAAGTCTAAAAGAAGATAATTTTAGACTAAGAACCCTTATCGCTTTGGGTACATTTAAATTAGAATAAATTAAAGGAAATAACATGATATGTTCTTTTAAATAACATGAATTACATGATTTATATTTTAAAATATATTCATATATACTATATACTCCACATAAATAAATAAGGTGGTGTGTACAGAACATATAACAGTGAATGGAAATTTAGATGATAAAACCCTTACCTTTTCCTCCAGAATTTCAGAGAAGCTATTTAACATATATTATAATAAACATAATCATATTAATAAATTATTTTAAAACCTTATTTGTATATATTAAATTTTATATTCTTTAATTATTCTCATTATATACACTTGTATTAGTTAGCTATAGTTTATTTTCATAATTGAATGTTAATAATTTAAATTATTTCATCGTGTTTCATAAAGATGATGATAGAAACCATTATTTGATAAAAATTTCCTCATTTTAACATTATTACTAATATTTGAATAATTTTTTGAATGATTTAAAAAGTTCCATTTCCAATACATGGATCTAATGTGTATGATTTGCAAAAATAGAATCCATAACGAGCTTATTTCAGATAATTTACCGATATCAATACTTACTTTGTAATGATAATTATTTCTTATGACATCCTTAAAAAATATTCATGATATATATGACTCGTTATTATCATTTATATTCATAAAATATATTTTTATAACTTTCCATGTAATACGGTGATGAAAAATGAAACATGTCACTGTGTTAAGGAGGTAGTCTACATGTACACATGGGTGATGTTTTCATTTTACATAGAATGGGATGAAGGTAGAAATTGTTTTATATCATTATAATATTAAAAATACTATAAATATAATATTTTTTAATTAAATACCCTTTTATAACTATCCATGTGAAGAATTTATTAAAAATGAATTGCATCGATTTGTGGAGGCGGTAGTCTGCACGTACACACAAACGATGTTTTCATTTTTATACGGAAGTGGGAAGGGTATGTAATGGTTATAAAATTAACATAATAAAATTTAATTATACTAGTGTGTAAAATATATTTATGTTGGAAATATAAATAATAAAAAAGTTAATAAGTGATTAGTACTCATGTTGAAAACTTGTCATTTTTCTTAAAGGAACACATGGGAATGGAGGATTTACGGATTTTCAAGGGTTAAAGGGATGATAAAAATGGGAGATTAATATATGGGAAGTAAAAAAATTAGATTTTTTAGAGGAATTATAATTTTTATATCATAAATAAATTGGTGGTGGGAGTATCCTTTTATAAGTGAGGGAGTGGAACTTTTGTAAATATTGATAACAATATTTCAATGTCATGTCACTTTCATTGAAAAGTGGATTTAGCAGAAGAAAATAATTAATATTGGGTAAAAATATTTCTTTAAAACCCTTAAAAATAATTTATAGATAAGTTTTTATGAATTTTATGAATTTTCTCCTTAGTTTTAACCTGTACTATAATTTACTTTTATCATGGTAACAATTTTTTTAACTATTGTAACTTATTTTATTGAGAAAAATTAAACTATTCCATGTTAACTAATTTTATCATTCATATATAAAATTTGAAAACAATTTTATCAAATAAAATTATTAAGGGTGATATAAATTTAATTTTAATATTAGTCCACACAAAATATAAAAAATGTTTTTTAGAAAAAAATTTATTTTTAAGAATAAAAATTATGTTTATGATAAAATTATAAATTTTTAATTTTCATAAAATTAATTATTTTATTACTAAACAAATAATATTTATGTGACTTTCTATTTGATCCAAAACAAAAATCCTCCATGTGAATAGTTAATTAAAATAAAATACCAATAATTGTTTTTATTTGAATAAAAAATTACTTGAGTTTCAAAATGTTAAAAATAAGATTCTAAATTAAAATTAATATTAAAAATTTAAAATTTTAATAATTTAATACAAAATTTATTAGTAAAAAGTTTAATAAATTTTTACGCCATTATTATATATTAAGGATGAAAGTATTTTCCGAAATACTATTTTTTAAAATTTAATTAATAATTAATATTTCCTTAAAAAACCCAAAACATAATCTAAAGATAATATTAACATAGTGATTTGAAAATTGAAGTTCATTTTTTAAAATTAAAATTCTAAAATTTATTAAATTATCTTTTAAATTAAAATAAAAAATATAGAGAAAAATGATTTTATAGAAAGGGGTCCTTTTAAACTATAGGTGTTCTTAATCTTATTTCGTATAAAATACTAATTAAATGATTGTTAATATATTAGTTCATACATTAAAATATTGCATATTATCATAATCATCTTTTAAAATTGATCAGTTTAATTTATTATGATAAAAGACATAGTACTTTTAAAAATAATTCTTTGAAAAACAATTTTTTTAACATTAAATGATATTAATTATTTATCCTCTCAATTTGATAACTTTAAAATAGTTTCTATATTATTATATTCTAGAGAATATATTCATATTATAATTTTCAGAATGATTTTCTTACAATATGTTGTGGCTTTTTTTATTTATGTGCTACATGTGAAACAATATAATAAACGTAGTATTTATTTAAATCCAAATAAATACTAAAATCTTGGGGTGTTGTAGGTAGTATCTCTAATATAATATTACTAGGAACAGTGAAAATCCATAAAAAAAATAAAGTTGTAGAAACCTTCAATCATCAAGGGGAAACAAAAAAATAGGGATATACTAAAAAGTAGGATACATGTGGTGAGGTTACAATTGAATGATAATTGTACCCATTAAGTACTAGTTTTTTGGATTTCTTGGACATACCATGCTCTATTATGAAGTGTTAATGAGCTATTTAAATGGAGAAGTACCTAACAAAATGAAAAATAAGAATCTATATCTTTCATTATAAAAAAGAAATTCATTTTATGGATATTTCAATCAATGTTATAACATTGGTCAAAAATACATCGACTCCACACAAAGAAAAAGTTGAAATGGATACCATGTTAATAAAATATAGACAGATACAAGTCCACCCAAATAATTTCTTTTTGGAAATAGATTCTCTCTATTCGAAGAAGAAGGTAAATATGATTTTACTTCATGTTTTTTAAAGAGATAGAAGGTATCATTTATTATCTCCACATCCATGGTTCTCTCTTGGAAATAAAATAAAATGAGAGGGAAATTTAATTGAGTTGAAGTTTCACTCAGAGAAACAAAGAATAATAATACATGGATTCTCTAAAATGGGTGCTCATCCCACATGACTATAAATGTAAATATTAAAAAAAAATAAGAAGGATAATGTATATTGTACTATTAGTTTTTGAAATTTTGGGGATTTTAATATTAAAGGGAGTAGAAATACCATGATATCTAGAAATGAACTAAATAGTATTGAAGTTCTCTATGTGGATTTATTAAGAGATAACTTCTTGATATTCTCTATGTGGATGTCTTAAGAGAAAACTTCTTTATAGTAAGCCAACTTTATAATTCAAGGATTAAATTTTTCTTCATTAAAAAATGATATTTCCTAAAAATTAAAATTTTTAACTCCCTCATGAATGGATGGAGGACAATGGGAAATCAATATCATATGGATATGAAGGAGAAATTGTTCTTTCTTATGGTGGAAAAAGAGAATGGTTTGTAGCATCTATGGTTGGGAAATATTCACCAAAAAAGTATGAATAATATTCCCATTATGAAATTAACAATGTTAATAACTATATTTAACCATGATCAAGAGTTAATGAGTGATGAATTCATGTGATGGAAATTAGTACATAACCCATATCATCAAAGGATGAAGAGAGAATATTATTTTATTAATATAGTGTATACTGAAATTTATAGCCCAATGAATCTATCTAGAAGATGTGTGGAAAGTAACTTCATATTATTCACTGATTATAAAAATATAATATCATATATAATGTTTATACATAACAATAGATATTTTATTGGTTTCAAAAATATGTTTCAGAGGAGAGTATAAAATTAAACTAAACTCACCATAAAGACTTTGTGATTAGACAATATAATATAATTGGCATCCATTAATTGGAGGACTACAAATAAAATTATTTCATAAAACATGTGGTATCTTCATTACATACTCTATGATATAATGGGGCCATGTAACGGTGAAATAAAAAAGTGATAAACATTGATAAAATGCTTCTCAATAAAAGTTTCATCCCTTTCAAATATTGAAATGTGGTAGTTCATGTCATGATGAAACCCCAAAAAAGATATTTTCTAAATCCTAGACAAGAATGAACCCCCTATGAGATGGGGGGTGGAAGAAATTAATTTATAAAGAATTTTCATATTTTGGAATAAGGTGTTACATTTAAAATAAATAATGGGATGAATGAATTTATGGTGATGCAATAGATGAAAGACTGTTCTTAGGCTACTCAAAAAGAGTAAATCCTATAAAAAACTCAAAACATTTTATAATTATTATAGAAATAAATGATTCCAAGGTTATTGAGGAGAGATAAAGAAATATTTCTAAGAGTTCTAACCTGGATAAAGTCCTTGAAGAAGATTATTATGCTAGTATAAATTATAAGTATATTCAAATTATGTTAATAGATAATTATTTGTAAGAGGAAAAGGATCTTAATGATAGTCAGACTACACTATTTTGGACTTAGGTGTGTCATGAACCTTTTTTGTGGGTGAAATGGTCACACCAGTATTGGGTTGTGTGTAATTTTTATATTGAAAAGGAGGTTACATAGTTTAATGGTCTTATAGGGAAATTTTGATGGGTTAAGTGTTTGTAAAATCTACCCAAATCAGATATGATGTCCTCAGATGTTCTCCAAAGGGTTTTTTTACGCAGCGAGAAACACCCAAAAAACCTTTTATCCATGATTCATGCACCTTCTTTCTAAAGGTAGGCACTTGTTTGATGATTTGGAAAATGACACTTAAGGACTCCATTGGTCAAGATGATGTGAGGTCGGGATCATCACACTGTTTTTGGGGGAATTATTTCATATTCCCTAGCTCTCTTATAGATTTAAGAAATATTCATTTTTTGTGAATTCTTGGTTTATTCCAAAGAATTTTTCCACATATTACCCCTATGTCTCAAGATCTATCAGAAATTTGCATGGGTTTGGAGTCATTTGTATGTATCCATGGTTCTTCATCAATATCACCCTCTTAAAGAAACATTAATGAATCTATGGTCTTTTACCTATACAATAATGATTTAAGCCATGTGATGAGGTGATTTGGATTTTATCTTCATCCAGGGGGATAAATATCATTTCGATATCAGGATCGAACCCCTAAGGTTGTATTCCTATATATCCACATGAGAGGAATCATATTACACATATTTTGGTGATGTTTTACTAGACACATAACCTTTTAAGGTCGTGTGATAAGGACCCATCCATGTAGTTTAATTTCATGTGGTGAGGTTTCTAGGCGGAAGATTCCTAGTCAAAAATTTTGTATTACTTACACCTAGGAGGACCAAGATTCTCAGAAGAGGTATGGTCTCCTGTGTGGATTTGGCCTTACTGGTGATACGAGCTGGAGAACACTAGGGTGACTTGGGTGTCAGGTTTTGACCGTAGAGAGGCTTCCTTTTTATCCCAGTTAGTTGGGAATTAAATCCCACATAGTTCAGTTTGAGTAGGGACTTTCACCCTTGAGGCGGCCCATTTGTAGGGGGAATGATCTGGGATTACACATGGGAGATTCCCATTTGAGGGAAATAAGTTGGGGATTATTCCTAAATAGTATTCCCAAGATATTTACTGATAATTTTATTTGGAATGATTTCTAAGGTGAATGTACCTTGAGCTCGGTACTTAGGCAGGCACCCTACAATCATAATTAGAGCATGAATCAGATTTCTCATAGTGCATTGCATTTGTGGCTTATACCTTCTAGGAGGCCCATGATTTGAGGTCATGTAAATTTTATGATCGGTACCACCCTCTAACACCAAATGAGTCATGATCGATATGAGAAACAAGAGGAGGTAGTGGATATGAAGATTTCATATCTCACCTCATCTTCTGATAGAAGGTACTAGATCCCAAAGGGAGAGAGGGAGAGGGATTTGAACATGACGATATGCCTCCTTTGTTTTCATACCCTGGATAGTCATATTTTCCTATCTAGGTATGACCTGGGAAGAGGTATAAAGGAGATATTATGGAAAGTTCTTGAAGAAAATCTAGAGGAATACCTCGGATGGAGTTCCCTAAAATTGGTTCCAGGAAAGGGGAGGAATGTCTCTTTTTTTAAAAGGGAATGGAAAGCATGGATTCCCTCTAATATCACAGGACCTCGTTGAAGGTAAATGTCAGTGATCACCCTTGATCTCTATAATGGGATGTTTCACATTAGTATCCAATGATTGGAACTCGGGTTTCCATGGGAATGTAAACTTACGGACATTATGAGGGTTTTCACCATTGCAGGGATTACCTTTGTGACTCCACTTACTATGGGTATGTAAACTCAAAAGGATGAACTAATAGACCTGGTGGTTTTATCATATGTGTCTAGTGGATTTGGAAGAAGCTTTGGCCTAATGTCATTGGCCTAGTTTATAGAGGGACTGCGGAGGAGGTAGCGGAAATGGAAGGAGATGATCAAAGCCTGAGAGTGGAACATCTAAGGGTACCCTGTTCCACGTATTGTTTCTTCATGTGGGATGAGGGCCTCTATTCATAGTGTGTTTCTATTTGGGTGGATGGATCATATGAGTATCATGATATTATGTGGACTTGTATACTGTCTGCATAGTGCTTTACTACATGGGACCAGGTTCTTTCTACGTAGAAGGATGTTACACTATGCGTAGTTCCATCCATGTAGCGTGGTGCTACGTGGTGCAGGGTTCCACCCATGGAGCATGGTTCTATGTGGGGAACCAAAGTAAAGAAATGGAATTAGTTCAACCCCTTATGGGAGCTTCATCCATGATGGACATATGGCTCGCGGTCTACCAATTATTATGTTTCCTTCTTTATTTTTCTTCTATGTGATGATTTTATACCTACAGTAATTCATTAGAAGGGGTCTACACCTCATCAATCAATCAATTTGGAAATTAATCTAAAAAACTCCATAAAATCCTTTCAAATAGGTTCTTTTCTCTATCCTCATGGGGTCCTTCTATAGAGTGTTGAGGAAGATGGATCTATGGATCTCTCGACACCTTTTATGGAAGCCCATGGGAAAATCACCCGGCCTATGGATGACTCAGGGAATAGATGCTTGTGGGGTTGTGGTTCGCAAGGGAGAAATCACTACCTCAATCCCATGATTGACTTAATCTAGTTAACCAGGCAATGTTGGCTTTTCCTTATCTATGCACCGTTGAGTTCGTGGGGACGGTAAGTGGGGTGAGTTTCTCCACCTCCATTCCACCAATGATGTAGTTTGTGATGATGGTATGCGGAGGTGAGTTTATCTACCACCATTTCACCAATGATGTAGTTTGCAGTGCTGGTACAAGGGAAAAATTGTATTCATTCCACATACTACTCACTTCATGGGAGATTCCTTTCGAGAAATTTTTTCAGGATTCAGTACATAGATAGATTATTTTCCATTTCCATTGTCTTCTTCATCAATTTTCACTAAATAATAAATCCAATTTATTTTATTTCCTTTTCCAAAATTATGAGAGTATTTACATCCCCACTTCAATGTTTTTAGGACCCTAAAAATTCCCACCAATGGAATGGATTCTGATCTTGATGAAGAGGAGGCTATTTTGATGTAGAAAGAAATCCTAAATTCCACTGGTTTGTGGTATAAAGGTTTACTCGTAGGGGGACCACAGCTATGTATTGAGGGGCCATGCCATTTTTCTTTTATCATACTTCCCGGTGAAAATATCTCCAAAAATTACTCTCGGCTCTCCTGGATTCCACATACTGACAACAGTGTGTGAAATTATTCATTTGCAAGACATTCTTTGAATTCTGCGAACCGAAGGCCATTTATGGTCATCCTCATACATAAACCAATTTCTTAAATTTGTGAACTAGACTTTTGATTTCCAAACTAAAATTAAATTATTGCCATTATAATATTTGGATAACCAGATATCAAGGATCAATGCATGACTCACCCAATTCATGGACTGTTTACTTCGTTGTCCAATGCTTCACAAGCCAGTACCTCACCGGTCATTCCGTGAACTGCTAGTTTGCGGGGAATTTATTCCTAAAACAATTTTTGGGGTTTAGTATGGGGACTACTTTGTTATGCTCTATGAAATATCAGTTCATGGGGAATTTATTCTTTGAACTATTTCTGCGGTTTAGTATATAGACTGCTTTGTTATGCTCCATAAACTATAGTTTCATGGGGAATGTCTTTCGTAAACCGTTTTCAAGGCTTAGTACACATACTGATTTGTTATTCTTCGCAAACTATCAGTTCTCAGGGAATGCCTTCTGCAAACCATTTCAAGGGTTCAGTACATGGAATGATTTGTTATAAAGACTTCTTTTACTCCATTTCCAATTTTTTATTTTTTTTCCCGAAGATTTTATTGGACTAACCTTTTGTATGTACTTTTTGTGAAAAAAAAAGATGGTTTTCCATTTATCTTAATGGAAGTGACTAGGAGGAGGGTGGTTATGGTTTAATATGTTGAAGACAAACTCCCTACTTATTTCATTCCATGGGAGGGTATTCTAAAGGAAATTCTCTCACCGAATCTCATGGCATGCCCCTTGTCCAATTGATTACCACTCTACAACTTCAGTCCCCAAGCTGATGCCTCATTGCCACTGGTTGACCGAAGAAGCTTCACTATTCGTCTTGATAAGTCTCTATAGTGTGACTGAACAAATATTATTTTCACAGGGGATATCATGACTGCTTCAAGCCAAGATGACATATTTATTCAGAATGGCACCATGTGGACATAGAGCAATCAATGTTGTCATACAACATCTTCTAAATCAGTTGTTCAAGACTACCAGACTATTGTTATCTTTTCACAAATCAATCCCAATGGAGGGTGGAGCTTCAAATGGGATCTTTGATCTGGAGGGTGATTTTATGATGAGTGGGCTTGTGAGTTTTGGGATTTTCAGAACTTCTTGGAAGCTTCTACGCCGTTGGAAGCCGTCAACCTATACCAAGTGGTGTGGGTATCCAAATTCGTTATCAATTATATGAGATAGATACAAGTTGAGCTGCTCATCCACTAGTGTTCAAGCATCAACACCTTTCACTTGTCCCATGGTGAAGTGTTGATCAATTTATGGGATTTCTACGAGATAGTGGGACATCATATACTTGGTGACATGTACGATAAATTATTACCAATGGCCAATTCTTGGAGGAAAGTTGAGCAAGTATCCCATTTGGTGGGGAGTTGATAACTATAATGGAGAGGCTACATGGTTAGCCTCTTCAAGCTCACTCACTAATTTCATTCAAGTATTGGACTAGACTATTCTTGTAGGTGAATGGGCATAGGATAAAAGTTCTATATAGCTAAATCCATATGAACCCAACGTAAAGTCTCATTACTAGATCTTACTGTGATGCCCTCAAAGTTGGTCACTAAACCACCTAGGGTTATGAGGTCCAGATAAACGTGTCTCTTGAGATCAGACTAGCAGGTTTCTTTACCATGTTCCTGAGTGGATGGCTCTTTCCTTCTCGTGACGTTTACACTGGTGTCTGAATTTTCACCCTAATGATAGTTTCTACGCTTGCGGAGGGGTATCCCATCAATTTACTTGTCCCTACCATTGCCCAAATTTATGAGGTATTAGGGAAAATAAAGGGAAGGGAGGACTTCTCATTACCTCAATGGACCTTTTCAACTTTTGTATGGTTGGATAGAAGAGCATCTACCATGAAAAAATTATCGGCACACCACGATAGACCCCCGTTCTATATTTCATATGTAATTACTTAATATTGATGATGTTCATCCAATTCCTTGAGTGTTGAAAGTTTCATTGACTTACTGAGTGATCGTTCACATTTTACTTTTTCACCTTAACCCATGCCTTATAGAATAATATCATATGATGGGTGGGACTTTTCAGAAGCACGTTTATACTTCATCACACTTTGAAATGGAATATTAACCTCTTATATAGACATGATGGATGTCTATGAACCCTGTGTGCCCTACCGGTTTTCTAGGTAGTTTGAATGTTTGTATTGAGTCACACTTATTTGGGTTACACTGGTTAAAAGGGAATCTCACCCAAGAATACTTCGTAAATTATGGTTGATGATAATGTGGGGGGACTCTAGAAATCATGTATTTATTCCTCCCAAAGATTCCTTTACTTACTTGTCATTGGATTATTCCCAATAGTGGGTAACATGCTACCCTAACGACATACAATCCAGGCCAGTCTGATGTGTGAAATTACCCTTGACTACTTTAAGTCCAATTTTACCTATGCCACCTATACCATCTCCCTCCATTTCTATTTCCCAAAGGCACTTCATCCACCATCACCTATATTCAGAGGGGAATTCCACTATGAAACTTATACCTAGGGGTGAGACTAAAACCATCTATCTCTGGGAGATATGGTTCGTGGTCCTACCAAATCTGGCCCAAGTGTAACATCATTGAGTACCCCTGAAGTCATGGTCAACCCCCAGATCTTGGTAATAGATATCAATACAACTATAGAGTGGGAAGGCTACCCTACTTGGGTAACCCAACCTAGTGTGGCTCCTTCTTCCATGGTTCCATTTCTCGACTATATACATGTTGCGACAAAGGAATAGAATCAGGGTTCCAATACTTTCAGGAGACATCAAACAATTTGGAGATGGGTGTACTTCAAATCTATAATATTGTTACTAAAATTCTTTTTCCATAGCTTTATAATGTGAAGTAAAACCTTTAGTGGCTATTTACTAACTTCAGTTCTGGTGGCTTTGAATACCAACATATTCACCATCTCACACACTATATTGTCATAATTTAAGATGATCAAGCTGCTCATGAAGATATCCTGAATCAGTTCAATTATTCATACCACAAAACAAAGACCTTTTGGGATCCTACTGAAAATCTATATCAACTAGCATCTAAGGAGTTAAATGTTCATGACTACGTGATTATCCAAATTGAAGAGCTATAAGAGTGTGAAGCTCGTGTAGCCAAGTTGAAGGCACAAATAGAATAAAAAACTACAAATTTTGAAGTTATTATGTGTAAGGGGTAAGATCTCAAATCCATTATGAAAAAATTACATCTAGTGGTTGAAGTTGAAGCTTCCCAAAGGAATGCTTTAGAAAATGATCTTGATGTCCCTTAACAAACAATTATTGATCTTTTAGAAAGATCTAATCAGGATTCGTTGTACTCATTTCAATTGTCTTGTGCTATTGTTTCCTTTTCATTGACATCGGGGAGAGACTTTGGGTTGTGGATATCCTCTTTAACTTCATATAATGGAATGATGATGTTTTTCTCTCCAATTATTCTCCTTAATTTTCTCCCAGCAATGTCAATCAATCATGATCAACTATATTTTAAACCTTAATCTCAACTAGATACCAATCTAAATCACAATCCAAGATAAAGGAAATAATCAAATCATGATCTTATTTTTCCTGACCCAAGGGTCTCAACGAGCATAGTTATACTTTTTCTAGGGTTTCATAGAAAACCCCACAAACATTGCTTATTTTTGGTTACTACCCTACCTTTTCCCTAAGCCGATTATGGTGTGGACATAGTAGGTATAACTTGACTTTTTCCCAGGCCACCCTCTGTGGGTTTTTGACCTAACAAGATTTGTGTCTCTTTATTTTTGTTTTATCAACACTTTTTTCTAAACCATATGTGGGATAGGTTTAGCGATCTCATACTCAATTTTTTTCTAGGGTGTCCTTTATGATTTTTCATCCTGGAGAGTGTTCTATTTTTCATGGGTATTTTAGAGTCTTGAAAACTAGACCATCATTACTAATTTTTTAGGTCGAACAAATTTGAACAAGACTGGTGTTTTAGGTTGAACAGTTTTGACCATGATTCTCAAGTCAAGGGTCCCAATTTAGGACGCATTGACCTATAATGTCCTTGAAACTTTCAGACACGGATAAGTGATTTTTATTGACCCTGACATTGTATTTCTTAGACATGGTACATGATATGGTCCATGTAAGCCTTTGGGAATACAAAATTTGGGAAATACTCTCTTAAATAAGAACATTCATTGGGTTAATAGGTCGTTTTTTGGGCAACGTATGAAGATCCGGTGGGGCATTATGCGTGTTAGTCAAAAAAATGTTTCCTTAAGACGTTAGCCCCATATATTTTATGGCTAAAATATTTTATGGAAGTTTGTATTTGTTTTTTATTGAATACCATAGTGAGTGGTATATTGAGGGAATGATGTATGAAAGTATGAGGGAATTTTTATTGGATTTGGTTGAGAAAATTCCCCTGCACGAATTAGGATTGTGTAAAGGAGGGCTTAAGCATGATGCAGTTTAACGTCGTACATTCAGGATGTTAGAGACTTATAATTTAAATTGTTTTACTATAACTAAAGGATAATTGATATCCCTTTATCACGGTGGTATTACGGGAAAATTTCTATCACCTTTAAGCCTGATAGGGGAGAGAGGATATAAACCATAGTATAGGGGGTTTCTGAAACCGGGTAATGAGACGAGATATAAACATCATACAGCGTATAGAAGCAAGAAAATCCTCTCCTAACGAAGAATATTCCTTTTGTTGATAGGAAATTGTTTGGGAAACATATGAAGATCCGTTAGGGAATTGTGTTTATTGTCAAAGAAAGGTGTCCGTAAGACATTTTCTTTCCATTTCTGATGTCCATGGATGGTGATGGGGATTCAAATATTTTTGGAAATAGAGTGTGGTGTGTGAAGAGGGGTTATTGAACATGATATTGGGTATTTCAAGTTGAAATATGTTATGAATAAGTGAATACGTGCTTCCCATATAGGTTAGTGGGGGATCCTTACGCAGTTCTGTCCCTTATATAGGAAAGGACGGGATGATTTAGTTGTATGGTTAGGCCCAAGATATACGACTCGGGTGTCACTATGTATCCTTATGATGATAGGAATTAAGCCTAACATAGTTATTTTAAAATTTTCTAATATATGGATCTAATTCACACATATGGGTGGGGAATTTTTGTTCTTGTGTACAATCTCACCAATAAGGCGGGACCCATAGGGGATTTCCTTGCACATATTCACTTCATGCACAGAAACATAGGGGACGATATTATTTAACATGCAGGGGCCAATGTGTAGGAATTGGGCATCAAGTATCGTGCAGTTTAAATTTAATACGATTAATAAATTCAAAAAGAATACTTGATTAACTGGAGTATGGTTAGTAAAAGGTTTTTGATCATGTTTATGACCTAGATAGGGAAGAAAGTGTATGCCATAGTTTCATGTGATCTTGGATTAGGAGGAGGATATATGTCTTTGAAGCCATTGAGTATACGAGAATAGGAAAATCCCCTCCTGATAATGAATTTTTCTTTTGGTTGATTGGCCATTTTTTGGACAACATATGTCGAGCTACCATGGAATTGTGTGCATATCCAAACAAAGGTCTCCACAGGACATCGACTGTCTATTTCTGATTGACATGGGTGATTATAAAGATCTGAAATCACCCCATGAATAGAGTTACATTGATTGAAAATAATTGCCTGAATATGTTAGAAACATTCAGGCCATGATCACCGATAGAGTTGGGAACTCTTCTACATATATATAGCTCGCACGCAGGGTGAGGAACTTTGATTTCCTTGTTGGAGTGGGCCTGATTTTGAAGATCTGAGTGTCCTAAAATTAGGATCCCTATATAGGTTTGGCCCGTTCATGCGGAGTAAGAAATTGTAGCCATATTTGGTATTTCATGCAGTTTAATTTCATATGGTTAGGAATTTTGGTTTCCCAATATGGAGGGGAAACACTAATATATCTTTAAAGTCGTGCCATCAGGATGATTCATTGTGGATTGATTTACCCTGGCTTTGTGGAAAATTCCCCAACAAAATTCCTAAGCACACAAGAGCAATGATTAGTGTGAGAAATAAGTGGTGGAAAGGATTTCACTCCACCACCTAGGGATGGAAGGATCAAAGAAGGAATCATTTTTGTCTATTTAGTTTAATGTCATGCGGTGATGATGCGGGTGACTCGACATGAATGAGATAGATATTATGGGTTCATGCAGTTTTAAGTATTGCAGAAAGGATGTTGATTTAATAGTTTGATGACATGTTTTTGGGATGAAATATAAAAGGAATCATGCATAAATAAGGTATAATCAAGCTGGGATATCCCTGGTATGCCTCGGACAAGGTCGGCGGAAGAAAATGTAAACCATGATTCCAGGAGACCTCAAATCATGAAAGATGATGTGAGAATTAGGATACAATGGTCATAAATGAGTAAGAAAATTATATACAATAGACTAATTTTCCATTGGATGAGAGGTCATTTTGTGGTCAACGTATCTAGATCCTCTGGGGCATAGTGTGAATAGTCAAACAAAGGTGTATGTAGGACACTAACCATCCATTTATGATGGCCAGGGATGGTTATGTGGAATCAATATTTCCTAGGGAATGGTGTTTGATGGATGTAAAGAGAATATCTGGGTATGTGAAAAATATCCAAACCATTATCAGTTAGGTTGTATGAGATCCTCTACATGGATCTTATTTTTATGTAGGGGTCATGATCCTTTGAGTAATCCTTATTATGGGGATCAAGGTTTGGAATCTTCCACCCAAATTTACATTCTCATGCAGAAAATGGAGGCATTTTTTTCTATGCACCTAGACCTAGGATTTCCCATATGTCACTACGGATCACATCATATCGAGAATCAATACACACATAGTTCTTAAGATACCTTATAGATTAATTTCATGTGGTTAGGACTCCATTGGCCATGTAGTTTAGTGTTGTACGGTTAGGAATCAAGAATTTATATGCGCATGTCTGGCCTATGCGCAGTGGGAGGCATTTTTCAATGGTGTATGGACCAGGATATGAGATCTAGGCATCACTATGTATCCTATAAATGTAAGAATCAAGCCACATGTAGTTCTGGTATCCTATGTAGTTTAACATTATACAACAAGGATGAGAGTTAACCGATGTGAAAATGATGAGATGGGTGAAGTGTCAGGAACGAACATTATAAAGGTATCATATTTATCCTAGTTAGTTTGGAATCAAAGTCTGCATACTTCTGACAACATTCTCCATGTACTGGTCTGACCTGTGTAGAGGGAGGGGCATTTCTTTGAATAGTGGTTGGACCAGGATGAAGAATCTGGGTGTCACTACATATCCTATGAGAGAAGAAATCAATCCATATGTAGTTATTGAGGTACCATGATTTTTTACATCATACGATTAGGCCTTTTCATGCATTACCCTGCACAAGTCTGACCTATACACAGGGAAAAGGGGAATTGTTGACTTTGGTTGGTTACTAGACCAGGTTGTAGGATCCAGGAATCTCTACATATCCCATTGATGAATGATATTCATGAAATATATAGTTCAATAAAGTACCTACCAATATAGGCTTTGGCCATATTCAAGGAGGGGTAATTTTATGTTTGGGTGGTAGATGGACCAAGATGTAGGATTTGGGACTCACTACATATTCTGCAAAGCTAGAAATCAATCCACATGTAGTTCTAGAAAACATGTTCCTTGTACCGGTCAGACCCATGCACAGGGAAGGCGTTATCATTTTTTTCTCTCATGTTGGTGGTTAGACCAAAAGGTAGGATCCATGTGTCACTATGTATACCATGATGATAGGAATCAATCTACACATAGTTCTAAGATACCCTCCCTATTTCAGTCTGACCCATGCATAGGAAGAAAGATTTTTATCTTTCCCTTGCACAAATTTGAATCATGCATGATGAATCACTATTTAGAACACAATGACCTATGTACCATTTAAATTCATGTGGTTATCAAAAAAATTTCATGAAGTTTAATATTGTGTAGTTAGGATGAAGGTGTCGTGTATTTTAATGTCGTGTAGCTTAAATGATGGTGTTGTTGTGCATTTTAACATCATGCAGCTAAAACAAAGGTGCCGCTATGAAATTTAACATCGTGAAACTAAGAAAAATGTGTAACAATGCAGTTTAACATCATGAAGCTCAGAATAATGTGCTTTTATGAATTTTAACATTGTGTAGCTAAGACGAAGGTTGTATAATTACAAAAAAAGTATTTCTTTAGGAACCTCATATTAGTGGGAGCTATGGTGAGATGTCCATCCATTGAAATTAAGGCATATGATCCATTATAGTAGACCTTGTGTATAAAATATGGTCCTTCCCATTTTGACTCCAATATCATAGGTTTCTTTCTGAGTATCATTGGATTTCTGAGGACCAACACCATCTCTCCTTCATGGAATGATTGAAGGCAAAACTTTTTTTGAAGGATCGTGCAATCTGATTCTATAAAAGTTCCAAATGGTGAAAAGTGTACAATATTTTCTCATCCATCCACTCCATCTCATAAAACTATTTCTGGGACTGCTCATCTGTAGATAGTTGATCACAGATGGCCATGTGGAATAATGGTAATTGAACTCGATGGGTAGAACCACCTCTGTCCTGTAAACTGATCATTATAGGGTTTCTTGAGTGGTGGTGTGTGTCATGGTATGGTAAGACCATAGAGCATGGAGGAGCTTATCTGAAAATGATTTCATATCCTTATCTACCATATTCTAAAGTATATTTGATATGGTCTTGTTTAAGGCCTTTATCTTCCCGTTGGCCACTGCATGGTAGTGGGATGAACGGTTGGCCTCGATTCCATACTCTTGATATTTATTTTCCAATTCCACATAGTATAAATTGGTTCCATTGTCCATCAGTATTGTATAAGGGAAACCAAATCTGGTGATGATGTTAGCTTTCACAAATCTAACAATAATTCTTTCCCTGACTTCTTTGAGGGGTGAGGCTTCTTCCCATTTGCAAAATAAGTCAGTATCTATAAGAGTATATTTGAATAGTTTGGCCATGGTGAAAGGGTATGGTCCCACAACATCCATTCCCCATATAGAAAATATAATGGAGTACATTGATGTGTGAAGTAAATCTAGGGGGCTGGTGGATGAAATTTACATGAACTTGGAAGGATTTTCACTTCATGGTGAATGTGGTTTAATCCTGCATCATAGTGGGACAATAGTACCCAATCCTTCAAATCTTCTATGAGATCTTGGACACTGATTGATGTGCTCCAAAAGTTCCAAAATACACTTCTTCCATGATAGCATATTTCTCTTCTCTATCAATGAACATGAATTTGGTTTCCCATCTATAGATTTTTTCCCTTTCAGCCTTATCTGGTGGGATATCTCCCCTTCGAAGGTAATCTATTGTGGGAGTCATCCAGCCGGTGGTAGGACCATACAGCTCTGAGATGGGATTGATTTCATTGATTTCTTCTCTATTGTCCTAAATGAATGGTAATTACATCTTTTGGTGGGAAATATTGATGACTATTTTGTTCCTATTAGGATCAATTAGAGTCATGGAATCATTTTACAATGCATCATCTTGCAGAGTTTGAAACTAGGGGACATAAGTCAATCCTAGCTATGATGGGATTTTTTCCATAAATTCTCAAACATAGTCCATTAAAGGGATCATATCCTATTTTTTGATTGCATAGTCACCATTGAATTTCTTGATGACCAGTTCTAAATTACATTTTATCTTCAGGTGTTCGACTTGCACTTGGAGTTTCAATTATAGGCTTGTAATGAGGGTCTAACACTACTTAATTGTTTTAGAATCCTTCTGACAGTATGAAGGAGTAAGGAAATACTTACTTTTGGGGGGATGTCATTATTAATCCTAGCCCCACTTTTTGGAACTTGGGGCCTTCCATCCTTTTGCCTTTTGGACTTCTGGATGCGCCATCTAAAAACATCTCCCATGTTTGGGAACCCTCTTTCCTAGAGAATACCTCTTCATTAAGTAGTTAAACTTTCAAAAAAGTCATTTCTGTTGAGGTTTACTCACCTAGAAAGTTTTCTAACACCTATCCTTTTATGGATTTCTATAATATGAACCATATATATAATTTCTTCAGAATGACTGCCCATCTTAACAAACATCCAGTTAACATTGGACTCATGATAATATACTTGAGTGGGTTACTATGTGAGACCAAATGGACTTCGTGGTGCTGCAGGTAAGACTAAACTTCTGGACTACAAATATTAATGCAAGAAATCTCTACTAGATATTTTAATAACAAGTTTGAGCATATATCATGATTTGGATTAGGTAACAGAGACTATTCAAACTTCCAGCATCATTCCTCTATGTGAGAAAGGCACCCATTGATCTCTCCAAAGAGGTCACATATATAATAAGTGGACTTCCTTCGATAGGTGGCATTAGAACCAGTGTGATTGATAGATATATATTGATATTGTAAAATGATTCTTTACAATCATTATTCCATTGATATTCTACCCCATTTTTCATCAACCTGGTAAAGGGAAATCATTTTCCTGTGAGGTTGGCTATGAAGCACTGAATGTAGGATAGGTGACCTTGGATTCCTCTTAACTTAGTGAGGTTATGGGGAGGTAAGATTACAATCATAGTCTTTGCCTTCTCAGGGTCTACTTTGATGCCATGATGGCGTGCAAAAAAGCTGAGGAATTTTCCTGAGGTATCAATGAAATCACATTTCAAGGGGTTTATTTTCATACTGTTTTGTCTTATTTTATTGAAAATTATTTCAATATCTAATAGGTGATCCGATTTTTTTCATGATTTAACCACCAGATCATCAATATTTAATTCAATGAACGTTCCTAATAATGGTTTAAAAATGTGATTCATGACGTTCTGATATGTGGCATCGACATTTTTCAAATCAAAATGCATTATATTATAACAAAACACTCCCTAAGGATCCCTTAAGGGATTGGATTATTCAACTTCTTGGGCCATTCAAATTTTACTATCTCCTAAATATACATCCAAGAAAGAGATACCATCAAATCTAGCAGTTTCATCGGTCAACAATTCTATGATTGGGACTGGGAAATCATCTTTCGGTCAATGCCGATTGAGATCTCTAAAACCGATGTAGAATCTGATCTCCCCATTTTTATTTTTGAAGGGGAAAATATTTTCTAGTGAGATGGGGTGTTGGAATTCTCTAATGAAGTTATCTCTAATGATATTTTCAACTTTAGCCTCTATTTTGGAAACATGGGTTAGGTGTGTCCTTCTAGTGGCTTGTGTAAAACCACAATGGTCTTCTGGAAAGACTAGGTAGTGAGTGGTCACGTATAGATTGAGGCCTATATTTTCTATGTAATTACAGGAAAAAAATCTTGATTATTCTTCATAAAATAGGTATATTCCACTTTCTATTCAGAAAGCATGACCAAACTAATCAAATTGGGTCATGGGTCCTCTTCTGTACCCAATTTGATTTCCTCGTGTTCATCAATGGTGGTAGAGATTCCTTCCTCAACTGCTAGAGGGGCATCCCTTAGGTATTCATCTTCCTCATCTGCATCCTCACCATCTTCCTCTTTGTATTCTGATGGGAAAACAATTCTTGAGATGAATTCTCCCTAGTTGAGGGAAGAGTTTAAATTTTGGTGTTTGGGAGGTGAGGTCGCCTCTTCTACCTCAGTCATTAGAGGAGGATTTTCTGGAGAATATGCAGTTAAGGGTAAAATAGTTTCATCATCTTCTTTGAGTGACGAGACAGTTCCTCCAACCTTTGTGGGTAGAGCATGGATTTTTTGGAGTTTTGATGATGGTTTAGGGACATTATTACCTGAAACCCCATCATAATCTTGGGGGTTAGTGAGCTTCTCAACATTATCAGGCTTGAAGGTCATGACTGAAAACATGAGGAATGCTAACCATGCATTTGAATTTGGAAATTTACAATAAATATGATTGATGGGAAATACATATTCTTCCCTGAGCTGCATGAGGGGATCAACATGAACCATTTCCAAACAATTTGGGGAAGAAATGAATTCAAAAATATTGACCAAATTTCACTTCCCCTTCGGCTCATAGATCCCTTCATCAATATAGTGTGATTCATAGAAGTTGAATGGGGCCTTATCAATATAAAGTGCCACACCCTATCCATTAATGCTATATTTGAGGCATTGATGGTAAGAGGAGGTGATTTTGGCATGTTGATGCACCCAGGGCCTTCCTAGAACGGTGTTGATGGTTGTATTATTTTAGACCACCAGATATTCTGGGTGACCTATGAGGTCATCGAATTAGGTTTCAAGATTAATTTTTCCTAATGGATTATGCTCGCTTTTTCATAGACTAATAGAATCATGGTACAGGGTGTGAGATCATCCTTATTGCAGCCCAGCCGACGAAGTGTCCGCAGTAGGGGAAGATTAACTCTATATCCTTTGTTAATGAATACTTTTTGGATATCAAAATAATTTATCCTACTAGATAGATATACTGGTTTGACGTGTCCTTGCATGATGGTGTCTTTATGTTGAGATGTGAAGGAGATAACTGAATGGACTTCTTTAGGATTTTTCTCTGTCTGGTAGAATTTGGTAGTGTCTACATCTACTTAAAACTCCTTGGGACTTAGTAAAGATTTGATGATCACTTACCAAATATCTGCTGATAGATTTGGTGCATCCATGATTGACATCTTATCCAGTACTGAAGCAAAATGCTTCATAATATCATATTTATAATCTAAAATCTAGTGCTTCCAACTTCTGGATTCTATTTCCTAGGAACTCTAGAGGCATGATCATTTGATGATGACAGTTCGTCTCTTGGGATCAGATCCAAACAAACTCATATCCTTTGTGGATTTGTCCAGGAAGGTCTGCTCACCTGTCGATGGAAATTAGACTCTCGTTCTTCCTTTAATGTATATTCTAGAAAGATTGGGTTGTGGTGGATTCTTATGGAGGTAGGAGAATTTTTCAATCCATAATGGATCCACTAGAGGGTCCTTATGTGGGTTTCTTCAACAAATAACGTTTAAGCGGGTGTGCGGCCATAATATTGATTTCTACCATGGTTATGTCTCCCTTGATATCCCTATATTCTACAACATCTTCCTTTGGACCACCTATTTGGTGTGGTGAATTCTGGTTGATAACCATATTCATTGTCGATGAAGGTATCCATTAACTAGATGACAATGATATAGCCTAAAATCAGCTCCCCTTCTGATGATGACTCCACCTCATCATCTTCTTCCACTGGTGTCATTTTTCAGGGGAGTTTCTATACTCTCATATTCGATGGAATGAAATTTGATAGTGTCAAAGATAAAATTGGATTTGGTGAAAGTTATTCTTCATGCACTTGTTTTCCACCCTTCTAATTGGAATTATTTTTATATGGTTAGCCTTTAGAGGATTTTGGGTTGAGGATGTCGGTTACGTTGCATCAGGAGCTGTTGGAGGCATGGTTGGTTGAATAAATAGTTCTTAGAGTATTCTATGAGATCAGTTGACTATTTTCCAAGTCATATAACTATCAAACTTTTTCTACTTTTTGTTAACAACTTTTTCCTCTCCCCTCCATCCGAGTTAGTGGTGGAAACATTTTCCACTTGTGCTAGGGGTGGTCCTAGCTTGAATCTTACAGAATCTAACATCTTTTGTAAGAGGCCCTTGAAGACAAATCACTATAGTATATTTGGAACCAATATCTAGTGGAGGAGATAGTAATCTGGCTGATCATTAAGACCTAATCCATCATCCATATTCGACTCCAGAAGCTAGAGAAAATTGAAATTCATAGCCTCTATGAAGTATACATCAACTCGATCATCCCGTAATAAGTAAATGTTATTCTTTCATTCATTGAATTGATTTCACCTAGTTTCTCTTCCCTCATATTGATGAGGAGTTGGTATATGCTGATGTCTTGTGGGCCTCGCATGATTTGGTGTGGTTCTAGGATCCGGAGCCATTGCAGGGGTGGCTTAAGAATGACATAATATGATTCAGCTATTCCTGCTCTTTTTACCAGGGCTGATGGGGCTGCTTGGGACTTAAGATAAGTCTATCACATAGAATCCTCTATTATTTGAGAGATGGTGAAGAAGTCCCAAAACCCAATTTTATTTTTCACCAGAATAAATTTTGTTCTTATCTCATCACATAGGTTTTATACATACATGGTAAATATCTCATCTTGGGGAGTGGATGATTCCAAAAGTAATTCATACCCCTACACCAAGAAATTAAGTATGAAACTCTCTTATTCTCTTTTTGTTCACAGTTCATGAGGTCACTGACTTTATTTTGGAAACGTTGAGTAGAAATAGAATAGAAACTACTTCCAGAGATCCTCCCATGTTGTTATTGAGTTAGCTGACAAACTGGTGTACCACACAAAGGTTGAACCTTGCAAAGTTTGTACAAAGCATCTGAGCTTAACAGCTTCTTTTTGCTCTGAGGTTCCCATAAAGGGATCAAAGTAAGATGTGTAGTGCATTAGATATTTCTCAAAATCACCTGAGCCATTGAAAAATAGGAATATAGGGTTCTAAAAATTTAGCGGTGGTGGAACGTTTCTCACCTAGTCAGTGTATGTCTTCCATTTCAGTTAAATTAGAGTGTGTCTTCCTTCCGAGTCTTATAACAAATTTTTTAATGACTCTATGGTATTCATGAGCCCTTGATGAATTTATTGTTGAACATGAGCATTAGAAGGTGTAGTAGGGGGTAAGATTGGATGTTTCAATGCTATTTGAACTTGAGGTGGATACCCAAACTGGAGAATCCTTTGTTAATTTTAATGAATTTGTTATCGTATTTTCTTCAATGGAGGGAAATCTTGGTATCCTCCTGGGATTGGGTTCAGGAAGATTGACGGTCTGGGCACTACCTTGAATGGGCTTTCTGAAGTTAATTCATATGTCAGGATGAGCCCTAATGGAAGAGGCACCTCTGTTGGAAGTGTGTGCTAATTCTCTACCTAAGGCACATATCTGGTGGGACAGTTTACTTGAAGAAGCTCAGCATTGATTCTCCTTAGCTCTTTCATTTATTCCTCCTATTGAGTGAATATCTCCTCAAGCGTGAGGGGTGTTTTCACATTGGTATGGGGAGGTGGGTTGTATGCAACAATATTCTTATTCATCTCCTTATTGGGGATTCATAAAGGAGGGAATGGTGGTTTAGCTGAGAGAAAGCCCAAATTTAAGGAGGCCCATTGATTCTGGGTACACACACCTTTATGCTCGGTGAGGTACACCTCTAGAAGGGAACCATATTATAATTTATCCTACTCATTTGGATTATATTCAATAATTTCTGTGGTATTTACATCCATGTTGTTTACCGATGCATACCACATTGGGGGTGCCGTAATGGGTGATGAATGGTACGAGGTCATCTTTCATCCCTTGTCAGATCTTCTCCTTCCATTATGGGACCCTCTATGTGTTTCATGTCAAAGATTGACTAGAATGATTCCTTAATGTGTCTTGGAAGTATGCCTCTACTCCAAGGGACATGATTCATGAGATGGGGTAGAATGAGTTACCTATATATTTACTATCCTTCCCATGTGGGAAAAGACTGAATTACTCTGGGGAGTTGGTTGAGGTAAAAATACCCCCAGTCCTGTGGGTTGGGGTTTCTACTATTCTCTTGTTGATTCATCTCAACCTGAATGTGTTGGTCTTACAAGAGCACTTTGTGTTAAAAATTCCCCCAGCCCTACGGGATGGGGTTTCTCCCATACTCTGGTGATTGTTGCTACTACCATCGCCTTCTTGATTTCACACATTTCCAATTCGAGAATGAGATAGTTATGGTTCCAAATATAAATGTGATTTATTTTCTTTTGATAGAATGATCTTTTCTTGTTGGTCGGCTTCCCATAGGGGAGAATACTACTAAATTATCCCAGTGGCCTAGTTCAGGAGCTTCACGATGGGTTACTCTTGTCAAGCCTAATGCTTTTGAGACTTACTCAAGGCCTATTCTTATTTAGTGGACCAATTTTCCTAAATAGGTACTTCATTTGGATGCCGTCATGGGATGATGAAATTTTAAGATGCCATTTCTAGTGGCTTATGCTAGACGAGACATTCGGTGAAATGTATAGATCCATGTTCTCCCAACCCTAGGATGCGAACACTATATGGGGACTCACCGATGATGCAATAAACATTATATAGTTTGTAGAGGCCGGACAACTCAAGACTATTCTTTTTCCATTTCGATCATGACTATCATGGAAACAGAAGTGCTTCTAGGTCAATTTTCCGACAAAGCTCCTCCAATATACTAACATGGTCAGCACACTCTTCCTAGGATATAAAATTAATTTTTAATTGGTAGATATTTTTCTAGATATTTAGTTGAATGTTATGTATTCATTCATCAGAAAACTCTTTTGGAATTCTAAAATGAGAAGTGGCTATGGTCAAGAACATAACTAGTATGTTGTTCATGGCTAGCTATCTTCTCACGAGCAACATATTTTATTGTTCTTCCACAGGGGATTCTATACTTGTTGTCCCCAAATTTGATGCTTTATGATGATATCATCATGAGTATCGAGGCTAGTAGGTATTTCATTGATGCATGGACGGGGCCAGGGTGGCTTAGAGGATGAGTATGGACCTAGGTCATCTCTTAGATGAGAAAGGATTTTCCCTTTTCATTGAAATAGATTCTAGCGTATCATACCATGTCCATCTCAGTGCATTAGAATATGAGGATTCTCATAATTGGATTGATGGGGGGAGGATGTTTATGCTGGTGTGAATTTGGGATACAGGGGGGACCTTCACAGCAGATGTTGTGGTGGTGAGGACAACCATAATATCTTATCATCCAACTTCTGGGAGATTTACCATGGTGTGTACCCTAGGGAGGACCTTTAGTGTGAACTGAAGCATGGGGAGGACCTTCTTGTTGTTTGTTATCATTGTAGAGAGGACCTTTTCAACGAATTCCATCATGGCTAGGCCTACCATTATGACTTGATTTATGGATGCATGGAGAATATCTACAGTGTGAATTCTCGGGAGGATCTTCAGGATGTAATTAAATTAGAGGAGGGCCTTCTCATTTCTTGATGTCACTACAGGGAGGTCCTTTGCAGTGACTGCCATCATGATGAAGACTACCATCATATCTTGACATCCGACTACAATGAGAATAATATCTACATTGTATCCCATAGGGAGGACTATTAGGGAGGATGATAGTAAGGTGAGTACCTTCTTGATTTTAGATCATCTAGCCAAGGTGAGGGATACCCTAACACACATCAAGAGATATGATCTTGTGATCGATTTTTTTTTCACAGATTAAGCCCCCATGGGTGATCTAAGGAGGACCTTCAGATATACTGGTAGTAACACTGCAGAGAGGACCTTCGAAACTATGACTCCCACTTTTATAATTTGGTAATGAATCGATAGGGTCTTGATCCTCTATTGATAGATTACTTTTACCATCAATAAGTCCATCTTCTAGTAGAGGAGGATCATGAGTGTGCTCTTCATTTTCCAGCTACTTTTGGCACCTTTCATTTTTGGGTTCTCTCTTGTGGGAAACTAGGGTCGCCTACTGTTGATAATGAACTTCATATACAGGTCCATTTTTGGTTGGTTCCCATGATGTTTTCAGGATATGCTGATGAGTATCATAGGATTTGGTGGGTATGTCTTCCTGACATGGAGTGACCACCATGTTAGACCAGTGTACCCCAATTAGAATTGGTGTTTTTCCCTATCTGGTTATCCTTGTATGGATAAATATAGCCATTGAACCTCCTACACTACAGTAGGTATGAAAGTCTACTCCGGAGTAACCATCTTATTTTGTGGATGAGTCGCCCCACCAGTAGAGATGGGATCATGAGCCTAACTCCTCACTTTTTCTGTAGACACGATGACATCTTTAAAGGTTTGGATGATATGGTATGGAATATCTATTTTATCCTCCATCATTTTAAGGATGTGATGAGATGTATCTTTAGATGTAACAAGTATAAATTCCCATTTCGATGTCGGATCAAGAGTTTGTAACTACTCCAGTCCTCCATGTGTTTCAAGTGGGCACTGGAAGTTCTCATGTGTCGGGTAGAGTAATGATTCTTCCCCCAACTTGTAGTCAGGATACACTAGATACTTTCTCTGGTTTCCATCATATTTGACTTGTGTGATTTATATTTTCAATAAGGAATTTTCATCTACTCATTTTATGCTTTATTTTTCTCACATTCTTGATGGGCATACATAGGAATTTGACTCTGCTTACATTTAATTTCCACTATATTTGACTACTGGGCTTGATATTGGTAGGTAGTAATTTTCATCTTCCTATTGATTGCCACTATATTTTACTAGTGGGATTAATATGCATTGTTAGTGTTGTATGACTTCCCATTTTTTGTCTCCCTATTTTGATGGAGGGGTTCTTATGAATCATCCTGGATTTGTTCCCTCTTGTAGCTAGTTTTCTCCCTATTTTGATGGAAGACTCCTCGCACGTCGATGGGGATTTTCATCTACCTATAATTTTCTTCCCTATCTGCATAGCAGGACAGGTGAGCATTGGTAGGAATTCTCACCCGCTCGTATTGTGCCACCATATATCAGTGGTGGGATTTAGAAGAGGAGGCAGATTTGTATGTATGTTCATGATATTCCACAGTGTTTGTATGATGAATCTTATCCTTGGGATCTATGGTAATAACCTTCTCCTGATTAAGTGTTTTCTTCCCTCAGCGGGTTGCCTAAGGGGCCCATGTCTATTAGACTTCGGAAGATTCCCTCGACATGAGATCCTATTCAGAGTGAGGATATTGGGTTGTACACCATAGGTGGATACATCCATAGTTAAGAGACCTCAAGCGGGGATACAGTGTAGCTGGGGTGAATTCCTTGGTGTCTACTTTTTCTATCTCCCTGAGTTAAGGGAGTTACTCATTGTCACATTCTGGGGATAGGCTCCCAAAACAATTTGAGATGGCTAGTGGGGATGTCCTATGCTGGATTGTTGGCCATGGATGAAGAGGAAACTGGAGAGATTTCACCAATTTTAGGTCATTCTTTGTAGCCTCCACCATGGGGAGAGTACCATTTTGGTGTTACTCCTTGATCAACATGTTTGAAACCTAGAGTTTAATATTTTGGGTTGGAGAGGGACTCATGTTCCTTGTCGGGGACCCAACCGTATGTGTGGTCGATGAGATGTTTTTCGGAGAAAAATGTTGGGATGCCATTGTATTTAAGGTAGATCAACGTAATGCCTCTAATATATATAACAAATAAAGAAAAAAACCCCTTCAAAGTAGCATCTCATGATCACATTCAGAATTGATGATCATGCTTGACCCTCTTCTTTTTGAATGCAAAAGGGGCTTGAGGTGGGGTGACCTGCCACCTTGGTTAAGGATTCATGTTGGGTTCACCATTTTTGTTTCATCTTAAGGTACTTCATGACCCTTTTTGGTGGGAGATATGGTCACACCAAGACCGGGCAGTGATTCTATTTTATATTGAGAAGGAGGTTCCACAATTGAATGGTCATGGCAGGTGATTACAGGGGATTATGTGTTTGTGAAATCATCCCACATCAGATATGATTTCCTCGAATGGTCTCCAATGGGTTTTTTCATGGATCCAAAAACACCCAAATGGAATTTTATCCATGATTCATAGACCTTATTTCCAAAGGTAGGTTCTCATTGGATTTTTTAGCCAATGACACTTAAGGACTCCATTGGTCGAGAGGATGGGAATTCAGGATCATCACACCCTTTTGGGTGTAATTATTTCCTATTTCAGAACTCTATTATCAATTTATGAAATGTTCATATGTTTTTGAATACTTGGTACATTTCCAATCATGTGTCTATAGATTACCCCTCAGTAGAAAGATCAATCAGAAATACATATGGGTTCAAATTAATCTATATGTATCCCAATTTCTTCATCAATGTAACCCTCTTATAGACACATTAATGATTCTATGGTCTTTTATTGAGACAACAATGATTTAATCAATGTGATGAGGTTCTCTGTATTTTATCATCATCCAGGGGTGGGGATCATTTTGATATCAGGATCAAACCCATATGGTGGGCATCCTACATATTCTCATGGGAGGAATAAGATTCCATGTATTTTGATGTTGCCTTACCAGGAACATCACCTTTTAAGGTCATGTGACAAGGAACCATCCATGTAGTTTAACGCCATGCGGTGAGGATGTCAAAGTTGAATATACCTAGTCAATATTTCATGTGGGACTTACACCAAGGCGGCCCAAGATGATCAGAAGAGGCATGGTATCCTGGGTGGATATGGCCCTAGAAGTGTAATGTCCCATAGATCACTAGGGTGACTTGGGTGTCTTGTTTGGACCTTAGGGAGGCTTCCTACTTATCTGAGTTAGTTGGGAATCAAATCCCTCATAGTTTGGTTTGAGTTGGGACTTACACCCTCGAGGTGGCCTATTTACGGGGGACTGATTTGGTCTTACACATGGGAGCTTCCCATTTGAGAGAAATAAGTTGGGGCTTATTCCTGAAGAGGATTCCCTAGTGAGTTCATGGGAATTTTATTGGGATTTAATTCTAATGAGAATTTCCCTTGATCTTGGGCCATAGGTAGTTATCCTACATATCATAATCAGATTAGGAATTATAGTTCTCATAGTTCATTGTGTTTGGGGATTATACCTTCTAGGAGGCCCAAGATTTGGGGTCATGTGAATGTCATGATCATCACCATCCTCTAACCCCATGTGAGTCAAACTTAGTTTAAGAAACAAGATGAGGTAGTGGATCAAATGTTAGCACATCTCACATGATATATTGATAGATAGTACTAGAGAACAAAGGAATATAAAGAGATATAGATTTGAATGTTCTAATATCCCTCCTTTTTTTTCATACCATGGATAGTCATATTATCCTATCTAGGTATATCTTGGGTGGAGATGGAGTGGAGCACTGATGAAACATCTGGAAAGAAAGTATATGGGCTTACCTTGGTGGGAGTGCCCTGAAATTTGTTCTAGGAAAGGGAAGGAATGTTTCTTATTGCAAAGGGAAGGTAAAGTGTGATTTACCTATGATATCACTGACCCGCATTGAAGTTAAAGCCAAGTGATCACCCTTGATCCCTAGAACAGAGAGGATCATGTTAGTATCCCATGACTGGACCTCGGGTTACAATGTTAATGTAAACATATAGACATTATGGAGTATTCACCATTGTGGGTATTACCTACGCGTCTCCTCTTACCATGGGTATGTAAACTCAAAAGGACACATTGATGAACCTGGTGTTTTTATCATACAGGTCTAGTGGATTTTGAAGAGGATTTGGATACATGATGTTGTAATTGTTCATGGAGGTACTATGGATAAGGCGTCAATAATGGAAGTAGATGATCGAAGCTGGAGAGTTTATCACTTGAGGGTACCCCATTCTGCATACCATTTCTTCATGCAGGATGGGGGCCTCCCCACGTAGAATTTTTTTACATGGGAGGACGGTCTTTCCATGTAACATGATTGTACATGGACATGTATATGGTCCATGTATCACTTTTCTACTTGATACCAAGTTTCGGTCATGTAGCATGATGTTACGCGGCATTAAGTTTCATCCGTGTAGTTTGTGGTGGTACGTGGAATAGGGTTCCACCCATGTAGTGTAGTGTTACATGGGGTGTCAAATTGAAGAAGGGGAATTGTTTTATTTCCTAGTGGGAACTTCATTTGTGAAGGACATATGGTTCATATTCTACCAATTATTTTTTTACTACATTATTTTTCCTCTATATAGTGAGTTTATAACTATGGGAATTTCTTAGAAGAGGTTAACGCCTTGTCTATCGATCTCTTTAGCAATTCATCTCAAAAATTCCATCTAATCCTCTCAAATATGGTATTTCTCTCTCCTCTCAGGGTTCTCTTATAGAATGTCAAGGAATCTGGATCTATGGATTATTCAGAACGTTTTACAAAAGCCCATGGGGAAATCACCCAACCCGTGGATGACTCGGTCAAAAGAGGATCATGGGGTTGTGGTTCGCAACTCCGAAAATCCCAACCTCAATCCTGAAAATTACTTCATCCCATTCGTAGGGTGCTACCATATTTTCTCATCCACTCACTGTTGAGTTTGTGGGGGTGGTACGCTCGGTTGAGTTTCTCTGCCTCGATTTTTTTAACGACATAGTTTGCGATGACAATACAAGAGGGTGAGTTTCTCCACCTCCATTTCTCTAATAAAAAAATTCTAGGAAATAATACTCTGTTGATTTTTTATTGATTCCATATACTAATCGGTTCATGGTTGATTCTTTGCACAAACATTTGGCAAAATTCGGCACATGGATGAATTATTTTTCTTTTTCCAGATTTGGATTCTTCAACAATTTTATATAAATCCTTCATCCAATTTATTTTCTTTCATTTTCCAAAATTATGTGAGTATTTACTTTCCATTTGAAAAGTTTTCAGGACCCTACATACACTTATAAGAATAAGCAGGAGGTTACAAGTTGACCAATCCAATATAATCAGTGATAAAGCTATAATAAATAATATGTAAAGAATTAGGAAAATAGAACACATTTCTCTACTATCAACTATATAGACATCATCATTTAAAGAAGCTATGAAGGATGAATCATTGGTAAGATCCATCAATGAGGAGCTAGATCATATTTAAAAAACCAAACATGGGAACTTGTGGAATGTCCCAAACACTACAATATAATTGGAAGAAATTGGTTCTGTAGAAACAAATTTTATGAACATGGTAATGTGGTTCAAAATAAGGATCAACTGGAATGAAAAGGGTATTCTAAAATATAAGGTGTGGATATTGAATAAAACTGTACACCAATATGTTATCTTCAGTCAATTGGACTCTTATTGGAAGTGAATATTTGGATATGATTCAAAAAAAATAAAATGTATGTAAAAATAGATTTCTTGAGTAGTGTACTCAAGGAGGAAGTTTACGTTGAATAACTAGTGGGATTTCTTATTGGAAGCAAAGAAAATAGAGTATGCATATTAAAGAATTTATTATATGGCCTAAAGCAGTCACCTTGATCATGGTATGGTCAACTAGAATCATACATAGAGAATCTAGAGTTTAAAATATGAGGTATTGATGATAACCTTTACCTAAAAATATATAATGAATAGAGGTCTATTATGCTAGAGTATATAGATGATATCTTTTTGGGTGGCATAAAAAATAAATATGTCAAGGATTTTTCATGTCTCATGATATTATAATTAGATATTTTTATGATTAGTGAAGATAATTATTTGTTAGGGATCTAAGTGGTTTATAAATTGTGATATAATTTTTTCTCACAATAAAAATATAGAAACAAAATAATATATAAAGATTAAATTTATTGTTAAAAACTCATTTTAATCCAAATCAAAGTTGGAAGAAATCAGGGAAAGGATGTGGATGGAAATTCAATAAATTTCACATTATATAAAAGTATCATATTAATCATGTTATACATAAATTTAAATCAACTAGACATAGCTTATGAAGTCTTCTCAGTGGATTGATTTCAAATTAATCCCAAATAATAGAATCATTATTTAGTAAATATAGGATTTATATTTGAGACATTACTTATTATGTATTTCCATTTAGTATAAAGAACTAAAATTAAATATCAGCATTATATAATGTTGATTAGGATGAGTATGTGATGGATAAAAATTCCAAGAGTATATGTGATTTTTATATTGATAATAAGTGTATAGGTTTGTTAGGTTATAAGTAATAAATAACCTATCTTATTATGTTCTAGGTAGAATACATTATATTAACAATGTAATTTATATAGATTCAGTGTAACAAACAATAGTCAAAAGATCTAGGTGAAAAAGTGAAACAACTGATGGTAATATTTTATAACAATAAGTGTTTAATAAATCTCAAAAAGAATCCGGTTCATCACTTTCAAAACCAACACATTGAGATTATGTATCTTATAATTAAAAAAATATTAATGAGTCGCCTAGGTGGAATTTTTTGGGGAAGATAACCAGGAAACAGATATCATGACTAATCCCTTGGTTGTAGTAGTACTTGGGAGACACAAGTTTAAATTTTGTTTTTAAACACATCCTTCCAATTGAGTTGGTTCATAAGTATCCCCACTCCCCACTAAAGTTAATTTTCCATTTGGATGTTTTATATTTTAGTGAAGGTGATATACTCTATGAATTTGATAATTAAGGGGGAGATAATATCCATGGTGAATTATAGAAGAAGAGAAAAGTTTTTATCTCTTTTATATTGATATCATTGAAGGAATTAACAACTATTTTTTATTTACATAAAATTACATTGACTCACATAGTCTTAGAAACTTGGTTGATGGATCAATTATTAGTGCTTAAATATCTATATGTTTTGGAAGCATGTACATTATCATATATGAATATATAAACCCTGATTGAATTTTACTATCAAAGGTAGAGTATGGTGGCACTGAAATTTCATGGTAGTAGTTAGAGATTAAAAAAGTGTATGGTGGTAAGGAATTAAGATATTTTTTAAGTGGTTTTAAAAATGTAAAATAATTTAAAAATATGTTAAGGAATTGACAATAAAATATAAATGTGGATAATGTTGGAACCACGAATTATATTACTCGATCTGTTGTCAAGATTAATGTATTATAAATATTGAATCCTATAAATTATTCTGGTTTATTATGAATGATGTATAAGTATCAATGTTTTACATAATAAGGATCAATATTTTGAATAGGAAAACTTTTTAAGGATCATTATCACTTCATAATTGTAATGGTACATGATTTAATGTTCTATTACATTGCTGGTTGTTAGTTGGGGGTGTTCAATGGAGGCATGAGGAGGGACTTATGAATTTTGGATCTGAAATTCATCCACAAAAAAAATTCATGATAAAAATATTTATTCTTTAAATGAATTTTTTATCATGTCTTGGAGGATAGCAGTTGATGACATAATGTTTAGGATGAGAGTTTTTTACTTCAGTGACTCATGATGTGAAATAATAACTCATGACGGGAATTAATTCAACACTAAGGAACCTTTATAATAAATTAATGTTAATTGTGATTTTTGTTTGAGGGATTCATGACCTAAATTTATTTTATAATCTGAATTGGAGGGCCTCATGAAAACTCATTACATGAATCTAGGTTATAAATCGTGAATGTGATGTGTTCCATCTTATTTTTTAATTATGAAGCTCTCCCAAATTCTTTCATTATTCTATAATTTTCCTCTAATCTGAGGTTAACCCTATCCTATTTTATAGGATCATTTAGACTCTTTTCTCATATTTTTATCCTTGGATTCTGATTTTTAATCTTTTTCGATCCACGATGAGTAAATCCCCTCTTCTCACTAATTTTCTATAATTCCTCACTGGTAATATTCATTCATCATATGTTTTTTTGGGGAGTGTTAAAGGATATTATTTTAATGAACCTTAATGTGATTATGTTTTATTTAAATATTCCTTTTATGGTTGTGTTATTTTGTTTATTTCTTTATCCCCATGTTATGTGTGACAATTCAGAAAATATTGATGGAGTTACGGATCCTTGTTATCTCTCTATTTATTTGAATGTGTTGGGATTCCATGCATTATTTTTCTCATTAGGTGTATATTATGGGTCATAATAGGAATATAATTAATTGGATAAATCTAAAATTTAGTGGTAATGGGTGGAATCATATTTTTTTACTTATTTTGATGTTATTAACTATATTATTATACATACTTGTTGTCATTTATAGAAATCATTGTTTTTAGGAGTCATTCAAATAATATAGTTTTGATAATTTTAACTCCCATGGAGGAGTTGTTTGTTTGATATCACCCTATATAAAATGATGAAAATGTATATGTCAATAATGAATCAGTTTCCTATATAAATATAGATTTTTTGTGAGAATACCAATTCTATGTAATGAAGTAGTGTAATTGAAGACCTTGTTAAATATGGATTTGTAGTAAATCATATAAGATGAAATTTGTTTTTATATGTGGATTTATTTTTTTGTGTTTCCTGGTGTGATGTGGGTTGTTGTGGGGTGGTGGAGATCCTCTTAGGTTACAGAATGTGAAAGAAAGTGATGTGAGGGTTGGTTGGCATGGGATGTGGCATGACTGGTGTGTGTTGTTTGCGATGTATGGTTGTTTCCGTGAGATGGTTTGGTTGTGTAAATATTTATTGGATTAAAAAAAATATAGTGGTGGTGGATGTGATATGGATGACTTATTATGTGGTGTGGTTGTGTTAGTTTCCTATTTATCCATGGAATAAATTTTATTTGTTCAAACTAAAATAATATGGGTCGGTAGATGAATAACCATGGGCTAAATCTGAATATGAGAATGGGATAAAAATGATGTGTTGTGATTGGATTAAATGGAATGAATTATAATTGAATTGAATGCGTTATTGTGAATTAAATGGTTGATTCAATTAAATTTAGTGGAAACTTATTAATTCTAGAAATGGTGGAATCTATTTTTAAAATTAGAAGTTTTTTGGTTATGTGGGGTGGTTGTGAGGTGTGATTAATTTTGTGGTGGAAGTGGTTGAGGTATTTATTGCATAGTTTCGTGGTATTATTGTGTTGTATGATGATGTAATTGATGTTAACCCATAGGTTGGATAATGTATGATATATACCTATCTTTTATTTTCATGTTATTTATATTTTTTCACAAACAAGTCAAATAACATTACCAGTACCCTAATGTTTTTGGTTCTAAGGGTTTTCCCCAGAATCTAAGATATTGGTGATTTAGATATATAAATACCACATCTTACACACTCTCCATTCAATAGTATTGATGATATGGTTTGGTGTTTGAGATTACTCTGTGATGATACAAGTTGTTGATAGAGATTACCCAATGATGAGATGATGGGTTACTATTATAGATTTCTCATTGATGATGGAGATTTTGTATGTGGTGTAGGGAATTCATGGTAGGAGGAGGTAATTAGTTTTATGTCCTTCACATTCTTGATACATTTCTTCTTATATTATGTGATTAAGTTTTTATGTGATTATTATTGATGTTATCATCTAATACTAGACCCTATGGGATGTTAGGATAGGTAGGGATTCATCTCAACCCACGTAAAATAGAGTTGGATATGTGATGTGATATGTATAGAGAGGATGAAATTATATGTGGTTTAACATTGGGGAATGATATCATCATATCACTTGAGAATCTATTGTAGGGCACCTTTTTTATATTATGTTACAATATTGGATGTAATATTTGTTGAGTGAATCATGTTGAGGTTGGAATTGGATAGTTTACCTTTTTTAGGTTCATGTTGGTTATTCTATTTGTTCACATGGGAATTATTATTATATTTTCAAATGTAAACTAAAGTCCTTGGATATGATCCTACTGAGTATATATGTTTTGATCACCCTACCCATATATTAATAGTTTTTCAAGTTTCCATGGGTTTTTTTAGGACTGAGTTAGGAATTAATTGATTTAATTTGGAGCTGCAATTAAGTTTCTATTGTAGGAATTTACTTTGTTATTTACTTGGAAACTTTTATTTCTATATGTTGACATTGTTCATATATTATGGGATGGTATCAGGATTACTATTATATTGTGTGATGGGGTTGGTTTGTGGTTATTCATTATATCTTATGATATTATATTAGTAATGGATGTAATTTCTTCTATATGTGATATTTTAATACACTCGGTGCTATTCACCAACCCAGGGCCTACTGGAGGTGGTAATCAAGGGGTCATTATCTATCTTCCTTCATTGTTATCCCAATAGGGATAGATTTTAAAGGAGGGAGAATGACACATTGGTATCAAAAGTTTTGGTTGAGATATAGGATGGAGTTCTTAGCTAGAGATTGTAATGATTTTATGGCTTAATAGGTAAGCAGTTCCATTTTATCTTGGTACCTGACATGGGCTAGGGAGACCTGTTAGGATCTAGGATTTTAGGTCCCCTATGATCTGATGTGAGCACTCTGATCTTATTTAATGACCAAGTGAATCAGAATTTTTTGCAGGGTAGAGTCATGGGAGAGGTACATGCATCATGATTAACTGTATTCATGTGTGTATTGGGTGATTTAGGTAATTATAAATGAATTTATTAATTTAACCATGATAAAATTCCATGATATCAGTATTATGGATTTTATTGTATTTTCTAGAGTGGCTCCCGGTCATTGCCTACATGTATCTCAAGTATTATAAGTTCAACAGTATCATCCAGATGATCATTTGAGGATAAACCCAATCAGGGAGGATGAGGCATGGAATACTTGTGTTCCCTTAATTGGAAGATCATATGGAAGTATGAGGGTATAATCACTAATCTGGAGATATAGAGATGTTTATAGGAGACTCAGATCTATTCTGGTTTGATTCAACCTCATTTTCAGTTTTTTGTATCATTAGTAGTTATTCAGATGTAAGTATCTACATGATAGTTGTGGATGCTGCATCTTGGGGAAAGAATGGATACCAATTTTTCCAAGGATATATTTTAGAAAAATATCTATTTAGAGTTCCTTTCATATTTAATAAAGGCTTATAAGAGGTAGAAGACACTCTCTCTTCAGTAGAGGACCTTGAGTGTATAGGATCTTGGGATCAAGTTCAAGGACCTCTTATACTTTTTTCCTAATGTATTATATATGAGAATTCTGGAGCATGATGTCTGCAGGAGGTTCTATGCTCAAGGGTTTGGTATGTGACCACACCATTTATGCTTCCTATGTATCTAGAGGTACAAAATATAGTGTAGGATATCAATCATATTCTTTCCATTAGAGGTGAGACTTGATAAAGTGGAAAACATGGAATATTGAGGAGAAATGCTTTGGGTAGTTCATCATAAATTTTTAGACATCCTAGGTTTCAATCAGAGTGGATCCAACCTTGGTAGACCCTTACATGACATTTTGGGGATAATGGTTCTCTAGAACCTACCAAAGGAATTATATTTTTGTATTTCGTATGCAAGGTCATGGAAACTGCTAGTGTTAGTGTCTAATATACCACATAGGATATTTTCATATGGTTGGTTAGGTACCTTTTTTCAGTAGTAATAGTTTCCTATGAGGCAATTTTAGCAGGAGGGACTATTAGTGATTATTCACCAGCTAAGGGTAGATAGAGTTGATATAGGGTAGCCTCATGATGGTTCAGTCTCTCAAGGACCTAGTCTAGAGTATTTTCATAGAGGTCATCATCAAAGAGGCATAGGAGATGGGAATATGAAAATTAATATGAAAGAGGTGTAAGTGACATCAAGTCCAAATATAGTCTGAGGTATGATTAGTTTATCATATAACCTCTTTTTTTTATATTATTTTGGATCACCAAACACCTTTTTTCTCCTACTTTGGTATATGCTTTGGGATCAGATATAGAGAGGCAATCATTCCCCTTGTTTTATCCAGACTGGTTGGTGGTCAAGCTACTTTGTTTGATGTCTATCATAGTTTTAGACTGGTGATGGGGAAGCACTAGTCAGTGGGGAATTTCTTCTTACTACAGATATATCTATAAGATGTTATACTTAACATGGATTGGTTGTATTACATGTTTTCCGTCATTGATTACTTCTAGAGGAAAGTATTGTTTTCTGATGTGGATGTCCAGTGAGTGGTATACATTAGAAATCAGAGTTATCATACGCGTGGCAGGAATGTGGATCCCCTTATTTATCAATTCAATAAAATTTCAATGGAAACTCAATAAGAGTATATTCCTAGTGTTTTTGAGAAGTTACTTTATTTTTTCCTGATGTGGTTTATGACACTACCCCCTAGACACAATGTTGAGCTTAGCATAGAGTTGAGACTGGGGATTCTATTCTTTCAGTGGATCTCTATTGAATGAAACATATGGTGCGACATGATTTTATGATATAGGTTTATTATCTAATGTAGAGGTTTTTTATATAATCTAGTGTATCTCATTGGGGTACTCTAATGTTGTCGAAGAAGAAGGTGGATGATAATATAAGGTTATGTGTAGAATTCTAGATGTTAAATCAGGTTCTAGTGATGAATTTTTACCCACTTATGAGGATTTAAGATCAATTAAAAAAGTTGAAGGTGTCTATTTGGTTCTAAAAGATCAACTTCCCATCTAGATATCACCAAAATAAGGTGAAAAAAGAAAATATCCCCAAAACATCCTTCAAGTCCAAGTATGGGAACTTTGAGTTTGTTGCCATTTTATTTGTTGTCATGAACATAACATTTGTGTTCTAGGGGTCATGAATTCCATATTCCATGAGTTCCCAAACAAGTTCATGGTTTTGTAAATTAAAGAAATCTTGATCTACTTGAAGTCAGAGGAGGAGCATTCTAGTCATCTCAAAGTGGTCATGCAGGTTCTTCGACACCATCATATCTTTTGGAAACTATCCATGTGCATGTTTTAGAATATAGAGGTATATTAACATTGGAACGTGGTGTCAAAATAGGGTTTGTCTATTGAACCATTGATGTTTTAGGAAAATTGTTTTGGAAAAACTCAAGAATATTTTATAGGTTCACAGTTTCCTTGGTCTTGTGTGCTATTACTGATGTTTTATGTATAATTTCTCTCAGAGTGTATCCCCACTAATAGCTTTGATGATGAAGGATTTTTATTTTATATGGATGGATAAGTTTCATTTAGTTTTCAATTACCTAAAATATAGGTTGATCTCTACCCCAATACTTTGGTAGCCTGAGGCGGGTGTGTTTTTTTAGGCTCTCTATAATGAATCCCATCTATACTTGGGATATTTCTTGATGCAGTAGAGAGAAATAATTTCTTATGGGTCTTTTTAGTTAAGTCCCCATGAGTGTAACTATTCCATCCATTATTTAGAGTTAGTTGAAACTGTGTTTTTTATGAATCTATGGCAAAATTACCTCATTAGAAAATTCTTTCTAGTTTTCACACACTACAAGATCCGGAAATATTTTGTTTCTAAATGAGGCCTAAATCTACACCAATAAAGGTAGATGAAGTTTCTATAGGATTATGATTCTTAAATATCCTATAACTCGGGAAATTGGTATGTGTTTTAAAATTATCTAAGTAATAAATACAAAGGATATCAGGTTAATGAGTTAGTGGATTTTTGGAAAGGGATAGAGGATCTTGTAGCAATGCATCTTGTTATGGGGGAAAGTAGTGATGGGGTTTTCTTAATGAGAAGATCATGGAATTTTCCTTAATATAGTAGAAGGATTCTAACTGGTGAGTGTTAACACCAAATTCAAAAGAAGACCATCAAGGTAATATTTGGATAAATGGAAAGAACCATTCAATTCAAGGAAACATACTGAGAATCCCAAGCCAGATGAGTGTAGGATCTAAGGTGTGCATGCAAGATTGAAATCTCTATGCAAGGATATTTTATTCTGAATGTGACATTTCCATCCCCTTTTCCACAGATTCCAGGATAAGTATCCATGTAAGGTGTGTGTAGGATTTTTAATTTGTGTGAAATATTTAGCCTCGTGTGTAAGGTTGTTATGAACCTAATGAAACATCAAAAGTGTCTTTATGTACTCATTGAGGATTTCCTGTGTGGAATGCCTCCTATATGTTGAAAATATAATGTGCTGACACAAAATATTTTCCCTATATATTAAAGGGAACCACCCCTCCCCCCACCTTCTTTAGGGTGATCATATGGAAGTTAAACCGATGCGTTGTTGTGAGTGGTACTCCTCTTCCACGACATCACTCAAGCCATGAACCCATCAAGGTATAGGATCCTGCGTTATAGGTTCCCTAGGGGACTATATTCATGGGCCCATAGTGGTTTTACCCTCACTAGTTTATTTTTTACCTAAGTCAAGGGTTCATAAAAGACACCTCTTGTGCAAAGTTCTTACCCTTTTGCACAACCCAAATTTATGATCATCCCATCCTTCTAAGAACAACCCTCAAAGATTGTGTGCACCCCTCCCTTCAAACTATAGGGGTTTCCTTTACTCCAAAGCACCATGTTTGATCCCCTCTTGCACCTAGCTCCCTTGTCTTGTATGCACCACCTCTATGCATCCTTCTAAGCATGTTCGCACTTATTTCTTGGTCACTCATGAGGTGTGACTTATAAAATTCCCTACCTCATTATTTTCTTCATAGGTATGCTAATGGATTTTTCTTTCCATAAAATCTAATATAGTTTTAACCCCATTATCGACCACTCTTTTGCAACCTCACCTAATGTTATTGTTTATTCCTTCCATTCCACAAGGATTGAAGAGAATTAGTTATGGTATCCTAATGGGTAATGAGTGAATCCCCTCCATCCATGATGCAAGACATAAAACTACCCAGTGCCATCATCCTCAGAACATGACATTAAACTCTATTCTCACCCCATACAATACACATGGGGTGCTCTACCTCAAGCATTTTCCATGACCACTTATCTCTGTGAGTGAGATCTTCCTCACATGGAATTAGATACTCCTAACATGGAATTATATTCTCTTGGGATGCTTCCAAGTGTAATCCCCACACCATCTCTCACTGACTAACTATATAAGACACGACCGTATTGTCTACTACTTCCACTTTTTTCTTACACCGAGAATGAATTGTGTGATCTTAGAGGGTAGTAGTGACAATAAAATATTTATCCACCCCCTAAGAGCACCCCTCCTATAGTAAGACCTATTTCCCTCCTTTATGGGCCACTTCTACGCATAATCCCCTCACCATTACCGAACTATGAGGACTTTGATTTACAACTACCTAGGATACATTGGAATCCTCTCTGAGGTTCATGCCCAACAACCTCACCCATCCTGACCTTTCATGGGATACATCTTGAGAAGGTTATTCCCCTCACTTGGTAGACCTCATCTCCTCTAGACTCATTATGTATCTTCTATGCATAAGTCTCCTACCATATTCTTCATGGGTATCCTTCATAGGTATAAGCCCCAATTCCACAATTCAGAACTATGTGGACTTTCATTACCAGCTGAATGGGATACGTAGGAAGCCTCATTCATGTTCAACGCAAACAACCTCAATGAAGAATCCACATCCATACAATCTATCCAATACATCAAATCCACCCATAACCCATGCAGATTTTACCTCAGCCACCGCATCCCAGTGAGATCATGCCAACTATCTGGTTCATTCCCAAATGTAATCCCCATCCATCATCACTACTCCTACCAGTTCCCCAGAAATATCCCATTCATAATACCCTAACAATCCAATACAATTAAACCAAGATAAATATTCTTATGAATTGAATATCTAATATGTAATAACTACACCATCAATCGAACTACATGGGTTTTGATCCCTACCTCATGGGTAAGGTACATAAGATACCTATTTGAAGATAAATCACACCCAATGGTTAAACTTGGTGTACCCATCCTAGAGGCAAACCTTTCTAATACTCCCTCAGCAGTGTCTAGATCAGCCTTTACTGTGTGAAACCTTCTCTTTATGAGACACAACACCTCACGTCTGTACTCTTTGGGTGGTCTAACTAAACCATTTGGTAAAGCATGGTGTCTCCCTCACTAGGGTGCACCTATCTGGTCTTCCTTCAGTGGTGTCTATATCAACCTTCATGATGTGAACTCTTCTCTTTATGAGATACTCCACCCAGGTTCTACCTCCACATGAATTTTGATCCATCCATCCAGTAAATATTCCAGGTATTCCCTCCAAGGGATGCACCTATTTGATGAACCTCTGTTAGGGATTCTCATCCGCCTCTCTTCATCTTCACAAGATGTTAAACTCATGGCCTACATCATGTTAAATATTGGATTCCTAAGGAAAACCTACGAATACATGACTCTAGAATAAGATACCTCCTTATATACATGGTATGCCTTAGGATATGAACCCTTGATAATCCATCTTATAAAGAAGAATATAGGTTTCCAATTTTCTAGTGTCCAGACATGTCTGTGATTCCCAACTAGACTAATCTTCTATCCAAAGGTTACTGCCCTATCAGTTCCCTTGGAATGTGCAGACATAAGCAGCATAATTAACCAACATCCACAATGATATGGCCCTGATAATGAGTTTCACAAACCAAATCATAATATATAAGGGAGACCTAGACTAGGCGATGAATTACATGGAGGAATCCATGGAAGGAGGAACCAATATCCCATAATCATATTTTTATCAAGGAGAAAACATCATTGAGAAAAAGATTAATGTCGCACGCCTATGGAAAGAATGAATGTGGGAAAAAATGCAACCATTAGTGAATAATGAAACCCAACGTGGAATTCCCCAACGAAGGAATCAAAAAAAGAAATGGTGAACCCAATGTGAAACTCTTATCCTCACCAGGGGGATTAGTAGCACTCAATACATATATAACTAATCATGTTATCAGATCTAGATATCTGGTTCCCCATCCCACCAAGAAAATAGTGGGAATGTCATAGAACTCACCAAAATTTGGGTCAGTCTATCATTGGTCATTCTGGTCTATGACACGTTCATCATGGATCAATATCTCTATTCACGAAATATTAGGCTTTGTTGGGGAATTGGATATTACTTTTCTAATATCTATTTGGATGGATTAATTTTCTTTCTTTTCATTAACCAAGCCATAAGAAATTAATTTTTCCCTGTCCAAAAATGCAGGGACAAAAGACATGTCGATGTAGAAATTCCGCAAGACCCCACCTCCATTATGACATGATCCACATCTATGGATATTAGTCTCCCATGACCTATATCACTCTCAAATATCATATAAAGGAGGGTGATAGAAACCATCATATGTCAGTAATATCATGAGGAGTTCATTCCCACAAGGTACATGGCCCTCTGGGACCTAGAGGCTTTTCAGCCTCACCAACATATTCACCCCCAAGGGCCGCACAGGGAGCCACTACTCCCCAATCCCACATCCAACCACCTCGAGAGCCTCTTCCCAAAGCGATCTCATGACTCACTCTACTATAGTGAGAAGGTAGGGGACTCTAGGGTCATCTCAAATGTGACCACCACTCAGGGGCCACTAAGGAGAGATGCTCACCAGGACACGTCAATTCCACCAAGGACCGGTCTTCCAAGCCGAGGAACAGGTGGAATACACCCCTGCATTGTCAGCTGCAGTTTGAATGACTCCATTCCAACATTAGATGCTAGCTTAAGAGGATTCCCATTAGGGGAAATCATTTTCCATGGATTTAGTGGCCAATGAAACCCCAAGTTCATTCCACCAGATCCCTACCACTACAGAGTAAGGACTCGCAAATGCCTGGTCAGAATCAAGACCCCAGAAACCTCCTAGGAAGTTCAGGTTGACTCTTTTGGTTTTCATCCCCACTAACAGTTGTTGCGGGCTGACCAGTGATAATGAGATCTAGTATGGAGGCCCTCCCTGTACCATCTCCAACCATGGTGGAGGTTTTACACACTCTCACACCCACCATGGAGGTCCTTCCCATGTTCCAAGAATCAATCAAAGTTGATTTCATCCTCACTTAATCGACATCCAACACAGAGGTCCACCTCATTCCCAAGTTTCCTGATACAGAGATCCTCCCCATGTCACGAACCATCAAAAAAAGGCCCTCCTCACTTCGTCAATAGCCAGTGTAGAGGTCCACACCATTTAATAGGAAAACATAGTGGGGGTCCTCCCCACTCCCTTAACCATTGGCATGGAGGTCCTCCCCCATGTATCCAACAGCTCTAGTGGAGGTTCTATCCACTCCAGAAATGATCGAAGGGGAGGGCCTCCCCACTTCATCGACGATCAGTATAAAAGTCCTCCTCATACTATTACTTCCAACCATTATGGAGGCCCTCCCCATGCCACAAGAATACAACATGGAGGTCCTCCTGATGTTTCCATCATCTAGAGTGTGTGTTCTCCCTACTTCATCACCCACCACTGTGTTGGTCCTCCTTGTGTGTCCATCAACTAGTACGAACATTCCCCCATACTCATGTTTCCTTGAACCAATGTCATCCCCGTGTCCTATTTGATATATGAGAAGTCCCTCCTCACACCTCAACTTACACTATCAGAGTTCATCCCTGCTCTCATGACCAACATGGTGGTCCTCCTCATTTTCCTATAAACTCATGTAGAGGTCATCCCTTTTACATCAACATACAGAGTGGAGGTCCTCCCCAATCTTGTAACAACTGATACAAAGTTCCTCCCCATATCTTGAAAAATCAATGTGGAGGTACTCTTTATGAAATTAACCCACAACATGAAGGTCCTCCTCATTCCAACGAACTTACATGCCTTGATGAGCCATCATAAGGAAGAATGGAAAACCATTTTCTCCGAATGAATAACTTTTGAAAGCGTCAAATCATTTTTGATCCCATTCGATTCTCAAATTCTGAACCCATGGTTGACTCATTAATGGATCATTCCCCCCCAGTCTTTAGCATGAGAGTTTGGGTAGAATCCCATTAGGTGATATTATTCATCCCAGAAGGTAAAGTTCATGAGATTCCCGAATCTCTTTATTGGTATATGTAAGAATAGGAGGAATTGGATCCCTTCCACGGTATCATGTTGCAGTTATCTCTATCATCACCAGCTTCATTCTCTACCTCTACACAAGGTCACAAAGAATATTTTTATGATATGGTAGACCATGAACACCCAGTGGATCCGTATATGACTACCCCTACCCTTGAACATGATGTATTGGATATAAGCCCATAAAACATGGATCTGATAATGCAGATGGTGCCACCTCTGAGAGATGACCTAGTGTGTAGTGATCAGTCAGTTCATATAGCAGTCTCCCCACTTTCCAGTCCACCTCCATAGTGATCTATATCTATGTCATTTCTAGTTTCTCAGCCATCGTTGATTGGAGCCTGGGAAATCCAATTCCATAACCCTCTTCCGAGTATGGGAGTTTGTGAGACACTCTGGATGTTGACTAGCCATCAATAGTTTTTTATACGAATGTAGTTCCCGACATCAACATTATAGTGACCCTCACTCAAGATTATATTTCATTATTTCATAAGACCATCTGGGTGATGCATTTTCTTCTCTGTGACCATCAGTTGGTCTAACCAAAAAATAAATAGCACTTCAATGACATCAGATAAAAATTTCATATGTTTGAGTTTGCATCACTTCCAATAGCACAACATCCCACGTCACATGACTACCACCTGAACCTTCAAAAAATATTCATTCAAATATTAATAGTGCTCCATAGAATTGTTGATGAGGTTTCCCCACACGTGAATATTTTCATCTGGTGGAAGTACACTACTCTCCATTTCAATACCATCCTATGGTAACCATACCTACATAGAGACATCATGGATATGTCATCAGGTGTAGTCATATTGAACATGTTTGATCATAATACACTCAGGTATTATGAAATATAGGTAGCGATTGATGAATTGGACTTTCCTCTTAGGGAACCTCAAAACTAAGTGGACCCTCATACGAGAAAAGGAAGGTACATAGCCTTGGATAGCCCTATGCATCATTTCTCATTAGTAAGAATACAAAAAATTATAAAGGATAGATAGAAACCTCTAATAAATTTGGAATATAAGATTTATTTTAAGAGAAAAATGTTGATCTCACCACAACCACCTTTCTCTAGAAGATTTTGGATCCTAGGAGGCTCATTGAGGAGCTACTTTATGAGTTTTTGATAGAGAGGCATCCATACTATAGTGATCCCCGATACATTCATATCCCCCATCCCCTAAGGAAGCTGAAAGTCCTTATTAGCCAGTTTCCTCCCATCGATATCAAAAATATTATTCATATCAATGGGGTGGAGACCATATTATATAGAAAACGAGTGTGGTACATGTCACTGAATCTGCCCAAGTAGCGTGAAAATCCCCCTTAGGATCCAAATCGAGCTTCTCCTCAAGCCGCCCCATAGTTCACTCTATTCATTCATCCAACTATTCTTCTAGCCACCCCATAAGCTTTTATGACAACATATCATGTTGATAATCTTTTAAATGAATTGGTGTTCAAAAATCCTCACCAAGATAGGAATCCCCACCAAGATGATCTGATAGCTTCTCTCACTACTGCCTTGAAGCCTTGGAAACGTGATAGGTGGAAGTCCTACCTGATGGAAAGTTGTATTGATCGTGGGTGGATGACATAAAATAACCCCCCATATTTCTGAAATACTACATTATTCCCCTTAATCGGGATGTAAGATCCACTACATCATCTGGCCCACATCATCTCCAGTTGTAAACCAATGTTCAGAACCTTAGAGTAAAAGGAAGTAGGCACACACTGATATTTTATATATATATTGGAAGGGCTTGCATTTGTCTGGTACATACAGTTACCCATTGGGTCTATTTCTAGTTGGTAAGATCTTCATAGGAAATTTCTCTACCCATTCATCTCCACCACATGTAAGACGAGTATTTCCGACCTCATCAAGTGAAATAAATATCCAGATGAGCGAGTCAAAATCTTCATCACCCTGTGGAAGAGTCTCACGTATTCACTCAATATGCCACTAACTCAAAAGAACCTATTGATGATCTAATTCGGGAATGTTAAGATTGAACTACTTCAATCCCTCATCATTCATAATTTCCCTGGTCGATTTTAGGATTTTTATGACAAGTTTCAGTTCCTAGAGGAAGCCTTTTATAAAGATAATCATGTACTTATATTGCCTCCTCGAACACATGTAAGAAGAGCTGTCAAGGAAGAGACTATTTTATTCAGACATATAAAGTCCTCCAAGGAACTAGATTTGTTACTATAAAATCATCATCCATAGTCTCACAATGGAAAACTACCTCCTTCCCAACCTCAGTCTCAACAACCATCACAGAATTAGTATGCTCCACCACGTAATGCACCATCGCCACCTAGGTGAGAGAATCGTGCTCCATCCCCTCATCAGGCTCCATCCCCTAATTAGGGCCATGCACCTATATATCCCTTCCTAGATAGAAGAAACCAAACGAACTCATTATATAAGGCTCAAGTCCCTAATTATTTCTATAGTTTCCTAGAGGAAGGTGTTATAAAGCTAGAAGAATACAGGGATCCCTAGAATGTTGAGTCCACTAATCTCCATAACTATTTCCCTTATCATAGAATCCTTAGGAATACCATCCAGAAATGTATGTGTTCAATAACTGGATCTAAGAATAGGTTTATAACAATGTTGTCAAGTTTCACCCTACTCCAGCATAGGTGGCATGCATCTCTGTAAATCCTGACAATGAAAGTGAAGGATAATGGCAGCAAGTTTCTTTCCACCGGACTTAGAAGTATGACGATTGGTTGGATTAAAGAGTAGTTGTTCATGCCCATGGTATCATTTAGGCATGTTTGAATTAACCTAATCATCCTAAAGTTATTTTTCTTCCTCCATCTATTGATACTTCATCTACACCACAACCTTCTACTTCTCAAAAGAGCAGGAATCGATGATGCAAGGGAATGAAAAGTCCCCCATGGTGTCGAACCCATATCACACTCTTAGAGATTTCATTCCAAAAAAGATGGTAATGTCCCCCAGAGTATTCCCAACATTGGAAGACTCCTCTGCTGATGAATATGATTATGCCTCGATGAATATTAGCAAGATAGTGGATCCCTATAAGGTTCCAGACAATATGGAGTATTGGGAAGGTCCTCCTAATGTCTCTTATCGACGTCATCGTTGAAAGAACTCTGGATATGTGAATGATAAGAATACCCAGCATAGTGCTTCAATCTGGACCATACACGCTACCAAGACCCGACAGTATGTTCAACATGGAGCTCAACAGGCACTATCCACTCACCTAGACTTTTCAGATTCACTACCACAACCAATCATATTACTCTACTAGGTGGAGCAGCTGTGACCACGTCATGATCAATGAAGTCTAGTGGAGGGCAGGTCTCATCCATCTGACAGTCATCCAGTAGTAATATTGGATGGTTCAGTTTATTAAAAATAAGATATTTCTAGAACCATCTAGAATCTACTAGTTTGACCAACAATTCCCATCATACCTCCTACAGGTATAAATGTGCGCCTGGAAAAAAATATCATGTTTTTTAGAACCTCTACATCAGTCTTGAAAAGTACTTGATTCGTGAGGCCCTCCACCTTTTATAATAGATGGATTAATTCCTCTGATATTCCTTGAAGATCCCCCTCCAGTTTTAGGTAGAGGTAGTGGCCGCATTGGCCTTTCATACTGAGGAAGTCGAGTGATCAAAATGTTGAGCCATCATTTTTTTCTTAGGATATGATTAAGGCTCTCTCAAATAAGGGAACATACACCTATTTTACATTATTATCCAGTTCAATGGAAATGGAATTCCATCAATTTCTAGTTCGCATAGGATTCAAGATCAATCTCATTTTGACCCAGACACTCTGCAATCTAAGACTAACAGAAGCATATCTGAGTCCATATGACCTGAAGAATGAGGTTTATGATAGGACTAATCAAAGGTTATATGGAAGAATATGCTTGAAAACCTAGTTTAGTGGTCTCATTGCAAACACCAAATTCATGTTTGTCTAACAAGATACTTCCTACAATGTGTTGATGGGTATACTATGGCTCTATCTGAATCCAGCGGTTCCCTCCTCCTATCACCAACAACTCAAGTAATCACTCAATGGTTGAGTGGGCATGCTCCAAGGTGACAAATCTCCATTTTCCTCTTTTGAAGCCTACTATATGGATACCAACTACAAAAAGATAAAATAAAAAACATTCTCAGACCAATGTAGTTGATCATACTACCAATGTGGCCGACCCGTGGATAGAACTGGATGGCGCATTCATCCACTTAATTCACTATTTGGAGTCTATGATGCCAGATTTGGGGAACTGCTTCTTCATTATTTTATAGAAGTGGGAACTAAATCCCTAGGTTAAAGGAACATCTAATGATTACCATGTACTCTTACAAGAGATAAGATCGAGTGATATCAGAACCCCCTACCCTAGTGAGGTATCAGGATGTTCACCCCATGGATACGACTATATACCACACTTGCATCTTCCACTAAGTAGGGTTAAACCAATGAAATCTGACATTCCACCACTACTCTAACATCAATTGTGGAACCCTTAGTTGATGTCTTGATGGAATCAGTGAGAAAAATTTTGTCACCATGATTTTAAAAAAGTAGGAGTTCCCTAGTGAGGACTCCACATCTTCCCAAATGGGCACCAGTGTTCCTCCAGGATCAGTTATCTTGGACAGACCATCTATCCCCATTGATTCACCTACCTCAAATGATGAATTTGATTTGAAATATTCTCCTCCTGCATTTGAAAAGGGATTCTCCACCACTATCAATGAGTTTTTACAAGTAAATCGGGGTACTAAGGTAGACCTGAGGCCAATATTGATTAGTAAATCCATATTGGCTGAGGAACAACATTAGTATATGGATTTTATTGAGAAACAACTTGATTTATTTTCATGTAGATATGAATAGATTCATGTACTATACCCTCATGTGGTTTTCCACCATCTTGGTCTTCTAGTACATCATTTTAGGTTGAAGAATCATCCCAAGAAGATGAACCCCTCTCATAGTGCCATGGTTGAGGCCAAAGTTGATAAGCTCATCAAAGAAAACTTCATCAAAAAATTGCAGTACACTAGATGGCTAGAAAAAATCATTCTCATTAGGAAGAAAAATAGAGTGATGAGAGTCTTCATTGACATCCAGGATCTCAACCGCCATTTCCTGAAGGATGATTTTCCACTTCCAGTAACATAGTTATTGATCAATGTCATCACTAGGTTCCAGGATCTCTTCTTCATGGATTGGTATTCCATCTAAAATCTAATATGAATATCCAATGATGATGAAGATTACACTACCTTTAGGGTATTATAAGGAACATTCTACTATTAGGTAATGCCTTTCAGTTTGAAGAATTCAAGAGCCACCTATCCATGTGCTATGAACCGGATCATTAAAATGATCCTCGGTATTCTAGTGGAATTATATGTAGATGACTTATTGGTCAAATCCTTTTATCTTCAGGACGTTCTTAGATATCTTGAGAAAGTTTTTAGCTTTATCCACTCCTAGCATCTGAAGTTGAACCCTTCAATGTGTACCATTAGGGATACCTCTGGGAAGTTTCTTGAATCCTACATGTGATACAGAGAGCCACTAAGATTGACCCAGAGAAGATCAAGAATATCATCCATACGTATCCTTCGAGTAACCTCTAGGAGATCTGAGGATTTCTAGGACCCTTGGCCTACATGTGTTTATTCATTGAAAATATGGTCGACGAGTGTAATCCCTTTTCCTAACTCATGAAGAAAGGCATCTGCTACCAGTAGGATAAATAAATCCAGACTGTGTTTCAGGAGATCAAGCAGTATCTGCTACAACCTATGGTTTTGATGTCACTGATCTCTCAAAAGACATTGGTTCACTATGTTACCACTATGTAATGATCCCTCCACACCCATATCACTTAGAATAAAAATGAAGGAATAGAGAACCGTTTATATCATGTTAGTATCATACTCCTCAACAAGGATTCCAGATACACTCTTGTTGATAAAAGATTCTTTGTGCTAATTTTTCCAATGAAGAAGTTGTTGAATTATATGCAACACCATGAGATATAGTTACTGGCCTATGAAGATATTCTAAATAAATATTTAACTAACCCATGTTGACAGTCCATATATCCAGTTGGGTAGTGTTTCTTTAATCGTTCGATATCATATTTGTTCTGGAGAATTCTATTAAGGGTTAGGTGCTAGCAAATTTTTTGGCCACCCGTACAACCCCCATGGAGTAGTCTCCGGATATTGACTTTTAGAAGATGTAATCCTCTTAGTAGACTATGATATTCCATCTTGGAATATGCATATCGATGGTGGATCTCATAGATCAACCGATAAGAGGCACAATGATCTGAGGCTCAACAGAGTAGGCCAAGGGATTGTCTTCATCATGCCCACAAAGGTTGTTCTACCATATTCTATCCTACTATCATAATACTGCACCAAAAAACAGGAATTTTATTAGGCTCTCATCACTGATCATTAGCTAGCTCTTGAGATTGATTTTTTCCACCTTCAAGTGAAATGAGACTCTAAGAAATTCATCAAGTAGATAAATGGAGGAAACGTCATCCAGAAGCCAGAGCTCGTGCCCCTATAGGAGTGGACCTTCTAGATAATAGACATGTTATCTTCTCGACTAGAGGTAAATCATGTTCCCTGGTCATAGAATGGTTGAGTTGATGCCCTAGACAGTTCAGCAGCATCCCTTGTAGAGCCCGATAAGGGTAATTTGTTCATCCATGTGGTGCATCGAAGGGCCATCACTCCTATCACTCCAAAAAATAAACAGCTGGTAAACCACCTGACCACCGATGCATCCAAATTAGGAACTCTAGATGCCCTCATAGTGGAAGAACCATATGATTGGATGACTCTATTCATTGAGTATCTCCAGTATGGAAATCTCTTCTCATGTCAATATGAACATGAGTGATTCCATCGACGTGCAGCACAGTTCACCCTCCATAGTGGTCTGAACCTCAAGAAGACTCTCCAAAAATATTGGTTTGATGAAATTATCCTCTATTGCATTCAAGAAGATGAGGTTCCCTAGGTTTTTTAGGAATTTCATGTCATTTCTTTTTCATCTCATTAGGGAGGGTTGAAACTCTCCCATTAAATTCTAAGGATGGACTGCTTTTTTATCAACATGATTCATGATTGTATCGATTTATCCAAGTGGTTTCATGCATATCAGATCTATGAAAACATTGTGAATTGACTTCTATAGCCTCTCCATACTACCAAGTACTCCGGGCCCTTTTTGTTCTGGGGACTCAATGACATGGAACCATATCCACCAGTGACATATCACCAGTGCAGGTTCATTCTAACCTGAGGGATTTCTTATCTATGTGGGAAGAAGTAGTTCCTCTCACAGAATTAAATTCCTAACCATTTATTGAAATCATGATCTCCCACATCATTTATTGATTCAAATTCCCTCACATAATTCTCACCAAAAATGGCCCCACCTTCTGATAAAGTGAGATAAAAATGTTGTAACCTAAGTAGATCATCTATTCAAACCATACTTCCCACTACTATGCGTAAGAAAATGGAAAAATCGAGGCATTCCAAAAAATACTCTCCAATATTTTGCAGAAGATAGTTTATAACAACCCATACTTTACATACATTGTTAATACTTCAAAATTGAAGCATACTTATTACAACATATAACAAACCACGAAAGGACTGTATAGGTATAGTGTCTTTAGAAACTGGGAAACATAAATAACTGGTTCATAAAGCGTCTACATTGTCTCTCATTTATTTCATCATATCTACAGTCCCTTTTGGCATATCTTACTTAATAATCTTCTTCCTGGCCTGGGGAAATAAAACATACAAAAGGGTGAGCTCAAATGCTCAGCAAGGGTAAAAAAAAGAAATATAAATCACATCATATTAATAAGAACATAGCATTTTGGAAATCTTAACCTGCAAAAGAGAGCATAATTTAATAACATGGGATAAATCATAGTAGTGAAATGAAATCCCAATAATCATAACTTAAAACATGAAACTTTGTGTCATACACACATAATCATAGAGAATCATTTCTTATTGGTCAAGACTCATTGCCAAGACTATCTTAGTGGACAAAGTCCATTTCTGAACCGAGTTCTCTCCTCGTTTCAGTCCTGTTTCACTGAACCGATATAAACTACCGTTCTAGCCATGTCTATCTCATGAGATATAAAATCTTTACCTAATTCATTTGAGGGAGATATAGGACCCACCCATCTCATATTGATACCATCCTTTTGTGTTCCACAAAATCATAAATCATACATCATTTCATAACCCATGTAATAAAAATGGGATTCTTAAACCTCATGACATCATAAAACAATTCATATAAGATAAAAAAATTCATAAAAATAATTCCATCACAACATAATAAAATCAATGTAATAATAGGGATAGAAACAGAACCCTATATTATCTTAGATGTAAAATAAATTTGATAAAACACTTGAACTCCATTCTTGAAGAAAATATCCTTTCTACTTCAAAAAAACACTTTTCCTTTCTTAACATGTCATATAATTCTAAACTAAAAAAAGTTGATTAAAAATAAAATTGAAAACTTGTAAATGAAGCTTCTTGTAAATAATTTTTTAAAAATACATTCATGTCGTATAAGTTAAAAAAAACATTCTTCGTACTTTTGTCGAAAAAGTCAAAAAGTACCTCGTACAAAAAAAAGATTCCTTTCGTATCCTTTACTAAAAACTCACAAAAGGATAAAATTGGATTTAAACAATTGTAGGTGGATGGAAATACTATTACATATTGAGGAAACATGGATTTGTATGATAAAATACACCCTAGTAAATACTAAAGTATAAACAATCTCGGATAAAAATGAGATTGTGATATTTCCCGTAACCTTAGGTCCGATTTGCTTCGTAAGTGTCTGAACCTCCTGTATAATGATTTAAATAATGTTATTGACTTATTACAGAATCATACTTATTGTTATTATATCATATATGGTCATATTATTAGCTTCTTATTAGTAATATTTCATTACTACTTGTTATTCGGGTGTTTATTACTTTTTGTTCTTATGCATGTTTGTCGAATAAATTCTTATTATTCACTTTAGGTTATAGATACCTCATTTACAGAATGGTATTAGTGTAATATATATCATATTAATTCATTAAATTCATTTATATAATCATTATGTAATGAAGATCATGTAGAACGAATCACATCATATCGTGGAGATGGTATTCCGTACGTACACACGAGGGATGATATCGTTCCCATGATCATGGAATTGTATTGGAGTGTATGTATACTATTTAAGAATCAATACCACTTTACAATAATCATATATATTCATTAATTTCACCCTTATACCCATCCAAGTAAGGTGGTGGTGGAAAATAGATTACACCACGGCGTGGAGACGGTATTCCGTACATACGCACGCGCGGTGATTTCGTTTTCCGTAGGATGGATAAGAGGTGAAATAGGGTTGTTTCATATTTATAATAACATATCAGTATATAAGTTATACTGATGTTATTACCTCATAATGAAACAACTAAATAAGAGGTAGTAGAAGACGAATGGAACTTGAAGAAAACGGTAGCAGGTGTTACCTCTTTCTCGAAGTGCCTCATTTAAACTTTCTCTTAAGGCACTAGAGTTGGTCTTTTTATGAGACCAGTACCTCTAGTAGGTTTCTAAGGAATTGGGGAAGTGAAGTGGTCAGGGTTGGCAGAGCTTGAAGTCTCAAATTGGTGTGAGGAAGAGAGGGAGGAGGTGCCCTTTTATAAGGGAGGAGAGGGGCACCTTTGGAAATATAAGAAATATTAGTTTATATTAAATCCCAACCCCACTTAAAAACTTCCAAAATGACTCATATCTGAAGCTTAGATGAGATAGTGTTGTAATCTCATCAACCAATAAAATTTAGACATGTTAGGAATTTATTTTAAACATTATCAACTTGATTTATCCTCATTTATCAATTTAATTTTATTTGTGGTAAGAATATTCTAAATTTTAAATTATTATAAATAATTACATATGTGTTGTGAATTTTCCATAATTTGAAACTTTATGACATTATCGACCATATACATTTTAATTTATAATTTTTAAATATTTTTTTGATTTTTAAACAATTTTATAATATGTTATTTTTATAAAATAACAATAGTGTCAATTTTGACACTATTCATTTATTTAAATAAAATATATACAGAAGATATGTTCAAACTAAAAGCTTTAATAGATTAATAAAATGTCATATGTATCTGTAAAATTAGTTTAGCACATTAAATAGTTCATATAATATTTATTTTAATATTTTTAAAACAATTTATTTGATATTTTAATTAATAAAATAATTTCAACATCACTATTGTGTCATAATTAATGATAATTATTTAATCCCTAAAAATTCTGAACAAATTCCTATGATGTAGATAATTATATTATCTTTATATAGACTATTCATGTTCGAAGTTTCATTAAGTTTATCACCAAATTAACATTATTATACTTATAAGCTTTAAGAAAGTGACATGTTGCACATTCTTTGGTTTTAATAATAATTAAATCATTTTCATGGAACAAAGTCCATTAAATGAATCTAATCCGACCCTTAGGTGATATGGGTCGACTTTTAGTCATCCAATAGGATTTTAGAAGGTGTTAGGGTAATTTTATAATCTTATATTTACCCTTAATTACCTGATTTACCTTAAACTATGGTAAATAAAATTTACCGTAGTTACTATTCATAATGCCCAAAAATAAAAATTAGTCTATTAACATAATTTGGACCCACTGATTCTGAATATGGAATCTATTTTTCAAAATTCAAAACATATAAGTTTCAGTAATTAATTTAAAATAAATCCCATTGTTAAGAAAACGGGTTTCAGAAGTTAAAACATTGCCAAAGATTGAAATGTTTTTACCTATGAATTCAATGTGAAATTAATGCTAATGACATAAATTATATCAAATGGAAAAAATATATTCTATTTATACTTTAAAACCATTCAATATTATAAATTATCCATATAAATTATCTCAATGAAGAAAGTTGTTTTTAATTAAAAATTAGCGTATTTTTACTATTCATCAAAATATGAAAGTTATCAGAAAAATATCAAAAAATTATCCAAAGTAAATTTTTATACCCTGATTCAAAATAAGAATTTTATTTTTTCAAATTGAACTTATAGACATGTCAAATACTAGATTTAATGTGGGTGCGCCATCAAAAGGCGGTAAAACTGCATTTTTTTAAAAATACTTATTTTACCCGAAAAATTTATTTTGTTCTCTTAACACGTTCTAGAAAACGTATAATATGAATAATAATGTTATAAAATCCAAAATTTAGTTAATACTATTAATAATAGCTAGTTTTAATAATATTTTAATATCAAATCGTTGTTTAGTGAAACTCGGTATTGCGTACAACGCAAGCTATCGAGGAAGGCTGCGGTTGCGTGTAAAGAAAGCCAAGATAGTGTTGTGTGTGGTGAAAGATTCCTTTGATAAAAAAAATATTTCTCATAAAAGTCTTGGGCGTTACATTCTACCCCCCTTAAAATGAATTTCTCCCTCGAAATTTGTCACTTTGTAACAAACAGATGAAGATACCTCTCCCTCATCATATCCTCAAGCTCCCATGTAGCTTCTTCTAATTGGTGGTTCCTCCATAAAACTTTCACCAAGCGAGTGGTCTTGTTTTGTATGACTTTTTCGCTATGATCCATAATCTCTATCAGTTGTTCTTCATAAGAAAGATCTTGCTCCAGCGGTACAACTTCTGAGCTGAGTACATGTGAAGGATCAGGTATGTACTTTCTCAGGAGAGATACATGGAACACATCATGAACTTGAGAGAGATTCGGTGGAAGCGCCAATCGGTATGCTACCTTTACAACACGATCCAGTATTTCGAAAGGACCAATATATCTAGGGCTCAACTTCCCCTTCTTTCCAAATCTCATGACCCTCTTCCAGGGAGATATTCGTAAGAACACTTTATCACCCACTTCAAACTCTAGGTCTTTTCTTCGGTTGTCGGCATAACTTTTCTGTCGACTTTGAGCTGCTCTTATGTGTTGTTGAATAGATCGGACCTTTTCTGCCATCTCATCAACAAGATCAGGTCTTAATAGCTTTCTTTCCCCAACTTCATCCCATCAAGTTGGAGTCCTGCATTTCTTTCCATAGTGAGCTTCATAAGGAGCCATCTGAATACTGGAGTGAAAGCTATTATTATAAGAAAATTCCACCAAAGGTAGGTGTTGATCCCAACCACATTTGAAATCCATGGAGAAAGATCTCAACATATCTTCTAGAGTGTGAATTGTTCTCTCAGACTGACCATCTGTTTGAGGATGATAAGCAGTGCTGAAACTCAACTCTGTATCAAGAGTATGCTGAAGACTTCGCCAGAACTTCGAGGTAAATCTCGAATTCCGATCAGATATAATAGAAAGTGGTACTCCATGCAATCTTACCACTTCCTTTACATATATCCTGGCAAGTTGATCCAGAGAGAAATCCTCTCTAATAGTAATGAAGTGTGCGGACTTTGTAAGACGATCAACTATGACCCAGATAGCATTATTTCCTTTGGATGTTTTAGGAAGTCCTGTGACAAAGTCCATATTGATGTTTTCCCATTTCCATTCGGGTATGGGTAAGGGTTGTAACATCCCCTTAGACTTCTATCTCTTAGCTTTAACTTGCTGAAAAACCAAGCATCGAGATACATATTCAACGACATCTCTTTTCATGCCATCCCACCAGAAGTACTCTTTCAGGTCCCTATACATCTTCGTGCTTCCAAGATGAATAGAGAATGAAGAACTATGAGCCTCATCCAGCATCTCCTTCTTTAATTCGGGGATGGGAGGAACACAAACCTGATTCCTGAACTTTATTATCCCATCACAATCAAGGTTGAATTCAGGAACATTTCTCACCTTCTTTTGTAACTCTACATCTTCTTTTTGTGCCTCTTTAATCTTCACATATATAGATGGTTGAAGATTCATTTGAGAAAGATAAGATTTTCCACCATCCATTATAATTCCAAGAGCCATCCTTTGTAAATCCATAAATATTGGATCTTTTGTGATCCTCATCATGGATAAACTGGCATGGTCTTGTCGACTTAATGCATCTGCCACCTTGTTTGCTTTCCCAGGGTGGTAATGAATTGAGCAGTCGTAATCCTTAATCAGCTCCAACCATCTTCTTTGACGCATATTCAGCTCCTTTTGTGTGAAAATATACTTTAAACTTTTATGATTAGTATAAATATCACACCTTTCACCATAAAGGTAATGCCTCCAAATCTTTAATGCAAAGATTACCGCAGCTAACTCCAAATCATGAGTTGGGTAATTTTTCTCATGGTTTTTCAATTGTCGTGTGGCATAAGCTATCACCATATCATTTTGTATAAGAACACACCCCAATCCCTTATTGGATGCATCACTATAGATCATAAACCTTTCTCCACTACAAGGCAGTGTGAGCACAGGTGTACTGGATAACCTTCTTTTCAACTCCTTGAAATTATCTTCACATTCTTCCGTCCAAACAAACTTAACTCCTTTCTAAGTCAACTTGGTTAGTGGATTAGATAATCATGAAAAATCATTCACAAAACGTCGATAATATCCAGCCAAACCAAGAAAACTTCATATCTCAGTTACTGTTGTTGGTCTCGACCATCTTTCGATAACCTCTGTTTTTGCTGGATCCACAGATAAGCCCTCTTTTGAGATTATGTGACCCAAAAATGAAACTTTTTGAAGCCAAAATTCACACTTGGTAAATTTGGCATAAAGCTTCTCCTTTCTCAGGGTCTTCAATATAATTCTCAAGTGATCTTCATGTTCTTACTTGCCCTTTTAATAGACTAGAATATCGTCTATAAAGACTACCAAAAATTGATCAAGATGGTCTCTAAAGACTCATTTCATCAGATCCATGAAGATAGAAGGGGCATTAGTAAGACCAAATGGAATCAATATAAATTCATAGTGTCCATACCTTGTACGGAATGTCGTCTTTGGTATATCCTCCCTTTTGAACCCTAATTGATGATACCCTGAACGAAGATCAATTTTGGAAAAGTATTGATCTCCGCGTAGTTGGTCAAATAAGACATCAATGCGTGGGAGAGGATATTTGTTCTTGATAGTGATCTTGTTAAGTTCTCGATAATCAATGCAGAGTATCATTGATCCATCTTTCTTCTTAAAAAATAGAACAGGTGATCCCCAAGGTGACGCACTAGGGCCTATGAATCCCTTATCAAGATTCTCTTGGAGTTGCTTCTTCAATCCCTGCAACTCAATTGTGTCCATTCTATAAGGTGTCTTTGAAATAGGCAAAGCACCTGGTACGAGTTCTATTGAAAACTCAACTTCACGATTTGGTGGAAGACCTAGAAATTCCTCTGGAAAGACATCATCAAACTCATGTACAATGGGCATATTCATTATTGTGAGTTTCTCACCAACCATTTGAGATAAATAACCTTCATTAAGTAGAGTCAAGACCCATAAGATGGAAGAAATTTCCACTGGAAGGTTATGTTCATCCTTGCATCGATAGACGATCATAGATTGATCGGTAATATGAAATGTGACTTCCCTTCTCTGGCAATTGATATGAGCTCCATATAAAGAAAGTCAATCCATGCCAAGAATCACATCAAATTCCACTATAGGAAGGATCAAAAGATTTGCAGGAATCACTTTCCCACAAACTTTAATCGGGGAAGAATTATAAACTTTTGATGCAACTGTTGTGCCATTAGGTGTTGTCACAGCTAACTCAACATCTAATTGTTGAGGTAATACGGTGATACCCTTAGAAAAATCTTCAGAAATAAAAGAGTGGGTGGATCCAAAATCAAATAAAACATTTGCTACTTTATAGTGGATGGTAAGTGTACCTTTCACTACATCGTTATCGTACTCCACATCACTGATAGAAATTGCATGTGACTTTCCTTTATCTTTAGCCTTAAGAGTTTGTTAACGTCGACCATCATCATCAATCCTTGGATTAGGGAATTTATTGGCATAATGTCCCATCTCCTTGCACTTGAAACATTGAAGTGTAGTAGGTTCACTCTGTGTATCCCTTCCTTTGTTTGAATCATTATACATATTCTTCCCATCATCGTGGAATTCAAATGCCCGATGACCTTCCTTTCCACATTTGAAACATTTACTTGTCCCTTTAAGACAACTCCCTCCATGTTTCTTTCCACACTTTGAGCATAAGGGAAAGCTCATCTTCTTTTTAGTGTGCTCTTTAGATTTTCCTTTGAATTCTATTTTCCTCTTCTTATCAAACCCATATGACTGATGGGTTACTCCAATCTCCATCTCAACTTTGAGAGCACATCGAACGATTTCCTCGTAGCTATTGAAGTCCCTTATGGATAAGGCCCTTCGAAGACTTGGTTTTAAGGCACTAAAGAATCGATTGATCTTACTCTCAGGTTGGATAATAATACCAGAAGCGTACCTTGCAAGTCTTGTAAAATTTTCTTCATAGGTACCAACAAATTCATCATCCTTTTGATTTAGTTCAAGAAACTCCTTCTCCATCTTTGTTCGGAGAATACGGCGGAAGTACTTATTGAAAAATAAGTTCTTGAACTCGTCCCATTCCATGGACTCAATTTCATCCCTTTGCCTCGTATTCTTAATAAGATTCCACAATTGATCAGCATCTCCTTCCAAACGATACACTGCTAGGATGACTTTATCATGTTCAGAACATTGAAGAACTGAAAAGTTCTTTTCAGTAGTACTAATCCATTTTTCAGCAACTAATGGATCAGTATACCTGCTGAAAGAAGGTGGACGCTGCCTCATGAAGGATTCAACAGAATGTTTCTCCTTCCTTTGCTCGTTTGGAAGTCCTGCATGATTCATAGCTTGAGAGAGTTTTGTGAGCATGGCTACAAGATTTTGCATTCCAGCTCCCATAACGTTTGGTTGCTCAGGGGGACAATCATTGCATTGCCCGTCGCATTCCGTATTAACACGGTTCCTTCGGGTTCAAGCCATTGACTAAAACCAAGAAGAATTGGGTGAGCAACACAAATTATAATAGGAAAACCACATAATCAAGAATACAATTTCACACTTATGGTCTTATCCGAGGTTATTCATGGCCATTTCTAAAACACTAAGATTGTGTTCTATGATTAGAATTATCCTTAGGGTTCTTACTAAGGCTTTCACATCCTAGTTTCCAAAGGTTGACTATACCTTTCCTCTAATACCAAATATAACGACCCATACTTGACATGCATTTTTAATACTTCAAAATTTAAGCATACTTATTACAAAATATAACAAACCACGAATGGACCGTATAGGTATAGTGTCTTTAGAAACTGAGAAACATAAACAACGGGTTCATAAAGCGTCTACATTATCTCCCATTTATTTCATCATATCTATAGTACCTTTTGGTATATCTTACTTAATAAGCTTCTTCCTGACATGGGGAATGAAAACATACAAAAGGGTGAGCTCAAATGCTCAGTAAGGGTAATCAAAACAAATATCAATCACATCATATTCATAAGAACATAACATTTTGGAAATCTTAACCTGCAAAAGAGAGCATAATTTAATAACATGGGATAAATCATAGTAGTGAAATGAAATTCCAATAATCATAACTTAAAACATGAAACTCTGTGGCATTCACACATAATCATAGAGAATCATTTCTTATTAGTCAAGACTCATTTCCAAGACTATCTTAGTGGACAAAGTCCATTTTTTGAACCGATTTCACTCCTCGTTTCAGTCCTGTTTCACTGAACCGGTATAACCTACCGTTCCAGCCATGTCTATCTCATGAGATATAAAATATTTAACCAATGCATTGGAGGGAGATATAGGATCCACCCATCTCATAATTACACCATTCTTATGTGTGCCACAAAATCATAAATCATACATCATTGCATAACCCATGTAATAAAAATGGGATTCTTAAACATCATGACATCATAAAATAATTCATATAAGATAAAGAAATTCATAAAAATAATTACATCACAACATAATCAAATAAATTTAATAATAGGGATAGAAACAGAACCCTATATTATCTTAGATGGAAAATAATTTTGATAAAACACTTGAACTCCATTCTTGAGGAAAATATCCTTTCTGCTTCAAAAAAACACTTTTCCTTTCTTAACATGTCCTACAATTCTAAACTAAAAGAATTTGATTAAAAATAAACTTGAAAACTTGTAAAGGAAGCTTCTTGGAAATAATTTTTTAAAAATCCATTCATTTCGTATAAGATAAAAAAACATTCTTCGTACTTTTGTCAAAAAAGTCAAAAAGTACCTCGTACGAAAAAAATATTCCTTTCATATCCTTTACTAAAAACTCACAAAAGGGTAAAATTGGATTTAAAAAAATTTAGGTGGATGTAAATACTATTACATATTTAGGAATCATGGATGTGGATGATAAAATACACCCCAATAAATACTAAAGTATAAACAATCTCGGATAAAAATGAGATTGTGATATTTCCCTTACCTTAGGTCTGATTTTCTTCGTAAGTGTCCGAACCTCTTGTATAATGATTTAAATAATGTTATTGACTTATTAAATAATCATACTTATTGTTATGATATCATATATGGTCATATTCTTATCTTCTTATTAGTAATATTTCATTACTACTTGTTATTCGGGTGTTTATTACTTTTTGTTCTTATGCGTGTTTGTCGAATAAATTCTTATTATTATCTTTTGGTTATAGATACCTCATTTACAGAATGGTATTAGTGTAATATATATCATATTCATTCATTAAATTCATTTATATAATCATTATTCAATGAATATCATGTAGAACGAATCACATCACATCGTGAAGACAGTATTCCGTACGTACGCACGAGCGATGATATCGTTCCCATGATCGTGGAATTGTATTGGAGTGTATTTATACTATTTAAGAATCAATAACACTTTACCATAATCATATATATTCATTACTTTCACCCTTATACCCATCCAAGTAAGGTGGTGGTGGAAAATAGATTACACCACGGCATGGAGATGGTATTCCGTACATACACACGCGCGATGATTTCGTTTTCCGTAGGATGGATAAGAGGTGAAATAGGGTTGTTTCATATTTATAATAACATATAATTATATAATTTATAATGATGTTATTACCTCATAATTAAACAACTAAAGAAGAGGTAGTAGAAGAAGAATGGAACTTGAAGAAAACGGTAGAAGGTATTACCTCTTTCTCGAAGTGCCTCCTTTAAACTTTCTCTTAAGGCACTAGAGTTGGTCTTTTGATGAGACCAGTACCTCTAGTAGGTTTCTAAGGAAGTGGGGAAGTGAAATGGGAAGGGTTTGGCCAAGCTTGAAGTCTCAAATTGGTGTGAGGAAGAGAGGGAGGAGGTGCTCTAGGGAGGAGAGGGGCACCTTTGGAAATATAAGAAATATTAGTTTACATTAAATCCCAACCCTACTTAAATACTTCTAAAATGACTCATATCCGAATCTTAGATGAGATAGGGTTGTAATCTCATCAACCAATAAAAATTAGACATGTTAGGAATTTATTTTAAACATTATCAACTTGATTTATCCTTATTTATCAATTTAATTTTATTTGTGTTAATAATATTTTAAATTTTAAATTATTATAAATAATTACATATGTGTTGTGAATTTTCCATAATTTGACACTTTATGACATTGTCGACCATATAAATTTTAATTTATAATTTTTAAATATTTTTGTGATTTTTAAACAATTTTATAATATGTTATTTTTATAAAATAACAATAATGTCAATTTTTACACTATTCATTTATTTAAATAAAATATATACAGAAGATATGTTCGAACTAAAAGCCTTAATAGATTCATAAAATATCATATGTATCTATAAAATTAGTTTAGCACATTAAATAGTTTATATAATATTTATTTTAATATTTTTAAAACAATTTATTTGATATTTTAATTAATAAAATAATTTCAACATCACTATTGTGTCATAATTAATGATAATTATTTAATCCCTAAAAATTCTAAATAAATTACTTTGATGTAGATAATTATATTATATTTCTGGAGACTATTCATGTTCTAATTTTGATTAAGTTTATCACCAAATAAAAATTATTATACTTATAAGATTTAAGAAAGTGACATGTTGTCACATTCTTTGGTTTTAATAATAATTAAATCATTTTCGTGGACAGAACTCCATTAAATGAATCTAAACCGACCCTTAGGTGATATGGGTCTAAGTTTAGTCATCCCATAGGATTTTAGTAAGTGTTAGGGTAATTTTATAATCTTATATTTACCCTTAATTACACGATTTACCTTTAACTATGGTAAATAAAATTTACCGTAGTTACTATTCATAATGCCCAAAAATAAAAAGTAGTCTATTAACATAATTTGGACCCACTGATTCTGAATATGGAATCCATTTTTCAAAATTCAAAACATATAATTTTCAGTAATTAATTTAAATAAATCTCGTTGTTAAGAAAACGGGTTTCAGACGTTAAAACATTGCCAAAGATTGAAATGTTTTTACCTATGAATTCAATGTGAAATTAATGATAATGGCATACATTATATCAAATGGTAAAAATATATTCTATTTATACTTTAAAACCATTCAATATTATAATTTATCCATATAAATTATCTCAATTAAAAAAGATGTTTATAATTAAAAATTAGCGTATTTTTACTATTCATCATAATATGAAAGTTATTAGAAAAATATCAAAAAATTATCCAAAGTAAATTTTTATACCCTGATTCAAAAGAAGAATTTTATTTTGTCTAATTGAACTTATAAACATGTTAAAAACTAGATTTAATGTGGGTGCGCCATCAAAAGGTGGTAAAACTGCATTTCTTGAAAAATACTTATTTTACCCTAAAATTTTATTTTGTTCTTTTAACACGTTCTAGAAAATGTATAAGATGAATAATAATGTTATAAAATTCAAAATTTAGTTAATACTATTCATAACGGCTAGTTTTAATAATATTTTAATAGCATATAATTGTTTAGTGAAACTCGGTATTACGTACGACGCAAGCTATCGAGGAAGGCCGCGGTTGTGTGTAAAGCAAGCCAAGATAGTGTTGTGTGTAGTGAAAGATTCCTTTGATAAAAACAAAATATTTCTCATAAAAGTCTCGGGCGTTACATAGTTGGTCGGAAAAATAAAATTTTTCCAGAAAATCTCCAAAAAACCAACTAGTCTTATCATAATACAACCTTTAACACAACCCAGGTGAATCCATATTACCTAGTATACAGAACATAGGCATTTCTATCCATTGAGATTCAGCCTTCACCACTCTGAATATTTATCTATGACCAGTAGACATCATACAAAATAGACAAAGTCCTTCTATCTAAGTTGTAATCCCTTGATGAGAATAGACTTTGGGGCTTTTATAATCTGTAGAGGCACCAAAACAAGATATCCAAAGAATTCATAAATAAAGTTCTTCTTTTCTCCTTTCTTCAAGGTGAAACAGTACCATATTTAAGGACACCAATGATACCTATCTAGAAGCCACCAAATTTGGAGCCCAAATGGGATGCGGCTTATATCATTCACAAGTTCTATCCTAATGGCATGTATTATTTGGTCACAATGGATGGTGAGTGCATCAGACCTCCAACAAATCCCATGTTCCTCAAATATTAATTCAACCATGGCCAACGTCTTCGCAATAAGATTCTAAATTGTACTGTACTATCCTATTTTCAAGATGATTAACTGTGTAACATTTTCCATCCTAGGAATATGATGTTAAACTAGGCACCTGAGTCCAAACATCATTACTTTAAATTGTGTGAGGGTTATCCTTGAAAACATGTCATGTGGTGGAATACCTCTTCAGTCCTCTTTCACGTCATGTTTTTTCACTTTTACACCATTCATAAATATCCTCAGATAAATTCCCCTCCAATGGTATAAACTCTATGACCTTAAACTAAGAGACTGTTGTCCAATATCTATGACCATGAACTAGTATTCTACTCCATTAACTACAACATTAAACTGCACGTAGATCCTCTTTAGGATATGTGGTGTGGCCTCATACCACTTTGTCCCTCATTTATGTTGATTTTTATTGTAGTAAGGAATCAAAAATCCATGTGGAGCCCCTCTTTTGGTCAAAACTCTATGACCTTAAACTAAGAGCTAATTTTACAGACAATATGACTCTAAACTATCTACAGTAGGTCCATTAAATATGACCTTAAACTATTTATAGCCTCTCAAGTCCAAATATCATGACTTTAAACTATGTATATGTTTTCCTTGGGAATGTGTGGCATGAAAAACTCCTCGATCCTCTTTCATGTTGGGTTACAGTTTCTATGTCGTACACACTACCCTTGGAATGATTTCTTCTTTCCCATCCCAGTAGCATGATATTAAAATATACAGAATCCACATCCTAGTTGTATGAATTTAAACAGCATAATAATTACTATCCTAGCCTCATGATGAGAAATGACACAACACCCTAATATTCTCACCTGAGAGAACATCTATTTCGACACTGGTCATTTTCCATGCCATCCATGAACAACTACGTGTGGCTTGATTACCATCCTTATGGGATACATATCGATGCCCACATATTTTTTCTTCAGGCCTAGCCCTAATTATTTCAAATCTTCAACCCCTTATCTTAAAATTCATCCATCAAATGTGAATTTAAACTATATAAAATCTCTATTAGGAATGGTTATGTGGTGTGTGGGACTCCTCAGACCTCTTTCACATTGGGTTTGTTATGCCACCACATTACCTAAATTCCAATTAGACGGTTACCCCATGGTCCATGTTCTATGAGCCTAATGTCTAAAAAATTTGAATTTAAACTGCAACCCTACCCTGAACAAGCTCAGGATTCCCCTTTGTATTTGTGGGATTCTTGAGCTTCCTCTCTAGAAAGGATTTACCCCACCAGTTTTGGAATCCCATCATGCATGTTTTAGAACTACATATGGATTGATTCCCATCATTATGGAATACATAGTGATGCTCAGACATTTTTTCTTTGGTCTTAGCCACAATTTCATTGACCTTTATCCCTTTGGCCTCAGTTACATTCTAAATATTTTAACCTTAAAAAGCATGAAGTTCATCTTAAGGTGAGTACAGGACACATGAGACTCCTTTTTCCTCATTCATATCAGGTTTTATCTCCTACAACATAACCTAATTCTATAAATCCTCTATTGAGTCTCATAAAAATGACTTTGAACTACTTTCCATGGTCCATGATATAAGACCTTAAATTATTTTCACACCTGGGTATGAATCCCACTCTTTGATAAACACATTCCACATTTTGTTTCCTTCTGGGTTTAGGTTTTCATCATCTTTAAAATCTAAATTGACCCCCTAACAGTGATGGTCTCATGCAACTTTGGATCACATCCCATCCTAGGCTAATTACCTAGTGGATTTTCAGCAGTAAATGGTGGATCCTATGTTTTCAAATTTTGTAAAGAGTTAATCATGAATTTACTCGCTCCACTATTAGTTAGTATGGTTATGATTCATTTTTTTCGAACATGGTCAACAATCGATCCTTAATCACTAGTTTCCCTTACACCTAGACCTCACAAGGCTCTAATTACCTTTCTTTCCATGATCTTGTTTCATTGTGAGATTCCCATCTTGGTATCACCACTAATGCACACTTCCAAATATCAGGTATCCCCTTGTACTATTCCTTGTTTCCCACACTGAGTACAACTCACATGGAATTAGAAATTATTATAGGCTATGTACCTTTACAATGAAGCCACACATGATCACTTCCTGGTCCAGCCTCTACGACCATAAACTAGGATCCTCTCTAGATAAGTGTGATGTGTCCCCTGAGCCCCTTCGTTCTTCATTCACATAGAGTTTATTACTTCACTGTGCCACATACACCTATATTGGGAAGACTTATTCCCATCTATTTCATGATATATGTGTGGTATGAAAGACTATTTGGGATTATTCACATCAGGTTTCTTTACTCTGTTCCACACAATTTATTTAGGAATATATATACTTAATTCATGCAACATGCCTTTAAAACTATTGGCCAGGTCCAGGCAGTATGAACTTAAACTTTGTGCAACATCCTAATCACACAACATTCAACTATACCATGTATCTTCCTCACCATATGATGTTAAACTATGTGCTCATTGTCCTCACATTCATGACATTAAACTTCAAAGCATCTCAAGCCTTACCCAAGAGGTCTTCCACCATGATGCCAGTTATCTACCGCATTTTTCATATATTCATCTATCACTAAGAATCCAAGATGACACTCACATGGAAGATATGTTTGATATTTTTTCACACCATTACTCTAACAAAAATGTGTTTTAAGACATTGTGTAATAACTATAGGAGTTTTGGAATCCATTCAATTATTCCATCACTCCACTTACACACTTTTCATTCCCTTTTATTCAGACCCTCATCCTATTTCATGTTTGAAGAGACCCCATAATGGAATGGTTTCTGTCCAAGGATCACCTACCATCCTAGTTCAACATTCAAAAATACTTCGGATGAAAATTCGAGATAGTTTCTTTGTTTCGAACGTGGTCAACAGTCGACCCTCATTTGTTTCCTCATTTCAAGCTATGAAATATGGATTTAATGTTTAAAACATGGTCAAAAGTTTTCATATATCATGATTACACTCCCATTGTGTTCTTAATTTTGGATATCTTGATTCACACTCCTCATTCCCCTATGTTTAGATAGATTACAACACCCCTGGTTTTATCCCGTTTATACACCAGAGCACTTTGAGAGAAGAAAGTTGTCTACTGTGAGAACCCTATTCTCAATCCATGAACTCTCTCATACTGAGAAGTATAGGTAATAAATCAACAATAGAATACCCTAAGTCTTTGAAGTTTATCTGAAACCCTCATATAAATTGAACAATCTCATGTTAATTTGTAGTTTCTCACATCAGGTAGGACCCATGTGGGATCAGGGATTGGTCATCAGTTGTCTCATAGATATGATTGAAGTGTGAAAATTGAAACAAAAAAAACAAATATGTTCATGGGAATAAAAGTTTTCAAAATCTAGAAAACAAGAATGTACGTTTCATGAGTTTGAAAAAAACCCTATGGATCGGTTCCATCGATTGAGTTATTCATCTCATCTAGACTTTGTCGTGTGGCCTCTAGGATTCACTGCCTCCTCCCAAGATCTACCTCCTCATCAATGGCCACTAGGAGAATCTCTTCGACTCTAGTATATTCATGGCGGAACTTAACTAATAGGATAGAAATTTGATCAGCTGCTAACTACACCCGGTTCTTAGCCTCCTCCAGTTGAGCCCTCAACTTGCTAATGAATTCTGTCTGAGTTATGAGGAAGGAAACACACTCACCCACTTACTCAAACAATTGATGGACCACCTAATTAACCAATTTTGGCTTAGGTATTATGTTATATTTCTCCTCGCACCAGGTAGATTTTGTATGTTGGATCCCCTCCTGAATCATTTTGGCGAGGTAGTCACAGACCAGCATGTGAAGACCTTGAGAATCCACCCCTCTAGTGCACAGAAAAAGAATCAGATGGAGAAGTGACCCCATTAGGCTCACCCACTATGATTATAGATTGTTTTAAAATAAAATCTTGATTCAGTTCCATGCCTGACACCAAATGATGTAATTTTATTCAGCCACCACAAGGTTAGAATTGTATAGCTGCATAGGATTCCTAGACTCATATTCTAGGAAAATAGCCAAAAGGCCAACCGCAGTATCATCTACTAACCATTTATCTATGGGTATAGGATCCAGATCATGGGAGTGATCATATCCACCCATTTCTTCTATATAATCCATTGGTGTACCCTTTCAGTGTCATCATTTGTAGAGAAAACCTCCCGCTCATTTGTTTCTAAGGCCAGATCAGATTGGATGACTGTAAACTCATGGTCAGGAATAGTCATCAGAATAGATCTCATATATTCCCTAGACTCATTTGATTGTCAGGAATGTAGTCTTCTAATCACTAAATGGGATAAGAACCTCAGTCAAACTAATCCTTAAATGATAGGTATGGGTCCGTGAAAGTAGAGACTTGTGAGAGATGAGTGATACCAGATTAAGTTCCTGAGTCACCATGGGATCTTCCACCACTATAGATCCTTCAATGATTATTACTTAAATTATTGGAACTGACTCCCCTCAATTTTTTTGATAAGATACAACATGAAATAGTAAAACACATTGATGAAAATCTCTGTGATACCTGATCATGACCAGATGGAAAGATCTGTTGTTACCCTGGAGAGGAGGGATTTCAATGGTGAGTCTTCTTGGGTACATCACCTCCACAGTACTGGATGTTTCCATAGGGACATAGGGGTGTGTATCCCCATAGAAAATGGGAATATCCTAGGATTCTATGGTTGTCTCCATAATACCCTCAGTTGGACCGTCACTAGTTGCCTTAGCTGTGACTGGATCATCGCTTGGTTCAACCCCGAGTGTAGGCCCAGGGGCATGTTCCTCTACATTCATTGGCACATTCTCACCCCCTGTAGTGGGGGATTCTTTATCATAATTGATGTGGTCCTATATAAAATCAAGTTTCAGTTAGTGTATCTACGTTTTAAAAGGGGAAAGAACCAATAAAGATGTAAATTAAGACTTTCTGACAGATACTCGACAATCCCCTCATCAGACCCCACAATCTCGATGCTCTCCTGGGGACTACCTTGATGATTAGTTATCACTTGGGATCCCCACCACTAGGATCTTCTTCCTCAGACTCTTCCTCTTCTTCTTATTCCTTAGCCTCTTCCTCCTCCTCCTCCTCCTCCTCATGTTCTTCTTCTTATTCTCCTTCTTCTTCCTCTATGACTTATTATTCTTATTCATTGTCACTGTTGTCCTTATATGTAATTTTTTTCAAATCATGTTCATGACCGAGAATCACTTTCACTAGGATACATAGTTCTTCATATTTATCCCATTAGCATGCATAGATATCCATGTCTATCAGGTATGCATGTCACCGATGAATTCACAACCTATATGCAAACTGGATGAGCCTAAGATTTGGAAGCACGAACCTATACTATGTCAGTTTCCACCATAGTTATTATAGATATATCGATTATCATAGTGTTATCCAGGATGAACAAAGTGAAGGGAAGATATAACCAATGGAATGTTGAAGCAGATATCTCATTTTCTTCCTTGGGGCCACTTTCATCGTCCCTAAGGTCACCCACGGGGACACCTCCCCTTAGGAGACAGATGTGGGGAAAAACCTTATGATGTCCCCACCTCTATGAGTCTAGCTTGTGCTACCCTAGATGATTTTCTTTCCTCTTAGGTTGCTGCCTGTCTACCTTCTCACTTATCTGAATCTACGATAACTGGTTCAATCACTCGAATATGATGGGGAAATATTTCTTCCAGATATGTTGCCACCCGGCTTTTGGCATAATTTGTTGATAGGTTTGCATCAACATTAGTCGGTGATATCAAGATAGTCTTGTAGAATATCACAGTCATCATCATACACTGCAGTTGGTGAAGGATTCAAGGGTTATTCTCTTCAAATACTTTTATATAAATTTTATTTGACACCCGAAGAAGGTATCCAAACTGTATTGTGATGTGGTATAGCATGTATTTATCATAGAGAACCATGAAATAGATTCAATACACTAACACACCACCCCTTATACTCTATAGGTATCCTTTCTACTCCAATGAACCTCATAGGTCATCCGCAATTGGACTGATTGGAGAATGGAAGGGATGGAAGTCGAAATTTTTATGGTTAACGATTTTTAGTTTGAACCATTCATCATTGAGTGTCACCGGTCGAACCCCATATATGTTCAGTAGGGATGGTCGCAGACCAGTTCCTGGGGGATGAACAATGTTGGGGAATTCATATGCCCTGAGATGGGTTTTGATACAACCATGTAATATCTTTAATGGGCCATAGATTTTCCTAGGCATTATTCCCCTTAAGATTCTTCCCAGGATGCTGTAGAGCCTAGCCAACACAGGGCCGAAATACTATTTTTATTATTTTCCAAACACTTTTAGGAAAAGTGAGAAACCCAATGACACTTTCAAGCCCAAAAAACACATCCAAATCCCATAAAATGTTGAACAAGAAAACAAACACCCAAACAACCAACAAAAACTAAAAACCATAATTTTCATACCTGTCATCGCCACTGGCGGATGAACTCCCCTCCACGGTGGTCATTCACCATTCAGAAGCCGGATTTAAACACCTCATGAAATCGCCATCATAGTTCCTCCTCACATCATCAAGAGTGATTCGCCCAAAACCATCTTTCTTGGATAGGATGCCTTTCTTAAAAGCCAAGGACACCCCATGGTCCCACTTAAAGGAGGCTCTGGTGCACATAGGTCAAGGAAGATAGGAGTAATCCTTCATGCCTTTTTTGGAGTAGCAAAAGCCACTCCTCCATCCTCAGTCCTGGTTTTGTCTCCACCTAGACAACACAGGGACACATAGGTCAACCCTGTTACGAGCTACCAAAATCCCAGCCATCATCAGCATCCCTGAATGGGTCCCAATCCTGGTGGTGTCCCTCACAAGAAGAAACTACACGCTTAGGATGTTGGTAAGAAAGGCAGTGTAGCATACCATCGGGTTCTAGTATTCAACCATTTTGTACCCCCATTATTTATATTATCTTACCTACAAGATCAGCTAATATGTCCCCACTACCCCCTCTATGATGCCTCAAGGAACTATTTCCCTGGACCTGAAATCCTCACCTTATTATCCTTCTTATGGAATAAGTTGAACCATTCCAATATTGGTATTTCCTTCTAGATATATTTGATCTTTGTCTTCTCCTTACCCATTTCCAGAAGATTCCATGCTAGGATGGGGGTTCGTTCCCTATCGGCGTAGTTATTATTTGGAGAAAGGAACTTTTCATACTCATGTACCTCCAGAAGAATGCCTCCAATGAAATGAATGTACCACAGAATGATTCCAAACTCCCCATGGTGAAGGTATAACATGTTCAAGTCTAGATACCATTGACTGAAGAGCTATATGAATAACTTTTATCTACGATAGATATGGAATTTTGATATCCATACTGCCTCATATAGTCCAATGTGGTGTATCACATCCCAAAACTTCTCACATGTGTAGCGTACCGAGTACGTCCATTCCCATTCACTAGTAATGTTTCCACAGGACCTCAGGTCCCAGTCTTTCTAGTATCCCACTTTGTCATTCCTCATGCTTCTTTGGAAGGTTCTTGAAAAGTAGGTGGGGTACTTCTCAGCCACTAGCTCATCTCCCATGATCATCATAATCTCCAAATTCAGTTCATATAAAACCATTTCCTGATGATCTATGCCGGTGTGGCCATGAACGTTGATGTTGTATCACTAGAGGATGTATGTAAGAGTGAACCAAGACCACGATGAATCAGTTTTGAATCCCAGTATGGCCACATCATCTAGAAACTCAAAGATCTATAATGGAATACTGTAACTAAGAATTTAATCACTATATAGTTTCATTATCATGCCAAGGAGCATCTAATTATATAATATGATTCTCTTGGAGTGGATTATTTGAGGTTTTTGGTCATATTTTCCCTTTATGAGGCAATGGAATATTTTATCTCCTTACTACTCCTTTAATGTGAGATTTTGAACAACTTTGAAAGAGTTATTAAAGATGTCTGAAATAAAAAGGCATGAGCATCAAATATTTGAGGGTATGAATGCAAGATGAACTGGTGTATGTAATAATGGTCAATTAAATCACAAGTCTGAATATCTATTTTCCATGTAGAATATAAGATCTTAGGCATGCGAGAGTTGTTGTCTTATCACATGGAAAGGTCAATGTACCATACATACACCCCATATTTATTGGCATGGAATGAGTGTTCTACACACACGCATCGAGCCACACATTACAGGGAGAGAATTTTGTGTGAAACACTGCAAATTCCAACCTATCTTCGTCATTTCCCACTAAACTCGATATTCTGGCCCCCTTTCAGCTCAGATTCCAAGGGGTTATTTATTGGAATTGAATTCCACACAGGACCACCAAGGAAATCTTTGGGTAAAAATGAGTCTCCATTCAATTCAAGGAAACATGCTAAGAATCCCATGGTAGGCACATGTGAGATCTAAGGTTTTCACATAAGATCAAAATCTGGGTACAAGGATCATACGTTCCCAATGTGATGTATGCATCTCTTTTTCTTGGGAGGATAGTAGAATCGTCCAAGGAAGGAACACACAAGAGTTATCCTATGTGTTAATGACTTTTCCCAATGTGTAATTTCATTACATGCCCAATATGATATCAAATGGGCCTTTACATGCTTGTTGACGCTCCCCTAAACAGAATTCCTCTTCCGCCTCGAAACTCTTACATGCTGATGCCAAAGATTTTGGACATATATTAAAGGTTACCCCCCCCCCCCCTCTTCAGGGTGATCATCCAAAAGTATAATTGATGCTCTTCTATATGTAATAATCATCTTCTAAGATAGTACACAAACCATGAACCCCTCAATATATAGGATCTTGCTTGATAGGTTCCCTATGGGTCCTCTTTCCTGTGGGCCCACAGTGGTTTGATCCTCACCAGTATCTTTTTAGCCTAAGGCAAGTGCACATAGAACACCATTATTGCACGAAATTACTACCCTTATGTGTAACCCAACCTTGTTATCTACACCTCCTTTTGTGTGCAACCCTCCAATATTGCATGCACCCCTCTTTTGAAACTCGATGGGTTGCCTTTACTTTAAAGCACCATTTTCTAGCCCTAGTTGCACACAGCTCCCATGTCTAGCATGCAACTCCTCTGTGCATCTCACCAGGAATGTCCGCAATAATTTATTGGTCCCTTGTGAGGTGTCCTGTATTGTAATTCCATAATTCTTTCCTTTTAGTGTAGGTATGCTAATAGATTTTTATTTTTAACATAGATTTGCTAACAAGGAACCCACTATCAACCACTCCTATGAACCCTTGTCTTTGAGAATTGCTAATGGATTCCCTTCCCCAAGGGTTGATGGGTGTATGTTATATAAGACCAAAGGGTTAGGAATTAATCCCCTATATCTATGTAGAAGGATGTAAAAATTACCAGTAGCATTGTCCTCAGCACATGAAGTTAAACTGTAGTCTCACATTATACAATGCACATGGGTTGCTACGCCTCAGGCATTTCCCACACCCACTCATCTCAAATAGAGTGATATATTCATAATATGTAATTAGATCCTCTTCACATGGAATGATATTCTCATGGGCTTCTTCTACATGTAATCCGCACACTATCCATCACTAACGCACCTTTCACAACATGACTATCTAGCCCACTTCTTCCACTTGTTTCTCACATTGAGCATGAATCATGTGAGATTAGTGGTTATTAGTGACTGTGAAATCTTTTTTCACCCCCATGGGAATCCCACTTAGAGTAAGCCCCATTTTCAACCTTCATGGGCCGCTTCAACATGTAAGCCCCTCACCTTTTCCAAACTACATGTACTTTGATTCCCAACTACCTAGGATACATAGGAAGCCAATCTAAGGATCAAGCCTATTATCCTCGCCCATCATAACCTTTCATAGGACACATCTTGATAATGTCATACCCCTCAATTTAGAGACCCCATCTCTTCTATGTAAAATGGGAAAATTTTATTCATAAGCCTCATACCATATGATCTATGGGCCTCCTCATGCGGTATAGGCCCCAATGCCTCCATTCAAAACTATGTGGACTTTCATTCCCAACTAACTGAGATAAGTAAAAATAATCCTCCATGTTCAATATGAACACCCTATAAAATTTATAAAATTACATCCAATCCATCCAATACACCCATAACCCATCTTGATTTTACCTAGTCTTCCACATCTTGGTGAGATCATGACTCCCATCTGTATAATTCCTACATGTAAGCTCCATCTATCATCACTGCTCTTGGCGGTACCCCTAGAATATCCCATTAATAATCCCCTCACAATCCAGCATAATTAAACTAAGATAAATCCTCTTGAAAAGGGTATATATTATGTGTAATCAACACATCATCAATCGAAATATGTGGTTTTGGATCCCTACCTACTAGAAAGGGTACATAGGACACATCTTTGAGGTTCAATCATACCGAATGTTAAACCTTGGTGTCCCCTCATAGGGGATCATAACTCTGATCTTCCTTCAGTGATTTCTAGATTATCCTTCATGGTGTAAAACCTTTCATTTACGAGACACACCACCATTGGTCCATCCCCATTGGGAATTTTGAACCATCCCTCTCATAAACCTTGGTGTCTCCCTTGTTGGGGTGCGCCACTCTGATATGCACTTAGTGGTTTAAATATCATCCTTCATAGTGTGAAACCTTATATTTATGAGACACACCACCCAGGTTCCACCTCCATAGGCGTTTTGATCCATCGATCTAATAAAACTTCCAGGTACTCCTTCCTAGGGACACAACTCTTTGGTTGACCTCTATCAGGTGTTTTGATCAGCCTCTCTTCATCTCCACAAGACATTAAACTCATGGTATAACTCATGTTAAACACGGTATTCCAAAGGAAAACTTCAGAATACATGCTTCTAGAATAACATACCCTATTACTAATAGAGTATTCCTCAGGTTTTTCACCCTTTATAATCACTCTTATGAGGAAGAATATAGGTGAACAATGATCCAGCATCCATTATGCAAAAAAATCACGATGTGACTACTCTCCTTAACAATGGTTTCTTTCCTTTTAGAACCCTTGGAATTTAAAGATAGAATCAATGTAATTAATCAGAATTCAAAAAAATATGGCATCGATAATGAGTTTCACGAACGACGTCTTAATCTATACTGGAGACCAGGACTAGGAGAAAAATATTGAGGAAGAATCCATGGAATGAGGAATCTACATCCCATCATCTTGTTTCGGTCAAGGAGAAGACATCACTGAGAAAGTGGTGAATGATTCCCACATTTGGAAGGTGAGAATGGGGATCACAATGAATCTGTCAAAAAACAATGACACTCAAGGTGACACACCCCAATGAAAGCATTGGAAACCGTGATAATTATAGATAGAGGTGATGTGTGTTTGTGTTCTCTATAGTGATACTCTATAGGGATGGTCGAGGATGGTCAGAATTGTATTTTTTTAGTGGAGACAATTTCCTCCATTAGTAATGTGATATAGAGTTCTTTACAAGTTTCACATATCACCCTTTGTGGTACTTCCTAGTGTTTATAAGATTTATCAATTCTTAAGTAGATACCTTTAGTGCCCTAAGATAAAATGGTCGATGGAAGTGTTTTTGGTGAACATTATAGTTTTCCAATAGGTGAAAGTCGAACACCATGATCCAGGAGGTTTGTTTCAACCCTTCGATATTCTCAAGTGGAAATGGGAATAAATAATTATATATTTTATCATTGGGTTACCCTACGATTAAGAGTCAGGTGATTTATTTTATGTAATTATGGACCAACTGATGAAGTAAACTAATTTTCTAGATATCTGTGAATTGACTGTTTTTTATTTTTTGGAAAGGTAGTTTATGGATGATATGGTTAGGCTTCATGGGGTACTGATGACCATAATATATGATCTAGATCCTCATTTTACCTCATGGGACTTGAGGGTATTGCAATACGACTTTGTCTCCCAGTTTCAACCTATCACTACATTTCATCCCAAATAGATGGAGATATGTAGTAGGTCATCATGATGGTGGAGGATAGGTTGCAAGATTTCATCTTGTATTTTGGTGGTTTATGGTTAAAGTTATTAACTATAGTTTATTTTTACTATACAAACATATATCACTCATCTATTATAATGGACCTATTTGTGGTATTTTATGGGTGGTCTTTTCATTCATAATTATGATTTATGGGGGTTGGGGAGTCATAAGTTCTTGATATTCACATAGTGCATAATATAAATGAGAAGATTCATATTTTCTAAGAGTGGATGAGGGAAGAATATGACCATTATAAGGCCTATGTTAATCATAGGATAAAGGCCCTGGAGTGTGAGTTTTGTGACCATTTTTCATAAGAGTCTCCCCTCATTGGTGGCATCATGGGTTTCGTATAGTTTTTAACATTTCTCCCTAGGTCGTCGAGCCTTTTGAGGTGTTAAATAAAGTTGTAAAGGTGGCGTATTGGATTATGCCTCTTCCATGGATAGACATGATTCACATCATCTTCCAGATGTCCTAGCATTATTGGTATTTCTAAAATGACTCCCACATAATTGAACAAGGTGACGTTCTTATAAATGAGGATGTGATATTCATGGAGAAACCACTAGAGATCTAGGATCATCTAGAGAAAGTGTTACATAGATGAATTATCCCAGTGATTTGTGTGTTGTGGAGGTATGGTGGATTAGAGGATAGAACCTAAGAGAATGATACATAAATTCAGGCCCATTATCTAGAGTTTTTTTTGAGTTCATCATTATTCTAATTTTCCTTGATGATGTGATATTTCAATCTTGGGGATTTATAAGACGTTCCTTTAACCATTGAGGATAGAATGTGTTATGGATTCATGTATATGAAGAGGTTAAACTCTTAAAATTCAAGATTATTTATATTTAAAACTTTTATTAAAATGGTTTGGGAAATTTAGTATCACTCAAAAAGGAATATATCTTGATATAGAGGGTAAGATTCCTTGATTTTATTCTTGGGGAAATGTTCTATGGAATTTTAGGTGATTTTTGTCTTGGGTTGTGAAATGGTTGAAATGGTTGTTTGGGTGTTTATGTGTAATGGAGGAGGGTTATAGCTAGTTTGAGATGGTGTGATGTTTTGTCTAGTGAGATGGTGATGTAGTTGTGTGGGGTGATTTTTGGTTGGTTCTTCATGGCTCAATGTGTTTTTCTAGTGGTAGTGTTTGAGGTGTAATGAGATCCATGAGAGGTATCTCATCCTAGGGTTGTTTAGACCCCTACTTTTCTTTTCAGTTTAGGTTTTGATTGTCAAGGGAAAGAATTTTTTGAGAGGTATCTAATTTAATAGTTCATTCCTTCTCAAAACATTACTTTCCTTGATTTATTTCATGACATGAATTGGAGACCTCACAAAAACACGTAACATGAATCTAGGTTTCACATAAATAATGTGTTGAGGTCCATCATGCTTCTAAATTTCATATCTCTCTTGAATTATTTCATTCATATATTATTTACCTCGAACCTTGGGTAAATGATAAGTGATTTTAGAGAATTTTGGACCCCTTTCTTCTAACTTTGATCTTTGGATTTTGTTGGCTGATCTTTGGCCATCCATAGTGATTAAGTTACCTTTTCTCCCTTATTTTATATGGTTCCTCCTTGGGAATATTTGGTAGTGATTTTGTTTTCATTTGAGAGTTCTTGGGGTAGTTATTTTGGGGAACCATTATGTGTGTTACGTTGACTTTAAGTTTACTTGTGTGGTTTTGGTCACACGGTTCTTTCATCATCACCATGTCATGCATGGTGATTCAAAAAATTTCTTTGAGGTAGGGGATCCTTATTCTTTCCCTAATTATGTCCATGTGTGTGGATTTCATACTTTTTTATTTCCTTTGGGTTAATATTATAGTTTATTATAAGAAGATAATAAATTGGGTAAATAATAAATTAAAATGGTAGTGGGAAGAAATTGCATGTTTTTACTAATATTGATGTTATTTATTACATGATTATGCATGCTTGTTTCCATTAATAAAAATAACAATTATTGGGATCCTTTTTTGTAATGTAGTTGTGATAATTGTGAATCCCCTGGTTGTGTTTCTTATTTGATATCACCTTGGATAAAATTTCAATAATTTATATATGGATAATGAATTGGTTTCCCCTAGAAATTTAAAAATTTTGTGAGAATACACATGTAAAGTAATGAAATAATGTAATTGAATCCCTTATTAAATCTAGATTTTTTGTAAATTATGGAATCTGAAATGTGTTTCTATATATGGATGTGTTTATTGTGTTTTCTTATCTGACAAGGGTTGTTGTGTAGTGATAGTGGTGAACTTCTTGTATTGTGGAATGTTTTGGGAAGTGATATGATGATTATTTAGCATGGGATATGACATGGGATAGTGTGTGGTGGTTTTAATGCCTGATTATTATGATGATATAGTTGGTTTGTGGTTAGATGGATTGGATTTTCATTTTTTACGGTTGTGTATGTGTGAGGGATTTGATTTTATATGGTGTGGTTGTGTTAGTTGACCTATTTGGAATGGAACTAATTTGAAGTGATAAAAATGAAATGAAAGGGGTTGGTAAATTAATAAGAATGGGATAAATTTGAATATTATAATAAGGTAAAATTGATGTATGGTTATTGGGTTAAATTTAATGAATGATAAATGAATGTGATGTTGTAATTTAAATGAAATTCTTGAGTAAATGAATGTTAATGGAAATTCATTAATTATATAAATGGTGGAACATTTTTTTGAAAGTGTAAATTTTGTGCATATGTGTGTCGGTTGAGAGTTGTGATGCATTTATTAGTGGCAGTGGTTGTGGTGGATGTTATCTGGTGTGGTGGTTGTGTTTTGGAGTATGCTGGCATAGTTAAAGTTAACCCATATGTTGGGTAATCTGTGTTATCTATATATCTTGAATTTTTTATCCATTTCTATATCCACCCAACCTGAGTTGGATAATCATTCTAAAGACCCAATGTTTTGGGTTTTGGGAGTTTTCTCAATACCCAGGCTGGTGGTGATTTGGATTCCTAGCTACCCCATCTCCCTTACTCTCTATTCAATAGCCGTGATGATACATGTTGTTGTTAGAAATTAACCTGTGATAATAATGGTTGATGATGGATATTACCGAGTCATGAGATGATGAGTTAGTGTTGAATATATCCTAGTGCTGGTGATAATGTGATATGTGGTGGTGGTTATTTGTGGTATGTAGAGGTCATTATGTTTATGTCCTTCATGTTTATGATACCCTTATTCCCTGGTTATGTGACAAGGTTGGGATAGGTAAGGATGCATCCAGAACCACATCTGATATAGTTGGATATGTGATGTTATATTTATATAGCGGATAGGAGCACATGACATTTGATGTTGGGATGTGAGAGTGGAAAATCAATTGGTAAATGGTTGTGTGGTGCATTTTCTTTGTGTTTTTTGATACTGTGTTATTATATTGGATGTTTGATTTTCTTAGTGTTTCATGGTGAGTTTGGTATTTGTTAGTTGAACTATTTAGGATCATGTTGGTTTGGTTTTTTCTCATCGATGCATCATTATGCTCTTTTCACATGTGCACTAAAGACCTTAATTATAATCCCACTGAGTATAAATGTTATGCTCACCATATGTATATATAAATTTCTTTTAAGGTTTTGAGGGGGTTCTTTAGTACCAATATCAACATTAATAGCTTGGATTTAAATCTCTTTTTAATTATCTTCCATAGGAATTGTCTTTGGTATTTATATAGATACTTTTATTTTTATTTTTTACACTGTACATGCATTGTCGAATATTTTTGGGTATAATTTTATATTATGTGATGGGTTTTCATGGTGGATAATAATTCTGTTTTCTAATCCAATATTATTAATGGGGGTAATGTCTTTTATAAATGAGTTTTTTATACCCTCGGTTCTAGTAGAAAACATGAGGTCTACATGCGGTGCGACTCATGGGATTATTATCTATCTTCCTTCAATGTCATCCCATGAGGGGTACCTTTGGAGGGAGGTTTCATGACCATAAGGATTTATAAATGGAAAATTAAAAGTTCATAAGTATCATTATTACTTCATTCTATCAAATATATATTAAATTCAAAGTTCATAAGGATCATTATATCATCACATGGATCAATTTGTTGAAAAGACGATCTTCATAAGGATCCTCTGTGAATTCATAAGGTTAAATATAAAAATTTATAAGGATGATTCTATACATCATAATGATAAATATGAAAATATATAAGGATCATTTGGACTTCATATGTATTGATATATATGTTCTAATGGATCTTATTGTACATCATAATAGTTTCCCCTTTTTACTTTTTTGTAGAAACTCAGATAAAAAACTGTAAGTTAGATTTATTTCAGGGGATATTTAAAGCCATTTAATATTGTGATTCTGGTGATTATGACATGATGAAAAATATTATATTGAGCTTATATAAGTTTTTTTGTAATATTACTAGAGGTTTAACATGTAGATATTATATAGTTTAATTTCTTAAATTAAATCATGTTGCAATGAAAATATGCATGGGAATAATATTACTCATTTTATAAGATTAATATTTCAATCCATAAAATAATGAAACTAATATATTTTATGAGTAATAGGATACCATGAATTATGACTAATTTCTTGAATATTATGTAACATTGAAATAAAGGATTACCTGACATTAGTCTAAAGAGATTTCTATAATAAAAATATTAAAATTAGCAAGAATGGAATGTGAGAGAGAATATTGTAGCATTTTTCATTGGAATTATTTAATTAAAATATGGTAAATATATTGGTCTTCAAAAATATAATAATAAAAGTATAATGAGTTTGACACTATATCTATTAGAAAAAAGCATCTTTGTGAAGAAGTTAATTTTTGTGAAGAGGAAAATGAACACACTTGATGATTTGGATTTGAAGGTGGAAGAATTAAAATGATAACACCCATATAGGATCAATGTTTATATTTGTATCTTGAAAAATATTTTAATCAACCTATGTGTTTCATCATGTTTTTTTAAACCTTGACCTGAAGCAATTCATGAGAGGTTAAGGAAGGGAAGTTCTCTTGGGATCGCTAGTTTGTCCTTCCCAAAATTTTATAATTCCTATAGTAGATAGTATTACATCCATATATGTTAAAATTATTTAGATTTATTCTCTTTGTAATGGCCCTTATTTGTTATCCAATTAAAACATTGTATCCGGACATTTTCTTTTTTTTGTTTGAATATTATGTATATTTGAGATAACTAACATATTCAGATTTTTATTACAAACATGAAAACAAGATCTTATGAATGAAATTATAATATAAACTCCCTAAACCCCCACCCCCACTCCCACATCTTAAGGTGTATTATACTTTTTTGTAAAAAAATATACTTTCTAGACATGTGATTGATTTTTTTAAAAGTTATAATTTGTTTAATTGGTGGTTATATCTTGGTTTATTATGGTTTGGTGAATATTATATAAAAAATTTATGAGAGTATTTATTTTTGAAATATTTCATATGGTTTAATCTTAAATAATATTGGGAAACTCTACTAGTTTTTGGAGGTCTCACCATGTTAGGAAATGTTTGTTTGGGAAACTCCACCTAAATTTGGGGGTCAGATTGAGTTAGGAGAGGTTGGTTTTTGAAATTTTTCTTTAATGTGAAGAACTCACCATGTTATGAAACTTTTTTATTGAGTTTACTTGAGTGTGATGGCCTCACTGGGTTAAGATAAGTTATATTTGAAATTTCACTTGACTGTGAGGACCTCAATGCTTGTTTGTAAATTCTACTTGAGTATGGATTTTGTCAATAATACAATGATGATTTTAGAATGGGATTAGAGTTACCTCATGTTTTATAAAAAAAGTGTTTGGGGTGTGGGGTGGAATGAAATTAATTGATTTAGGATATTTTTTTTATTGTTTAATGAAAATGTGTCATTATTGATTTTGATTGATTCATGTTGATTTAATTACACCAATTTCAATGAGTGGGATATGGTCTCACAAATCACATTTGAGCTACTTGGATTTCATGTGGATGGTGTGAATGGGAGTTCATTAGAAAAAATTAACTAATTTATTATAATCACCCCATATATGTTCATATTAGTGTATATATAAATTATATTACCTGAGTTGTTGCTGTTTGAGATCATTACTTCATTGGATGGGATGGAAAATAAAAGGTCAAATAATGGAGACTAGTAGAGGTTATATCATCGGTTTTATTGTTTGTTGTTGGAAAAGTTTATTTTTATACTAGGGATTTTATTTATTTCTTTATTATATATATTGATATTTTATAAATTTACACTCTTCGAATTCCACTAAATATAATTTTATAAGGATGTGTTTATCATATGAGTAGGGCTTTCGTACTATTTTCTATTATATGTGGTTTCTGTTGAACATCTATTATTGAGACTTTGGTAGTTGGGTGATGGTTCTAAGGTATAATTATTATTATAATTTAAATCAAGGTCAGGTTTGAGTGTCTAAGAAAGGTTATGGTGTTATAAATGGTATCAGTTTGGTGAAATTACCATATATACATAGAGATAGCAAGCATAAAGACTTTAGAGGAATCTTATAAAAATGAATGATCAAAACATTAATAGTTAGACTCAAGTGGGAAGTGAAATTTAGGATGTGTAAGGTATCAATTGAATCAAAATGTTTTGGTTTGTTTTTATTTTCCACAGGTGATGTTTCTTATCCATAGAGTACAAAGACATGATTTTCATCTCACATATCAGGTAATTACATGATATTGATTTCATCTCATGTGTTTAAATGTGTGTTGTTACTAATGTGTTTTTAATATGAATGAATTTGAAATGGTATAAAGGAGTGGGTATTCCCTTTTTGTTCAATTTGGATAAAGGAATGTATTTTATGTGTGACATTGACTATAAATATTATAAGATAAATATGGGAAAGGACTTATCAACATTAGTTTATGACTATAAAAATATACTGGGTTTTTTTATTTTGGTTATAGTAATTGATGAATAGTCTTGGTTAGTAGATTCCATATGAGTCTGTATTTCACTGTAAGATATATTTTCCACTATTATTGAATCATAGTGATTGATATTAGAATTTTATAAAATAGTATCATTATTTAATAATTTAATTCTCAATAAAGGACTACCTAATTAAACTTAAATTTTTTATTTATTGATAAAATAATTAATTAAATTTTGGTGGTCTACTTTATAAGAAATATTTTCTTAATTTTTTAGATTTTTTTTAAACTAATGAAGTTTCCTTCAAGGTGTGTAAATTAATTATTTTTTAACGATATTAAATAAATTAATTAATAACATAGTGTTTAGGAAAAATGTTTTTCAAATTTAATTTCTATTATGGTGTTAAACTATTTATAGAAAACAAACTTTTGTAAAATGAATTGGGATGTATATTTTTAATTGATAATTGAATCAGGTTTCTACTTTTGGTGTGGAAATATTATTTTCATAAGTGATTTATAGATTAAATTTATTTTCAAAGGTAAAAAAATATTGGTGTCTAAAAGATATTTTAGTACATGGTTCTTTCTAAATTATATATTTTTTTGATACTTGCTATATTGAAAAAAATGGTGAATTTAAAATGTTTTTGAATAATTTGTAAATTTTTTAAAGAAATTATATTTCATGGGGTCAATATTTTAAAAAATAGATTTTTCATTTTCAATTATTTAGCTAAAATCCATGTGGTGTGATTCTTTTTTTCTAATTTTTTTTTGAATTTTTTTGTTAATATATACTAAGGAAAATATTCTTTTGTGTTGGGTTTTTATAGTTTCAAAGTTAGTAGTTTTTTAATTCCCATATAATTAGTTGGTTTAGATGTAATTTTTTCCCACAAATATTTGGATTTTAAATGGTAAATTTTAAATAGTTTGAATTGTTATCATGAATTTATGAGTTTTATATTCAGGTATAAATAAAATCTTTCAGAATAATGTGAAAATGGTTTTTATAAATGTGATTTTGGTGTATTTTTTATATTTTATTAGGTTAACATTAATTTTGGTTATTTATGCTCGAATGGTATCAATATATTTTTCAAAATAACATATTGGTTGGAACTGTGATATTCCTTGGAATTGGGTGGGTTATCCTAGGGTGGAGTGGGTTTTTTATTTATATTAGTTATTGATAGTGGTCAGGTTATCCTATGTTAGAGTTGGGTTACTTCACGGATCACTTATAGGATTTCTCTTGTATTCAATCCAAGTGAGATATATGGTTTAGGGATATGACCTATTTTGTAAAGATACACCATGGGATATGGAGGTGATATTTGGTATTTATTATCCAGTGTAACTTAGGCTTGTATTATTGATAATTTAGTAAAAAATTATTCAATTAAATTTCCAGGTTGTGGTATTTTTGGGGAATGTTTTTTTAATGAATATATTGGATGTGTTTATTGATTCTAAAAGGAATGAGAGTACTTATTATGTTTTATATTTTTCATTATATAGGGTTACATTAATATTAAATTAGTGAATAATTATTTTTTTAGTGGTTTCTCTGTTGTGGTGATAATATATTTTGGTTGCATCATGGAATTGAGTTGCTTTCTAAGAGAAGTAGAACAAAATATGGAAACATGGTGGTTCATTGTAGGTATGGGAATTTATATAGGGATGATCTAGTTTATAGTTTATGTATAAGTAATTTTATTAGCATGAGGGGTGTAAGAGTGATAGTATTTATATTGGGAGTGCAATGTTTTGGGATTATGCATAATTGTTTTTGAGGGTCTGAAACATTTTAGGGTTTTCTGAATTGTATAATAGTGTATGAGTGATTTTATGGTTTTTGAAACACACACTGAATGTATATTTTGTTTGGTATGTATGGGAGTGAATTGTAGTACTTGTATTTTATATATTATGTTGTATTATGTATCATGGACTTATTTTATTAACTAAAGTTTTGATGACCTGGAATCTAATTAAATTTGTTATTATTTAATTACAGGATCTTATTTTTATATCACAAGATATTTGGGAGATTGATTTTTATATTTTTGAAATAATTAAATTCATGGAGTTTAATATAGAGATATTGGCATAAAATAATTGTTTAAATGTTAATATTTAATTATGAGTCATTATTTTTATTAATGTTCATTTAATGAAGTTTAAATGACTCAATTTCACTAGGAGAATATCTTGAGGATTTATGTTGGTATTTTTATAGTGAGTTTGATGTGTCGTTCTTATGAATTAATTCTAGGAATTAATTGAGGGTTTGAAATTTTTATAATTGATTAGTATTAATGTTGGTAAATTAACTTTATATAGATGAATTATTTTACTAGGTGGTTATGGAATTGAAAATGTTAATAGAGGATTAAGGTAGTTAATGGAGTTGAGAGACAGATAATGAATTTATAATGTTAAATATATTATTAGTGACTTTTCCATGGAAATTTAATGATAGAGAGTGGGTAATGGTAATTATAATTGAGAATAGTACTTATTAATTTTTACACCTCTCACTTATATTCTCTCATCTCCCTTAATCTCTCTTCATACCTAACAATTTTTATAATAGATTTTTGGTGAATAATATTAGAATGAGGAGAGAAAACTGGGAAGTATTATCATAGTATGTGGTATAAATTATTATGTATAATTTAATATAATTATTAGAAGTGTTAAATAATAGGAAAATTTCATAAAAATAATACTTTTTATGTCTTTATGATTAAGACATCCAAATAATGATTTATCAAACTTGGTATAGGACACGCCCTTCTGGAATAGGGGTTATACCACTTCCTAGATAAACCAACTTCAACCATATCATCTATTATGACTTGAAACTGGCGAGTTACATGAGGTTATTAAAATTTTAACTTTATGTCACTCTATAGAGGTTGTGTACCATTATACAGAGAGTCACATGGTCACCATTTTAAATAACATGGTTTGTGAAAAAGTGGCATTCTGGTCGTCCCAAGCGTGAACATGTCATACCAAATTTATTTAAGAATAGTATTGTTCTATTTGGTTTATAAATGGTGATTTATATAGAGAAATCAAGTTGATAGCATTTGGGGCTTCATTCCATAAACATTATCAAATTAAGAGTTCATGGAAATTCCATGTAAATCCTTTCTAGATAGGTGGATCTGTAGTATTTATATCTTGAAATATCCTTTACCTTAATGTTAATGTATTTTAATGTAATGAATATTTATTATAACACCCAATTTTTAATTATAGTAAGTGATATTTTATTTCTGATGTAATAATAGCATAATGTATATATCTTTATTTAAGAATGTGATTACCAAAATTCGAAAATATAATAAATTTAATTTTATAAAATTAATTTAATTATTGTTTCAACATTTCAAAATTATCTTACCATCAGTTGTTCATATTTTTCAGAAATGGTTGATATTAAGGTGAATAGTGAAACTACTAATTTTATTAAAACTATCACTTTTATGACATCATAATGATATAAGAACACCATTATAGTTTATGAAAAAAATTATAAAATATATATTTATTTATGATGTTATATAATTCATATAAAAATATAGTGATGAACTTATATATATATATATATATTCTTACAATTTTATAAATATAAGTAATGTTTTTGTTTAATAAAATTATTTTTAGTACTTCTCTCTTAATCAAGTATTTATAAGGTTTATTTAAAATTTTGTTTGGTTTTAAATATAAATAATTATAATTTTTTTTAATATAATCCAATTAATAACATTATAATAAACATTATACTTTTTTGTTTTAAAAAAATTAGTTTTAGGTTTAAAACAAACATTTTTTATAAAATGGTTTCCATTACATTTCACGAACATATATTAAAAATTAGTTTTGACAATTTTGAAAATTGAAAATATAAAAATATATTAAATATTTTGAATCATCATAACTAATAATAGCTAATAAGCTCAAATTAATTATTTTTCATAATGAATAGTAAACATTTAAAATATTTATCACTTCAAGGTAAGGGTAAAGTGCGTAAAAAGAGTTAAAATAAAGGGATAAAGTCTCAAGATAACACAGAAAATTTTAGTAAACATTTTTTTAAATATTCGGACATTAAAATTAACATATTTTTATCTATGAAAATTTTAAAAAATATGAATAGAGTAAGACATATATTTTATAATAATGTTCCAAGTATTTACGAGTTTCCACCCAACTCACTTATTAAAGGGAACCACCTATCCTCACTTAAATACACTAATTAATACACATATATCAACCAATACTTACTAAAATTACTTTCAAACATCCCACCCAACTACCTCGATATCCCAGACTCAGAAAAATACTACTTTTTGAAATCTTAATGTGTAACCTAGAGGAGGTTATTAAAATAAAAGGTATTTGTTTTTATTGAGATTTTTCAAGTTCCATTCTTCTTAAGCCTCATCCAAAAGTTCAATAACCATATTAACATAACTAAATAAGTATATTCACCATAATTAAATTTATTTATGTTAATGGTGTATCCATTTTTTATCTCCATTCAATCCTATCGAGAATGAAAACACCATTCATGTATATGTATGACCTACCATCTCCACATAGCAGCATAATTCATTTTTCATCACTACTTTACATGGATGGTTATAAAGATACAAATAATTAATATGCATGATAAATATGAATTAGTTATGATTATAAAAATATAATATATCTTATATATTCTTACACTTCCATCCATTAGAGAATGATAACATCGTTCATGCATATGTGTGTATTACCACCTCGACAAAGTGATGTGATTGATTTTTCTATTACCACCATGAATGGAGGAAAATAATATTATATATAATTATATTAATAAAATTATTAACATTATATATATTATTGAACCATTTTATAGCACCTTTAAACATAATCAATATACCAAAGTAATTTAGGATAAACTGACTAAACAATTGTATGTGGTAAACAAAAACAAGAACTATTCAATGAATAAATGGAAAATGATTATAAAATGACCTTAAAAAATGAAATATAGTTGATAAATGTTTTTAAGAAATTATTTAATAAATTTAAATTGATTATTTATGATGATATAATGTGTCTGATCAGGTGAATGTTTAAGGTAGGATTTTATTCTATAATCTTATTTTTATTCGGTATTTTTTATGTTTAAACATCCTTTAAATGAAAATATACAAAATTTCTCTTTTATACTAAATTTAGTTTCTTATACTCTAGTTATATATAGAGTTTAAATGTTTAACTTTCATTTTCCACTCTTTGGAAATTAAATGACATTGAATTTTTTTAAGGAAAATTTTTCTTATTTCTCCTTTTGGCCATAAATATTTCTCCTCCATATCCATGTTCAATATATTGTTTTCAATATTGTTTTTTTTATTATCCAATGATTGGTTAAATTCATTTTCAAATATAATTTACTTTATTTACAAATTCTTAAAGTGAATATTAATGTCAATTTCCAAATTAGGTACTTTTGTTTTTTACCAAAAGTGTGAAAGGGATCAGTTTTTTAACTTTTGTTGATTGAATTATTTTTTTCACAATTACAAATATTATTTTCATTGAACCTTAAATTGTTTTTTTAAGAGATATTTTAAAATAAAATCATTTTTTCGATATTCGAAAAAAATTTATTTAAAATTTTATCAGAAGAAAAGGATATTTTTCTCATGTTTTCAAAGAAAGTCTTGTGTATTATTTTAAAATAATTTCCATTTATGTAAACATATATTGATGATTATTATGTGTTTCTAAGTATATAATCTTATTATACCATCCAACTTATTTATCTAGATATATTATAATCATTTTTTCTATTTATTGTTTGGGGAAATTATTAACATTTCATATTTTAGTTTTATGTATAAATATTTATGTTGACTATGTATTGAATTTTAATTCATTTATTTCATTTGATGAATTAATATGACTTAGTAAGTAATAGTAGGGGACTTTTATACCACTTTATGCATCGGTAGGTCTCATGAGACCAACAAATTTTGTTATTTAGCATGTGTATGGCCTATTTATGTAAGATTTATTAGCATGAGGAATTGATGATAGGATTATGATGTCCGACATTGTGAATTATATCATTAGGAAACTAATTATTTTTATCCATGTGATAATATATATTTTTATTTCAACCATGTATATTTTCCCCTTTTATGATATTAATTATATGCTATATTTGAATTTTTATTATCTCATCCATAATATTCAACATTAATTTATTCTATGATAGCTTATGTTGTATGCTTTCCCTTACTGATCATCTGATAACACCATTTATTACTATTTTTTCCTTTCCCTAGGATACCATGAATGGATATATTCATGATTTTAGGGATATATTAGAATAAATAATAATGTTAACACTATAATTTTATGTTTTATTTCATGTTTTCAAATATAATTTGAGAATAATATATGTATTTGGTATCCTCATACTGTTAAACTATTTAATACTTTGAAATGTCATCTCTCATATCATATTCCAATGCAGTAATATAACCAATTTCACTATGTTACTAGAGTCGGATGATATAGTTGGTATCAAATTATTTTTAGTATAAACCATAGAAACTATATTTAAGAAGACATAGATTAGAGAGAATAAGACTAGGATACATTATAGGGATAATACTAAGTATAATATAATATTTAATTTTCCATCAGATGATAATGATGATATATTGTATTTATGAAACCATGAGTCTGGTATACCAATAAGTAACCTAACCTGATGGCCACAAGTCCTCAAGCGCACCTCTACATGCACAAGAGGCTTCTAACTAGTAGAAAGGGTATATGATGGTATAGTAGGGAGACTATATCCTCATTTCATAGTGTATCACAATGATATAATCAATATATGAGAAACATAAATAGATAATAATAATCAAGTGTAGCATAATCGATCATCTAGATAAATAAATATGGATAAATGATAATAGAATCATATGATAAATGATTTCATTATGATATAGAAAAATGATAATCAATGGCTAAATAGAAGCAATAATAAAATACATCACAAGATATAAAAAAAGTAAAAAAATACGAAGATCTATCTCCAATAGCATCATGATCATATTAATAGTCATATGCTCCCATAAATCATCCTAGGAAAGAATTCAAGCATCCAAAGTTGGGTGCTTCCCCTTGTCCCTACCCACATCCATGAAGTCTATCCAAGTACAAATTGGTAGCCCAAATAGGGTGTGATTAAAACATTGTAGGCTTCCACCAATGGTTTACAATGTTATCTGGTTAGTGAATATAAAATTAACAGCATTCAGGTAATAAATAAAGTAGTAAAATAAATTAACCATGTCAAATCTGGTTTTTAAAGGACACCCATTTGACCATTCTTACTTTGGACTATGCCAAAATGTCTCTAAGTAAGTGACCATGTGAAAAATAATAATATTATAGGAATCAAGGTATAACCAAGGCATACATGACCTTATAAGGTTTATCCAACTCATAGTAACAACTCATGTTGTCTGGTTGTAGGTGTATGAGTGCATTCTAGGGATAAAACCTCGATAATGCACTCCTATAATAATAATTGTTTTGATCCATAGGAATAAGTCTCAGGTAGCCTTAGGATAGATCTAATTGGATCCTAAGGAGAAAATCTGAGGTGTTCCACATCCTTAAGACATCAAACTAAATCGAAGAGATAATGCAAGACATTCTAATATCTGGATAACACAAATGGATGATTCTATGGAATTATGATCATGTATCCATCAATGTTGGACAAGGAATGAATCCAAGAGGTGTATTAACTCAAATAAAATGTATCCATGAATCAGGTGGCATCCTCTAGGTATTCAAGTAAACCCCAAGGGGGGAATCCAAGACTTTCTCAAGGTAGGTTATCCTATAACTGTATATAATGGTCATAATAAAATCCAAGTGAAGTACAATCAATTTCATATTTCATTTAATCTCAATTATTCATTATAATAATTAATCATTTAATAAGGACCATAAAATTCATTTATACCATTATGTTTCTATTTAATACCATTCAATGATAATCATATATCAGAATTTAACATGGTTCAAGTGACATGGCCTCACCATTCATATTTCATTCATTTAATTTAACATTTTAATTAATTAAATTTACCCATTTAAATAATATATTTATATAAATCACCACCATATGGGGTGGTTTGGTCACATACTCGTAGTGAAAGAACCAAGGCATATAATAGACACACCTTAAGGGGTGTTTGAGTCAATTTCTTCAACCTATGATAATATTAATGGGTTATATGAGATTATCTCATAAATTTAATACATTTAATTAAATAATATTCAAATTTTAGAGGCAACACACCTAAGGTCTGGCTCATATCATGAAGACACACATTATAGACATCATCACTTTTAAGGAAAAGAATGAGATCGCCTACTTTATGCCAGTAAATGATTCCTTTTCGAATATCAGCTTCATATTAGAAGTACAATAGGATAAATCAAGGGAATATAAAAACACCTTTAAAATAGGTTATATTATCACAAATGGATTTAACATTCCATACGATGATATACACAACTAAATGAATAAAGTGGATTAAATGTCTTACCAATGGTGACCCAATGTGAAATATGACCCTTGAATCGGAGCCTGGTTGTAGTACCCCCGGTTTGAGGTATGTGGAATTTTTTAGGCCTTTTAATGCATTTAAATTGATTGAGATGAGTTGGGAAGAGGTTGGGAGAGTTTGGATTGGTTTTGGATGTGTTTGGAGGCTTTTAAATGGGTTCACGGTTTGAGCACGGTTAGTGTAAACCGTGTAGATTCCCCAAGAATCCGTGTAGACCCTTATTCTCGAGATAGTAGGCCTCGCACGGCCTGTGCATGGTTTTCCAGATTGTGCAAGAAAACCGTGCGGACCCTAGCTCTCGAGGTAGTGGAGTGCGCACGGTTAGCGCACGGTTTGCCAAACCGTGCGGGCTAACCGTGCGGCCACTTAAAATTAAGGTTATAAAACTCAGGCTCACTCGTGATTCCCTCATTTCACTCCTCTCTTCCTTCAACACAAGCCTCACTCTGGATTTTCAGTTCTCAGGGGATAGAAGGGTTCCCCCACTCGGTTTTGGAGGGTTTTGAAGAGGATTCAAGGTGGTTTGAAGGCGATCTCTCCCGAGTAAGATTCCTCCCATGGTTCCTTGGTGTTTTCCTCTAGATATGCTCTTCCCTCATTCTTGGTTTTCTAGATCTACACTTATTTTATGTAGATCTATGGTTTTTTTGGCCTAAGATGATAACTTTTGGGCCCATTGATGTTAGGCCAGGGTTTTAAGGGAGTTTTCAGGAGGCGTTCTACCAGATTGATGTGCGTTTGGGCGAATGTCCAATTTCGCCAAACCCTAAGAGGTAGGTGGCTTCTCTCATGACTCCACTTGGTGGAATTGTGTGGTGAATTGACAATTAAATTGTTTGTTTGAAATTTAATTGGTAAATCATGTGGAAAATTTATTGTAAAACGTATGGGTGAAGAAATTGGGATTTTTGGGCAAAAATGGGTTTTGTTTGGAATGGGTTCAATAGGATGATTTTAAAATGTTGATTTTAAAATGACATTGAACATGAGAATGATAGTGGAATGTGATGGTGTTTTCAATAATGTGTGGTCTTGTGTGGCTTGTGCATGTGTGGATATGGATGGGATGTTGTGTTGGAATGGGTTGCGATGTTGTAGAGTGGTTGAGAAAGTTCCACTATAATCAGGGAGATGGATGGATAATGTTCGGAAGGGCCATCATCAAGGAAAGTGGCCAAGAAAGTACCACTTGTCGGGTTTTGAATGGTTTGGCTGAGAAAGTACCCTCGTTTTTGGTTGATTTCTTGACTATGTGATGGATGTGGATGGGGCTTGTGAGTGAAATATGAACATGGTAATCGGTGTGTGGCTTGGTTGTGGTGGCTTTCCCTTGTGTGGCATGTTTGGATTTTGTAATCAGTTTGAAAATGGATGTGTTTTATATAAAATGTTTTATATAAAAGTGCTAATGGTTTATCCTAGTGGTGTGTGTAGGGAAGTCATTTGTGGAAATCCTACTGAGTAGTTGTACTTACCCCCTGCTTTGGAACATTGGTGTCTTTGAAGATGTAGTATATCGGGACATGGGAAAAGGTAAGGCATATACATATTTTAGTGGTTCCTCGTGATACTTTGTGGTGCATGGAGTTTGGAGCTGGAGTGGAGATGTGGTGGTATCACATACTGTCTTGTTTGTCTTTTAGTTTCCATTGTACTCTGATGTTTTGGAATTATTGGGTTGTATGAACCTTGGGTTGTTATGGCATGGTTGGTTGGGAACAAATGCATGCATTATCATTGTTGATTGTTGGGTTGGTTGGGTTATCCTCTTGAGGGAAAATCATTCCCCAATTCTCTCTTGAATCCCTCGACATTTATTTCCAAACTTTGGGGCCTTGGGAACATCTCTTAAGGCCAAGTAACCCTCACTGCCTCCTCAAGACAATGAGAAAGGGGCGGGGTGTTTCAAGTGGTATCAGTTTATTCGGTCCTTTGGAGTTGATTCCCAAATTTGGTGTTGACATTTATTCTGGGTAATTCCTTGAGTCGTGATGGTAGCAAGGCATAGGAATGTTGGAGCTTGGAATGTATATCATAAAAGGACGTAGCTAACCCTTTTATGATGAAATTAAAGTTACCAGGGATTTGGGTACGTAAGTGTTTTAGAGACACTTATAGGCATTGGATATCTCATTGTCGTGGGTGTGGCCAATGAGATGAGCATGACATGCATTGTAGAAATGAATTTCCTCTAGGATGCATATTTCATTGGGGTATAATGATTTATTATGTGATAAGAATATGTGAAATTGTAACGTGGATAAATTGGTATTTTGAAAATGGTTTTGTTTTCAAAATCGCAAAACTTGGCACATGTGGAAAAATGTGAACTGGTGGAAAGACATGTTGTGATAGTGGTGTGTAATGTGATTTGAAATGGGATTTCGTGATGTCTACGGAAGTGAGACTCGCGGTTTTTTGTTTTCTAGTTATAAAAATGCACCAGGTAGGTGTCGTAGAGACCAACCGGAAGCGGCTGATGAGAATGTGGTTGCACCTGAGCCCCAGGTGAACCAGCAGCTAGTGCAAAGTATAGTCCAAGCTTTCCAAGCGGTGGGAAGTATAAATAGAGTGGAAGAGCCTAAGCATGTCGATTATGTGGCTCAGTTTCAGAAGCAGAACCCACCCGTTTTTAGGGGTGATGCGGACCCAGAAATAGAAGAGGCGTGGATGTCCTGAATAAATAGAATTTTTTAATTCTTGGGAACCTTGGCCGAGCTGAAGGTCAATCTAGCAACGTATAAGCTGGAGGATCTTTCCCTTCAATGGTGGGAGCTGGTAGTCCAAGCGGGGACGTACCACGGTATGACATGGGAAACCTTTGAGGAATTGTTTAACAAACAATTCTACCCTCATACGTTCAATATTCAGTGTAAAACTGACTTTTTTAGTTTGAAGCAAGAACAGATGTCAGTAATGGAGTATGCAGCTAATTTTATGAGCTTAGTACGGTTTGCACCCAAGGTGGCGGGTAGAACGTCACTGAAAGTAAGGATTTTTTAGGCGGTCTTGAGGCAGGAAATCCATTCTGAAATATCGGTGTTGTTTATCGGGGACTACACAGAATTGGTAAATTGAGCCTTGGTAATTAAGAGAGATCTGCTGGGAACTCTAGGCGGAGGAAGCATGGTAATACCCATAGGGACAAATTGGAACTCTAACGCTGGGTTCAAGCGGAAGAGGGACACATATTCCCAGAGCAGGGGCATGATACAACATGTGACGATGGGATCGATGAACCTTCCTCTGAAGCCCTAGAGTAAATTGGGATGCTTTCAGTGTGGATCCTCGATGCATATCAAGCGATATTGCACGTCACAACCCAAAGCATGTTATAGTTGTAAGCATATGGGGCACCTCCAGCGCTACTGTAGGAATGCTCCGAGGACAAGTGTGTGTGACACTCCGCAAGGATCGTAGGCGTCCTATGCTTCGACAGGACGGGGGCAGCAGCATACCCCTCCTCAACAAGGTAATCTTAGTCATAGTGACTCTCGAAATACCATGACGCCTCAGCAGGTCAATAGAGAACAGAGTGTGACAATGAAGGCGTTGTTCAGAGCTGAGCAGCTTGTGATGGATTATCAGTTGGGACCATACACAGTACGAGGTACTATTCTTTTAAATTCTACCAGCATGCAACTATTGTTTGATATGGGTGCTTCACACTCTTTTAGTGTTGCACGCGTTGTTGAGTTTCTAGGTTTAAAGGTAGAGATGATGCCTTCGGTTTTGAAACATCAAACCCCTCTGGGTAGAAAAGAGTGTCGAGCCTTCCTGTGTAGAGCATGCTGTATCGTTGTGGGTGAGTTTGAGATAGTGTGGAATTTCTCAGTACTTGAGATGGATGGCTATGATGCAATCTTGGGCATGGATTGGATAATAGTGTTTAAGGCCCACATCGACTGTGATGCGCAGACCGTGGATTTTACAACACAGGATGGTGTTAGACATCTCTTTAGAGGAGAGAGGCATGAAAGGCAGGGTGTAATGGGTTGGTTGGCACTAGCAGTGGGTACGTTATCGTATTAGTTGGCAGCATTGTCATTGGAATTGATAAACGGTGTTGAGCAGCGTGTTCCTCCGGTAGTGGTGGACCAGTTCATGGATGTTTTTTCTGAAAAATTCTCTCAATTACCTCCCGTAAGAGAAGTGGAGTTTACGATTGACCTCCTTCTGGGGACCCGTCCTATCTCACTTCCATCTTATCGGATGGCACCAGCTGAATTGTGGGAATTGAAAGTCTAGTTGGAAGAGTTAGAAAACAAAGGGTTTATCCGGCTCAGCACATCTCTGTGGGCAGCGACAGTGTTGTTCGTGAAAAATGAGGATGGAACTTTGAGGCTCTGTGTTGATTATCGTCGCTTAACCAAGTTACAATAAAGAACAGATATCCACTTCCACGAATTGATGATTTTTTCGACTAGTTGAGGGGAGCCCAGTGGTTCTCCAAGATTGACCTCAGCTTGGGATATCATCAATTGCGGGTGAGGAAGGATGATATTCCTAAAACATCTTTCAGAAGTAGATATGGCCATTATGAATTTGTGGTGATGCCCTTTGGTCTAACTAATGCACCAACAGTGTTTATGGAATTTATGAATCGGATATTTCAGAGATATATGGATTCATTCGTGGTGGTGTTTCTGGATGATATTATGGTGTATTCGAAGAAAAGGGAGGAGCATGAGCAGCACTTGGTGATAGTGCTAGGGATCTTGTGAGATCATTGGTTATATGCCAAGTTGTCAAAGTGTGATTTTGGATACAAGAAGTATGTTTTCTTGGCCATGTTATTTCTAAAAGGGGTGTTTCCATAGATCCAGAAAAAGATAGAGGCCGTTGTATCGTGGAAACCTCCAAAGAACGTGTTTGAGATATGGAGCTTCCTCAGTCTAGGTGGGTATTATCGGCGTTTTGTTCATGATTTTTCATGTTTGGCTTCACCGATGACAGATTTGATAAGGAAGAATGCTCCATTCCAGTGGAGTGAACAGTGTCAACAGTGTTTTGAAGAGTTAAAGGGTTGCCTTACATCAGCACCAATATTGGTTTTTCCAGAACTAGGAAGAGGGTACGTGGTGTATTGCGATGCATCGGGATCAGGGTTAGGGTGTGTTCTCATGCAAGGGTATCATGTGGTCATGTATGGATCACAGTAGTTGAGGGTACATGATAAGAACTACCCAACTAATGATTTGGAGTTGGCGGCAGTGGTCCATGCTTGGAAAATGTGTCGCCATTATCTCTTTGGTGAGAAATTCACAGTCTACACGGATTATAAGAGTTTGAAGCACATTTTCTCACAAAGGGATCTGAACATGAGGCAAAGGAGATGGATGGAATATCTCTAAATTTTTGATTTTGACTTAATGTACACATCGGGTAAAGGAAATTCGGTGGAGGATGAATTAAGTAGGAAATCATATGCTTAGGTTGTGAAGCAGGCATCGGACCGGTGGCAGTTGATGTCGGTTATAGCCGATATGCGGTTGGAATATGAAGACCAGGGTGATAGAGTGGTCTTCTTTCCAGTTACGTTGATTCCTGACTTGGTTGGCCTAGTTAGAAGGGCACAGATATCTGATCCTGAATTTTTGACCATGGGGTCAAGACTCAATGTTGGAGAGACCATTGAGGGTGGGAAACTGAATAAAGAATCAGTTTTGTGCTTTAGGAATCGGATAGTTGTACCGGTGGCTTGTCAAGAAGATCATCTCTGGGCGTACCATCATTCCAGGTGGGTTGTTCACCCTGGAATTCAGAAGATGTATCACACTTTGAAAGCGCAGTTCCGGTCAGATGGTATGAATAGAAGGGTGGCTGAGTTTGTTTCAAGATGCTTGACTCGTCAGCAGGTCAAGGCAGAGCATCAGGGGCCAGCAGGAATGTTGCAGTCTTTACCAATCCCTGTTTGGAAGTGGGAGAAAATAGCGATGGATTTTTTCACAGGTCTCCCAAGAACGTTCAGAAAACACGATGCCATTTGGGTGATAGTGGATCAACAAACGAAGTCGGACCATTTCATCCCAATTCGTGAATCTCATACGGTGGAGGATATGTCCAAATTCTATATCCAGGAGGTGGTAAAGAGGCATGGTGTTCCAGCTTCGTTTGTATCAGATAGAGATCCCAGGTTTACATCTTGTTTTTGGAAATCCTTGCAGCAAGCTCTTGGAAGAAAGTTGACCATGAGTACGGCATATCACCCTCATACGGATGGCCAATCCAAGAGGACGATACAAACCTTGGGAGATATTTTGCGTGCTTGTGTGATGGATTTTGGTGGCTCGTGGGAGGAGCACCTGTCCTTGGTTAAATTATCGTATAATAACAATTATCAAGCATCCATACAGATGGCTCCATTTGAAGCATTGTATGGGCGACCGTGTTGTTCTCCACTATGTTGGGTGGAAACGAGTGAGTCTTCAATGGTTGGACCGAGTCTTGTATAGGAGACTACAGAAAATATCAAGTTCATTAGGAAGAGGATGGAGATGGCTTAGAGTCGTCAGAAATCCTATGCGGATCATCGTCAATGAACTTTGTCGTTTGAGGTGAGTGATCATGTTTTCTTGGGGATTTCCCCTCGGTTGGGACATCGTCGGTTTGGTAAACAAGGAAATTTATCTCTGAGGTACATTGGACCTTTTGAGATTGATGAGCAGGTTGGTGAGGTGGCTTATCAGTCGGCTTTTCCACCTAGGTTCTTGTGGTACTCAATGTATTTCATGTGTCGCAGTAGAAAAAGTACCAGCTGGATCAATTCCATGTTATTCGATGGGATCATGTTGAGCTAGAGTCGGATGCTTCATTGGTGCACATGCCAGTGCGGGTTGTGGATAAGAAAGAGAAAGTCTTGCATGATAAAAGCATCAGTCTAGTTCGGGTTTTGTGGCAACATGGACAAATCCAGGAAGAAACTTGGAAACAGGAGAAAGAAATGGCCGAACAGTGGCCCGAGCTCTTTCGGCAAAGGGCAGGTTCACTACTTTCCGAGGATGGAAAGTCCAATGGTGGGGAGAATGCAGTACCCCCCAGTTTGAGGTATGTGGCCTTTTTTATGCCTTTTTATGCGTTTAAAGTGATTGAGATGAGTTGGGAAGAGGTTGGGAGAGTTTGGATCGGTTTTGGATGTGTTTGGAGGCTTTTAAAGGGGTGCACGGTTTGAGCACGGTTAGTGTAAACTATGTGGATTCCCCAGGAAACCGTGAAGACCCTTGTTCTCGAGACAGTAGGCCTCGCACGGCCTGCACACGGTTTTCCAAACCGTGTGAGGAAACCGTGCGGACCCTAGCTCTCAAGGTAGTGGAGTGTGCACGGTTAGTACATGGTTTGCCAAACCGTGCGGGCTAACCGTGCGGCCACATAAAATTAGGATTATAAACCTCGGGATCACTCAGGATTCCTTCATTTCACTCCTCTCTTCCTTCCACTCAAGCCTCACTCGGTATTTTTGGTTCTCAGGGGCTAGAAGGGTTTTTAAGAGGATTCAAGGTGGTTTGAAGGCGATCTATCCTGGGTAAGTCTCCTCCCTTGGTCCCTTGGTGTTTTCCTCTAGATCTGCTCTTCCCTCCTTGGTTTTCTAGATCTAATCTTGGTGTGTGTAGATCTAGGGTTTTTTGGGCCTAATATGCTAACGTTTGGGCCCGTTGATGTTAGGAAATTGTTTTTAAGGGAGTTTCGACGAGGCGTTCTACCGGATTGAGGTGCATTTGGGAGAAAAGTCGATTTCACCAAACCCTAAGAGGTAGGTGGCTTCTCTCTCGACTCCACTTGGTAGAATTGTGTGGTGCATTTACAATTAAATTGTTTGTTTGAAATTTAATTGGTAAATCAGGTGGAAATTTTTTTGCAAAATGTATGGGTGAAGAAATTGGGATTCTTGGGAAAAAATGGGTTTTGTGGGGAATGGGTTCAATTGGATGATTTTAAAATGTTGATTTTAAAATGACATTGAACTTGAGCATGATAGTGGCATGTGATGGTGTTTGCAATAATGTGTGATCTTGTGTGTCTTGTGCTAGTGTGGATATGGATGGGATGTTGTGTTGGAATGGGTTGTGATGTTGTAGAGTGGTCAATAAAGTGCCACTATAATCAGGGAAGTGGATGGATAATGGTAAGAAGGGCCACCATCTAGGAAAGTGGCCAAGAAAGTACCACTTTTCGGGTTGTGAACAGGTTGGCCGAGAAATTACCCCCGTTGTTGGTTGATTTCTTGACTATGTGATGGTTGTGGATGGGGCTTGTGATTGAAATATGAACATGGTAACCGGCCTGTGGCTTGGTTGTGGTGGATTTCCCTTGTGTGGCATGTTTGGCTTTTGTAATCAGTTTGCAAATGGATGTGTTTTATATAAAATGTTTTATATAAATGTGCTAACGGTTTATCCTAGTGGCGTGTGTAGGGAAGTCATTTGGAGAAATCCTATTGAGTAGTTGTACTAACCCCCTGCTTTGGCACTTTGGTGTCTTGGCATATGTAGTATACTGTTATATGAGCAAAGGTAAGGCATCTCCATCTTTTAGCGGTGCCTCGTGATTCTTAGTGGTGCATGGACTTTGGATCTAGAGTGGAGTTGTGGTGCTGTCACAGACTGTCTTGTTTGTCTTTTAGTTTCTGTTGTACTATGATGTTTTGGAATTATTGGGTTGTATGAACCTTGGTTTTTTATGGTATGGTTGGTTGAGAACAAATTCATGCATTATCATTGTTGATTTTTGGGTTGGTTGGGTTATCCTCTTGAGGGAAATCATTCCCCACTTCTCTCTTGAAGCCCTCGGCATTTATTGCCAGCCTTTGGCGTCTTGGGAACGTCGCTTAAGGCAAAGTAACCCGCACCACCTCCTCAATCCAATGAGAAAGGGGCGGGGTGTTACTCTGGTTAAGGGAGGAGGCTAAAAAATATAGGTGTATGTGGAAGATAGATTAAAATACATTAAGATTCTATGTGTTTTAGGGAAGACAAAAAGGGGGGAAATTTTATAGATAAGTGAAGGAAAATGAATATTTTACTATTTTTATAGGGGTGCACAGTTTATCCACACGGTTGTCCAAACCATGTGCCAATCATTTTCCAGCATTTTCTAGGGTGTCACCCCATTACATGGACTAGTTCACGGTTAATAAACTATTCATGAACCATGAAGACTTTATATCCAAGAGAAATCTAGCCTCACATGGTTAGACAAATTGTATTCTAACCATTTATTTTAACTCTACAACATGATTTCAATTTTTTCACAACCATGCAACTTACCCCCAAAATGTAATTTAACCATGAACCTTCTCTTAGAGGGTTGCATGGTTGAACTTCATGGTTACTAATAACCATGCGTAAACCATGAACCTCTTTCTACATCTCCAAAAACTAGAGCTCCAGGATTTGAGAAAACCTCAAATTCTTATAAACACTTACTTAAACTCAAAAGTACATTTATTAGAGAAAAAAGTGGTTTAATATGGAATTTAAAAAATCTATACAACAATAAAAATAAATTGGGATCTTATAACTTCCCCTCCTAAAAAAAATCATCCCCGATTTACCCTTTTGAGGTTAGTTAATCAACATCTAAGAATTTATCCAACCACTGAATACATATGTCTTCCTATCTCTCCTAGGTCTCGTCTTGAAAACATCCATGCTACCATAGCACTCATACTAGAGTAACTGACCTGCCTCAGAGATCCTTTATGCTATGATCAAATATATATATATATAGGATCATCATGAAAAGAATCATCAATTTATAGTTAAATTTCCTTAGGTTCAAAATAATGGGATGGGTTGGAATGATAACAGTGTATCTAAGATATATAGAAGATGTTGTGCATAGCCTTGTACCTTTAAGGATGAATAGTATAATAAGCTACCAGCCTAACCATCTATATAATATCAGAAGGTCCAACATATTAAGGTGATATCTTACCCTTTTTCTAAATATCTTGATGTCTAAAACTAAGTGAAATGCAAAAGAAAACTCAATCTCACACCTAAAACATCAAAGGTAGGTGGTGGTGATCGGTATAATAATTTTTCCTAGACTGATCTATATCCATACACATCTTGGTACGTTATACCTACTCTAATTTCTCATAAATGAGACGTTGTCCTAGTAGATATCCCTCACCTAACTCTAACCATCATAGGAGTGAATGGAATGGAAACCCAGATAATGCCTCATAAGGATCCACCGATATAGTTTCATAGACATTGTTATTTTAAGAGAAATCAGCAAGTGGTAAATGTTTCTCCCAAGAACCTTCAAAATCAAAGATTCATGCTCATAGAATTCCCTCTAATACATGAATATTATATTTATACTAACCATCAATCTATAGGTAATAGGTTGTAATCAATAGTACCTATAAACTTAAATCCTTCTACAAACTCTACCACAATCATGATGTAAAGATAGATTCTATTTCAAATATGATAGTACAAGGGATGCCATGAAGTATTATAATCACACGGATGTAAATTATACACATGTTTTTCACTGAGAAGGTCTCCTAGATATATAGAAAATGGTATACCTTCATTATACTCTCTACAATAACCCATATGGTATCACTTCCATGAGGTTACTTAGGTAAACCCGTCATCAAATTCAAGGCAATGTCATCCCATTTCCACTCAGTAATGGGTAATGGCTGTAGAAGTCTAGAAGATTTCTTGTGTTCAGACTTCTTCTATTGATAACTGGAACACTAATTAACAAAACTTGCTATCTTTTGTTTCATATGAGGCCCCCAATCTTGGCGGCATAAATCACAATACATATTTATAATACCTAGATTCAATTCCTAAGAGGATGCATGATATTATCACATTGATTCATCTCATATGTATGTTTAATATATTTTTCTCATAAAAAACCCAACCATGTAGCAGGTCCTCACCTGAAATTTTCTCCCTTAGGACTAAGACCTCGGTACCAGAAAGTTACCTCATCTTTACTCTGACTAGGATGATCGATTGCTGGAGTTTATTGGTTTCTGTCTTCTTGGTACGCTGAAAGGGTTTATGAGGTCTGTTGGTATGGTGATGCACCTAGACTTGACCATGCGGATTTATCCATAGAGGAGGTTCCAGAGCGAGTTGTTCATCATTGTAGAGCTTTATGGATTTGGATATTTGAGAGGGTATGGCGTTTTCCATTGGATCGGGCCAGTGCTTTGACACATGACACTTTCTTTCTATTTAGCTTTTCATCGGTGGAGATTTTTTCACGATTAATTGTTGGGGAGGGGTTTCTCCATGTTTTTAGTTTGGTTTATCTCCCTAGACCTTTGGGTTGTGTTATATGTTTTATGTTGACCATGTCTGTTAGGGTTTCTCCCTTTCTTCCCTTAAAAGGGGGTTGCTTTCAATAATAACAAAAAATTTAAGTCTTTCAGGCTGTTGGATAGATGAGTACACCAAGATTATTCCCAAGAAAATTATAACAAAATAATCCAAGTACAGGTGGAAACCTGATTCATAAGAGCCATGAAAACTATTGGTGTGTTTTTCAGATAGAACAAAATTACCAAATACTGATATAAACCTAACATAATTCAAAAATATATACATGGTATGTATAATGGTATAACTCATACAAGATGATAGCAATACATCAAATAAATCTTTGAGAATACCTTGTCACCTCAAAGACGATCAAAAAGGTCATTTATACAAAGAAGTAGATATTGGTTCTTAACCATACTCTTATTCAACCATCAGTAATCCATGAAAATTATGACAGTCCCATTTTCCTTCATTGAGAAAACTATAGGTGAACCACAAGAGGAGGCATTGGGTTGTATAAAAACCTTAGTTTCAAAGTCCTGTAGATTTCTCTAAAACTCCTAGAGCTTAGTTTTTTCCATACTGTTTGGATGAATAGATACTAGGGATTCCCCTAGAACAAGATCTATAGAAAACTACATCTCTCTCATAAGTGGCAACCAATAAAATTGGTCCAGGAAAAAATCCCTTAAATGATCCACTACTGATGGGAAAACTATTCGACATAATACCTAGACATCCAAAAAAGGAATGAAATTTGAGCTATTACTCCCCCAACCCATGATGATCTGGTTTAGTTCGACTGACTTAGACATCCCATTAACCCTTATAAATGTAGTTATCGACCTCGTGAGATGTGGAGGAAACCCTTTAGAGATAACAATCAATATAGACACAATATGGTATTAACCATTCCATCCTAAAATGATGAAAAATACAATATTCTCAAGGACAAAAATGTTCCATCGAAAATGATAGCCACTAATCTCTAGGGTCACTCCTTATATAGGCACACACCTTTTAATTGGATCCCCATTGTAGTTTCAAGAGTTTTCACTCCATATAAATACTCAATTCCAACAGAAAGACTCTCCATAACAGTAAAAAAATAAAAAGGATTAGTATTTTATTATATCAAACAAAGTAGATACCAAAGTTGAGGTTAATAAAATTGTACCTTGGACTATAGATGGACTATCACCCTGCTCCTTGGGTGTAGGTTGTCCAACATAAATCTAGATTAATCCGCATCCTGAGCTATAGCCTGACTATCCTGAGTGGGTTTTTCCTATTGGAACTGAATTTTATAGTTATATATACCTCATAAATGACTGACTCCTCATCAAAAATTTATTGTAGTAGTCCAACTCAATATTTTTTATGGAGCTACTAATCTCGCTCCAGAACCCAAAGTCATTGCAAACCCCCTATCACTATCCATTGGAGGAAATGTTCTATAGAAATGCTAAATATGTACCTTTTGGCCACAATATAAGCACTCAACCAGGTCTCTAGTATACTAGGGCTTCATATTACTTTGACTCCCGCACTGGTATCATACCACACTGTTACTAGTGGAGATACTTTTTTTTCACTACCATAATAAGAAGACTCTATTTGATGCATTCTACCACTAGATGAACTGTCTCCCAATATATGAAGTTTCAATTATAGTTTATAGAGAAAAACATACATTTAGTTTAAATTCGTATCCCCATTCAATAGAAACAAGTTCATTTATGTATTTTAATTTAGTGGTCATTATTTACATGTATCATGGTTTTGTTATATGCGTTTTCCATTCCCATATTATAAATTTCTATGATTTATAATTTGAAATTAGTGTTTCATGTAACACTAACTAGCCTAATATAATGGATTCATTATATAGAACACCATTTACAATTCATTAAGGATCATACACATGATAAATTTTAAATGGGGTCCATGTAATTATAACTACTAACATTCCATCCCATGCAACAGATGGTTCATGGCCCAAACATGTCATAACTTGTTAGTTAAGGTGCAACCATCAAGCTATATGGGAAAACACCATTTAGGTTGATGAAAAAAATTTATTTAACCTATTATTTATCTTCATAAAAATAAATGTTATCCAAATCACAAATATAGAAATCATGTCATTTCAACATACTACAGGAAATGCAAGCATTAAAATAAACATGGCCTGGCATATTCGTGATAGATAAATATTTATGTTCCTATAATGATTCATGTACTAATACTACCTTTTCATACTAGACCAAGGGTGAAGGATAATATATTTTAATAATGAACACCACAAATCATTTATGTCACCCAAAAATGAAATATGTATAATAGTAATAGGAAGAAGTGAAAAAAGAAGTCTCATCCAAGGTAACATGGATTTTTTCCCTGTATGTGGGCTACCAAAATTCCAGCTCAGGTTCATTACCAAATTCTGACACATCCTAATCTCCTACCTACAATCCATAAAAATTTATACAAAAGGAAATGGAAATAGATCATTGGACACCACTTCTTGACATCTTGGTTTGGGTTCACCAATATGTAACCAATCCTAGTGGACACATGACCTCAAGAATGCATCCCCATACACCATAGGGTGTCGAATTGTAGCAAGGGTCTATAATGGTATGGTGAGGAGACTACAACCTCATGAAAAAGTGTATCACAATATTATAATCAATGGAGTAATAGAAAAAATAAATAAAAATGATCAAAAGTACTGGAATTAGTCATCTAGATAAATAAAGGTTGAATTAATGATAATTGAATCATATCCAACATTATTTCATGATGCTGTACAAAAATGATAATCAAGTGGTACATTGAAGTAGGCATCAAATACATTAAATTCTATAAAAGATGGATAAAAGGACTAAAATCAACCACTAATATCATCACAGTCACTGTCTCAGTCCTCTTCTCCCATACTCTATCCTATGAAAGAAGGCGAGCATCAAAAGATGGGTGTTTCCCTTTTTCCCTACCAGCATCCATAAAGCCTACCTAGGTACCAATCAGTGTCCCAAATTGAGTGTGAGTAAAATTCAGTTAGCCCCAACAATGGTGTATAATACTAAATTTTTAGTGAATATATTATTTTAACAACCTTTAGGTAATAAATAATGTAGTGAAATAAATAAACCACTTTATATCGGGTTCCTAGAGGATACCCATTTGACCATACCGGCTTTAGTATAAGCTGGAATGTCTTTTAGTAAGTGACCATGTGATAGTAATAATAATTATATAGGACCCAAGGTATTACCAAGTCATATTTGACCTCAGAAGGTCAAGCCAACTCAAAGTAATAACTCATGCAGTCTGGATGTAGGCATATGGGTGCATTCTAGGGATAAACCCTCTACAATGAACTCATATAATGATAAATGTGTTAATCCCTAAGAACATGTCTTGGGTAGCCTTGGTCTAGACCTGAATGGAGCCCATGGAGCTAATCTAAGGTCGTATGTGTCCTCAATACATCTATCCAAGTCCAATGAAATAATCCAAGGAATTATAATATCCATAGAAATTAATAGATGATTCTACAAAATAATGACTAATTATACATCAATATGAAACATGGACCGAGTAAAATAGGGGTATGAACTCTTAGTAAATGCATCCATGAATTGGGTGGCTTCCTTTGTGTAGTCAAGGATTATCTAAAAGGGAAATCCAAGACTTTCCTAATGTAGGATATCCTATAATTGTATATAATGGTGATAATAATATACAAGTGAAGTATAATCTATTTCAAAATTTTTTAATCTCATTTATCCATGATCATAACTAATCATTTAAAAAGGACCATGAAATACATTTATACCATTATGTTACCATTTAACCCCATTTAATGATTGGTATAGTTCACAATTTAACACAGTTCTAGTGATATTCCATCACCATTCACATTTCATTCATTTAATTTAACAATTTAATTAATATCATTTCCCATTTAAATCATTAATGTATATAAAAACCCACCATCAGGGGTGTTTTGGTCACATAGGCATGGTGAAATTACAATGGAATATAATAAACTCACCCAATGGTTATAGGAGTTGAGGTCATCAACCTATGATAATAGTAAAGGGGTATAGGGGATTATCTCATCAACGAAATACATTTAATTAAATAAGATTAAATTGTTAGAGTTTATGCACGAAATGTTCATCTCATAGTATGACAATACACTTTATAAATATCATAACTTTTAGGGAAAACCATGATACCACCTACATTATATTAGTAGATGATTCTACATCTGATACCAGCTTCAAATTCAAATTAGAATGAAGAAATCAAGGAAATAGACAAATATCTTGAAAATAGGGTATATAATCTTTCATGGATTTAACATTCCATACGATGAGATTAATAAAGGAAGAAATAGGCTTGAAGTTCTTAATAATGGTGATATAATGTGATAGATATAACTTCAATTAGAGTTTTTTTATGAAGTATTCTCACATTTAAGGTTGAGGTGTAAGAGAGATTCTAAGCGACGTAGGAATTGTGAATTTGATAGAAAATAAAATGGAGATGATTTCAATAAATAAGTAGGGGTACAATGGAAATTTCTCCCATTTTTAATGGGGTTCACAGTTTGGATGCATAGTTGGCCAAACCATGGGCCAAATATACACCATCATTTTCTAGGTTGTCATCCCATTTGATGTACTAGAACATGGTTAAGAAAACATGAATAGCCTACGCAGACTCTCTATCCAAGATCCATCTAGCCTCACATGGTTGGGTGCGTGATTCGAAAAACTATGTGTTAACCATGATCTTTAAATCTACAACAAGCTTATGATTTTCTGAATTACCATAAGGCCTACCCCCAAGGTTAACTAATCATGTACCTCCTCTTATAGGTTTTTATAGTTTCAGAACACAGTTACTAGTAACCATATGCTAACTATGTGCCTCTATATTCTTCTCCAAAAACCAGAGCTTCAGGCTCCACACAAGTCTCTGATGCTTCAAATTTCTTCCTCAAACTCTTAATTATATTAATTAGAGTAAAAAAGAGGTTTAAACTGAAATTTAAAATAGCTTTAGCTCAAGATAAAGTTTGTATTTTATTATATTTTTTTAAATATTTTATGGAAAATTCAAGGAGTAAATTGAAGGCTATGAAGTTGTATATGGGTATTCCGGAATAATAATATTTTGAAGTATATACTCCGAAAGGATGAAACATTTGAAGTATGAATATATATAGATTGAATAAGAGATGGAATCCAAAGTTACCTATGGTTTTCTCGGAAAAAATTCCACTAGAATAACTTATTTTGGGTGGAGGATCCATCTGAAGGTTGGGAATTCATATATGCATGATCCAAATCCAAAAGATGTCTAGATGTAATGAAAAAATGTTTAAGTTCATGTTGCTGATAGATAAAGGACAAGTACATTGAGATTTTTATATATGGAAGAAAATATTTACAGAAGACATTTTCAGAATTGATCTTCAATGTAATCATGACTATTTCTAAAGGATGAAGAAGAACTATCAACTTCCTATTCAAATAGAAGAAGTAATCTTACCAAATATAGTTATCTGGAAAAATGAAGTACCAAATCAATAGGAAATTGTAATAAACCCACTGAATAGTGAATCCAGAAAATGGGGAGATTAAATACCCTAACTTAGAAGAAGATTTCAAAAGAATATATGTATAAGATTATAAGACCAATAGGGAAACCAGTCAGAAATAATCATTGAAGAAACCAGGATGATTATAAGGAAGAACCACATTAGAGAATTGATAAATTCCATTAGATTCATTCTTGAAGAATGTAAATAGATTTTATTCCATAAATATGAAAGGGTCATGATGTATAAAACCATAAGAAGATATGTTGAACATTATAAACTGAATTATCTTTAGAAAATTAAGTTATACAGTATATTTACACTAGTTCCAAAAAAGTTTTTTACTCTGGTTATTTTTCATTATTTACGTCTGTTTTTTGCAAAAGTTATTGAGTGGGATGTTATAAATATTGTATTTTACATCGGTTATTTTAAAACCGACGTAAAAACAGAAATCTAAATCCATTTTCAAGTAATTTCCTAAAAAACGATGTGGAAAAATGGTTCTTAGTCGTGATTTATTACATCTGTTTTTAAATATCTGATGTAATATGTTATTTATTTCATCATTTATTAAACAAATAACATAATAAAAAACCCCTCTGAATCATTTTTCATGTCGTTTATTAGAAAATTGATGTGAAAAACAAGGTTATCATGTTGGTTATGAAAATAACCAACGTGATAAACCAGTCTACGAATTGGTTTTTCACGTTGGTTAAAAAATAACCAATGTGAAAACATATATACTACATCGGTTATTATATAAATGACGTAAATACCCATCCCCATGATTTTATTATGTCTGTTATAAAATAGCCGATGTAAAAACAATTTTTTTTAATAATACAGTTCAACTATTACAATGCGCATCCAAAGTGGACCTGAAACAAGCAGAAAACAGACCAAAACCATTGGACAACCCCACTGGACACCCCTACCCCACTTGGACACCCCAACCCCCCTAGACATCCCCTACCCTCTGGACACCCTCCCACCACCCTGAAACCCCCCCCCCCCCACACACACACACCCTGGACACCCCCACCCCCTAGACACCCCATACCCCCTTGGACAACCCACCCCCTTGGACACCCCCACCCCTTAAACAGCCCCTCTCACCCCCGAAAAACCCCCCACCACCTAGACACTCTATCACCCACTATACAACACCCCCCCCCCCCCCATAGACACCCCTACCCCCTTGGATAGCCCCCCCTCCCCCACTGGACAGCCCCACCACCCCCTGGACACCCTCCCACCCCTGGAAATTCCCCACCCACTAGACACCACCACACCCCGCTGGACACCCCCCCCCCCCCCCCCCCGCCCCCTGGACACCCCTGACCCCTTGGACATCCCCCCACCCCCTGGACACCCCCACCCATAAACACCCCCACCCCTGAAAACCCCCCTGGACACCATCCCCCCCCACTAGAGATCACCCCCCACCCCCCGGACACCCCCTACCCCCTTGAACACCCCACAACCCCTGGACAACCCCACCCCCTAGAACCCCCATGGATAGCCCCTCCCACCCCCTGGACACCCCCACCCCTGGAAACCCCCCCACCCCCTCGACACCCCCACCCCTAGAACCCCCCCCCCCCCTCTCTTGGGACATCCACCCACTGGACACCCCCCCCCACACACACACACAACACCACCCACCCCCCTGTACAGCCCCTCCCACCACCTGGACCCCCTAGAACCCCCCCCCCCACCCCACCCCCACCACCACCTTGAAACCTTCCCTCCCACTAGACAACCCCCCCCCCACCCTTGGACACCCCTACACACCTTGAACACCTCCCCCCCCCCCTCGGATACCCCCACGCCCTGAACAACCCCCCCCCCCCCCCCGGACCCCCCCCCCCCCCCCCCATGGATAGCCCCCCTACCCCCTTGTACACCCCCACCCCCTCGACCCCCCTACCCCTTGGAGAACCCCCCCCCCCAAACACCCCCACCCCCATGAAACCATTATTATGCTCTTCCAAAGTACGAAATAAGCAGAAACCGGACCAAAAGAAGACCAAAAGCATACCACAATCCAAACCAGAAAAACATCAGAACTAGAACAGAATAAGAAAAACCATATAAAAATTAAGCATTCACATATATAACATTCAAAACATACAATTTCAAATAAAAAAACTTAAACCCATCCAAAACAACTACCAAATACTCAATTCTATTTATAATATAAAAAATTACATTTTACTGTACAAACAAACTAAAATCCAACCAAACCTGTAAAATAATTTGACCGTTACACTTGTAAGTATTTGACCTCTTGAGAAATATAGGGTTGCGGGTCATAAAATAGCTAAAAATTAAAAGGATAGTAGTTAAAATTTATAATAAAAAATAAAATGAAATATTATAGAAATTTTTATAAGGAAATCTTACTAGGACAAACTTCAGAAGTGTTCATGTTGTAATTATTTCAAACATAAATCTTAACATATAATATCTGCATTCGACAATGCCCTGTTGTTCATGAAAATTATGTTTAAATGTGTGTCAATTAAAAATATCATATTTATGTAATACATCGAAATGTACTAATTATAAATGGATATTTACATTTACTTTTACATATTTGGTCTTGTCACTCTTTTTCTTTGTTTTTTTCTAAATTAGACCCATCCCCTATTAGAAAATAATACAAATGGGATAAATTTAAAATTCATTATAAAATAAAAAACTATTATGAAATTGAAACAAACTTTTATAACATATTCTGAAAACTTTCCCACACATTACCATGGGCAGGGCATATCCAATAAAGTTTTTTATCCCATGGACAAAAAAACAGCTAACAACCAATGATCACTGATATAAAAGAAAATTTAATGTTAGTAGTTTTTTATGTTAAATGATAATTAACACTTTTGCAGATTTATGTTTCATATCCCTCACAAAAATACATCATCCAACACTGCGTGATTATATTCTGTTTAAATCTTTCAGCAATATAAAGTGTCTTTGTTCCTCATCCAATTCATGTCCTTCAGGTGAAATCAATTGAGGGTCCATGAATCCATATAAATATGTCCTCTCATTCTTCTCACACATGTTATAAATATACCTAATACAAAACAGACATAAGTATACATTTTTAATAAATATAACGTAGGGAAAGGTGTTTAGACTAACATTGAAAAAATCTTCACCACGTTTATGCCCAACTTATCTCCTGTAACAAGCTCCATGATATCAGTTTTCACAATCCCCACATTGATTCCATGTCTAAAAAATTATCTTCCATTATAAACTTATAATGATCTGCCAACAAATTTGAATATATTGAAAATCTATCTAGACTACTAGAATATGTATCTCATGTCATAGCCATTTTTCTTTATTGTTTTCTATACAGTGTTTATTTACCTTTGAAGTATTCCTATAAATATAAATAGAAAAATATATTAGTTTTCATATGTTAAGATTTCAATAAAAAATAAAATAAAAGATATAGCATACATACCTCTATGGTAATGAGTCTCCTAAGTCTAGATGGCCAAACTAAATAGTGGTCGATATATTGTCCAACTATCATCACATCATCTGTAGGTAATGGTAGTCGAGCCGATCTATCTATAAAATCCTGTACAGTGACCCTATGATGTTGTACCTCTAATTTTTGATGATTATTTGTATCTTCTATAAAATATACCATCCCATATGCAACTATCTTATGGTGAGGATCATCAGCATAAAACTCAAAATAAGTAAGAAGCTATGGTGGAGGATTAGGATAAAAAATGGGGTCCACATGCTAAGGTGGGGGAGTGGGAGCTACTGTAGGAGGTGGAGGATAAATAATGGAGTGTGCAGGGGGAGGTGGAGGAGTAGGAGATGCAGTTGGAAAATGTCTTTTCATGTCTGCAAACATAGACTGTATCGACGCTCTAATCTTTTCCTCCATCTTCAAATTAATTTTATGAACTTCAGCCTCCAAGGATTCTATTTTTTTATAAACACCCTCAATGGAAGATGTTTAAGAACATGTAATCACTTTTCTTACCGATAAACCCATCATAAATCCTCATACACGACCGGGGTGTTCGGGATTTTCCAATGTTGTAGATAAACTATCTTGCCTCCCAGCAGCTGTAAATACCCCTTGGGAGCTCTTTTCCTCAATAAAATCCTATATTAATTAATTGAACATTTCTGTAAAGATTCAAACTATATAAAGAATATAATAAACTTAAATTAATAAAATAAACATCTTACAATACTCTCATCTACGATTCTATATTATTTCAAAAGATATTTCCCCTTTTTTCTCATCCAATCTCTCTTCAATTTTGCATCTCTAGATGGAGGGGATGGAGGGGAAAATTCTCCAGAGCTTGAAGACTCAGCTCTCAGTTTTTGTAATTTTTTCGCTATCAGTTTTTCGTCCAATAATATACACCCTTCCCGAGATAAACTATGAGGGTATATATTTTTAGTTTGGATCTCCTGATGAGATGTCCTTGTTTTCTGTAAATTAAGAATAATAAATCATTAAAAAACATTAACAAGATTATTTATATAATAAATCTTATAAAATTTTACATTTCCCTTACCAAAAATGAATCCTTTCTTCTACATTCAACAAATTGCCTCCATGTGTCTTCATATATTAAATGATATATATGATAGGGATTGTCATGATTCTTATGACCAAAAATGAAACCAGATGTGAGGGTTGATTTGAAATCCCTCCATCTTCTAGAATCCATCGACAAATATTTCTTCCTAACTCTTCCAGTGCTAGGAATATCAAATGGAATCTAATAAATAAGATATAAAACATATTGTACTAGAAACATTTAAAAATTAGTCAAACAATAGAAAAAGATCTTACCAAAATCGTCTCCTGCAACTGAGATATTATTGCTTTGTCAAAACTTCTCCAATCATCATAAAAAATGCTTACTTTTATTTTACCCTAGTTTGATACAAAACTCTTAAAATATTTTTCATTTGGACCTATAGGAATATCATTCTCATCAAACTCAACTAGTATCCTTTGGTCCTGGCTACGAGCAAGTGATAATTTTGGTAAACGTGTAAATCCACGTTTACAAACTCTTGAACTCTTCTTTGTTGTTATGGGAGCATTTGAGGAATATTGGGGAATATGAAGAGGATCATGTGAATGTCTCTACCTAGAGGTATGATCATGATGCTCATCTTTATAATTATGTAGTTGATCAACTAATTGATTTTTCATTATCTTTCAAATCAAAAAAGAAAACATTAGTTCAAAAATATAAAAATTCAAATATTGCAATACTAATGTAAACTAAAAATGGAAAACTGAACTAAGTTTCGTAATAGTAAACATGGTAAATTTGGTAATCATGTTAAACAATGTTAAAGATGGTAAAGATGGTAAACATGTAAGTGTAATTTTCATTCAAAAAAATAAATAAATATATAAGTTACGTAAAGGTAAACTATGGTAAACTATGGTAAACGTGGTAAATAAGGTAAAAATGTTAAAGTAGATCTCCTTCAAAAAAATCAATAGATTATAAGTTTCGTAATGCTAAACATGATAAACTAAACTAAAAAAAATTAAAATTCACAAAAACTTCTACTTATTTGTTTTAATACATGTTTTAATAAAGAAATAAATTACAATATCTAACATTTTATGAAAATAATAAGTGTAAACAAAAAATAAACATATGTTACATGTAAAATTAGGGATGTATTAATGGATTGTTTTCCCAAATTCCTTCGTCATGATCATTCCTTATGGCACAAACCATGTCTTCAACATGCTTATCATTATTTTCTGCTAATCTTTCCATGGAAGTAGGTATATAGCATAAATCATCATCTTCAGCAAGTTGATCCTCACCAACATATAGTTTTTTTCTTGTAAAACAATAGACCGCTGCATATCCAATTGATCAACTACGTAGAAAATCTGTTTTTCATGTGATGCCATTATAAAAGAATCTACTATGTATTCTAATCTATTCAGATTAACAACTATCATTCCAAATTCATCGTGTCTGGCATTGTTGTTACTGATAAACCATTTGTAGTTAAAAACAGGAACTTTAATTTTAAATTAATTAACCTCCCATATTTCTTCAATGACTCCATAATATGAACTTGATGCAGAAATTAGGTTTTTATCTTATGAACTCGAAAAATGCATTGCCTCTGCAAACACCAATACACCACTATTATGAACGGCACTTTTATTGTCCTGAGTTGTTGTGAGAAATGTATATCCATTAATGTCATACCCAAACCATGTTATCACATTTACACATAGACCACCCACTAACCATCTTATTGTCTTTGATACATCTAATCTACCAAGAAAGGTCTTTTCAAACCATGGAAAAAATGATTTGTTGTGCTCATTCAAAATCCACATTTCTTTCTTCTTTGGATGACATTGTTTCAACACATTAATATCCAATGTGATATACAATTGAGCCTGAGCTATGTTATTCAAGATGTATAATTTTACCTCCTTCATCTGTTCAGCTGACAACGATTTGAATTTCAAGACACGAATCCACCTACCCTCATTATTAACTTGTTCATGGTGAGATGGAGGAAAACCTATGTGCTCTGCCACAGCCAAGTAGCTCATAAAAAACTTCGCAACCTCCTCAGAAATATACTTTTCAACAATAGAGGCTTCAGTTCGATATGGATTCTTAACATACCCCTTCAATATTTTCATATACCTTTCAAAAGGAAACACCCAAAGAAGATAAACTGGTACACAAAGATTTATTCCTCGAACCAGATGAACCATTAAATTCACCATTATATCAAAAAAAGATGCAGGAAAATACATTTCTAATTGAAAAAGTATATAAATTGCATCCTTTTACAAAAATTTCAAAGCATTCACATCAATCACCCTATTACAAATTAAATTGAAAAAATAACACAACTTCATTATAGTATTTCTGACATAGATGGGAAGTATTCCACATAATTAAACTGGTAGAAGTTATTGAATCATGACGTGATAATCCTTGGATTTCTTACCTATCAACTTCAAATCCATCAAACAGACAAAATTTTTTACATTTTAAGAATATTCTTGAGGCACTTTTATATCATGAAGATACTAACAAAAGATAATTTTCTCCCTCTTGGATAATGTATGAAAATACCGGGGAAGAAATGTTAATCTTCCATTATGAGTGGTTGCTAAATACAAACATATTCCCATTGATTATAAGTCTAATATTTCATTCAAACCATATTTAGTATTACCTTTAATATCTTACAATGTTCCAATCAAACTATCGTAGATATTCTTCTCAACATGAATGGCATAAATATTATGTTTCACTTTATGATATCACCAATATGGTAGCTCAAAAAATATTGACATTTTCTTCCAAATATGTCTATCATTACCAGATTTGTGTGTCTTTCCCAATGACACATCAATGTTTTGCACCTTCTCAAAATACACATCAGGGGATAAAGGTTTTGGAGCAATATCAAATTCTTGTGACACATTGAATGCCTTTTTTAGTCTTCTATAAGAGTGATCAATAGGAAAAAACTATTGATGACCCATGTATATTTTTTTCCTCCCATGATGCAATTGACAATATAAAGTCTATTTTTTTCAAATTGGACATGCTTTATTCCCCTTAACACTGTATCCAGAAAAATTTCAATACGCTGGGAAGTCATTTATAGTCGACATAAGCACTGCATGTAGTTGAAAATATTCCATTTTATAAGAATCATACACCCTAATACCATCCTCCCATAAAAGTTTCAAATCGTCAATCAATGGTTACAAGAAAGCATCAATATCATTTCTAGGTTTCTTCGGACTCGAGATCATTATAATCAACATGACATATTTGTGCTTAATACAAACTTCATTAGAGAGGTTTTAAATTACCAATAAAATAGGCCATGAACTATGTGTGCTACCGAGTGTTCAGTATGGATTCATTCCATCTGTTCACAACTCAAGTATAAGATTTATAATTTCATTTCCAAATATAGGATACTTCTCATCAATTTTCTTCCATTGTGGACAATCAGCTGGATGTCATATTTTTCCATCACATATCTACTCATCAGCATGTTATCTTAACCTTTTTTCATTATATGAATTAGAAAATAAACATTTCAAATGATGAATTATAGGAAGATACCAAAATACCATGGTAGGGGTCTTTGTAATCTCTACATCATCCTGTGATTTTTCTTTCAACTTATACCGTGATGTCCCAAATTTTGAACACTCTGATTGAAATTCATATTCCTTCCTATATATCATACAGTCATTCAGACATGCATTTATTTTCTTTTATCCCAACACAATCGGGAATAATATTTTCTTGGCCTTATAATGTGAATCTGGAAGATCGTTTTCTTTTGGAAGAATGTATTTCAACAATTGAAGAATCTCTGTAAAACTTTTATCACTCTATCCATGTTTCACCTTCAGGTTAATCCATCTTAACATCACCAAAAAAACCATAAAATCTATACAACCAGGATATAATGGTTTTTCATCATCACCATATAGACGTCCAACTGTCAGTTCTATCTCAATTTGTTCTTATGAAATATCACGAATCATTTCTTCAATACCATCAGAGTTACCATCTTGAAAATAATAATCCTTAGTAGATATCAAATTGTGTCCCATTTCACCATGCCAAATCCAAGGGTTGTAAATTAGATTAAAACCATGACAAATCATATGATATTTGATGCCTCTACTTTTCAACTTCTTCATATTCAAACATTTCAGCCATGGACAGAAAAACATGTCACTTCTTGGAACATTTTGTTTATCAAATTCCAAAAAGGCATCAACACCTTCTTCATATTCATTACTCATTCGATGTGCCATAATCCAACTTCGACTCATTACAAATATCATAAATATACATCTGGTTAAGATAATCCAATTTTATATTTATATGAAAATTATCATAATTTGAAAGTAATATTTTTTTAGATATAAAACAAATCTATGTGTATTTTAAAAATATATGAATGAAAATGATTTTAAAAAGAAAATATAGTTAGATATAACAGTTTTAAATTCATCTTGGATCCTTTATTCTTAAGTTACATAAAGAATATATCCTGGTGCAACTAGATACCAAATTCACCCTTCCATAAACAAGAAATATGATGTATAAATATTAAAAAATGTATGCATTCATTACTGAAAATTACACCTATCCCAACGATTTGAAATCATTTGGATAGCCCCTGAAACCATTGGGATAGAATATCCCAATGGTTTTACGCACCATTGGTATGATGGTTGTTGCAATAGCCCTATACCAATGGTTCTACAAGAACCGTTGGTATATACTGCCTGAAGTTAATATATACAAATGGTTTCAATGAAACCATTGGAATATATATATATATACCAAAGGGGTGTCCAAGGGGGTAGGGGGTGTCCAGGGGTGGGGGGTTTACAAGGGGGTAGGGGCTTTCCAAGGGGGTAGGGGATGTCCAAAGGGGTCGGGGGCTATCTAGGGTGTCCAAGGGGGTAGGGGGTGTCCAAGGGGTAGGGGTTGTCCTGGGGGTGGGGGTGTCCATGGGGGTGGGGGTGTCCAGGGGGTGGGGGAGTGGTGTCTGGGGGGGTGAGGGGGCTATCCATCCCCCTACCCCATTGGACACCCCCACCCCCTTGGACACCCCCTGGACACCACCACCCCCTGAACATCCCCCACCCCCTGGACCCCCTACCCCATTGGACAACCCACTCACCCCATGGACACCACCCCCACCCCCGGGACACCCCCACCCCCTGGACAGCACCCCCACCCCCTACCCACCTTGGACACCCCCGCCCCTTGGACACCCCTACCCCTTGGAAAGCCCCATCACCCCCTGGACACCACCCCCACCCCTAGAACACCCCATGGATGTAACGCCCCGACCCGAGCTACCCAGAGTCGGTGCATTACTTCTTAACATTGGCATGATCACAAAAGATCATGTCTCGAAAGACCGATTAGTTTAGTAGCCTTGGAAACACTAGATACATTCATAATTCTTTCATTACATCACAAAGTAAACAAACTACAATAACATGGTCTTCATAGTCCGCACTCATATCCTCACTGACTATTCTTGCAAGTCAGTCATAATACACTTCTTCACATCCTGGAAAATATTAAAACATTGAAAGGGGTGAGCTCAGATGCTCAGTAAGGATAACAATATTGCGGAAGCTTTTATAAGAAAACAAAAGCATTTAAGGCAATGTATAACTAAAAAAAAGCCTTATTGAACTTGAACTTCAACATAATATGGCAAAAGTAAAATAAAATAATGCCATTACTTACTCACATGGATATTCTACTAGACGAATAATCACATGAAATATCAATAACCACATTCATAATGAGGGAATGTATAATGCCGGACATTCTGAAACATTTTGTCAAGGCCTCGGCCAAGACATCTAAAATGATTAAGGCCTCGGCCAAAACCATAAATCAAATTAGGAAAGGGCCTCGGCCAATTCCACGTCTAGTTGTCTCATGAGACCTACCGATGCATCGAGGAGCTATAGCGGGCTCCACCCGTCACTTATTAAGTCCAATACATTCCTCATATGAATAGGTTTAAACATATCATAAACCATAACATAATCGTATCACATAAAACATGCATAAAGGAAACATAAAATTTCCACATTCCAATCACAAGATATCAATACAACACATTGATATAATAAAAATGCTTTCAAAACCATTTTCAATACCAAAATAAAAGAAATTTAAAACTTTGTATTTATTTTTCATTAAAAAAATGATGGCTTGTAGAGGAAGCCGAAACTCAAATAATGGTCACGACGGTGGAGAAGTCATTGTCGCCGCATAAGTACGGAAAGAAAAACATTCCCTTTTGTCGTTTAGCAAAACGCTTCGTATAAAAAAGACTCCTTTTGAATAAACGTAAAATTCAAAGGGGTTTATACACCGTATAAAAGAAAGTTGTGTATAAAACCAAATATGCCTCAATGAAAGGAGATTGAGACGAAGTCCTTAAAAGATAATTTTTAAAATAAAATAGATATATTATGTGTATTAACTATAGGTACACATAAAGAAAGTAAAAATACAAAATAGGACATAATAATATCATGACATAATTTGAAAGTAGGAGATTAACCCAAAGAATGGAAGTTGGGTTAAGAAATTCCCTTACCTCGTGTCCAACTTGACTCAACCGTTCTTTAACCTCCTGAATAATAAACTAGAGTTAATATCTACCTTATTAAGAACCATTTTCAATTTCATTATCCTTTTTATATCACTTATTACAATGTTATGAACATTATGTAATTATTTTAAGTTAATAACGGTCGTTTTGTCGATCTTTGTTACTTGAGTCAACAATAAATTTCTTATAATTACAAGTTGTTTATGTGGTAGAATATCCATTATCTCCAGAATTATACTCATGATTTAGATGTCATATATATCATATATATCCAGTATATACATTCATTTATAATATTACGTAACATTTAGTGGTAAGAAATGAAATGCACCGTTCATGGAGATGGTAAGCCGTACGTACGCATGAACGCTACTTTCATTTCTATTTCATATTTAATGGAACGAAATAATAATGATATAAGTGTATAATATAATTCCAGTATAATATAGTGTATAATACCATTTACTCCATCCTTTATACATCCCACATATGGCATTAACGATTCAAATCACTTTGAGGGGGCGGTAGTCCGCACTTCCTAAAATGAAATTATCGCATTTTACCCATAATGGAAATCATAACGTATGACATAAATGAGAAATACAGAAGCATAAGTAAAACATAAACATATTATATATCATATATAAAAATAGTGACATCTTAATGGTCACCTTTTAAGGTGTTATATGAGTGTTGAACAATCATCGTTTCGTGAGGCAGAAATTCGCCATCCACAGAAACCGTATGTTCTTTAACCATTAGATGTAGGTGTGTGTAAGTGTAGCTCGAATCCTTCTTATAAAAACATCCTAGTATATTGAGGATACTGGTGTTGTTACAAAAGAAATGAATAAAAAGATTTTAGGGGGTTGGAGAAGAAAAATAGAACAAAACAACATTAGAGAAGACATTACCTCAAAATCGGGTAACTCTTTTTGATTTGAGCCAAAGGCTTCCTTGAGAAGAGTTATGCCCAAAGTGAGGCTTCTAGGAGTAATAGGGGGATGTTGGGAGAGTATTTGGGAAGATGTTGGCCGAGAAAAATGGCTTGAAAGTGTAAATGAGGTGGGAGAGGTGGGGGCCTTTTATAAGTGGAGAGGAGGGGCACTTTTGGAAAGATTGAAATGTTACATTATTACACAATGCTTTTCGGATTCTAAAGGTCCCAAACTTATATAATTCGATGCTAAGGTGATAATGTTTCGAAATATCTTCATCCAATAGGCTTTGGACAAGTGTAAGACTTGGATTTTTCATTATCTTCTCATTTTATTTAAATCGTTAAATAATGAGGTCATCGTTGCATCATAATGATGTCATAAATAATTTAATTTATTTAATGTCTAAAAATTATAATAAAAATACTATGATGTAGGAAATCTTTTTATCTTTCTAATTAATATTTATAATAAAAATTTGGACTTGTGTAACTCCACGTAAAATTTTTTTTAGTAAAACATTTTATGTTTGTCTCATTTTTTACTTTAACATTAAATAAAAGGTGTTTATGTCATTTTCTAACTAATGTGGCTCCATGGGGTCCCCAAGTTGACCCATGGGTTGTCTTGGTCGGCCATGACTCATCCAATAGGAGTAGGACAACTGTCATTCTCATCTCATATTATTAAAACATTATTTGTACCTTAAACTACACTAATTACCTCTAATCGCGATTAAGAACTTAAAAGTTACTATTCACCAAAAATTATTTTAATCTTATTGAACCACATTTTACTTCTTAATGACAACCATGTATGTCGGATTTTTGAAAATCAAATCACAGAAGTGGTAATATTTCAATTAAATGAAAAATCAGTTATTTAACTACCACTTAGTGGTTTCACTATTCATCAAAAATTGATGTTTTTTAGAACAAAGCCAAAATTTCACCCTAAGCTATAATTGATATTCCGAATTCAAAAATGATGTCTATTTTACAAAATTCCAAACATATAAGTTTCATTAATTAATTTTATTATAAATTCTCGCTGTTACAACAAATAGCATGTTTTTAAGAAACAATTTATATCAAAAGATTGGCAATTGTTTATGTCCAATTTCAATGTTAAATTAATTCTAATGACCACCATTGGATAAAATTGTAAAAATATATTCTAATTATACTTTAAAACCACTAAATATTATAATTTATCACTATAAATTATTTTGATTAAAAAAGTTGTTTTTAAGTATTTTTCACTATTCATAAAAAAATAGAAGTTCTCAGAAAAATACCAAAAATTCAACATAGGATAATTTTGATATTCCGAATCCAAAAATGAAGTCCATTTTGATAAATAAAATTTATAAAATTTCAAAAAGTAGGTATTACTATTCACAACGGCTAGTTTAATTCGTTGTGGTGTGTGTTAGAGCTCGAGGTTGCGTACAACACATGCTATTGCATTATTCGAAGTGAAACGTACCGTGGAAGCTTGGGGTGTTACATTCTCCCCTCCTTCAATAAATTGCGTCCTCACAATTTGAAAATTTTCTTTGAAAATAAAAGGTTGAAAAGAGAAAATACCTTTGAGGAAAACCCACATCGGAAATAAGGTTAATAAATATATAACATTAAAAGAAAGCAAGATAAGTACAAAGGTCACCTGATATAGCCCATTCTAGGATTCTATGAAAATATGGATATGGAGGAGAAACAAACCATCAAGGTCTGATGGAGAGTTATAGAAAACAGGATTAGGAGAAAGTTTAACCACAAGAAAACCACAAACTTGTGATTGGTTAAATGGTCATTGAATCCCCAGTTGGAAAAGTTAACCGATAAAATTTTTGTTTTAAGTTACCTTTTATAATGTTGAGGAATTTATTTAGGAGATTTACTAAGAACGTAAGGGAATATACATACTTGTTATGTATACTTTCATTCGTTAATAAATTTTTACCACAAACCCAACTTTTACTCCAAATGGTAACGGAACTCAAAAATATTCGATTTATCCTAATTGTATAAGGTTCAAAATGTTAACACATACCATTTAGATTAGTAAAACTATTTTGTAATAACCAGGGACTTCCTGTAGGCTAGTGGTAGGAAATAAAGGCTTGTCGCACTATGGTTGTGGGTTCGATTCCTGCAGCTTTGTCTGACGCGACGGGTTATTCCCCACCCTGCAGGTTGTCCTTTTCCTAAAACTATAGTATCATAATATTCCAAAAATAATCTTCATAAATTTTTTAACCTTAACAATACTATCCAAAGATCAACTTAATCCACTCCAACCATTATAGTTATCCAAAATACCTCTGTCCAGACTTTCTCTAAAAGGTCTCTTAATTCCAAAATCAATTGTAACATCAGATTCCCCAAACAAAGAAAAGTTTCTCTTATTGTCACATACTAAAAATATGATTACCTTAATCATATTAAAACCTTACTGAAATCAAAAAGTACCACAGTACAATCTTTATATATATCACATTATTCTTATAACCAGAATATAATCCTTGATTCCAAAAGCACCAATACATTAATTATTCCGCTTCAACTGTAGTCATAGCATAAGATTGGCCTTGATCCCTTGGCCTTTTCTGAGGTAAGTTTCCTTGACGCTTAGGACATTCATTTGAATAATTCCCTGTTTCCCTACAATTGTAGCATTCAACTTTGATAGCCTCTTTCTTTCCCTTGCAATCACGAGCCTGGTGACCCTTTTCTCCACATTTATAACAAACTCCCATTCCTTTTAGGCAAGTAACAGGGTGATTCTTCCCACAATTATCACATAATGGAAAATCCTTCTTTCCCTTTTTCCCTTTATCTGTCTCTTGTTCCACCGTTCTCTTCTTCTCTTGCTTTACTTTGTTGTCATAAGACTTAGAGAATTCCTTTTCTGTCTTGATAGCACACGAGACAATATCTTCGTATGATGAGAAGGATTGTGATACTAAAGCTCGACGGAGAAATGGTTTTAACCCATCAAAGAAACGATCAATCTTACTCCTTGGGTTACGTATATAATCGGCAGCATGCCTCGCTAACCTTGTAAAGTTATCCTCATACTTTGCGACATTCTCATCCTCCTTCTGCCTCAAACTCAGAAATTGCCTTTCCATATCTGCTCGATGGTCACGAGGAAAATATTTTTCTAAGAAAAGCTCTTTGAACTCCCTCCATTCCATATTCAATACGTCATCATCTTCCTTTGTGTTTTGAATCAGCGACCACCACTGATCGGCATCTCCAGTAAGGCGGTAAACTTCCATGACAACCTTCTCCCTTTCGCTACTCCCCAAGGCATGGAATATTTTCTCTAAGGAATTTATCCATTGCTCATCTACAGTAGGATTTGTACTCCCATTGAAGGTTGGTGGTTGTTGCCTCATGAAGCGGTCTAACATTTATCTTCCACGTTTCGGATCAGGGTGCTCCATACGAGTAAGGTTATTATTCATAACCTGAGTGAGTTGTCCCAGTATGGTAATAATTTGATCAGCACCAGTTGTATCTCCAGCTCCACAATAATTATCTTGAGCAGGAGGGCAATCCCTACACAGAGTGCGTGCATTGATACGGTTTTCATTCCTTCCACTAGGCGCCATTTCTAAATAATGGCATAAACTATATTAGTTCATGAATCAAAATACATAATTCCATACTTGTAAAACACTTAACATAAATTGAACTAATTATAGATATAATCCATAATTATAAAAATGTTTTCTTTGAGGAAGTATATACTCGTAACCCTTCATAGTGGTTTGTAAAGAAAATGGGAATTATACAAAGCATATCCCCCGGGAGTGTCGTAACCAAAAGTGCAGCAAGGCCCGTTGTCGTGCACCAGTTCCCATTCGAGTCTAGCTCAAAGTGGTATTTTCGGGTTTTACCCCTAGGTACATCTGTGCCAGAGCCGCCTCTACTTGCTCGTATCCAGACAGGGATGTATTGCTCGTAAAACTCACAAAATCTCTACAATAACAAAATTCTAGGAAGTTCTTCTGTACTAATCCTCAAAGTCTATCTTTGGGCTATGTGCTCTAATCAGAGTTTATCTAAATCTAGCTTCCAAGGTTAGTACTAAACTGCCTCTGATACCAACTGTAATGCCCCGACCCCAGCTACCCAGAGTCGGTGCATTACTTCGTAACATTGGCATGATCACAAAAGATCATGTCTCGAAAGACCGATTAGTTTAGTAGCCTTGGAAACACTAGATACATTCATAATTCTTTCATTACATCACAAAGTAAACAAACTACAATAACATGGTCTTCATAGTCCGCACTCATATCCTCACTGACTATTCTTGCAAGTCAGTCATAATACACTTCTTCACATCCTGGAAAATATTAAAACATTGAAAGGGGTGAGCTCAGATGCTCAGTAAGGATAACAATATTGCGGAAGCTTTTATAAGAAAACATAAGCATTTAAGGCAATGTATAACTAAAACAAAAGCCTTATTGAACTTGAACTTCAACATAATATGGCAAAAGTAAAATAAAATAATGCCATTACTTACTCACATGGATATTCTACTAGACGAATAATCACATGAAATATCAATAACCACTTTCATAATGAGGGAATGTATAATGTCGGACATTCTGAAACATTTTGTCAAGGCCTCGGCCAAGACATCTAAAATGATTAAGGCCTCGGCCAAAACCAAAAATCAAATTGGGAAAGGGCCTCGGCCAATTACACGTCTAGTTGTCTCATGAGACCTACCGATGCATCGAGGAGCTATAGCGGGCTCCACCCGTCACTTATTAAGTCCAATACATTCCTCATATGAATAGGTTTAAACATATCATAAACCATAACATAATCGTATCACATAAAACATGCATAAAGGAAACATAAAATTTCCACATTCCAATCACAAGATATCAATACAACACATTGATATAATAAAAATGATTTCAAAACCATTTTCAATACCAAAATAAAAGAAAGTTTAAACTTTGTATTCATTTTTCATTAAACAAATGATGGCTTGTAGAGGAAGCCGAAACTCAAATAATGGTCACGACGGTGGAGAAGTCATTGTCGCCGCATAAGTACGGAAAGAAAAACATTCCCTTTTGTCGTTTAGCAAAACGCTTCGTATAAAAAAGATTCCTTTTGAATAAACGTAAAATTCAAAGGGGTTTATACACCGTATAAAAGAAAGTTGTGTATAAAACCAAATATGCCTCAATGAAAGGAGATTGAGACGAAGTCCTTAAAAGATCATTTTTAAAATAAAATAGATCTATTATGTGTATTAACTATAGGTACACATAAAGAAAGTAAAAATACAAAATAGGACATAATAATATCATGACATAATTTGAAAGTAGGAGATTAACCCAAAGAATGGAAGTTGGGTTAAGAAATTCCCTTACCTCGTGTCCGACTTGACTCAACCGTTCTTTAACCTCATGAATAATAAACTAGAGTTAATATCTACCTTATTAAGAACCATTTTCAATTTCATTATCCTTTTTATATCACTTATTACAATGTTATGAACATTATGTAATTATTTAAGTTAATAACGGTCGTTTTGTCGATCTTTGTTACTTGAGTCAACAATAAATTTCTTATAATTAGAAGTTGTTTATGTGGTAGAATATCCATTATCTCCAGAATTATACTCATGATTTAGATGTCATATATATCATATATATCCAGTATATACATTCATTTATAATATTACGTAACATTTAGAGGTAAGAAATGAAATGCACCGTTCATGGAGACGGTAAGCCGTACGTACGCATGAACGCTACTTTCATTTCTATTTCATATTTAATGGAACGAAATAATAATGATATAAGTGTATAATATAATTCCAGTATAATATAGTGTATAATACCATTTACTCCATCCTTTATACATCCCACATATGGCATTAACGATTCAAATCACTTTGAGGGGGCGGTAGTCCGCACTTCCTAAAATTAAATTATCGCGTTTTACCCATAATGGAAATCATAAAGTATGACATAAATGAGAAATACAGAAGCATAAGTAAAACATAAACATATTATATATCATATATAAAAATAGTGACATCTTAATGTCCACCTTTGAAGGTGTTATATGAGTGTTGAACAATCATCGTTTCGTGAGGCAGAAATTCGCCATCCACAGAAACCGTATGTTCTTTAACCATTAGATGTAGGTGTGTGTAATTGTAGCTCGAATACTTCTTATAAAAACATCCTAGTATATTGAGGATACTGGTTTTGTTACAAAAGAAATGAATAAAAATAGTTTAGGGGGTTGTAGAAGAAAAATAAAACAAAACAACATTAGAGAAGACATTACCTCAAAATCGGGTAACTCTTTTTGATTTGAGCCAAAGGCTTCCTTGAGAAGAGTTCTGCCCAAAGTGAGGCTTCTAGGAGTAAGAGGGGGATGTTGGGAGAGTATTTTGGCAGATTTTGGCCGAGCCAAATGGCTTGAAAGTGTAAATGAGGTGGGAGAGGTGGGGGCCTTTTATAAGTGGAGAGGAGGGGCACTTTTGGAAAGATTGAAATGTTACATTATTACACAATGCTTTTCGGATTCTAAAGGTCCCACACTTATATAATTCGATGATAAGGTGATAAGGTTTCTAAATATCTTCATCCAATAGGCTTTGGACAAGTGTAATCCTTGGATGTTTCATTATCTTCTCATTTTCTTTAAATCATTAAATAATGAGGTCATCGCTGTATCATAATGATGTCATAAATAATTTAATTTATTTAATGTCTAAAAATTATAATAAAAATACTATGATGTAGGAAATCTTTTTATATTTCTAATGAATATTTATAATCAAAATTTGGACTTGTGTAACCCCACTTAAAAATTGTTTTAGTAAAACATTTTATGTTTGTGTCATTTTTTACTTTAACATTAAATAAAAGGTGTTTATGTCATTTTCTAACTAATGTGGCTCCATGGGGTCCCCAAGTTGACCCATGGGTTGTCTTGGTCGGCCATTACTCATCCAATAGTAGTAGGACAAGTTTCATGCTCATCTCATATTATTAAAACATTATTTGTACCTTAAACTACACTAATTACCTCTAATCGCGATTAAGAACTTAAAAGTTACTATTCACCAAAAATTATTTTAATCTTATTGAACCACATTTTATTTCTTAATGACAAACATGTATGTCGGATTTTTGAAAATCAAATCACAGAAGTGGTAATATTTCATTTAAATGAAAAATCAGTTATTTAACTACCACTTAGTGGTTTCACTATTCATCAAAAATTGAAGTTTTTCAGAACAAAGCCAAAATTTCACCCTAAGCTATAATTGATATTCCGAATTCAAAAATGATGTCTATTTTAAAAAATTACAAACATATAAGTTGCATTAATTAATTTTATTATTAATTCCCGCTGTTACAACAAATAGCGTGTTTTTAAGAAACAATTTATATCAAAAGATTGGCAATTGTTTATGTCCAATTTCAATGTTAAATTAATTCTAATGACCACCATTGGATAAAATTGTAAAAATATATTGTAATTATACTTTAAAACCACTAAATAGTATAATTTATCACTATAAATTATTTTGATTAAAAAAGTTGTTTTTAAGTATTTTTCACTATTCATAAAAAAATAGAAGTTCTCAGAAAAATACCAAAAATTCAACATAGGCTAATTTCGATATTCCGAATCCAAAAATGAAGTCCATTTTGATAAATAAAATTTATAAAATTTCAAAAAGTATGTATTACTATTCACAACGGCTAGTTTAATTCGTTGTGGTGTGTGTTAGAGCTCGAGGTTGCGTACAACACATGCTATTGCATTATTCGAAGTGAAACGTACCGTGGAATCTTGGGGTGTTACAATGGACACCACCAATCCCTTGGACACCCCCACCCACTGGACAACCCCCCCTGGACAGCCCCCACTACTCTGGACAGACCCCCACCTAGGGACAGCCCCCCCCCCCACCCCCTAGACACAACCCACCCCCTGGACACCCTTGACCCCCTTGGACAGCCCACTCGCCCCCTGGACACCACCCACACCCCATCGAAAACACCCCACCCCTACCCCCTTAGACACCACCTAGACAACCCCACCCCCTGGACTACCCCCTCACCCCTGGACACCCCCACCCCCTGGACACCCCTAACCCCTTGGAAATCCCCCTCACCCCCATGTACACCACACCCTACCCCCTTGGACACCCCCTGGACACCACCTCCCCCTTGGACAGCCCCCCACCCCCTAGACAGGCCCCCACCCCTCTGGACATCCCCCCACCCCCTGGACACCCCAACACCCAGGACAGCCCCCTCACCCCCCTGGACACCACCCCTATCCGCTGGACACCCCTACTCCCTTGGAAATCCCCCTCACCCCTGGATACCACCCCCACCCCCTTGGACACCCCCTAGACACAACCCCCCTGGATAGCCCCCTAACCCTCTGGACAGCCCCCCTGGATATCCCCCACTCCCGTGAACACCCCCTACCCCCTTGGACAGCCCACTCACACCCCCTGGACACCACCACCACCCCCACCCCACCCCACCCCTTGGACACCCTTACCCTCTTGGACAACCCCCTCACCCCCTGGACACCACCCCCACCACATTGGACACCCCCAACCCCCTTGGACAGCCCCGCACCCCTAGAAACCACCCCACCCCCTTGATACCCCCACCCCCTTGGACATCCCCCCACCCCCTGGACACCCCCACCTCTCTGGACAACCCCCACCCCCTGAACACCCCCACCCACTTGGACAACCTCCCACCCCATTAGACACCCTTGTACACACACACACATATGATAGAACACACAAAAATCATAAACTTGAATGATATCACTTCCATGGATTATTTTACCATAAAATAATTTAGTATGATATAAAATAACAATATAAAACATACCACGATAGCAAGAACAAAGATAGAAAAATAAAATCTCAAAAAATTAGTTTAGGGCATCGCGAAAAATAAAAAATGAAACCAAGATGTGTGAGGCTTACTTGAGTGTTTTGATTCGACCTGATAGATCTGGTGATAATAAAGATGATGAATGATGTTGGAAAAATGAGGCTGGAGGGAATGACTTCAAAGTATCCTTTCTAGGTTTTCCGCACAAGAGAGATGAGTTGCAGGTCGTCCGATCGAAGAAAATAGAATGACTGAATACAGAGCACGATAAATCATTTAAAAGATCTATCACGTCGGTTATTTAATAACTGACGTGATAAAATTTATTTATGTTATAACATCAGTTATTTAATAAATGATGTAGAAAGTTATTTATCATGTCAGTTATAAAATAATCGATGTTATAAATGGAACATTATCACGTCGGTTCTTTTTATAACCGACGTGATAAATTGATGAGATTCTCTTTATCACGTCAATTATTTTATAACCGGTGTGATAAAGTGCCCAGATTCGATATTTCACATTGGTTATTTTATAAATAATGTGATAAAGCGAATCTCAGTATGTTTTACGTCAGTTATAAAATGACCGACGTAAAAAACTGATTCTCATCGATTTATCATGTTGGTTATACAATAACCGACGTGATAAATTGATTTTTTCAGCTTTGAACGTTGGTTATATAGAACCATAGTGACAAATTACGACTTGTTAAATGTATTTTCCACTAGTGTAAGAAACATAAACCACTAAAATTTTTGAGAGAATGAAGTATGATGATGATGCACCCTTCATTCATCAGAAAAACATCACATTGGAACAAGAACAATACTGATCCAAACCAAGTTGAATTTAAAAATCCCTTCTCATCAAAAGTTTAGTATACATGTAAAGAATCATTGAGTTTTGAATTAACTAAATGGATTGTCAGTAGAAGAAATAAAAAGGAACCAGAATAATGAGTAGGTTCTTGATTACAACTTAAGGTCAAATAACTAGAAGTTGAGAAAATTAATTATACTGATAAACTTTGATTGATGTAAATCCAAAAATGTTAAAGGTAATGAAAGTATAAATGAATTATTTAATGTACGTAATTGAGGAAACCAATATGTTTGGAAGCATAAAGTATCTTATGCTAAAGGCTGATAATATTAGAAGTTATGATTATCAGAAGATAATTTTCCCAAGATAACCAGATAGAGTAATATCGAAATCTATAGGCTGGAGTTGGGTTGATATAAAAGATAAGTTGTAAACCCAGGTTCAAACTAATTGAAGGTGCATTGGATTTTGACTATCAAAACTGCATGAATTATACTAGATAATTTTCAATGTAATAATGTCTTAAAAAGACTGAGTTGAGTAAAATTTATAATTGAAAGGAGATTATTGAATTCTATGAAAGTATATCTTTTTGAATATAGAATAACTTTACATTATTATAAATTCATAAATTCAAATGATGTCGTGTTATATGTTTGAAGGTAAATATTCATGGAAGTAAATCTTATGACTGAAGCTAATATATGAGTAAAATTTGAAGATACTAAACACTAACTTTTGTGGGATATCTAAAAAAGTCAAATCCCAATATCCTCATAAGATACTAAAGGTGGTAAATTCTTAAGATATTTGGAATTTAAATTTGAATCCTCACACTCCATGTATCTATCAAAGGAATCTTTCTTATATATATGGTGGAATAAGACTTGAGTTTAGTATGAAATAGAAGAATAAAAAGTGATAGTTATTAAATATCAAAGAGAGAAAGTATCTAACCAACCACTTCCATCAAAAGATCTAAATGGTCTAATTTGATAAGGTAATAACATTAAGTTCCAAAATAGAGTGAGTTCTACCAGTATAGAAGATAAAAAGGCTGAGATACAAACCAAATTCAATCATTATCTTTTGGAATTTACAGACATTGAAGTATAATGAATTGATAGATCTATAAATTTATTCTATCAAAATAAGAATTGTCCTATATTCATGATGATTACTATGGAATATAAAGAGGTGGTAAAATTTTGGTCTATAAGGATGTTCTTAAATAACTTTTTAAGAATGTTGGTTCTACTATAAATAATTCCAACATTTGTATCGGGATATAAAAAGAGTTTTTTAGGACATATATCTGTTGGTGGGACACCATTATAATGTGGGTTAAAATTTTAAATTACCATTCCACTCTGTAATTTTTTAAAATGATTATTAGTGGTGGAACATGTGACTCAATGAGAGTAGACATAGTAAAGAATGGGTTTTCACATTGAGTTTGAACCATGTAAAAGTCTATGTGTGTTGTTTGTTTTACATTATATACAAGACATACACAATAAGTTATGAGGGATCATATTTAATATCCATAAATATTAACCGACAATATATGTTCAATCAACATAATAAAATAATAATTTAAGTTGATCTTAATCAGTAAAATTTTGGTCACTCATGATTAACCCCCCCCCCCCAAAGGTGACTGCATTATCCCTTGGGAATATTAATTGGTATCACAAATAATGTTACATCTAGTTGGATATATAAATCCATTAAAAATTGTGTTTCACTATTTTACATGAAGTGAATATTTCAAAAAGTTAAAGAAATATATCCTCTAGAAAATAATAAAGATAATGATGAGTTGTAGGGAACGGGATTTATCCTTGGTTGTAGTAACATAGTGGTTTCAAAAAAAAGATTTGAAGAAATGTAAGAAGAAAAAAATTCAGAATAATTATAAGTAAGCCGATCCAATGTAATAGAAGTAGGATCCAAAATTATTGCAATGTAAAGTGTGTAACACCCCAAGCTTCCATGGTACGCTTCTCATTGAATAATAGATTAGTGTGTGTTGTACGCAACCTCGAGTTCTAACACACCGCGACCAATCAAAGTAGTCGTTATGAATAGTAATAACCACTTTTTAAAATTTTATAAATTTTATCTTTTAAAATGGACTTCATTTATGGATTCTGAATATCGAATTTAGCCTAGGGTGAAATTTTGGAACTTTTCGGATAACTTTTATATTTTGATGAATAGTGAAAATTACTAAATTTTAATTAAAAACAACTTTTTTAATCAAAATAATTAATAGTGATAAATTATACCATTGAGTGGTTTTAAAGTATAATTAGAATATTATTTTACCATTTTATCCAATGGTGGTCATTAGAATTAATTTCACTTTGAAATTGGACATAAACAATTGTCAATCTTTTGATTGATATTGTTTCTTAAAAACACGCTACTTGTTTTGACAACGGGAATTAATTATAAAATTTATTATTGAAACATATATGTTTTGAATTTTGTAAAATAGACATCATTTTTGAATTCAGGGTATCAATTATAGCTTAGGGTGAATTTTTGGTATTTTTCTGAAAAACTTCAATTTTTGATGAATAGTGAAGCCACTAAGTGGTAGTTTAAAAACTAATTTTTCGTGTAAATGAAGCATTGCCACTTCTGTGTATTGAATTTAAAAAATACGACATACATGGTTGTCACTAGGATTCAAAATTTGGTTCAATGAGATGAAAATATGTTTTGGTGAATAGTAACTTTTAAGTTTGATTAATCACGATTAAAGGTAATTAGTGAAATTTAAGGTAAAAATGATATTATAAAAATATGAAAATATCTTGACACTTGTACTACCCTTATTGGATGAGTCATGGCCGACCATGAAATTCCAAGTTGGGGACCCCATGGAGCCACTTGGGTTAGAAAATTACATTAATAACTTTTTATTTAAAGTAAATATAAAATTGTCACAAACATGTGTTATTTTACTAAAACAATTATTATATTTGGTTATATAAGTTAAATTTTATACTATAAATATTACTTGGAAATCTAAAAATATTTCCTACATCATGATATTTATTTATAATTTTTAGTCATTAAATAAATTAAATTTTTTATGACACCATGATGATGCAGCGATTACCTCATTAATTAACGATTTAAATAAAATGATAAGATAATGTAAAATCTAAGACTTAAACTTGTCAAAAACCTATTGGATGAGTATATTTCCAACCCTTATCACCTTACCCTCGAAATATATAATTTTCGGGCCTTTAAAACCCTAAACTCATTATATAATAATGTAACATTTCATTACCTTCCAAGAGTGCCCCTCCTCTCCTCTTATAAAAGGCCCCCACCTCTACCACCTTATTTATACCATCAAAGCCACTTGGATCAGCCAACCTCTACCCAAATACTCTCTCAAAATCCCTCTCTTACTCCTAGAAGCCTCACTTTGGGCAGAAGTCTTCCCAAGGAAGCCTTTGGCTCAAATCAAAAAGAGTTACCCAATTTTAAGGTAATGTCTTCTCTTATGTTCTTTTCTTTTATTTTGCTTATCCAACCCCTTAAACTCTTTTTATTCCTTTATTTTGTAAAAACAACAGTATCTTCAATATACTATGATGTTTTTATGAGAATTATTTTATTTAAACTTACACATTTCTTCGTCTAATGGTTATAGAACATACTGTTTCTATGGATGGCGAATTACTGCCTCACGAAATGATGATTGTTCAATCTTCTTTTAACACCTCTCATGGTGGCCATTAAGATGTCACTATATTTATATATGATATAAATTATGTTTATTTTTTCCTTATGGTTCTGTATTTTTCATTTATGGAATACCTTTATGATTTCCATTGTGGGTAAACGCGATAATTTCATTTTAGGAAGTGCGGACTACCGCCCCCTCAAAGTGATTTGAATCGTTAATGTCATATGTGGGACGTATAAAGGATGGAGTAAATGATATTATATATGATATTATATTGGAATTATAATATAACTTTATTTCATTATGATTTCAATACATAAAATATGAAATAAAAATGAAAGTAGCATTCACGCGTACATACGGCTTACCGTCTCCATGAACAGCGCATTTCATTTCTTACATCTAAATGTTATGTAATATTATAAATGCATATATATATATACTGGATATATATGATATATATGATATCAAAATCATGAATATAATTCTGAATATAATGGATATTTTACCACATGAACAACTTGTAATTATAAGAAGTTTATTTTTGACTCAAGTACCAAAGATCAACAAAACGACTGTTATTAACTTAAATAAAGTGATAAAAAAGGAATAATGAACTTGAAAAATTTTCTTAAGAAGGTAAAAATTAACTCTAGTTTATTATTTAGGAGGTTAAAGAACGGTCGAGTCATGTCAGACATGAGGTAAGGGACTTCGTCTCAATCTCCTTTCATTGAGGCATATTTTCTTTTATACACGACTTTCCTTTATACGGTGTGTAAACCCCTTTGACTTTTACTTTTATTCAAAATAAATATTTTTATATAAATCGTTTTTACTAAACGACAAAAATAATGTTTTGTCTTACGTATGTGGCGACAATGACTTCTCCACCGCTGTGACCATTATTTGAGTTTCAGTTTCCTCTACAAGCCATAACTTTTTTTAAATGAAAAATAAATACCAAATTTTTAATTTTCTTTTATTTTGGTATTGAAAATTGTTCTGAAAATTGTTTTTATTATATCAATGTGTTGTATTGATATCTTGTGATTGAAATGTAGAAATGTTATGTTTCCTTTATCCATGTTTTATGTGATACGATTATGTTATGGTTTATGATATGTTTAAAACTGTTCATATGAGGAATGCATTAGACTTGATAAGTGACAGTTGGAGCCCGCTATAGCCCCTCGATGCATCGGTAGGTCTCATGAGACAAACTAGTGTCTTGGTACGAGGCCTTGACAAAATCTGATTTGTAGTCTTGGCATGAGGCCTTGGCTACGTGGTTATGATGGTCTGGCATTATGCATTCCATCATTATAAAAGTGGTTATTGATATTGTAGGTGATTATTAGACTAGTAGAATATCCATGTCAATAAGTAAATGGAATTATTTCATTTTATTTTTCCATATTATGCTGAAGTTCAAGTTTAAAAAGGCTTTTGTTTCAGTTATACCTTGCCTTAAATGTTTATGTTTATTTATGAAAGTTTCTGCTATATTGTTATCCTTACTGAGCATCTGAGCTCACCCCTTTCAATGTTTTCATTTTTCCAGGATGTGAAGAAGTATTTTATGAATGACTTTCAGGGACAACCAGAAGGGGATATGAGTTTTGACTATGGAGAACATGTTATTGTATTTTTTCACTTTATGATGTAATGTAACATTTATGAATGTATCTAGTGTTTCCAAGGCTACTAAACTAATCGGTCTTTCGAGACTTGATCTTTTGTGATCATGCCAATGTTAAGAAATAATGCACCGACTCTGGGTAACTAGGTTTAGGTCGTTACAGTTGGTATCAGAGGCAGTTTAGTACTATCCTTGGAAGCTAGATTTAGATAAACTCTGATTAGAGCACATAGCCCTAAATAGAATTTTAGGATTAGTATAGAAGAACTTCCTGTAATTTTGGTATTATAGAGATTTTGTGAGTTTTCCAAGCAATAAATCCCTGTCTGGGTACGAGTAGGTAGAGGTGTCTCTGGCACAAATGTACCTAGGGGTAAAACCCGAAAACACCTCTTTGAGCGAGACTCAAACGGGAACTGGTGCATGACAATGGGCCTTACTGCACTCTTGGTTACCACACTCCTAGGGGATATGCTTATGATAATTCTCATTTTCTTTACAAACCATTATGAAGGGTTTATGAGTATATAATTCCTCAAAGAAAACATTTTTATGATTAGGGATTATATACATAAATAGTTCAATTTATGTTAAATGTTTTTTAAGTTTGTTATTATGTACTTCGATTCATAAACTAATCTAGTGTATGAAAATGTTTAGAAATGGCACCTAGTGGAAGGAATGGAAACCATATCAATGCACGCACTCCATGTAGGGATTTACCTCCTGCTCAAGATAATTATAGTGGAGCCAGTGATATAACTGGTGTTGATCAGCTTATCACCATACTTGGACAACTCACTCAGGTTATGAATAATAACCTTACTTGTATGGAGCACCCTGATCCACAACATGGAGGATCAATGTTAGAGTGCTTCATGAGGAAAAAACCACCAACATTCAATGGGAGTACAAATCCCTTAGTAGCTGAGCAATGGACAAATTCCTTAGAGAAAATATTCCATGCCTTGGGGAGTAGTGAAAGGGAAAAGGTTATCATGGCAGTTTACCGCATCACTGGAGATGCTGATCAATTGTGGTCATTGATTCAAAACAAAAAGGAAGATTATGAAGCATCAAATATGGAATGGAGGGAGTTCAAAGGGGTTTTATTATAAAAATACTTTTCTCGTGACCATCAAGAAGATATGGGAAGGCAATTTCTGAGTCTGAGGCAAAAAAAGGATGAGAATGTCGCAAAGTATGAGTCTAACTTTACAAGGTTAGCGAGGCATGCTGTAGATTATATATATAACCCAAGAAGTAAGATTGATCGTTTCTTTGATGGGTTAAAATCGTTTCTCCGTTGAGCCTTAGTCTCACAATCTTTCTCATCGTACGAAGATATTGTCTCATGTGCAATCAAGACAGAAAAGGAATTCTCTAAATCTTATGACAATAAAGTAAAGCAAGAGAAGAAGAGAACGGTGGAACAAGAGATCGATAAAGGTAAAAAGGTAAAGAATGATTTTCCATTATGCGATAATTGTGGGAAGAATCACCCCGGTAATTGACTATAAAGAATGGGAGTTTGTTATAAATGCGGAGAAAAGGGTCACCAGGCTCGTGATTGCAAGGGAAAGAAAGAGGCTATCAATGTTGAATGCTACAATTGTAGGGAAATGGGGAATTATGAAAACGAATGTCCTAATCCTCAGGGAAACTTACCATAGAAAGGGCCCAGTTATCAAGGCCAATCTTATGTTGTTACTACAGTTGAAGTGGAATAATTAATGTATTGGTGCTTTTGGACTCAAGGATTATATTCTGGTTATAAGAATAATGTGATATATATAAGGATTTTACTGTAGTAATTTTTTTTCATTAAGGTTTTAATATGATGAAGGTAATCATATTTTTAGTATGTGACAATAAGAGAAGCTTTACTTTGTTTTAGAGACCATTTAGAGAAAGTCTGGACAGAGGTATTTTGGATAACTATAAAGGTTGGAATGGATTAAGTTGAACTTTAGATAGTATTGTTTAAGGTTAAAACATTTCTGAAGGTTATTTTTGGAATATTATAATACTATAATTTTACGAAAAGGACATCCTGCAGTTTGGGGGATAACCCGTCGCTTCGGACAAAGATGTAGGAATCGAACCCACAACCATAGTGCGATAGGACTTTATTACCTACCACTAGCCTACAGGAAGTCCCTGGTATTATAAAATAGTTTTCCTAATCTAAATGTTATGTGTTAATATTTGTAACCTCATACGATTAGGATAAAAATAATACTTTTGAGTTCTATTATATTTTTTAGTGCAAGATGAGTTTGTGGTAGAAATTAGTTGAAGGTTAAAACTCTACTTGTCAAGTATATATATATATATACCTCTCCCTCATTCTTTTGAATAAATTAATTCCTAAACATTATGAAAGGGATATTTAAAAATTGTGTTATCTCAATACCTTATGTTTTGTTGAACTGATGATATTTTCATCATAGATTTATGGCTTTAAGGCCCTCAATTTTACAAGTGTTTGTGATTGATTACCTAAATAAATTCCTATAAATATTTAGGTTTTCCTCTAATTATGTGTCTATAATTTCCACCAATGTTTTCCTATTCGAAACCCTAATTTGGTGGTGACTTTCTCATTTCCATTTCCCTCTTATTAAGAGTAAATTTTATTAACCCTATTTACAATATGGGTTTTCCCCAAAGGTATTTTCTATTTTCAACCTTTTATTTTCGAAGAAAAAAATTAAATTGCGAGGATTCAATTTATTGAAGGAGGGGAGAATGTAACACCCCAAGCTTCCATGGTACACTTCTCTTTGAATAATAGAGCAGCATGTGTTGTACGCAACCTCGAGTTCTAACACACCACGACCAATCAAAGTAGTCATTATGAATAGTAATAACCAATTTTTAAAATTTTATAAATTCTATCTTTCAAAATGGACTTCATTTTTGGATTCGGAATATCTAATTTAGCCTAGGGTGAAATTTTGGAACTTTTCGGATAACTTTTATATTTAAATGAATAGTGAAAATTACTAAATTTTAATTAAAAACAAATTTTTTAATAAAAATAATTAATAGTGATAAATTATACCATTTAGTGGTTTTAAAGTATAATTATAATATAATTTTACCATTTTATCCAATGGTGGTCATTAGAATTAATTTCACTTTGAAATTGGACATAAACAATTGTCAATCTTTTGATTGATATTGTTTCTTAAAAACACGCTACTTGTTTTGACAACGGGAATTAATTATAAAATTTATTAGTGCAACTTATATGTTTGTAATTTTGTAAAATAGACATCATTTTTGAATTCAGAATATAAATTACAGCTTAGGTTGAATTTTTGGTATTTTTCTGAAAAACATCAATTTTTGATGAATAGTGAAGCCACTAAGTGGTGGTTTAAAAACTAATTTTTCATGTAAATGAAACATTACTACTTCTGTGTATTGAGTTTCAAAAATCTGACATACATGGTTGTCATTATGAAGCAAAATTTGGTTCAATGGGATGAAAATAATTTTTGGTGAATAATAACTTTTAAGTTTCATTAATCACGATTAAAGGTAAATAGTGAAATTTAAGGTAAAAATGATATTATAAAAATATGAAAATATCTTGACAATTTTCCTACCCTTATTGGATGAGTCATTTCTGACCATGAAAATCCATGTGTCTACTTTGGGACCCCATGGAGCCACTTGGGTAAGAAAATGACATTAATAACTTTTTATTTAAACTAAAAATAAAATTGTCACAAACATGTGTTATTTTACTAAAACAATTATTACATGGGGTTATATAAGTTAAAATTTATACTATAAATATTCATTGGAAATATAAAAATATTTCCTACATCATGATATTTGTTTTTAAATTTTTAGTCATTAAATAAATTTGATTTTTTATGACATAATGATGATGCAGTGATTACCTCATTAATTAACGATTTAAGAAAATGATAAGATAATGTAAAATCTAAGACTTACACTTGTCAGAAACCTATTGGATGAGTATTTTTCCAACCCTTATCACCGTATCCTCGAAATATATAATTTTCGGACCTTTAAAACCCGAAACTCATTATATAATAATGTAACATTTCATGACTTTCAAAGATGCCCCTCCTCTCCTCTTATAAAAGCCCCCCACCTCTACCACCTTATTCACACCATCAAAGCCACTTGGCTCAGCCAACCTCTGCCCAAATACTCTCTCAACTTCTCTCTACTACTCCTAGAAGCCTCACTATGGTCAGAAGTCTTCTCAAGGAATCCTTTGGCTCAAATCAAAAAGAGTTACCCGATTTTAAGGTAATGTCTTCTCTTATGTTCTTTTCTTTTATTTTGATTCTCCAACCACTTAAACTATTTTTATTCCTTTATTTTGTACAAACACTAGTATCTTCAATATAATAGTATGTTTTTATGATAATTATTTGATTTAAACTTACAAATACCTTCATCTAATGGTTATAGAACATACTGTTTCTATGGATGGTGAATTACTGCCTCACGAAATGATGATTGTTCAATCTTCTTTTAACACCTCTCATGGTGGCCATTAAGATGTCACTGTATTTATATATGATATAAATTATGATTATTTTTCCATTATACTTATTTATTTTTCATTTATGGAATACCTTTATGATTTCCATTGTGGGTAAACGCGATAATTTCATTTTAGGAAGTGCGGACTACCGCCCCCTCAAAATGATTTGAATCGTTAATGCTATATGTGGGATGTATAAAGGATGGAGTAAATGATATTATATATGATATTATACTGGAATTATAATATACCTTTATATCATTATGATTTCATTACATAAAATATGAAATAGAAATGAAAGTAGCGTTCATGCGTACGTACGACTTACCGTCTCCATGAACAGTGCATTTCATTTCATACATCTAAATGTTATGTAATATTATAAATGCATATATATATACTGGATATATATATGATATATATGATATCTAAATAATGAATATAATTCTGAATATAATGGATATTTTACCACATGAACAACTTGTAATTATAAGAAGTTTATTTTTGACTCAAGTACATAAGATCGACAAAACGACTGTTATTAACTTAAATAATTACATAATGTTCATAACATGGTAATAAGTGATATAAAAGGAATAATGAACTTGAAAAATGTTCTTAAGAAGTTAGAAATTAACTCTAGTTTATTATTTAGGAGGTTAAATAACGGTCGAGTCAAGTCAGACACGAGGTAAGGGACTTAGTCTCAATCTCCTTTCATTGAGGCATATTTTCTTTTATACACAACATTCCTTTATACGGTGTATAAACCTCTTTGACTTTTACTTTTATTCAAAAAAAATATTTTTATACAAAGCGTTTTTACTAAATGACAAAAATAATGTTTTGTCTTACATATGCGGCGACAACGACTTCTCCACCGCCATGACCATTATTTGAGTTTCAACTTCCTTTACAAGCCATAACTTTTTTTAAATGAAAAATATATACCGAATTTTTAATTTTATTTTATTTTGGTATTGAAAATGGTTTTGAAAGTGTTTTTATTATATAAATGTGTTGTATTGATATCTTGTGATTGAAATGTGGAAATGTTATGTTTCCTTTATGCATGTTTTATGTGATACGATTATGTTATGGTTTATGATATGTTTAAACATGTTCATATGAGGAATGCATTAGACTTGATAAGTAACAGTTGGAGCCCGCTATAGCTCCTCGATGCATCGGTAGGTCTCCTGAGACAAACTAGTGTCTTGGCATGAGGCCTTGACAAAATCTTATTTGTAGTATTGGCACGAGGCCTTGGCTGTGTGGTTATGATGGTCTGGCATTATGCATTCCATCATTATGAAAGTGGTTATTGATATTGCAGGTGATTATTAGACTAGTAGAATATCCATGTCAATAAGTAAATGGAATTATTTCATTTTATTTTTCCATTTTATGCTGAAGTTAAAGTTTAAAAAGGATTTTGTTTCAGTTATACCTTGCCTTAAATGTTTATGTTTATTTATGAATGTTTCCGTTATATTGTTATCCTTACTGAGCATCTGAGGTCACCCCTTTCAATGTTTTAATTTTTCCAGGATGTGAAGAAGTATTTTATGAATGACTTGTAGGGACAGTCAGAAGGGGATATGAGTGTTGACTATGGAGACCATGTTATTGTATTTTTTCACTTTATGATGTAATGTAACGTTTATGAATGTATCTATTGTTTCCAAGGCTACTAAACTAATCGGTCTTTCGATACTTGATCATTTGTGATCATGCTAATGTTAAGTAATAATGCACCGACTCTGTGTAACTGGGGTCAGGTCATTACAGTTGGTATCAGAGGCAGTTTAGTACTAACCTTGGAAGCTAGATTTAGATCAACTCTGATTAGATCACATAGCCCTAAGATAGACTTTGAGGATTAGTATAGAAGAACTTCCTAGAATTTTGGTATTATATAGATTTTGTGAGTTTTCCGAGAAATACATCCATGTCTGGATACGAGAAGGTAGAGGCGGCTCTGGCATAGATGTACCTAGGGGTAAAACCTGAAAACACCTCTTTGAGCTAGACTCGAACGGGAACTGGTGCACGACAATTGGCCTTACTGCACTCTTGGTTACCACACTCCCAGGGGATATTCTTAGGATAATTCTCATTTTCTTTACAAACCATTATGAAGGGTTTATGAGTATATAATTCCTCAAAGAAAACATTTTTATGATTAGGGATTATATACATAAATAGTTCAATTTATGTTAAATTTTTGCACGTTTGTTATTATGTACTTCGATTCATAAACTAATATAGTTTATGAAATTGTTTAGAAATGGTGCCTAGTGGAATGAATGGAAACCATATCAATGCACGCACTCCATATAGGGATTTCCCTCATGCTTAACATAATTATAGTGGAGCCAGTGAAACAACTGGTGTTGATCAGCTTATCACCATACTGGGACAACTCACTCAGGTTATGAATAATAACCTTACTCGCTTGGATCACCCTGATCCACAACGTGGAGGATCAATGTTAGAACGCTTCATGAGGAAAAAACCACCAACATTCAATGTGATTACAAATCCCTTAGTATCTGAGCAATGGAAAAATTCCTTAGAGAAAATATTCCATGCCTTGGGGAGTAGTGAAATGGAAAAGGTTATCATGGCAGTTTACCGCCTCACTAGAGATGTTGATCAATGGTGGTCATTGATTCAAAACAAAAAGTAAGATTATTAAGTATAAAATATGGAATGGAGGGAGTTGAAAGAGGTTTTATTATAAAAATACTTTCCTCGTGACCATCGAGCAGATATGGGAAGGCAGTTTCTGAGTCTAAGGAAAAAGGAGGATAAAAATGTCCCAAAGTATGAGTCTAACTTTACACGGTTAGCGAGGCATGTTGTAGATTATATATGTAACCCAAGAAGTAAGATTGATCGTTTCTTTAATGGGTTAAAATTGTTTCATCGTCGAGCCTTAGTCTCACAATATTTCTCATCGTACGAAGATATTATCTCATGTGCTATCAAGACAGAAAAGTAATTCTCTAAATCTTATGACAATAAAGTAAAGAAATATAAGAAGATAAGGGTGGAACAAGATATTGATAAACGGAAAAAGGTAAAGAAGGATTTTCCATTATCCGATAATTGTGGGAAGAATCACCCCGGTACTTTCCTAAAAGGAATGGGATTTTGTTATAAATGTGGATAAAAGTGTCACTAGGCTCGTGATTGCAAGGGAAAGAAAGAGGCTATCAATGTTGAATGATACAATTGTAGGGAAATGGGGAATTATGAAAATGAAGGTCCAAAGCGTCAGGGAAACTTACCACAGAGAAGGCCAAGTTATCAAGGCCAATCTTATGTTGTTACTACAGTTGAAGTGGAATAATTAATGTATTGGTGCTTTTGGACTCAAGGATTATATTCTGGTTATAAGAATAATGTGATATATATAAGGATTTTACTTTAGTACTTGTTGTTTTTATTAAGGTTTTAATATGATGAAGGTAATAATATTTTTTGTATGTGACAATAAGAGAAACTTTACTTTGTTTTAGAGACCTTTTAGAGAAAGTCTGGACAGAGGTATTTTGTATAACTATAAAGGTTGGAATGGATTAAGTTGAACTTTGGATAGTATAGTTTAAGGTTAAAACATTTCTAAAGATTATTTTTGGAATATTATAATACTATAGTTTTAGGAAAAGGACAACCTACAGTTTGGGGGATAACCCGTCGCTTCGGACAAAGATGCAGGAATCGAACCCACAACCATAGTGCGACAGTCCTTTATTACCTACCACTAGCCTACTGGAAGTCCCTGGTATTTCAAAATATTTTTCCTAATCTAAATTTTATGTGTTAATATTTGTAACTACGTATGATTAGGATAAATATAATATTTTTGAGTTCTATTATATTTTTGAGTGCAAGATGATTTTGTGGTAGAAATTAGTTGAAGGTTAAAACTATACTTGTCAAGTATATATATATATATACCTCTCTCTCATTATTTGAATAAATTAATTCTTAAACTTTATGAAAGGGATATTTAAAAATTGTGTTATCCCAATACCTTATGTTTTGTTGAACTGATGATATTTTCATCATAGATTGATGGCTTTGAGGCCCTCAATTTTACAAGTGTTTGTGATTGATTACCTCAATAAATCCCTATAAATATTTACGTTTTCCTTTAATTATGTGTCTATAATTTCCACCAATGTTTTCCTATTCGAAACCCTAATTTGGTGGTGACTTTCTCGTTTCCATTTCCCTCTTATTAAGACTAAATTTTATTAACCCTATTTCCGATATGGGTTTTCCACAAAGGTATTTTCTATTTTCAAACTTTTATTTTCAAAGAACAATTTTAAATTGCGAGGATGCAATTTATTGAAGGAGGGGAGAATGTAACCCCCCAAGCTTCCATGGTACGCTTCTCTTTGAATAATAGAGCAGCGTGTATTGTATGCAACCTCGAGTTCTAACACACCGCGACCAATCAAAGTAGCCGTTATGAATAGTAATAACCACTTTTTGAAATTTTATAAATTTTATCTTTCAAAATGGACTTCATTTTTGGATTCGGAATATTGAATTTAGCCTACGGTGAAATTTTTGAACTTTTCGGATAACTTTTATATTTTGATGAATAGTGAAAATTACTAAATTTTAATTAAAAACAACTTTTTTAATAAAAATAATTAATAGTGATAAATTATACCATTGAGAGGTTTTAAAGTATAATTAGAATATAATTTTACCATCTTATCTAATGGTGGTCATTAGAATTAATTTCACTTTGAAATTGGATATAAACAATTGTCAATCTTTTGATTGGTAATGTTTCTTAAAAACATGTTACTTGTTTTGACAACGGGAATTAATTATAAAATTAATTAATTCAACTTATATGTTTGGAATTTTTTAAAATAGATATCATTTTTGAATTCAAAATATTAATTATAGCTTAGGGTTAATTTTTGGTATTTTTATGAAAAACATCAATTTTTGATTAATAGTGAAACCACTAAGTGGTAGTTTAAAAACTAATTTTTCATGTAAATGAAATATTACCACTTCTGTATATTGAATTTCAAAAATCCGACATACATGGTTGTCATTAGGAAGAAAAATGTGGTTCAATGAGATGAAAATAATTTTTGGTGAATAGTAACTTTTAAGTTTTATTAATCGCGATTAAAGGTAATTAGTGAAATTTAAGGTAAAAATGATATTATAAAGATATGAACATATTTTGACACTTTTCCTACCCTTATTGGATGAGTCATGGACGACCAAGACAATCCATGGGTCAACTTGGGGACCCCATGGTGCCACTTGGGTAAGAAAATGACATTAATAACGTTTTATTTAAAGTAAAAATAAAATTGTCACAAACATGTGTTGTTTTACTAAAATAGTTATTACATGGAGTTATATAAGTTAACTTTTATACTATAAATATTCATCAGAAATATAAAAAGATTTCCTACATCATGATACTTTTTTTATAATTTTTATACATTAAATAAATATAAAATTTTATGACACCGTGATGATGCAGCGATTACCTCATTAATTAACGATTTAAATAAAATGAAAAGATAATGTAAACTCTATGACTTAAACGTGTCGAAATCCTATTTTATGAGTATATTTAGAAACCTTATCACCTTATACTAGAAATATATAATTTTCGGACCTTTAAAACCCAAAACTCGTTATATAATAATGTAACATTTCTTGACTTTCCAAGAGTGCTCCTTCTCTCCTCTTATAAAAGGCCCCCACATCTACCACCTTATTCACACCATAAAAGCCACTTGTCTCGGCCACACTCTGCCCAAATACTCTCTAAAATTCCCTATATTACTCCTAGAATCCTTATTGTGGGCAGAAGTCTTCCCAAGGAAGCCTTTGGCTCAAATCAAAAAGAGCTACCCGATTTTAAGGTAATGTCTTATGTTATGTTCTTTTCTTTTATTTTGCTTCTCCAACCCCTTAAACTCTTTTTATTCATTTATTTTGTAACAAAAACAATATATTAAATATAATAGGATGTTTTTATGAGATTTATTTGATTTAAACTTACACATACCTTCATCTAATGGTTGAAGAACATACTGTTTCTGTGGGTGGCGAATTACTACCTCACGAAATGATGATTGTTCAATATTCTTTTAACACCTCTCATGATGGCCATTAAGATGTCACTATATTTATATATGATATAAATTATGTTTATTTTTTCCTTATGCTTTTGTATTTTTTATTTATGGAATAACTTTATGATTTCCATTGTGGGTAAAAGCGATAATTTCATTTTAGGAAGTGCAGACTACCGCCCCCTCAAAGTGATTTGAATCATTAATGCCATATGTGGGACATATAAAGGATGGAGTAAATGATATTATATATGATATTATACTGTAATTATAATATACCTTTATATCATTATGATTTCATTACATTAAATATGAAATAGAAATTAAAGTAGCGTTCACGCGTACGTACGGCTTACCGTCTCCATGAACGGTGCATTTCATTTCTTACCTCTAAATGTTATGTAATATAATAAATGCATATATATATATATATATACTGGATATATATGATATATATGATATCTAAATCATGAAAATAATTCTGAATATAATGGATATTTTACCACATGAACAACTTGTAATTATAAGAAGTTTATATTTGACTCAAGTACCAAAGATCGAAAAAACGACTGTTATTAACTTAAATAATTACGTAATGTTCATAACATGGTAATAAGTGATATAAAAGGAATAATGAACTTGAAAAAGGTTCTTAAGCAGGTAGAAATTAACTCTAGTTTATTATTCATGATGTTAAAGAACGGTCAAGTCAAGCCAAACACGAGGTAAGGGACTTCGTCTCAATCTCCTTTCATTGAGGCATATTTTATTTTATACACAACTTTCCTTTACACGGTGTATAAACCCCTTTGATTTTTACTTTTATTCAAAAGTAATCTTTTTATATGAAGTGTTTTTACTAAACTACAAAAATAATTTTTTGTCTTACGTATGCGGCGACAACGACTTCTCCTCCTTCGTAACCATTATTTGAGTTTTAGCTTCCTCTACAAGCCATAACTTTTTTTAAATGAAAAATAAATACCAAAGTTTTAATTTTATTTTATTTTGGTATTGAAAATGGTTTGGAAAGTGTTTTTATTATATCGATGTGTTGTATTGATATCTTGTGATTGAAATGTGGAAATGTTATGTTTCATTTATGCATGTTTTATGTGATACGATTATGTTATGGTTTATGATATGTTTAAACATGTTCATATAAGGAATGCATTGGACTTAATAAGTGATGGATGGATCCTTCTATAGCTCTTCTATGAATCGGTAGGTCTCATGAGACAAACTAGTGTCTTGGCACGAGGCCTTGACAAAATCTTATTTGTAGTCTTGGCACGAGGCCTTGGCTACGTGGTTATGATGGTCTGGAATTATGCATTCCATCATTATGAAAGTCATTATTGATATTGTATGTGATTATTTAACTAATAGAATATCCATGTGAATAAGTAAATGACATTATTTCATTTTATTTTTCCATATTATGCTGAAGTTAAAGTTTAAAAAGGCTTTTGTTTCAGTTATTCATTTCCTTAAATGTTTATTTTTATTTATGAAAGTTTCTGCAATATTGTTATCCTTACTGAGCATCTGAGCTCACCCCTTTCAATGTTTTAATTTTCCCATGATGTGAATAAGTATTTTATGAATGACTTTCAGGGATATTAAGAAGGGGATATGAGTGTTGACTATGGATACCATGTTATTGTATTTTTTTACTTTATGATGTAATGTAACGTTTATGAATGTATCTAGTGTTTCCAAGGCTACTAAACTAATCAGTCTTTCGAGACTTGATCTTTTGTGATCATGCCAATTTTACATAATAATAAACTGACTCTGGGTAACTGGGGTCAGGGCATTACAAAGTGAGTGGTAATATTATTGAAACATCTATTATAATTAATTCTTCTAAAAAAATAAACTTACTCAAAAGTGGTGAATATGATATTTATGAGTCTATTGGGTTCTTTTACATGGAAATGAAAAACTACATAAACAATTTCTATGATGTATCTATTACATATATACTTCATGTATCAAGGGACTGTAGGAGGAAAAATTATAGAGAAAATTAGAACTTGATTAGATAGTCAATGAATTATGAAAGAAGTTACAATAGTGTTAAACTCTAACTAAAGGCAACAAATAAAATGGATAGTATTATAAAGAAAAGTTCATCATTATGGAAGAAACACTTAATAGGGTATTTTTTGAGATTGTGGTTATAAATTATATTTTCAAATAAAAACTCCATGCACTAGATAACTCATAAATAAATGTTTATGTTAAGAATAGAAAACTGAAAATTGATGTAAATTTAGTAAAAGAACTTTAAATTTCCTTGAAATATTTGAGTAATTTTTAAAATGAAAATATAAAAAAGTATGAAATTGAATGATATGATAAAATGAGATGTATTAAAGACCAAAGTAACAATTTAATTTTAAATTTTCTTGAGTGGTAAATGATACTGTGAAATGTGGAATATACTCAAGTTGAATCTTCATAGGAAATTGAGAAAATATCCATTAGAAAACTTTCTATAAAAAATATTACATCCAAAAAGAATAAATTTAATTATAGGGAGAATATGTAATCATTAAAATTTACATTTTTTAATAGGTTAAAAGAAAAGGTAACCAAACATTCAAATATATATTTGTGAACTAACACTCATAATATTAATATTATAGGTTATAGTTTTTAATGAAGATAGATGAAGAATGATATAGAGAAACCCACGTCTTTTATAAAGGATAAAATAATAAAATAATAATGAAGGAGTTACCCTCATGTTTTTTGGTAGAAGAAAATTTAATATCCATAAGAAATAAGTTTCAAAATAAGTCTCCACCGTCCAAAATTCAATGCAGTTGAAGAAACCAAGGATTATCAGCTATTGTTGGTTTTGTTAAATGATTAGACACATTGAAATTTATTGTTGGCATAATATTCCATGTTATATAAAAAAAAGTGTAACATTAAGTGGGGTCAAAATGAAATGTAATAAAAACTCATCTAAGTGAACCCAGACCTCATAGGAAATTAAAAATTGAATGGTATTCAATATATTTGAATATAATTGAAATTTATGTGGAATTTGTGGAAGAAATTTTAATGATGAGTTTTGGGTTTCATATACCAAGAAAAACTTAGAAAAGACTAATATAATAAATCCACAAAATATAAAGGAATATAAAATAAAGATATACTGTAATTATACCTTGAGGTGTAAATAATTAGAATCTATAAGGTTGCCCCCAAGAAGGAATATTTGGAAGATGTCATGACCAAGAAAAGATGAAACATATATAGAAGAAAACCCCACTTTATAGACCATTGTAAAATATATAGGAAAAATCATGTTAACAAAAAAAATCTTAGGAAATAAATTTATTAAATCCAAGAAAGGAACCGGTGGATTGGAATGGTGGAAGACATCCCTAATAAAAGGGTTACTGTTCATAAAATGTTACCTTTAAAGAGTAGTTTAAGAAAATTTAATATGTTGTGTTAAAGATGTAAGTTGTACTTCCACACTCATGAATTTCGTATGAAAATATTACCTAGATATGAGGAGTTAGTGAAAAATTGGAAGCATACATTACGATAAACACTGTTTTTTGTGAAAGATAACTCTTAGTTTAAGAATAAAGAGAGACATATTCTAAAGTATTTAATGATTGCGTTGATGGAAAAAATGGAGGAAGAATGGAATCTATAAGTATAACAAATAAAAAAATAATTCAACTTTAGAGTATAATTTAAATGGAGTACTCCACATCGAGTGAAAAAAGAATTAAAATGAAATTAATGTAGGCCACCTATGATGATTGATGCTTAGAAAGTTAAGGGTGATGGGATGAAGAAAAATGAATCTAAAGAGAATAGATTTTTTGGGTTGATAAAATTTTCTTAGATTTATTTTTCTAATTAAAAAAATATCCACCTTATTCCATCACATGTTATGGAGATCCTACATTGAATAAGTAATTGAAGGTGATGTAATTCAGGGGGATCCGTCGAGTAACGTTTAAGTATCCAGAGGCAGAAACATTAGATGATATTAGAGAAACTCCATATACTAAAAATTCATATAATTGAACTTGGTTTCATCTATAAGGAATATTTTATATACTCTCACAACCTTATATGAAAATTTAAGTTAAAATGAAAAGGCATAAAATTGATTTGCTGATGAAAAAGATTGAATTATATTATAAGGGGGAGAAACCTTCTTTTTATGCTTGAAAATCATTGATCTATTTGTTGATATGAATGTAATAAATTAATTTTAATGAAAATATAGTGAACTTAACCATTAAAGAATATTTTACAAGATTTATCATCAATTACTATTTTTATGAATAATGTCTAATTTAATGAGCATGCCTCGTAGAGACTTAGAGTTTGTTGATTTCGGGATTATTGATTTAACAAAATTGATTTTATCATTCTCTAAATAATTTCAAGGATTACATTCAATTAATTATAAGATAATTATAGATGTTGAAAAATAAATAACTTACCTCACATAAAGTTCTCATAATAATTACATAAAAAAACCTTGAATATATTTCCAATAAGGGGGAGATAAATCATTTACTTTAGTATTTTGAATGGGTGTTGACAATAAATCCAAAAAGGTATAATGATGTATCCACCGGATAATGATGATGATATATTATAATTTTTGTCAATAGTTTGTGGAAAATAAAATGAAATAAATATTTTTTGGAAAAAAAATGAAATAATTTAAGGAGAACAATTTTTCTGCAGGTGTTCTATAAAAAGAGGATTTGGAAGTGCATACACTGGAAGTAGAACCCCTTAAAAGTATGAATATTTGTAGATTTAAGAATAGATGAAAGAAAAATATTCCTATGGTTGTTTCAAGAGAAATTTGATTGAAATAATATATTCCATATGGAGGAACCATCCAGAAGCAGGAAAACCATAAATTAAATATCTACTACTAAAAGATATCTGGAATCAATAAAGAAACTATGTGGTCAGTACTGTTAATGGATCAAGGATAAGTACATTAGAATTTTCATATCCAAATTAATTTATATAAAACAGAAATTTTTATAACCAATATTCATTGTATTCATGACTAGTATTGAAAGATGAATAAGAACTATGAAATTCAAATTTAAATAGAAGAAGTAAGGTACCTCGATATACTAATCCTAAATATTAATGTATCAATATGATTGAAAATTGAAAAGAACCCATTGAATAGTAAAGTGAGAAGATGGGGATATTGAAGACCCAAGTTCATAAGAACATCTTATAAAAACATTATTCCCAAATGTAAACCCAATGTTAGATATTTAGTTAAGAAACTATGATGATCAGAAGTATAAACCAAATTAAAGAACTAATGAATTCCATATGATTCATTCCTAAAGAATGAAAATATATTTTCTACCATTAATTTTGAAAATGAATGAAGTTCTACACCACTGAAAGATACATTGAACATTATATGTTGAATGATATCTCAAAAATTATGTTGCAAGGAAAGATAAGAAACCCAACCCACTAAAGGTTTTAGAAGAAAAACTTCTGATGATTTTATATTATTCATTCATCATAATAACACCACATTAGAAAAAGACTGATAGTGATCTAAGCTAAGTTTAATTTTTAAATTATTTTCCACAAGAATTTATGGATCTATATAAAGCATCATGGAGTTTTTAAGTTATTGAATAGTGTATCAACAACTGAAATATAAAAGAATTGAAAAAATAGGAGGTTCCTAAGGAGGACTGAAGGTCAAAGAACTAAAAGTCAAGATAATCTATTTTTCTAATAAAATTTTATTGATCTATATCCAAAAAATCATAGGTAACACAATTAAAATGACTAATATAAAGTAAGGAGATGAGGAAGCCCAGATGTACGTAATATTAAATTATATTATACTAGAGGCTGAAGTGATTGAAAAATATGATGATTAGAAAATGAGTTAATCCCAAATAAGTAGAAGAAATAATATTAGAATCTTTAGGATGGATTGGAGTCGATATTATAAGAAACATTAAGAAAAAGTTCAAAATAAATAAAACTGAATCAAATGGGAACCACTAAAATCACATGAAAATAAGTCTTTATAAAACCGTAAAAATCATTTCATGTTGTATAAGTTAAAAAAACATTCTTCTCGTACTTTTTATGGAAAATTCAAAAAGTACCTCATAACAGAAAGATTCTTTTCATACCATGTAGTAAAAGTAAAAATGTGTAAAAAGGACTTTAAACATACATTAAATCATTTTTAGAAAACAGGGACATGGATGATAAATATAACCCCAGTAAATACTTACGAATAAACAATCTTGGATAAAAATGAGATTGAAAAAGTTATCCCTTACAAAGATCTTTTTGTAAATAGATCACTTATGTGTATTCACTATAAGGTCACATAAAGAAAGTATAAATATGTGATAATATATAAAAATTAATTTCTCACATAATCAGAGAACTACATAAACAAGAAAGAGAAGATCAACCCAAAGAACAGAAATTGGGTTAAGATGTTCCCTTACCTCCTGTCCGACTTGACTCGATCGTTCTTTAATATCCTGAATAATAAACCACAGTTAATTTATACTTTCTTAAGAACCTTTTTTAAATTTATTATTCCCTTTATATCACTTATTACCATGTTATAAACATTATGTAACCATTTAAGTTAATAATGTTCGTTTTGTCGATATTTGGTACTTGAGTCAAAAATGGACTTCTTATAAATTACATGTTGTTCATGTGGTCAAAGGTTAATTATATACAAAATTATATTCATGATTTATATATCATATATATAATATATATCCCGCATATACATGTATTTATAATATTACATAACATATGGAGGTAAGAAATGAAATGCACCATTCATGGAGACGGTAAGCCGTACGTACACATGAATGCTACTTTCATTTATATTTATTATTTTAATGGAATTAAAACATAATGATACATAGTTATATTATAATTACAGTATAATATCATATATAATATCATTAACTACATCATTTATACATCCCACATAAGGCATTAACGAATCACATCACTTTGAGGGGGCGGTAGTCCGCACTTCCTCAAATGAGATTATCGTATTTACCAACTATGGAAACCATAAAGGCTTGATATAATTTAGAATTAAAGAAGCATAAGGAAATCATAAACATAATATATTTCATATATGAATACAGTTCTATAATAATGGCCACCATGAGAGGCGGTAGGAGAAAATCAAACAATCATCGTTTCGTGAGGCGTTAGTTTCCCATCCACAGAATCGTTATGTTCTTCATCCATTAGATGGAGGTGTGTGTAAGTGTAGTTCTAATAATTCTCATAACAACATCCTATTATATTGATAATACTGGTGTTGTTACAAAATAAAGTATTAAAAAGAGTTTAGGGGCTGGATAAGTAGAATAAAAGAAAACAACTTAAGATAAACTATTACCTTTAATTTGGGTAGCTTTATTTGGTTTGAACCAAAAGGACTTCTTGAAGTGCCTTATTCCTAATTTAAGGCTTCTAGGGGGAGGATAGGGATGTAGGGAGATTATTTGGGCAGAGTTTTGACGAGTCAAAAGGCTTGAGAGGTGTGAAGAATTGCATAGAAGTGGTCTCCTTTTATAAGGGAGAGGAGGGGCTCTTTAGGAAAATGTGAAAACATTATTTTATTATAAACATATATTAGGTTTAAAGAAGTCCAAAACATGTTAATGTCGAAGATAAGATGACTCATATTCTAAATAAAATCATCCAATAGTAATTGGACAGTTTTTTGGATAATAATTTAATCATTATAATCTTATTTATTTAAATCATTTATTAATGAGGTAAATACTGAATCATTATTGTGTCATAAATAATTTAATTTATTTGATGTCCAAAAATTATAAAAAATATACCAACATGTAGTAAATAGTTTTATCTTTCCAATTCATATTTTTAGTTGAAATGATAATTTATATAGCCCCTTATAAAAATTAATTACTAAAATATTTTTGTTAATGCCAATTTTATCTTTACATTAAATTAATTAATCTAATGTGTCATTGTCTTTAATAAGTGGCTCCATGGGGTCCCAAAATCTACCCAAGGATGCCCATGGTCGTCCCTTACTCATCCATTAATGTTTGGACAATTGTTAAGATAATTCTGAATTATTATAATATTCTTTTAACCTTCAATTACCCAATTTACCTTTAACCGTGGTAAATAAAAGTAAGAAGTTACTCTTCACCAAAAATTATTTTTATCTAATTAAACCACATTTAACTCTTTAATATTAACTTTTTCTCTCATATTTTCTAAATTTAACTCACTGAAGCGGTAAAATTATGTTTTATGAACAAATGCCAAAGCTCCTAAGAGGTGGGTAAAAGACGGTGAAAAGTTCAATACAATTTTTATAAATCTAAAATTATTATAAAATGATTCCAATGAATTTTATTGAACTTATATAATTATTATGTATCTATTTTGACCTAAAATAAATTTAAATCAAATAAATGACTATTTAAATAAAAAGTTGGTATTAACCAAAAACTCAGTGTTTTCACTATTCATCAAAAATTGAAGTTTTTCAAAAAAATACCAAAAATTAAGCCTAATCTATATTTGATATTCTGAGTTCAAAAATGATGACTATTTTTTCAAATTCAAAACATAGAAGTGGAATTAATTAATTTTAAAAGTAATTCTCGTTGTCAAAACAAATAGCGTGTTTTTAAGAAACAATAACTATTAAAAGATCATCACTTGTTTATGTCCAATTTCAAAGTGAAATTAATTTCAATGACCAACATTGTATTAAATGGTAAAAATATATTCTAATTAGTCTTTAAAACCAATTAAAAAGTTAATCTAGCCATATAAATTATTTCGATGAAAAAAGTTGTTTTTAATTAAAATATAGCGTGTTTTTACTATTCATCAAAATATGAAAGTTATCAGAATAATACGAAAAATTTATCCAAATTAAATTTTTTATATCCTAATTCCAAGGAAGAATTTTATTTTTTCAAATTGAACTTATAAACATGTCAAAAACGAGATTTAATGGGGGTGCGCCATCAAAAGGTGGCAAAACTGCATTTTTTTAAAAATACTTATTTTACCCGAAAAATTTATTTTGTTCTTATACCATGTTGTAGAAAATGTTTAAGATTAATAATAATGTTATAAAATTCAAATTTTAGTTAATACTATTCATAATGGCTATTTCATAATAATATTATTACAATATATCGTCGATTAGTGAGACCCGATATTGCGTACAACACACGCTATCGAGGAAGGTCGTGATTGCGTGTAATTCAAGCCAAATCAGGGTTGTGTGTAGTGAAAGACTCCTTTGTTGTTGCATATAACAAAATACAACCATATTTAATTTATAAATTGAATATATATATATATATATACACATACACACTCAATGTTGCGTAAAATAACAACTATCAAACAAACTTGAAATTATGTGTAACACGATCCAAGAATAATGTTGCGTATACTGCAAGCTAATACGGTGTTGCATATAGCGCAAGATAATATTGGTGTAGTTTACAACAAAAGATGTGAAAGAAATTAAAATAATATATCTTATAAAATCTTGGGTTGTTACATTCTACCCCCCTTAAAATGAATTTCACCCTCGAAATTCTTCAGGGTTATAAATAGTTTACTATTCATAGAAACCCACATCGTAAAAAGGAATAATAAAAATTAATTTTAAAAACTAAAGTATGAAACGTAACTATTACCCAAAGTAACTCATCACTGGGTTTCCATATAGGAGAACATAGGTGAAAATATGGATATGGAAGAAAAATCTAACCATCAAGTTCTGATGGAGAGTGGTAGAGAACATGGCTATGAAAAATCCAACAATCACAAATCCATAAATTTGTAATGTTCTAAGGTACCATCTGATTCATCAGATATGAGGGCACTAGGACAACATTTTTGGTTTTCAAAATCATTTCCCTAATGTTGAAGAATTTTCGAATCAAAATAAATGCTTACTTGATTTTGGTACAATCTCACCATTGTTCATGCCTTGAACAATTTCCACTTCATCTCTTAAAGAAATGAAGTTGAATTTATCATTCGTGAAGTGTTATCAGATCATGTGATAGAATGATGAGTCATTCCATCTGTTTCAAAAAAAAGGTTAGAAAAAGTTATCAAATATACATAAGTCCATCTATGGTGTGGTTAATCGCATATGATTCCAAAAATGGACTTATACTTCATCTATCATACCGCTTAATAAAATAAAACTAGTTTTTACTAACAAGGGACTTCTTGTAGGCCAGTGGTAGGTGATAAAGGCATGTCTCACTTCGGTTGTGGGTTCGATTCCCGCAACCTTGTCTGACGCGACGGGTTGTCACCCGTCCTACAGGTTATCCTTTTTCTAAAACTATACTATCATAACATTTCAGAAATAAAAAAGCTATATCCTTAACCAATACTATATGATGTCTAATACAACCTTTAGGCTTATCGAAAATACTTATGTCCAATCTTATAGTATAAAGAAAATGATTACAATAAATGTCATCAACCAAGCATGTGATTACCATCATTTATCCCTCATATATCTTGTTGGTCACATTCCAATCATGTGAATACCTTAATCATGTATTATATTGAAAAATGAATACCCATTGAAACTTAGTGAAAACATGAATGTTGTCAAAATTTAACTCATTCCACATACTAAAATCCCAAAAATTCTATATACTCAAACCATGATATCACTTTGTCCTTATATAATTCATGAGCTCATTAATACTATCAAGCATTTCATTATCTCCTTAGCACTTCTTTATGTGCATATTAGGTGCTTTCCAAAAATATCTGAATAACCATTCATTGTTACCGATACCATTCATCATATACTTTCAAAACTCAAGCAAAGGCAACAGTGTAACAATCCTTATATTTTTCTTTATTCCATAGTACCATACATTATTCTTGATAAACATACAATCATTATACTACCTTCTTAAACCACTGACTGATCTTAATCATTTCTTCCATCTCATATATCATTTGTATTCTATTTGTCATCATCTATATAAATACTACCCATATGACCATGTTCATTCTCTTTATGATATTTTCCCTTAGGGAATTGTTTTGCATAATGCCTGCACATTCCACATTTAAAACACTTAACTGTTGTTGATGTCTTAGCAATACCATTATCTTTATCCATGGTGTTAACTGAACCTTTTATTTTTCAATTACTAGCTTTGTGTCCCTATTTTCCACACCCAAAGAATCTTCCAGTGCCTTTGAAACATTATCCTTGATGCCTCTTCCCACATGACTTACATGAGGGAAATTGAACATTCTTTCCTCTATGATCATCATGAAACTCCATCTTTCTCTTATTAGCTGATTTAGGAAACTTAACAAAGCTGGGATTATTAATCATATTATGAGACTGATGATTAGGTATAATAAAGGTGTTTCACCTTCCAAATCCCATTTCATTTGCTTGATCATGAAGAATATCATTCCATTGTCCAACATATTCTCCATTATCGTGAATCTTCCTGTTTCCAGTCATTTTCTAAAACCCAAAAAGAATAGTGTGAGAGGAAAATATCATAATAGGTAAAACAAAATAATAAAGGGGGAGTACCTTCAATATATAACATCTTAGGGTTAATTCTAAGATTGTTACCATAATTCTAGGACTATAACCTATACTTATACTTAACCTTAGGGACATCCCTAGACATACCTTAGAAATATCTCTAGGGATCTCACTAAAGTTTTCGCATCCTAGTTTACAAATGTTAACTAAACCTTTCCTATGATACCAACTGTAGAGACCTGAATCTTGATGTACATGGAAATTACATTGCTTTTGCAGAATACTTAATACATAACAAAAACATACACACAAGGACCGTAATAGTTTAGTGTCTTTGGAAACTCATAACATAATATTCTAATCATGGTGAAAGATCTTCAACATCTCCCATAAAGATCTTCCCCTTTATGTTTTCTTACCTAAAAACCTTTCTTTATATCTTGGGGAAAAGAAAACATATAAAGGGTGAGCTCAAATTCTCAGTAAGGGTAAGCATGGAGAAAATAAAACAAACCATATACATTTGAACTTAAAAATAGGAACACAATGTTTAAACATCAAGATCTTGAGAAATGACATAAAACATGGAAATACGTAAGGAATATATCATAAAGAAACATTAATCCTGATAAAATATCATGGGAATAAAACTTGTAATTGTGGAAAAACAATAAGCACATGATATGATTTCCATAGTAGCCAAGGAATTTCTTCCAAGACCGTCTTAGTGGACAAAGTCCCTTACTGAACCGGGTTTACTTGTCGTTCTAGCCCTATATTACTGAACTGGATTTACTTTCCATTTCAGCCATCTCTATCTCATGAGATATAAATCTTTACCCAATGCATTGGAGGGTGATATAGGTCCCACCCATCTCATAATGAAATCATTCTTACTTGTGCCACAAAATAAACATTCATCATTCATAATAACCCAACAAATAAAATGGGTGTCATAAACATCATCCCATCATCACACAATCCAAATAAAATAAATGGATATCATTTCATAATAAGAAAAGTGAAACCATGTAAATCATAGAGACACATATAAAATAATGTCATCTTAGATGGAAAATGGTTTTGATAAAACACTTGAAATAAATTCTTGAGGGAAATATCCTTTCTTCTTCAAAATCATTTTCTTTTCAGAAAATGTCATGAAATTATAAAAGAAAGGGATTTTTTTTTAAAATACTAATGAAATATTTTTGAGAAAGCTCCATGAAAATAATTCTTTATAAAACCGTAAAAATCCTTTCATGTCATATAAGTTAAAAAAACATTCTTCTAGTACTTTTGCCAGAGAAGTCAAAAAGTTCCTCGTAATAGAAAGATTCTTTACATACCATGTAGTAAAATTCAAAATGGGTAAAAAGGAATTTAAACAAAGATGAAATAATTTTTAGAAAACAGGGACATGGATGATAAATATAACCCCAGTAAATACTTACAAATAAACAATCTCTGATAAAAACGAGATTGGAAAAGTTATCCCTTACAGAGATCTTTTTGTAAATAGATCACTTATGAATATTCACTATACGGTCACATAAAGAAAGTATAAATACGTGATAAGATATAAAAATTCATTTCTCACATAATCAAAGAATGAAATAAACAAGAAAGAGAAGATTAACCCAAAGAACAGAAATTGGGATAAGATGTTCTCTTACCTCGTGTACGACTTGATTCGATCATTCTTTAATCTCCTGAATAATAAACCAAAGTTAATTTCTACTTGATTAAGAACCTTTTTCAAATTTATTATTCCTTTTATATCACTTATTACCATGTTATAAACATTATGTAACCATTTAAGTTAATAATGTTCGTTTTGTCGATATTTGGTACTTGAGTCAAAAATGGACTTCTTATAAATTACATGTTGTTCATTTGGTAAACTTTTCATTATATCCAGAATTAAATTCATGATTTATATATCATATATATCATATATATCCATCATATACATGTATTTATAATATTACATAACATATGGAGGTAAGAAATGAAATTCACCGTTCATGGAGACGTTAAGCTGTACATACACATGAACGCTAATTTCATTTATATTTATTATTTTAATGTAATTAAAACATAATGATACATAGTTATATTATAATTCCAGAATAATATAATATATAATATCATTAACAACATCCTTTATACATCCCACATAAGGCATTAACAAATCACATCACTTTGAGGGGGCGGTAGTCCGCACTTCCTCAAATGAGATTATCGTATTTACCAACTATGGAAACCATAAAGTCTTGATATAATTTGGAATTAAATAATAATAAGGAAATCATAAACATAATATATATCATATATGAATACAGTTCTATAAAAATCGCCACCATGAGAGGCGGTAGGAGAAAATCGAACAATCATCATTTCGTGAGGCGTTTGTTTTCCATCCACAGAAACATTATGTTGTTCATCCATTACATGGAGGTGTGTGTAGGTGTAGTTCTAATACTTATCATAACAACATCATAGTATATTTAGGATACTGGTTTTGTTACAAAATAAAGGATTAAGAAGAGTTTAGGGGTTGGAGAAGTAGAATAAAGGAAAACAACTTAAGAGAAACTATTACCTTTAATTTGGATAACTTCCTTTGGTTTGAACCAAAAGGACTTCTTGAAGTTCCTTCTTCCTAATGTAAGGTTTATAGTGGGAGTAGAGGGATTTAGGGAGCTTATTTGGGCAGTGTTTGGATGAGCAAAAACGCTTGAGAGGTGTGAGGAATTTCATAGAAGTGGTCTCCTTTTATAATGGAGAGGAGGGGCTCTTTAGGAAAGTGTGAAAACATTATTTTATGATAAACTTATCTTCAGTTTCAATAGGTTAAAAACACATTAATGTCGAAGCTAATATGACTCATATTCGAAATAAAATCATCCAATAGGAATTGTACATGTTTTGGAAAAAAAATTAATCATTATAATCATATTTATTTAAATCATTTATTAATGAGGTAAATACTCCATCATTATTGTGTCATAAATAATTTAATTTATTTGATGTCTAAAAATTATAAAAAAAAATACCAACATGTAGGAAATATTTTTATATTTCCAATGAATATTAATATTTGAAAATATAATTTATATATCCCCTTATAAAAATTAATTACTAAAAGATTTTTCTTAATTCCAATTTTGTCTTTACATTAAATTAATTAATCTAATGTGTCATTGTCTTTCATAAGTGGCTCCATGGGATCCCAAAATCGACCCAAGGATGCCCATGGTCGGCCATTAATCATCCAATAAGGTTTGTACAAGTGTTAAGGTAATTTGGAATTATTATAATATTCTTTTAACCTTGAATTACCCTATTTACCTTTAACTGTGGTAAATAAAAGTAAAAAGTTACCATTCACAAAAAAATCATTTTTATCTAATTGAACCACATTTTACTCCTTGATATTAACCGTGTCACTTGGATTTTTGAAATTCAACTCACAGAAGTGGTAAAATTAAGTTTTATGAACAAATGCAAAAGCTCCTTGGAGGTGGGTAAAAGACGGTGAAAGTTCAATACAATTTTTATAAATCTAAAATTATTATAAAATGATTACAATGAATTTCATTGAAATTATATAATTATTATGTATCCATTTTTACCTAAAATAAATTTAAATAAAATAAATGATTATTTAAATAAAAATTCAGTTTTAACCAAAAACTCAGTGTTTTCACTATTCATCAAAAATTGAAGTTTTTTAGAAAAATACCAAAAATTCAGTCTAAGCTATATTTGATATTCCGAATTCAAAAATGATGTCTATTTTTCCAAATTCAAAACATAGAAGTGGAATTAATTAATTTTAAAATAAATTCCCGATATCAAAACAAATAGCGTGTTTTTAAGAAACAATAACTATCAAAAGATCATTACTTGTTTATGTCTAATTTCAAAGTGAAATTAATTTAAATGAACAACATTGGATTAAATGGTAAAAATATATTCTAATTACAAGTTAAAACCAATTAAAAAGATAATCTATCAATATAAATTGTTGCGATGAAAAAAGTTATCAGAATAATATTTTTAATTAAAATATAGCGTGTTTTTACTATTCATCAAAATATGAAAGTTATCAGAATAATATGAAACATTTATCCAAATTAAATTTTTATGTCATGATTCCAACGAAGAATTTTATTTTCTCAAATTTAACTTATTAACATGTCAAAAACTAGATTTAAAGTAGGTGTGCCATCAAAAGGCGGCAAAACTGCATTTTTTTAAAAATACTAATTTTACCCAAAAAAATTATTTTGTTCTTATACCATGTTTTAGAAAATGTGTTAGATGAATAATAATGTTATAAAATTCAAAATTTAGTTAATACTATTCATAACATCTAATTCATAATAATATTATAAAAATATATCATCGTTTAGTGAAACCCGGTATTGCGTACAACACATGCTATCGAGGAAGGTCGTGATTGCATGTAATGCAAGCCAAATCAGGGTTGCATATAGTGAAAGACTCCTTTTTTGTTGCGTATAACAAAATACAACCATATTTTATTTATAAATTGAATATATATAGATATATATATACACACATACACACTCAATGTTGTGTAGAATAACAACTATCAAACAAACTTGAAATTGTGGGTAACACGATCCAAGAATAATGTTGCGTATACTGCAAGCTAATACGGTGTTGCGTATAGCGCAAGATAATATTGGGGTAGCGTACAACAGAAGATATGAAAGAAATTAAAAGAATATATCTTATAAAATCTCGGGTTGTTACATCCACTACTACACTATCCTATGGGATAGTGTGTCCTAAAAAGTGGACCGCCTGAATCTAGAACTGGCACTTCAAGATATTTTCGTAAATTTGGTGATCTCGGAATATTTCCAAAACATTCCTTAAGTGTCTCTCATTCTCATCCTCGGACGCTGAGTACACAAGGATATTTTTCATGATGACTACCATGATCCAAGCTAAATAAGTCTGAAAGATCTTATTTATGAGTCCCATGAACACTTTTGTGGAGTTCCTGACACCAAAGGGGATCTCAAGTACTCATAGTGACTGTAGTGAAATATGAATGTTGCATTCTGTATTTTTACATCCCGTACTCAGAACTAGTGATAGCCTAACTAGAGGTCAACCTTCGAGAACCATCACTCCCCTCTCGAATGATCAAAGAGGTCATGGATCCTTAATAGTGGATATATGTTCTTCACAGTCACCAGATTCAAGCACCAGTAGTCCACACACAACCTCAAGCTCCCATATACCATTTTTTAAAACAAAATTGGGGATTCCTAGGGTAAAACACAGGGTCTAACAAATTCATTCCTCTTAAATTCATCTAACTATACCCTCATATCACAAAGCTCTGTGGGATCCATCTGATATGCTGGTGAAAATATCGGTGTCGTACTAGGGTGTAGATCAATGATTAAGTATACCTCTCAATGGGTAGGTAAACCTATAACATCTTCAATGAATACATACTTGTACTGCACCACCACTATAGGAAATTGGAAACTCATAACATTCACTACACCAAGGGTTAGGATATCCAACTGATGAGTAATCGGCCGCACCCTCCTATGCACGAGTTTATCCTATACTGCATGGGTTTCCTTTTCACCAACAAAGGAAAACCTAGTTCCTTCACCATAGACACACCAAAAGATTCTCCAAAAATAGTAAATATGGTCATGGACTGTAGATAACCAATTCATACCAATAATGATTTCGTAAGGCCTCGACGTTGCTACCAATATATCTCAACCAAAACTCTCACCTCCAAGATTCATGTCACACTATCAGCATAAGTGTATGATCATCGAGTTTTCTCTCTTATGAGTCTATAAGCATAAGGTTTGAGTCAATGGTTCAACTAGAATCGCTACGTCTCGAACACGATATGTGGAAAGAAAGGAATTACTAGAACATGTGTCTATCAATACTACAAATAAAGAATAAAATACACATATCATACCTCGAATAATTCTTGGAGACTCCAGGTTATAAGTTTCAATCACCTGCATCTATCCCCTACCCTTTCCTCTAACTCCCTGAGCCTATCATGGACCACTTAAGGGTGGTGATGGTAACATTCCAAATCATCAACCACCACCTTCTACTCTCCAAAATCCTCTTCCTCATCTTCTACCCTATGAACCTACCTTCTCCTACCACTGCCTCTACCTCAATGGGCCATCTACAGTTTCTTAATCAATTGTAAAGTATATCAAAAAATCACAGGCGAGATGTTGCCCTCCATAACATGAGTAGCACCACCTCTCTCGGGGTTGACTAAACCCACCCTCTTATCCCTGAACTATAGATCCTCTATCATGGGACCTCCTAAAAATTATCTTGTATCTAGGTCCCTAAGAATGATGTCATATCCCTACTACTGAGGTCTCCAATCCAACTTTCCCACTGATGACAACCACTTGTTGTATCTACTCAACCAAGAAACTCTCAACCACCAAAGCTCTCTCTATCATCCTAACAAAAGTAGTAATTCATAGAGGGATAACACTAGCTCCAATGTCAATATACATACCTATCTCTAAGGTTTGATCCATAAATAACTAATCTCGAACTGTATCCATTGTGTACCTGGAGAGGTTAGTAAAACTCGATAAATACTCAACCATAGTCATGATTCCCTAATAAATCTAGAAAAGCTCTTAGATAACTACATCCCTCAGTGTAACTAGTGATAACTCCTCTCTAAATATTTTCATGAACTCTTTCCATGAAAGAGTCACCTCATTATAAGTCTAGGTTTAAAAACCCCACCATTGCCCTACCTATCATTGAATAAGGTCCGCTACTAGGACCACCATATGATCTAATGGTGTCCTAACTAGATGGAAAATTTGGGTCACTGCCTCATGAAAGTCCTCATCCACATTTGGGTTGGGCTCACCTTAGAACCTGAGAAATCTCTACCACTGAAACCCGTGAATCATGCTCAGCCTATGAACCTCATCCACTGGTACTATAGCTACAACATGCTACTCTACATGTGTTATAGATGGTGCACCACTTGGAGATAACATCTGGGGAAATGGTCCTTGAATATATTCCTCGTCGCTTAGAGGATCATCCTTATGAGAATTATACTGAATCATAGTTGGTATATGTTGTGGAGGCATCCTGAAAGTAAACAAGATGTAGGACGGACAATGAGAATATCTGGAGAGATGACTCAATAAGGACTGGGAAACACAACCCACTCCTATATGATTCATGTACCATTTGTTCCCTATAACACATGTTCTAATGTACCGAGTTGAAAATCAGATGATCCGAGTCCTAGTGTATGGATACGTTGGCCGCTGCACCAAAACTGGAGTCTCTAGACTGAAATCCAAACTCAAAAAACATAACACTATTTCCTGAAACTAGTCTCATAGACTCATGGTCTAAAGGTAGAAACAGCCACCTCTGATACCACTCTTTCATCACCTGTCCTCGTGGGGACCATGTCATGACTCCTCAATACATCCTCCAATAGTTCAGGGGCTGGTAACTATCACCAAGTAAGAATATCACTGATGTGGGAGGCATTATTCTAAGTACTTGTACACATGAACACATATTTAATCCCATACAAATGATAAACTATAAAAACAATAGACCACCATGCATTCATACATCTAAATCTAGTAACCATAGTATGAAAGGAAGTAAAATAAAGTAATCATGGGCCAAATACAATCCCACCATAAAGAGTCTTAAACATAATTCCAACCTGAAACAAAAAGGGAATGATGTTTGAAAGCTATAGGAACACACCATAGTATGTACTGTCTCACTAAGCACTATCTGGTCCTAATCCATCTAGGAATCTTTCAAAAGGTTGACTATATTCACAAGAAATGAAATGTGTGGGAAAATCCCATTCAGGGGTGAGTATAAAAATGCTTAGTATGACAACTCGAAACCACAAAGAATGCAATAAAATAATTACAGTCATATCTGCATAGGTATTTTTCTATAATACATATAATAAGAATGTCTATATATACACAAAAAAGACACACAGTCTAAAGGTAGGTCCTAACCGTAGTATACCAGCCCTAGGATTTCATCTCAAATAATCCATGAATCACTCATCTAGGATAACATGCCCCTAAGTTTGATAGCACTGATGACATTTTTATGAGAGGTACTTCTCATCAGGTCTCATCATGAGAAATAACATGATGATAGTCTAAAGAGAATACGATACACTGATAAGGATCACTTCTAGGTCCATGGTGTGATACTAAAAACTCAATGTGGATTAACCCACTAAGTATAGAATCGACTCTGACATAGTGTTGATCATGACAATACCAATAACTCCACCTAGGGAACGAAGATGAATAAAGTATCTCACTTTGGGTCTCTAGGAGGGATTCCAACGACTCTATCTAGGAATTCACATTGAATGGATCATATTCCTAGGAGTAAGAAACAATTCCATACCAACCTTCAGGGAAATGGTATGGGGAACAAACCCTGACAAAAAGTTTCTAATATATGAAGGAAAATATATCCAAGACATCTATAAAGGAGTACTTGGTGAGTATTAGGGGTCACATGCCATGTCCCTTGCCCCTTTGTCCTACCCGTGTAAATGGCCCGTCTCCCAAGTCGTGTCTGTGTAGTACTACACAACATGTAGGTTTCCCATGTAGTATACCAATGTGTCAGTACATGGCTCTAGACCATATACATATACCCATGTACCACTACATAGCTTAACCTGTGTACCTAGTCTAGGCCGTGTCGTGTCGAGGAATACATGTATTTTAGGTAACCCATGTACCCTGGTCACTGCCCAGAGGGCCCCACACATTGTGTAATCCCGAATTACATGTTGTCTGTTTCATGATTTTCCAGAATCATATGATCTTCTCCTGTGTACCTCTTCCACTATCATCATTTGATCTGATGATTTTTTTACCACAAAATCAAAGATCTAATCTATTCCAATCCTTTTCTTCATAAAAAAATGTGTTCTATCACCATATCTTCTCAGAAAATGGATCAAATCTCTGTTCTTTGTTATGTGCTGAGGAACATGAATTCAGGTGTCCTCCATCATCTAAATCATTCCATCTCTATATTCACACCTCCTTCATGACATGTTGGTCCAAAATATGTGATATCAGATCATTGATCCAAGAAACGGGTGCACAATGATCGATCGATCAAGATAAGTCGATCCACTACCCAAATGAAGAATACCCCTGATAAATGATGATTAGGGGAGAAAAGAACAAGAACCAATTTGAGGAATGAACCTCGATCGATATTTTTATTGATCTTGATCCATGTTTTTTAGAATGAAAAATGAGTAAATCAAATCATAAAGATAAAAATTCGGTCAGAACCTCAAAAAATAATCCCATACCATAATAATATTGAACTGTGGATTAATCTATTCATTGATTGACTTACGTTCATTGTAGAATTCAAGAATAGGGAATAAAAAAATCCAAAAAACACAAACTTCCTTTATTTGGATTGATTGATGATGAAGAACAGAGATCTATTACATTCATTGGTGAGACCATTTAAAATATATGTCCGCTGATCAAAAATCCAAGATCTGTCTTCATTCACCTAACATAGAATCCTTGAAGCTCTCTCTAATGGTTCTCCAGAGTTTCCAAGGTTATAAGGATAACCCTAGAATTCTGACATAACAAACTATTTAAAAAAATTTAATTTTTAGCATCAACAAAAAAGTAATAAAATAATTTATTCCACTATTTTATCCATTTCCACACCTATGATGACTTTTCCAAAAATGACATGCGTTGACTAATGCTAAGTATCAATTAGGGTAAAACCACTTGTTTTTTACTCAATGGTGCCCTCAGATTTCTGATTCGATCACCCTTTTAGAATTTATTCCACTTTTCAGGAAAACTGTGCATGAATGCTATTTAATATGTTTAATATATTTGAAACATTTATTCCAAACACATCGGTACTTGGAATCACATATCATCTCCGCTCCTGGTCTCAAAAATAATCCATATAATATGAAAAAATAATATATGGAAAATATGAGACATTACATATTAAGTGTAATCTTATATAATAAATCATGAATTGATATTTAATAAAGAGAAGGTTTTTCTTAGTCTATGTTTATGATGAAAATATTTTTATGAAACCTGTTTCTCTTCCATCAGTGATGCCATGATATAATTATTATAAAACACACATCTTTTTCTATATATTATGCTATGATGAAATGAGGAAATGATTATGAATCCTTTTTTTACATACTTTATGGTATGATGATATGTTTATGAAAACCATTTATTTTCATGGGTTATGATATAATGAATGTTTGAAGATCTTTTGGAAGACATATATAAATTTTTCATTATGTGATCGGTGGAAAATATATCTCCCTCCATTGAATTGGGTAAAAATTGATATCTCATGAGAAAAATTAGACTAAAATGGGGACTGGAACCAATTCAGATGGGGGATTTTTCTATTATGATATTCTTGGGAGTGAACCTTGTATATTATGATGGTTTGAGGGGTGAACCCATTCCATTATGATTGTATTGGAAATGAGCCTTAACTACTGTATAAATGAATTTATATTCTTATGTGTATGTGAAAAATATATGTATTATAAAAGTTTTATTTTCTCATAGCTCATATTCTTTGTTTCCATTATGATTATGTCTTAATAACTTACAATATTTATTCCATGACTCGTGTTTATAGTCTATGATAGGAAGGGTATGATCCCATATTTTATTCACATGTTCACATACCCTTATTCTCAGGTTATATTGATATCTCCCTTGTTTACCCTTAATGGTCATTTGAGCTCACCCTTTCATATGTTTATTTTCCCCAAGTTATGATGATAGGTATTATGTGGGATATGTCTAAAAAGGGTTATAGTTATGAGGAAAAAATGGGTGATAGTGTAGAACTCTTACGAACTAGTTTTTTTCATTTCCAAGTTTCAAAAGGAATTATACCTTTACTATCCTTATGAATTTATTTGTGTAATGTAATAAATATTCATCTAAAAATATGGAATAACTATGTTTGAAAATATTGGGTCATTATAATTCCTACTAGGAGGAAGAAGGATATTTTCAAGAGATAAATAAACTTTTTGACTCTAGAATAATGTGTGTTAAGATAGTAAATTACCATAGAACTCTGTAATTTTTAAAAACAATTACTATTAGAATAATTTTGGACTCAATTTTTGTCTACATGGTAAGGAGTAGGTTCTCATATTGAGGTTAGACCTTGTAAAAATATATGTGTGTTGTTTACTTTACATTATCTTTATCGGATAAAGGAGAAGTGGTGAGGGATCAAATGTTAGATCCATACAACTTAACTTGTAAGAAAGGTTCAATCAAATTAATGAAGAGAATAATTTAAGTTAAACTTAATCGGTAAAAAGTTGGTTACTCCATATTTACCCCCCCCCCCCGCTAACTCTTTGGGTGACAGAATGATCCTCTGGGAATATCAAATACCATGATGTTTTGGTAATGGAGATATGTGTTGTTTCTTAGAAATTTCATCCCTATTTGGACACATGAAAGTGGATACAGTTGTGGAATAGATACACCTAGGTGTAAACTCCCTGAAAAAGTATGGTTGAGTATCAAATCAATCTTCACTAGATGCATGATGAGTGGGCCTAAGACTGAACACCTATCTAGAAAATCTTTAGAAATATTCTTAGGTTGATTTACATAGTCTTTAAAAATAATTATGAATAATTTAAAAATATTTTTATGATTTTATGATATTTCCAAAGATACAAAGATTATGATTTTGAGATTATCTACGAATAAATTTTCAATTTTTTTAAGTGGTACACCATATGTATAATTATACACTATGACTTAATATTCATAATTTTATGAGAAAATTCAATGTATTTTATTGTTTATAAATTGCACTGATAAGAAGCAATATAAACTATATCATTGCACATAATCTATATAGATATTTCCCTCCTAGGAAAGACAATGAAGCTGGAGCTCAAGCTAGAGCTGAAACATTTATAACTCTATTGGGGTAGTTGGCTTATTTTATGACCAATAACCTTGTATGTATGGAAAATCCTGCTGATCCCCCACATTTTGCAACAATTTCGGACCACTTCATGTGATAACCACCTCTATCATTCAATGGGACTATTAATCCATTAGAACTAATTAATGGATCAACTCACTGGATAAGATATTTCTTGATTTGGGAAGTATTGAAAGAGTTAATGTAATCATGGATGTTTATTATTTTAAGAGAGATGTTAATTAATGGTGGTCATTGATCCGAAACACTAAGGAGACAAAATAAATAAGAAATATATAGTGAAATACCTTCCATGAGGTGTTCTTTAAAAATTAATTTCCCCATGAGCGACGAGATGATCTAGAGAGGAAATTACTCAATCACTAAGAAAAGGAAGGAGAAAATATTATCGAATAAAAATCTAACTTTACAATATTATAAAATCATTATGTGGATTATGTATGAAATCCAAGAAATAATATTTTTCCCTTATTTGATGTAATAAATCCTATATTTCAAATGGATTTAGTCTCTTAAAAAATTTCAGTATATGAGGATATAGTATCAAGTGATATCAAGAGAGATAAATAATTATCTAAATATTATGTTTTCTAGGTAAAAAAATAAAATAAGCAGGTATTTGAATATATTGAAAAAAGAATTATGAAAAATGGAAGAGTGGAAGGGTGGAATTTCTATCTTACAATAATGTTAGAAACAAACATTATGGAACATTATTTATCAGAATGGTAGCTTTTTTACAAGTGTTGATAAAAAGGACATCAAACTGATGATTTCCTGGGAAAAGAATAATCTACAAATTTTTAAATATTTAACTATAAGGATATGGGGAACTATTTGAATGAATAAAATAATCAGCAAGGGAATTTTACTTTAAAAGGGCCATGGGAGAAAGGTCAAGCTTGTGTGATCACTATAGTAGAGGTTGAATTTTGTAATGGTGGGGTGGTAGGTAATTTGATTTCAACATCAAATTTAGATAATTTTTTACATGATTATAGATCTTTTCACTCTTATATCTGCTATGTTTTCAAAAAAAATAGATATTTCCCTAGAAATATAAGAAGGTAGTTTTCAATCAATACTCCTATTGGAAATAATTTTACAAAAAGGATAAGTTAGTAAATTACCATTATGATACATATACATTCCCTATTTCAAAATTTTATTATTATACCTATTGTTAAATTTGATATAATCATTTTTATAGATTGGATTTCAAATTATAATTTGAAACTTTATTTCAAAGATAAGGATATTTTGATTTGTGATATGTATATGGAATCCCTTATCTTTAGAGGGGATAATATATCATTTGAATCATACCTAGATCCATCTCCAATAGCTCTCCATAATTAAATACAAATAAAACAATAGTATAAACAACCAACGAATGGTAAAGGTTTCCTTGGAATAGAGGATATACCTGTTTTGTATGAATAAACTGATGTGTTTTCTGAATAACTACATGGACATAAACCTGAGTTTAAGGTTAATTTTTTCATTGATCTCATCCCCAATAAAAACCCAATAATTAGGAATCCATGTAGGATGAACATAGTGGAATTAGTGGAACTGAATAAACAACTATAAGAGTTTTTTGATAAGGGATTTATACACTCTAGTGTTTCACCATGGGGATCCCATGTTCTTTTTGTTAAAAATATATGGATATAAGAGGTTATTCATCAATTATATGGATATCAATGACACTATTATCAATAAAAAGTATCTTATGCCCAACATTGATGATTTTTTTTATTAAATTAAAGGATCTTGATATTTTCAAACATTGATCTTTATTATGGGTATCATCAACTACACGTATATTCCAAATAAAACATATTGTATGAGGTATGCACATTATGACCTAAAAGTAATTTCTTTTGTATTGACTAATTCATTCTCTATTTTTATGGATTAGATAAACATAGTATCCAAGGATTATATTAATAAATTTTTTGTGGTATTTATTGATGAAATCATAGTATACTCTAAAAGTAATTATTAGAATAAGATTTATATATGAGTCACTCTTAAGACTCATAGAGAAAATGAGTTATAAAGAAAATTTTAAAGATGTGAATTATGGATTCAGGAAGTTTCTTTTCTTGACCATTCTATATCTAAGGATGGAATATTATTTTATCCCTTAAAGTAAAATGTGGTGATGGAATGGATAATGCCAAAAAAAATATAACTGAGGTAAGTAGTTTCCTTGGATTAACCGGTTACTATTGATGATTTTTTAAAAATATTTATCGGTTTCCTAACAGATTAACTAAGTTGATATGTAAAGGGGATACATTTATATATTTATATGAATATAAAAAATATTTTAAATAATTAATGAGAAGATTTTTCAATGCACCTATATTGACTTTACAATTGGTATGTCATGGATTTGTGATATTTAATGATGCATCAAATAAGTGACTTGGATGTTTGTGTATATATAATGATAGACTTATTTCCTATACATCAAGGAATTTAAAGATTAATTAATAGAATTATCTAACCCATGATCTTGATTTGGCATTCATAATCCTTTCATTGATGATTTAGATACATTACCTTTATGATAAAATATGTGAAATATATATGGATCACAAAACTATCAAATACATCTTCTCACAGAAAGAGATCAACATGAGGAAAAGATGATGGCTATAAATACTCAAGGATTATGATTTATCAATACACTACCACCCTATGAAGGAAAATAAGTTGGATGATACATTGATTAGAAAATATCATGGGGTTATGACTAAAATAAAGATTATAAGAGATCATGTATTAATGGATTTAGTAAATTTGGATATAGGAATTATTAAACCTTGTATCTGTAGGGGTAAAAAATTTCCATATGGAAATTTGAAATGTTTTTTTGGGTTTCTTCTGAACTGGGAATTAGAATGAGAATTTAAGGGTTCTAACATCCCAGAATGGTGTTTTTATGTGGGATCTAAGAGCCTATAAGTTTTACTAGTGTTTGGGAGCCTATTAGAGGATTGGTCGAGGATTTGAGTCAACAAAAAACTATAATAGTTGTATATTAACCCCATGAAGAGGTTATTGATGACATGAAAAGGGATTATGGGTGGTCTAGAAAGATTTTGGATGTTAAAAAGTGGGTTTGAGTCCTTATATCAAAATTTCATAGCATGAAACTATTTTTCACACTATGAATTAAGAATGGAAGTTTTTTTAATGTAAAAGGGGGGCACCCCCAGCCTCTATTATAACCTATAGAGCCTATAAGAGGTTAATGATTGGACCTCCCCTCTTCTATATACCCTCTATTTGAGGTGTTTATTAGTGTGATTAGAAAATTTCTATGGGTATATCCATCCTATCTTATCCCTCCTCTCTACCCTTAATTGGTTGTCATTAATCCAGTATTGTTTAGTTTTGGGAAAACAGAAGTTCCAACAGAAGATTGTGGAATCACCTATTTTTATAAAGATTTTATGTAGCCTAACTAGAGGGAATCCTGAGATAATGTATTCTTCTATCTATTCATCATTTTGAAAAATATACATATCACCATAGATTAATTTATGGGTTTTTCCTAAATTTATTTTAAATTGATTTTTTTCATCATTACTGCTAGGGAATTTGCCCAAAATAGATTTAAGAGCATTACATGGGGTGTTGACATGTCATTTTCCAAGGTTTTGGTGACACGATGGTGCTTGGTGAGCTGTTCAACCTTTATTCCACTTTGATTTAAATTAAATTATAATTATAATTTTTTATAATAATTTATCTCTAGTGTGTGGATTTATATAGTTACTCATGTGATGGTTTTGGATAGAATAAGTCAAGGATAGACATGGGAAGTCCTTGAAATCAGTTGATGGCCTTTGAGAAATATTTGGGATATCTCATATTGAGGTAGGTGGTCTAAATCATCTCCCTATTGTCTATTTTATATTTTTGTTATATGTAACATCTTTGATCGTGATAAAAATTTATTAACTCAACCTATTTTATTTGTAAATCACTTGTATGACATGAATAACTTTTACTTAGATCTTTCATGAATCTCATCAATACTATCAGTGATTGAGACACTAGAATTTCTCCCACTTATTATGTGTGCCTATCCTTGAACCTATATTGTAAATCCATGTTATATGAATATAGTTTCCTTAAAAATAAATTTTGGAATATTGTGTTAATCATGGATCAAACCTTGTGAACCTTATCACCCAAAGGGATTTGAAAATTTAAATTTATACTTTTCATGATATATGAGTTGGTAATTGTGTATAATTGACATATGAACCTTTAATTGGGTATAATTGACATGAAATTTCTAAATTGATTTAGGATAACGGATAAAATTATAACTTAGTAGGTAATCAGGATATCTAGAATGAATTTGAATAATTTTCATGGTAATGGATAACTTAGCATAAAATTTGTATAATTGACTTGTAATGGGAAAATTGGAATGTCCATGAATATTGTTCTTATGTTGGTTAATTTTCATTAAATTAATAATTGGCATTTTCAAACATTGGATTGTTAATTGGTAATTATAATAATGGAATATTGGCATGATTAATCAGTAATTGGAATGTAAATTGGTATTTGAAAAGAATTGATAAAAATGACATATAAGTAACATATGTGGAATTTTTTCATTTTTATATTTATTTGGATCTTTGTTTGTGCTTAATATATTAGAATTTGGATTTAACCTTGGGTTGAAACTACTAAATTAATATGTAATTGGCCCATGGTATGGTAATTCACAATGGTTATGTTGTGAAATGAGTATGTAATTAGCCCCAAGAATGGGAATTTTCCTTGGGTCTATTGTAAACTAAATATGTAATTTTTCCCAGGAATCATAATTTATCTTGGGTCCATTGTGAACAAATTTTGTAATTAAACCATATAATAGGAATTCTCCCTAGGTTTTCTTTGAATTATGATATCATATGTGGGAATTCTATATAATGATACTGGACACATTTTTGGTATGGATAGAGACAAATGGCACCATGTCGTAGTAGGTATGGCTAGATCAGGTGTCAACCTAGAGTTTCAAGGTAAGAGGGTTTATTTTGTTGTTTAATTTTAAATTTATAATTAATTCCTTCATTTATCATACTATTTTATGCACTATTACTCAGACTAGATTTTTTTAAACACTGTTGGTGGGGGCCTACATATTTTTACTCACAACCTACTTGGTTCACTATTTGGAACTCAACCAAACTTCATAGATGTAGAAGTTGACAAGGGAAAGGGACCATGTACTTATTTAAATGACTTTCTAGGTAGAAATGGAGCTTAGAGATAGGACTAAGCATGGTGTTTGGGAACAGTTTTTAGAGTATTTTTTAAATTCTTTCTTTCAATTGGTTTCTTGTATGAATTTAATATGAAATTAAGTGTTACATTTCTTGGATTGAGGATATTGTGTTATTTTAGAAATTTAATGTTTATCTGGTGGAGTTGATTGTATTTTTTTATCATATTTTAATTTTAATTATTATTCTTTACCATGAGTTATAGTCTCACCACTATAATTATTATAACCTTGTTGTTAGTCATAAGCCTCTTCCATATAGGGAGGAATTCTTGAGGTCTTTCACACATCTTGATCATGTAAGAGAGACACCAGATGGGGACGTTACAAATTGGTGTCAAAGGGTTTTTTTCCTTTATCATTAAATTTTTGAAGGTTATATAGGATACTACGATGTGTTAGATATTTTTAATGAGCTTATTATTTGGTGTTTTATCCTAATGTATGGGGAAAATCTATGTTTCTAGGGTTGTTAATTGTTGGTATTGCATTGTAATTTTATAGTATATTAATTTCCACCATGAGTGGAAAACTTTGGTGTGGTGTTATTGATTTATTGAATTTTATCTTTTTTTATGATATGGAAATAGTAGGATTTTATTAAGGCATCATTATTGGAAAATAAGATTAATATTTCATCTATATGTTACATGTTATTGATATCTATCTAGGATTCACATATGTTGGTATTTTTTTATTGTCTATGAATTATTTAAGCTAGTAATTTATATCCTCTTATTTTTTTTAATTGTTGAGAAGGGTAGGTATTTAAAGTGTCTGTATTTATTTATATGGTCACATATAAGTGTATATTGATATTATAATTAACCCACTTCTCAGGTGATAGTAGGTTAATAGGATGATATAAATGATTTATAAGGTTTTTCCCTCTTAACTTGTGAATATTATTTTATCTAACCAAACCATGGGATGTGAAACCTAATAAATCTTAATAATTTTAAAATTTTGGGAAACAAAAAAGTTTTAAAATGTGAATCCTTTGATTTAAAAATGGGAAATTAATTAAATTAAAATAGTTAAGGATAGGTCCTATTGGGTTTAAGGTGACCGGTATACCATATGATTATGGTTTTACCCTATGTATGGTTAGAATGGGGTTAGAGAGAGAGCCCAAGGAGTGAGACCATTGAATATTGGTGTAAAAGAATAGTAGGTTATTTTCTGTTATTCCTTTAGTTAAACTATGACCTTGTATTTTTGAGGTTTTTTCATGTATCATGCATTGTTATAACCCTTGAGGGATGTGTTTGACCCTAGTGTAGGTGTCTTGTCTTGTAGTGCTAATGTAAATGGGAATGTATCTAGTGTTGTGGGAATGATAGTTAGTATTTTTCCTTAGCTTATTAGTGTCATGTATTTTGGAATAGGGGTATAAGTATCATTGTGCTAAGTTCCTTCTGTGAGGCCTAATATTGTGTCTAGGTATTGGAGCCTGGTGTTTTTAGGTATAAGTTATACTAGTGTTGAGTTAGCGTGTTTGGTGATCAAGGGTGACCAAAAGAGGGGTGTTCATATTTTTTTGGGTGCATTATATCTGTGAAGTGTCTCTAAAAGCATTGATATATGGAATTAATGTAAGGTGGTTTTATTGAAGCATTGGTAAAGGAATTATTGAATCCTTGGGACTTTTTGTGGAAGTACATTGAGTGCTTATGTTTTGGTTTTAAGGCTAGTTTCAAATGGTATGGTAATTTATATGCCTAAACCCATTCTTTTTTATGATTCATTTATGAGATAATCTATGTTAACCCTAAGTTGATGGATTTAGGGATGATGGAGGATGAGAATATGGTTCTGAACTTGAAATAATTCCATGGGATGATGGGTGTTCACCAGTTATACTTAAATGATGCGAGATGTTAAGATGGATGGATGAAAGGAAAAATAATTACTTAAGTCTAATGGTACTGATGGGTTATGAGGCATGGTCATATGCTTTAATAATAATATATTCCAAGAACTAGTTATACATGTCTCACAAAATCATGAGTTGGGTTCAATAAATTCTCTCAAAAGAGTGTGTGACCTTGAGTTTTGATGATATCTAGGTGGTATGAACATGTTAGAGTTTCTCAATTCTCTTAGGCTATGTGGTATGGTGGTTTAGGAATAGAAACCTATTAATTTTTTTTTGATCAAGGTGATGCATGAAGGCTATGTGAGGGGCTAGATTTACCTTTCATTGTTAAAACAAATAGTCTTCATTCAATTGAGGATGATTCTGATCTAGGTGAATATCAAGTGATGTGATGGTGGTCGTTCTATGATGAATGATAATTCATGACTTTTTGGAAAAGATTCATGAGACTATTATAGGTTTTATACAATGGGTCCCTCATGAAGGTAGGTAAATGGTATTTTATGAGATTCTTGTTTGTAGGGAGCCCCAAGGCCTTTGGTTTGGTTTTTAGATGTCCCTTTGGGGATGGTTACATCATGGATGGACCAGAGTGTGGTGGTGAAAACGTTTTGGTATGACTCAAATGGAAGTTTAAAAGATTTATCGATGCATTGAGAATGGATTGGTAGGGCACAATGTGTTTTTTCAGCTAAAACATTGAATTTTTCTCTATAGGGGTGGTATAAGTGAATTCTTATGGTGGGGAGTGAACCATTGATCATTAAAGGGAGAGGTATTCATTTTATACAATATTTTGGTGAATTTCATGGTTGTAGCTCACAAAATCTAGAGATGGGAAATAGTTTGTGTTTCATTTTTTCACTTAGGTGATAGTGAGATGGCCATACCCAACCCTTTATGTTAATGATAAATGAAGTGTGGGTCATGGAAGTTGGGAGTTTCTCATGTGAATTAGTGAGAAAACACTCATATGGCGGGGAGTGATGTATCATCCATAGGTATACATACCTTATATAGGAATAGTCATGGGAATTTGGAACCAGTCGTAGACTAGTCCTGGAAGATTTAGGATGTTGTGGTGTAGCAACAGTGATGCATACCTAGATTCCTTTAGAATGAAAAAAGATTTTTGGATGTGGTTTTGATGGGATTCAATGTGTAGGAATTAGGCTTGGGGTGATCTTGTTGTGATCTGAAGGTGGATCATGGGGTAAGCCATAATTCGTGACATATTTTAGTGTGATAACCCAATTAATCGCATGATTCAGGGGGGAATAATGTGAAAAAAATTTATGAAGGTGTCATGTGAATCATATGGGAGGCTAATGGCTAGAACTCCCTTGTTTCATCTGTCTTCTATTTGAGTCTTTTCTTGGTGAGATCAGATGAAATATATGGGAAAGTTCCTCCTCTCCTATCACTCCTATATCCCCTTCACTGGTTGTCAATGATTAGGCATTGTTTGGTTTAGGATAAAATTGGCGGTTTCAAATAAGGATTTAGGGATCGACCATTTTTTATAGATATTTCATGCAACCCAACTAGACTGAATCCCAAGATAATGTACTCTTGTCTCTATTCATCATTAAAAAAAAGGTACATTACGCCTTGGATTTATTTTGGTTTTTACCTAAATTAATTTTAAACTAATATTTTTTAACTATCACGTTCTATGTATTTTACCTAGAATAGAGTTTAGAGTATGTCATGGGGTTTTGGCATGTCATTGTCCAAGGTTTTGGAGATGTGATGGTTCTTGGTGAGTTATTTTGAATTTATTTCTCTTTGGGTTAAATTATATAATTAAATATTACTATTTAAAATTATTTATATCTAGTTTGAGTCTTGAGATAGGTACTTGGGTGATGTCTTAGGTTTGGACCAGTCAAGGAGAGAAATGTAAAGGCATTAACAGTGACATCCATCCTTTGGAAAAAAATTGGTAAATCTCGATGGTGATCTAAATCATCTCTCTATAGTCTATTTTCAGTTTCTAGTATAGGTAACATGTATTATCATGTTGATATTTCATTCACATGACTTATTTAATTTTTTAATCACTTGTATTCCTAGAATCAATTTTTACTAGATATTATGTGGATCCTTTCGGGAATGTCAATGTTTGAGACCCATAACTTTCATCCATCTGTGAGGTGTTCATATCCTTCTCCCTAGGTTATAAATCTAGGTTACACATATATAGTGTCCTTAAAACTGACATTTGGAATCTTGGATTGGTTATGGATCAAACCATGTGAACCTTGTCACCCTAGGGGTTTGAAATTGGAAATCTAGACTTAGCTTGACATATGAACCGGTAATTTTTTATAATGGACACATGAACTGGTAATTGGGTATAATTAACATGTAATTTATAAATTGAGTTAGGATAATGGATTAACTTATGAACTATCATGTAATCTAGATATCTAGATATAATTTGAATAATCGTCATGGTAATAGATAACTTGGCATAAAACCATAATACTTTACTTTTAATTGAAAAAAAATTCAAGTTCATGAATATTTGAAATGTATTGGGTAATTGTAAATAAATTGGAAATTGGAATCTCGATACATTGGAATTTTAGTTTGTAATTAGCATAATATCCTATTAGCATGATTAATCGGTAATTGGAATGTAAATTATTATTTGGAATTAATTAAACAAAATTAAATATAGGTAACATACTTGGAATGTTTGGAATATTTATATGTATTTGGTTTTTTTATGTATTAGAATATAGATTTTTTCTTGGGTGTAAAACTAGTAACTAAATATGTAATTATCCCATAGTAATGTAATTTTACTTGGGTATACTATGAAATGAAAATGTATTTATCCCCTATCAAGGGAATTCATCTTAGGTCTGTTGTGAACTCAAAATGTAATTTTCCCTAAGAATGAGAATTATCCTCAGTTCTATAATGAACTAATTTTGTAATTAAACCCCTACCATGGAAATTTTCCATGATTCTTTTGTGAATTATTCTATAATATGTGGATATTTTGGATACTGATACTAAACACATTTTTTGGAATGTACAGAGAAAACTAGAATCATGTTTTGGTAGGTATGGTTTTCCCTAGGTGTCAACCTAGATCTTGACTATCGGTGGGTTTACTTTGGTGTTTTTATTTTAATTTTTAATTAATAACTTTATTTATTATATAGTTTCTTACAGTATTACTAAGACTTAATTTTTTAGATTTTTTTGGTGGTGACCTACTATGTTTTAATCTCACCCTATCCAAGACACTATTTGGTACCTAAGAAGACATCATGGATATAGGAATTGATAAGGGAAAGGGACCTTTTTCTTGTTTGTTTGAATTCCTACCTGGGACCGGAGCATGGATATGGGATCGATCATGGGGTTCGTGATGGGTTTTGGGGGAATTTTTTTAATGATTTATTTATTTTGGTTGGTTGTATGACTTTATTATATAATTTAGTATGAAATTTCATGGATTGGGGATATCGAGTTGTTCTAGAAATTTCATATTTATCTACTGGAGTTGAATTTATTTTTTATCATGTTTCTGTTGTAATTTTTATTCTATACTCGAGCGTATCATCTCCACACTATATTTTTTTAAACCCTCCAAACTAGTATAATGCCTCTAGAATATGTGGAGGCACACTTAAGGTCATGTAGTGACCAATATCAGTCATGTGAGGGAGAACCGAGCTTTGGAAATTACAAGAATCATTAAGGGGGGCCATCACATCTATTCCAAATGATTTGCAAACCATCCTTATTAGAAAAAAAAAGTTCCCATATTGATGATAAGAATATTTAAAAGAAAATAAAAGTCATAAATGATGGTAAGTTATTATATTTTATCTATGAATATGGTATATATAAATTTGGAAGGATTTTATGTGTTACATCCATGCCTAATCTAAAAAGTGAATCATTAGATGAATATAATAGCTTAAATTTATCTATACACCCTAGCAACATAAAAATGTATCCAGATTTGAAGAAAAATTTTTGGGGGGATAATATGAAATGGTAAATTTCATAATATGTATCAAGATGCTTGATTTTTCAACTAGTAAATGATAAGAGACAACATCCTAAAACAATCAATAAACCTATACCCATTCCTATGTAGAAATGGGATAATACTATTATAGACTTTGTCACTGGATTTATATAAACTCCTAGAGTGAATGTTTCTATATGTGTTATTACATGATCTCCTTAGTAAGTCCACACATTTTATCACTATAAGGGAAGATATATCCTCACACAAATCTATATTTATGTAGTTTTAAGACATCATGGTGAACCTCATTTGATTGTATCTAATCATGAACCAAAGTTTAAATCAAAATTATAGAATATTATTCATAAGACTCTTGACATAGATCTATATTTGATCACCACCTATCATACTCGATCTTATGGTAAGTATGAAACAACTATTAAGACATGATAACAGAAATTGAGTTCATTCTCACTTGGCTTTCAAGGAATATTAGATCGGTATGACCTTTGGTAAAATTTGTATATTATACTTTTTTCAATCCAAACATTCAAATAGAACCATATGAAGTGTTTTCTGGGACAATATATCTTAATCAAACTTTTTTGGATGAATTTAGTGAAAGAAATATTTTTTGCCTGGAATATGGAGACCATGGTAAAAGTGATAACTATTCAATGTCTTATTAAAGAAGCATAAAGTAGACAAAATAGGTATATTGACAACAGAATGTATGATTTATAATTTTAATAGGACATCATGGTTTCTTTAATGTAACTTCATATAAGTGTTGTATAAGGTTTAGCAATAAATGTAAACTAAGTCTTAGGTTTATCAAGACTTTTGAAATTCTGTAAATAATTATTTTTTTGGCTTATCATTTGAAAATGCCACCTAGCCTCTCTAAAGTTAATAATATGATCCATATATATTTATTTAGAAATTAAATTTCAGAAACAACACATGTGATCACCTCTAAGGAAATAAAATTGGAACCTGATTTATCTTACTATGAAGATCCTATCCTAATTCTTGACACTAGAGAACAATTGTTGCAGAATCGGATGAGTCGATTAGTAAAGGTACTTTAGAGAAATCATAACATAGAATAGGTAATTTGGGAACCTAAAGAATTTATGATGATTAAATTCCCATATCTATTCATGAGGTCACATTCTATAAATTTCTAGTATTAAATTTTTGAAGGAGGAAATAATGTAACACTAGTGAGTAAGCTTTTCTTTGTAAGAAACAATAGCATAATGCACATCGTTCTAATCTTGAATTTGATTAAAACCTAAATTCACCAAGTTTTTTAATTAAATTCGATGAAATGAAATTCATTTTTTAATTTTCCTATCCAAATTTTCTTGAGGTAAATTTTTTAGAATTTTTAGAAATGGTTGGTTTTTGAATGAATAGTTAAAAATAAAGATTTTATAAAAAACTGTCAATTTTATAGTATTAATATTATATAATAATACCTTAGAAGTTTATGAAACATTTTTTCATTAAAAAATTATATTTAATAATAAAAATAAATATTATAAAAATATAATTTTGAACTTAAAAATATATGTTTAGCATTTTGGAAATCTATGTAATGTTTTTATTCAAATAAAAACTTATTTTAGTTATTCTATATTAATCTAGTATTTATAAGGTTAATTTATATTTTTTATTTCATTTGAAATAAAAATAAGTATTATTTTATTTATAATAATCTAATTAATTTCATTGGAATAAAAATTAGACATGATTCTTCAATCATTTTTATGCTAAAAAGAAACATTTTTCTAAAACTAGTTTTCATTGCGTTTTACGAACATATATTAAAAGTAATTTTTTACCAATTATAAAAATTGAATATTGTAACATTTATTAAATATTTTAAATTAGATTAATTAATAATAAAAAATAATATTAAATTAATTTTTGGTTATGATGAATCGTAACAATGGTAAATATTTATCACTTCTGTTAATGGAAAAATTAGTTAAAAGGGTTAAAATAAAGGGATAAGGATTTAATATAACAAAAAACTATTAATTAAACCCCGTTTTTTATTTATAGATTTCCCTTACCATATTATAATATATTTTAATGTTTTTCCACTTTAATTGAGTAATACAGATATTATGTAATAAAATTTTAAGTATTTATAAATTTTTTCACCCACCTATCTTATAAAAGGGAACCCCTCTCCACTATTATATACACTAATTGATCCAATAATCTAAAAACATATCTACCCAAATACCTTTCAAACATATATCCCCATTTCCTAGAGAACTCAATCTCACTAAAAGACCATTTCCAAAAGAATTAAGGTATAATCCGAAGGAGGTTTCCTAAATAAGTGGTATATGTTGTTATTAAGATTTTTCATGTTCTTTTCTTCTTAAACCACTTTAAAGTAATTAATAACAAACATTACATAATTAAATTATTATATTAATCATGATAATATGTTGGTTTTGTTAATGTTACATCCATTTTCTATCTCCTTTCCATCATGTGGAAAATGAAAACATCCCTTGTCTGAATATATAGTCTACCATCTTCATATAGTGATGTAATTAGTTTTACATCACCACAATACTTAGATGGATATAAATAGAGAAATAATTAATATATATTTTATTTATGAAATAATTACTATTCTAAAAATATAATATATCATCTACCTTATTACCCTTCTTTCTGTTAGATAATGATAATGTTGTTCGCACGTAGGTGTGGGCTACCACCTCTACGAAGCGATGTGATTGGTCTTCCTATTACCCTAATGCATGGAATATTCTAAAATTTTATAAAATTATATTACTTAAATTATTAATATTGTGTATATTATGGAACTATTTCATAAAACCTTTATCCATAGTCAATATACCAAAGTGAGTTTGGAGAAATTGACCGAGCAATCATAAGTGGTCAATGTAAACAAGAATTATTAAATGAATGGATTATAAATGATTACAAAAGTAACATAAAAATTAAATATAGATAATAATTTTTTCAATAAATTGTTTAAAAAATAAAAAATGACTATTCAAGAGGATATAACATGTCCGACTAAGAGAAATTCAGAGGTAAGGGTTTAATATATAATATAATTTTTATTTGGGATTGTGAATGTTTAAACATTCATTGAATGAAACTATAAGATATTTATATTTTAAACTCCATATATTTTCTTATAATTTATTTATATATGTTTTTTGATTTTTTTTTCCTTTATTTTTCATCTATTAGGTTCTTAAAAAGACTGAGAAAATGTTTTTAAGAAAAACTGATCTTATTTTTCTTTTTGGTCAGAAATATTTCTCCTCCTTATTCATGTTCACTGTATTGTTTTCAAGAATTTTTTACTATGATGTAATGGTTGTTTCAATTAATTTTCAAAAATGTCTGACTTTATTTACAATGTATTAAAATGAATTTTCTTTTCATTTTCTGAATAGGGTACTTTTTATTTTTACTAAAATTGGGAAAGGAATTTTTGTTTAAATGTTTACCAAATGAGCAGTTTTTTTCACTATCATAAAAATTAATTTTTTAGAAGATTAATTTACAATTTTTCATGGTTATTTTGAAAGAATTTTTTTTAAATATTATGGGAATTTTTATTGAAAATTTTTTTAAAATAAAAGTACATTTTTCTCATATTTTGAATAAAAGGATCAAAAATTATTTTAAAGGTATTTTCATACTTTCCCACATATTTTGATGATCCTTATGATTTACTAGGAATATAATCCAATAATACCATCCATTTTATTTCTCTGGATGTATTATGATCTTTTTTTTCTATTTATTGAATGGTGAAAATATTAACATTTTGTATTTTAGATTTCAATATGAATATTTATATTGATTTTGTATTGGATTGTTATTCATTAATTTCATATGATGAATGCATTATATTTAGTAATTGTTGGGAAGGGATCATTATATCCCCTCTATGTAATTATAGGTCTCATGAGACAAATTAATTTTGGTATTCAGTATACAACTTACCTATTTATGTATAATGTATTGGTACAGGGCCTCAAAGGTAAGATTATGATTTCTGGCGTTATGCATTCTATCATTATGAAACTACTTATTGTTATTTGTGTGATTATTTATGTTATTATTTAATCCATGGATATATTTCCCTTATAATATATTAGTTATATGGAAATTTTTATTATTTTTTATCTCTACAATATTATTCATCCTTTATTTATTCTATGATAGATTTTGTTTTTTGATTTCCCTTACTTTGCATCTGATTTCACCCTTTATTATGTTTTATTTTTCCTAGGATACTAGATAGAGATATATGAAGTATTTTAAATATATATTATAATAGATAATAAATTTTCTAATATAATTTTATGTTTAATATCATGTTTCAAAATGTAACATGACAATAATTTATGTATCTAGTCTCCCAAGACTGCTAACCTATTCAATTCATCAAGATTTGATCTCTTATATCTTATACCAATGTAGTATGATAATCATCAGTTCTGGGTTACTGGAGTAAGGGTGTTACATTTATATGTGATTTAAGATAAATAATTATATATATGTTTTGAATCATTATTTATTTGAAAACCTTAATTCATATGGAAATAGTATTTTTTGATGTCCATATTGTTATTTTCAAATTATGGTTTTTAGAAAAGTATATCAAATTGATTTATAATTATGGATTTTGTTAAATAATTTTATAATAGTGGGTTATGTTTTTGAATTCATTTTTATTGAGGTTTTTTATAAAGTTTTTTTCTCTGGTTTTGAATATTAAAATATCCCGGTTTTTGATATTGTCTATAAAAATTGATTTTGAAAATTTTCAAAAATTAAGTAATTATATTTAACTTGGATATTTTATTATTATAAAAAATATTGTGATTATGTTATTTTTTTAGAAAAAAAAATCTAATTGGAATCACATTTGATAGGTAATTAGATGTTAAGATACCGGGTGTATGGTTAGGTGATGAATTTATCCATAAAATTGAACCAGTAAAGTGATGGTCCGTCTCATTAAAAATTAAAATTTTAGCTACTATATTTTCTTAGAGGTATTATTATCATAATACTCCTTAATAAACTCATAGTTTATTTATAAGTGAGTTATTGTGAAAACATTATAAATTATCATATGGTGGTTTATAGTTATGACTTGAGGGCTCAATATTTTATTATTATTCATTTTTGAGTTAATAATTTTTACTACATGATAAAATAATACTTGTTTATCCTTTATAATTATTGTTACCTTATTTATTTTTTTTAAAATGAGAGGTTTTCATGTTAAGGTTTTATAAATTATTTATGTACATACTTTATAAACCTTAAATTAACACAACATGTTTTGATTACTCATTATTGGAACTATTTTAGAGTCTTGTAAAAATATTACAAAGTTTATAATCACCTTGTACTTTTCCATTTTAGTGGATTTTTATATGATATTAGGAATGATTATTTAAAATGAAAGATTTATTTCTTCATGAGTGATGAGTCATCAATCCATGATAGAGATATTTATATATAATTTTAGTGGCTTAGATATTGAGTTGTATTTTTATACTTATATCTATATGTGGGTATTCCTTTAATTTTAATTTATTAAACCTTATTTTTTCCACTATAAGATTATATTTTGGGTTTAAATAAAAAAAATTATGTTCAGATTAATTTATATTTTAGGTCTTTTTATGTTCCCTGAAAATTTATTTTTAACCCTCAAAACTAGTTTCCAACCTTTCGAAACTAGGGAGAGAATCTCAGGCCTTTTGATGATTTGTTTTGATTCTAGAGATTTTTGTCCCTATGATGAGTTGTTATAAAAAAATTTCATAGGAGGGTTAAGTAATGAGAGGTCCAGTAAGAGATTAAAATATGATTGTTTAAAACATGATCAAAAAAAGATATAGATAACCTTTTCTGAGATTTTGTTTACTAAGAAATATAGGTAGAATAATTTTTTTTGTTACCTTGTTTTTATTTCTTCTAATAATAATACCATGATATTTCAATATGGGAAATTATGCATGAATAATTTTTGAAATGATATAGCTACATCACATGAAAATGATTTTTAAATGTTATTCAGAAATTTATTTCTAAAGTCATAATGATTATTCAATTTTAAAATTTGATTTGAAAAACAAAACTCGTTTGATTTTTTAGGTTGTTATATCTTTAATAACCAATGAATATAGGGTCACAAACCATCCCAGGTACCCTGGTAACTCGATAACTGATGTAGTCCTAACATGGCCCGAAGGTCATTCTAGATCCCCATCGGTCGACGACTAGTATATGGAATCATACAAAATGAGAGTGGGAACAATTTTTCCACAAACAATGTGTAAGTAAAAGAAACAAGATAGTATGCATACAAAATAAACTCCACTATTATTAGTGTAACATAAATCAAATAGGTATAAAAACCCAATATATTATAACCAAAAGTAGTAGAATATAGGAAAAACTACCCCAAGTCCCAATGGATGTAACTCACCAATTCCACATATCCACAATTAGAACTACCTCTAAGTGCTGAATTACCCTTAATTAGACCTAGAACGATAAAATCTAAAAACACAAAATAAAGTGTGGTTTTTGAGATAAAAATCCCATTAGTTTCCCATGATCGTGTTATCAAGCATGTCAAATTAGATGTTTATTTTTACAAGAATTTATGCAATATAGCAGGAAACCAAGGTCATATCTCGACAGAGCATTAGATAATTAATTAAAAAATAAGGTTGTCATTATGAAAATATAAGGGTAATGTGATTTTGGAAAGATTGGGGTTTAATGATTTAATATTAAAAAATAACAAAGAAATAAATAAAAACAAAGTGGAAATTAATAAAATTAATTAAACATGATCAACCTGGGGAAATCTCATGAAGCTCATCCTTCATCACTTTAAGTGACATGGTTATGATATTTTAATACCTATTTTTAACACCTTGGACCATAGTGTCACTATTGTTATACTATAATACCTCCTAGGGTTCATTCGTGATCATAAAATTATTCATCAGTTGCCACTGATTATTAGGTGACTTGTGTTCGACTTCATAACTGAAACTCAACAAGGAAACTCACAAAGAACTCAATGCACTATCCATAATTTAATGTTATTTATTTTTGATAATATGAAATGAAATTAAATGTCCATGACAGTGTTTATCATATTTCAATCAACTAATATGATCCACACAAACACCACAATTGAAAGGGGGAAGAAAAAGGGATGAATGGTGTGTGAAACATCACATGAAAGGATACCCTAGACATGATCATTTGAGTTTTATTATGACGTAATAGTATATAAAGTAATAAAATAATAATATAGGATTAATAAAAACAACATACAACCTATAAATAAAAATATCATTCAAAATAATACAAACATGAAAATTGGGATTACATCATGTTCCTCCCCGAGTGATCACAAGGAATTTAGAACCCCGTGAAAAGAGAGAAATCTATAGATGCCGAGGTGTCACTTATCATATCATCAAGAACTTATGACGATGATGATATGACTCCTTTGTTCCTCCAAAATATAATCAAATTTCCTCCTGGTCGAACTCTTAAATTAGGTTCCAAAGGTGCCAATTTATAGGCAAAGTGGGAGGTGGTTTTGGGAACCCTACTTTCTATAATATACTTGGTCCATGGTTTTTAGTGGCCATACACTCTTAAATCACATTAGAAAAAACTAAAAAAAATTATTGACACCTTTTCTATCTCCATATTACATTTTGAGGCTATATAATCTATATAATAATAGATATTAACAAAATGCATAGAAACACTTTTGACTCTGTGCATATTCATTCTATTGGACATGTCGGTTCATTTGGGATTTTAATAGATGAAATGGTCTTGGGTTCATTCATTAACATTGTATCCCAAGGATTTATGTATATTATTAAAAAAAATTCATCTGATTTGGATTCATTTAGTTCATCGAACATGAAAAATAGTGGACATGTGTTCTTGGGCTTCCATGCAGTTTGGCCCATTTTCCTTCCACATCATTGTGGGCTCTCCGAATCACATCATACTTTAATGAAAACATAAAAATAAGTGAAATTTACCTTTTTAAAAGTGAAATAACAAAATTATTTAATAAATCATGAAGTAAATTTTTTTATTATAATTAAAATTTTCAATAAAACCCAGTTTAAAATAGTGGTGTAAGGGTGGAAATGAATAGTGAATCATGGTGCAATCACACCCCCACAACGAAACATTTTCACTCCTTGGAAAAGTTACATTTAAAAATGATACAGGTATATATTCCCAACTTCAGGAATATTTAACATTAAAAAAATTATTGATGAAAGAAATGTGATCAAAGAAAAAAAATCACACCAAGGAGTTATTCTCAGTGATCATGGAAAAATATGTCTCATAAATTGTATAAGAATAAAATTAAAAGAGATGCATGATACCAATATTAGCATGAAATTTAAAATTAAATATGACAATAAGTCTCCACATGTTTCTTGAAAACCATTCTATTCTATTCTTTCCACTTTCTATCTAGTAAATATAGGTTATTTTAACCTTCATTTGATTAAATGATTTTTTCAACTGAACCTTCCCTACATCCTTTGTAATCAAATTTCAAAACCCACTCACATAATAATTACCAAAAGTAAAACTGTAATATCTAAACCTATATATCCCCATATGTTATAAATTTACTCAATCCCCTCATTTAATACTTATTTTTTTTCAAAAGTTAAACTTGGAACAAATCTCACACTCATCACTCCACCACTATTTGATCTCCTCACAACACTAATTGTAATAGTTATAACAAGATAAATGGTTGAGGAAGAGTGGTTTTTTACCTTCCCAATACACAACCTGGATTTTTGTGTTGTTATTTTTTTAATTAATTTTTTATTTTATTTATAGTATTTTAGAGTGTAAAATAGTTGGATAATAGGTAAACACACATATATCAATCTGTTATAGTAATGAAACATATCATATAAGGAATGAAGATATTGAAAAATCATTTTATAAATATGATAAATATTAACCTAACTTATATTTACATTCTATTAAGTAATAATTATTCATACTTCATGTTTTGGGGAAAATTATGTGTGGAGATATTAAGTAACACAATTTCCCATAAACTACTCACACAAAGGGAACTACTATTCTCAAAGGTTTTGAAGTGATACAAACATTTATAACATCAAAAAATAACAAATTTACTAAAAATCACACTCCAATGTTAAATTCAGGATAAAACACACATTTCATCATTGAAAAAGAAATTTTAAAACAACATGAAATAGGGAAATTTCATATGCATTTTCAGTAATTTCAATGATTAAGCTGGAATAATTTTCCATGATTAAATAGGCATAAAAATATAAAATTATGGAATAAAAAGTGAGGGGTAAATGGGGCAATTAATAATACAATATAGCAAGAAAAAAAGAGAAAAATAAGAAATCTAATGAAAATTCCTAACTAACCCCGGATTATACACATCCCCTCACACCTAGAGCATACAGTTCCCTCGGTATAATAGAAGAGAATGTGGAAAAGAAGGATAAAACCGGTTGGTATTTACCTTTATATTGATTCTTGAATGTGGATTCCCTCCTCTATATGTTTTGGAAAATCCTCATAAAAGTGTTAAGTCTCTGCCCATTTATGGTGATACTTCGTCCACTCTTATCAGGAAAAATATGTATTGAACCACAAGGATGATCATTAGTAACAGTATAAGGACCTATCCATTAGGAAAAAAGATTACCTAGGTGGAGTTTTAGCCTAGAATTGTATATAGGAAGCTTCTCACTATTATAAAACTTCTACTGATGAATCATCCCATCATGTATAGCCTTTTTATTCTCTTTATAGATTCATAATTTCTCATATACATCATGCCAAATTTCTTCCAACTCTTGAATCTACTACTTCTTTTTCCCACCAGCATCTGAGATATTCATATTACATTGTCTAACATCCCAATATGCACAGTGTTATTTCTCCACTGAGAGGTGAAAAGACTTTCCAAACACAATACTATATGGTGTAATTCCAATTGGGTTTTTAAAAGTTGTGCAGTATTCCCAAAGTGCATCATCCAAGTGAAAACTCCAATATTTCATATTGGGATGTACCATTTTTTCAAGATTGACTTAACTTCCTGATTTGAGATGTCTAGTTTCTATTATTTTGGGGGTAATATGCAGCGACCACTCTTACTAAGAAAATTTTTCATGTTACGATTGCAAAAATGTGAACCCTGGTCACTAATGATGAATCTCATAAAACCAATCCTACTAAAAATTTGGGAGCTCAAAAAAATCAACAACAAATCAAGATTCATTGGTCCTATTAGCCTTTGATTCCACCCATTTAGACATTTAGTCAATATCCAATAAGTTATACACAAATCCGAATGAATTTGGAAAAATAACCATGAATTCAATGCCCCATGCATCGAATATCTCACAAAATAACATGGTTTGTTGGGGCATTTCATTCCTTTGGGAGATTTTCACTTTTAATTGACATCAAGTACCTGACTTAAAAAACTTATGGGAATCTCTATACAACGTTGGACAATAAATTCCCGAGTCAAGGACTTCTAAAGTTTTACATTGAGAGCCAAAGTGGACCCCATAATCCAAAGTGTGGAAGAAGGGCAAAATAGAGGTGAACTATCCCCTTATTTTGAAATAACATGCCTAAAAACTATCCCCCGCTCAACCATGAAATGGAATTTCTCATAATTTAATACGAAATCCTCTGCAATGCTATAGTGGAAGACTGAACCTATGTGTACCAAAAAGTCATCAAACAAAGTGCCATAAATCTTGAAATCATCCTTAAAGACTTCCATATAATTTTAAAGGTACTTAGAAAAAATACTCAACATATATCATGGAAAAATACTGGTTGCATTACATAGACCAAAATGCATCCTTATATATGAAAATGTGCCAAATGGATAGGTAAATGTTTTCTTTTATTGATCCTCAGGGTCAATATAGATTTCAAAATAACCTGAATTTTCATCAAGGAAACAATAATAGGACATACCATCCAATATTTATAACATTTGGTCAATAAAAGGTAGAGTAAATTGGTCCTTTCATGTGGCTTGATTCATTCAACAATAGTCAATACAAACTCTCCAACTATTTTTCACATGTGTTGGAACCAATTAATTCCTTTCATTTGACACAACCATTATTCCAATTTTTTAGTCACAATTTCCACTGGGCTAACCCATTTACTAAGAAATATAGGATAAATGATCCAAACAGTATGTAATTTATTGACTTCTAATTTTACCATTTTAGGGAGAGTCGGATTCAACCGATGTTGAGCTTGTATTATAGGCTTAGCCTAATCATCTAAAAGTATATAGTGAATACAAATATATGGGTTAATCCTAGGAATATCATCCAATTTCCATCCAATTTCCTTTTTACACTCTCTTAAAAGGTCTATCAGTTTTGATTACTAATTTGGAGAGAAGTTATTGGAAATAATGGCAAGTAATTAGTCAATACCCTCAAGATAGGTGTATTTTAAATTAGAATAAAGTGGTTTTAATTCCAAAACTAGTGGTTTTTTATTAAAGTAGGGGATTTAGGGGGAGTGAGTCCCATGAAAAATTATATCTAGTCCAGTTTATTCTGTAAGGAAAGATAATCTATGGAAATGGTATTTTTAGAATCATTTATGGTCATGGATACCTCATAATGAATACACTCATCAATTAAAGCACAAAACTTACAATTTTATAAAACCCACACAACACTCAAAAGAGGAATCAAAACTCAAATCATCCAAGGGTAAAGAAGAGGAAAATGAATCAGGGTATGGGACGAGGAGAAAATTTTGTGTGTGTGTGTCATTAGATATCACTTCCATCGAATGGACAAGAAGAGTGGATTTCTCTTAAATGTGGTGTTTTATGGATTCAAAAATCTTAAAACATACCTTTTCTTCCCTAAAATATATAGAATGTTTACCATTGTGGACATTGATGATAGTCTTTTTTTTCAATAATGGAATTCCAAGTTTGAGAGGGTTATGTCCTTGGGTATGGCTATCCTCCATCCCAAGAATGGAGAAGTAGGTAGGGAATATGAGATTCTTCACTTTTATGAGGTCATCCTCAACCAATCATAATGGGTGTGTTGTGATCTGGTTAGAAAAATTCAGTATGATTCCTATCGATTGAAGCTCTACAACTTGCAGATAAGTGTAAACAGAGAAAGGTATTAAATTAATTTGAGAACTAAAATCTAGCACAACATCTAAAAATAATGTCTCTGCTATGGTGAAAGGTATCATGAAAGTTCATGGATCCTGTAATTTTGTTGGCATTGCAGGTTAAATCAAGGATGAGACATTTCTTCCCAGGTTGACTCTCTCATTCCCATTTATCCTTTATCTATGGGTGAAACGTTCGTGAAGAAATTTGGATTATCATGGAATTTGTTCAACTAAATCCAGTAAAATAATTTTAACTTTTACCTTTTTAAATGTATCCATTATCTCCTTATCAATCTCATTATCAAAAAAATTCATAGATTTATAGATTCTTTGTGGTAAAGTTAGATGAATTGTATATTCATTGGAATACTCAAAGGCAATTTGTTTAGTATTTTTGTTTTGTTTCTTAACATTAGAATCTTTTGAGGGCAGGGAAAGAGAGTTTTCAAAAGGGGTAAATACCTTTTGGGTGGAATCATTGGAAGAAGAAACTTATTTACCACTACGAAGTGTGATTGGAAGAACATTACCATTGTCTTTTGGATTAGCAACAGGTTGGGATGGTAGTTGTCCAGAACCTTGAATCTTTATCTCACCTATGGTTTTAAACAATTATCCCACATGATTTCATAGGTCTTGAATAGCCGATTGTGTGTTCTGTTAGAACAATAGGTTCTGGGTTTCCATTTTCTTTACTATGTCCTCTAGGATTGGTTCATATTTGGGAGGAGGAGGAGTATTGTTTTGAGAATTTCATGGACAATTAGGTTGCATACCTTGTCCTTTTTTATACCAATTCTTTTTGGGGTAGTTGGGTTTCCTCATTGTTGGTACTGTGGTTTTTCTTTCCACCCACAATTTGGATTTGGCATAAATGGTTATTTCTTGAAGGTTAGTGCTTTCTAAAAAGGATTATTTGGGAATACTAATCTACAGGACTCAAAAGAATCCTAATTTTGTAGTAACTGGTCATAAAAATGAGTGTTATCATAACAAACACCATAATGTAATGAAATAGAAGAAGATTGTGAGTTACCTTGTTCTTTAGATAATTTCCTTATAATGGTATGCATCTCATAAAGTTTATTTTATACCTTTTTTACTAGGGTTGAATGACTTACCTCATTAACTCCTCGGGTTGGTTCAATTTATCATGTATAAAATTTTTGTGCATTTTGAGCCATCTTGGCTATTAAGTCATGAGTGGAAGAAGGAGTTTTATCAACTAGGGAAACACTAGCTACAATATCTATCATTCCATGATCTTTGGGTACAATTACCTCATATAAGTATTTAATTAGAAATTGTTTACTAAATTTTTGGTGGGGTAAACTTGAACAATGTATTTTGAATCTCTCTCAATATTCACGATGGTTCTCTCCTTATGATTACCTAATTCGACATATTTCTTTTCTAATTGATGTAGTTCAGGAGTTAGGGAATAACTTCTATAGAAATATTACTTTAGGGCCATTACATCCTCCAATTGTTATAGGAATATATTATATCCATTCTTTCACTACACCAACAAGGGATAAAGGGAAGTCCCTATCCTTTTTGAGGCCCTTAGACAAATTTTGGGGTTCCATGGTGGATCACACTATGTGAATATTTTTGAAATGTTTGTGAGGGTCCTCATCAAAAAGGACATGAAATTTAGGAAGCAAGTCAATGAATCATGATCTCAGCTCAAAGTTAGCTACTTCCTCAAGATATTGGATGTATGAAAGTTGTTACTCTATGTTTGGGGTTATCAGTTCTTTTAAAGCTTGGTTATTTGCAGCCATTTTTTCTTGGTTTTGATTTGGATTAATTTTTTATTATTTTAGGACCACATGAGGTTCCACAAGGGGTTACTCAATGTTACTTTAATTTCATACTCTATATGACCTAATTTGTGAGTGAAGTTTCTTTTCAATTTCAGGTTCAAATTCAAGTAGCATTTCTTTTTCATATCTTGCCATGTAACAATGATATCTAATATAAGTGTTTATTTGTTTGATTGTCCTTTTTTTGATTTTTTTTTTGATTTTATATGGAATATGAATAAAATTAAACACTTAATAATAAGGAAATTAGATAAGAAAATATAATTTAATACTATAGAATTAGATATAAAGAGAGAGAATAAGGGAGGGAGATAAACAAACACAAACAAATAAAAACAATAACAAAAAAACAAAAAGGGATGGGGGATTTTGAAAGGATTACTAATTAAGAATTAAAATAAATAAATAAAATCAAATAAAGAAAAAATATATATTTTCTTCCCAGAAATAGTGCAAAAAATTTATCGCATTATCAAGCACGTAAAATTAGATGTTTAGTTTTACTAGAATTTCTGCAGTATAGCAGGAACACTAGGTCGTCTCTCGATGGAACCATAGATCATTAATTTGAAAATAAGTTTGTGATTATGAAAATAGAAGGGGAATGTGATTTTGGAAAACTTGGGTTTTGATGATTTAATATTCCAAAGTAATGAGTAAAGTGATAAAAACAAAGTGGAAATTAACAAAAATTAATTAAACGTGATCAACCCGAGGATATCTCATTATTCTAATCTTTCATAACATAAAGAGATATGGTTATTATCTTTTAATATATATTTTTAAAACCTATAACTAGATTTTTACTGAGTTTATACTAGGATACCTCTTCGGGTTTAGTCAAAAACACAAAATGATTCACCGGTTACCACCGATGATTAGGTGACTTGTGTTCGACTTCGTAACTGAAACTCACCAAGGCAATGCATGAAGAACTCAATGTGCTATCCAGGATTTTATGTTATTTATTTTTGATACCATTAAATAAAGTTACTTGGCCATGATAGTGTTTATGATATTTCAATTGACCAATATGAACCATACAAACAACACAATTGAAAGTGGGAAGAAAAAGGGATGAATGGTGTGTGAAACATCACATGAAAGGGTACCCCCCAAACATGATAATTTGAGTTTGAGTACGATGTACCAGTATTTAACTCAATTAAATAATAATATATGATGAATAAAAAAATTAAAAATGGAATTAAAAATATCATTCAAAATAATAAAAACATGAAGCCCGAGATTACATCATGTTCCTCCCTAGGTGATCGCAAGGAGTTTAGAACCCAATGAAAAGGGAGGAATCCATAGATGTGGAATTATCACTTCTCATTGTCTCTATAAACTCTATGGATGATGATATGAATCATTTGGGACTCCCAAAATGGATGAACCTTTCCTCATGGTTGAACTCCCTAATGGGGTGCCCAAGGTGCCAATTTGTAGGCAAAGTGGGAGGTGGTTTTGGGCACCCTAATTTGGAGAATCCAATTAGTCCAAGGTTTTGGACGGCTAGAAAGTATTAAATAACATTATACAAAACTAAAAAGATTTTTTATGACACCTTTTCTATATTCGTGACAAATATAGAGGCCCTAAAATATATATATATTAAGAGATATTTCCAAAATATATAGGAAAACGTTTGACTCTAGGTAGATTCATTCTATTGGACATATCTGTTCGTTTGGGCCTCTTAGTGGACGAATTGGGATTTGGTTCCTTCATAAAAGTTGTATCCCACATAATTTTGGATCTTCTAAAAAAATTTATTCACATTTAGATGTGAATAGTTTGGGTAACATTCCAAATAGTGGACATGTGTTCATGGGATTCCATGTAGTTTTTCCCACTTACCTTCCACATCATTGTGGGCACTCTGAATCACCTCCACCTTCAATGAAATCGTCAAAACAAGTGGAATTTAACTTTTTAATAGTGAAAATAATAAAATTATTTAATCAATAATAAATTTCAATTTTTATGAAAATTTTAATTTTCAATACAAAACCAATTTAAAATAGTGGTGTAAGGGTGGATATGAATAGTGAATCATGGTGCGATCATCTCACCATGGATTCCATAATAGATGAAAATATTAAATTAACCAAAGAGACCATTAAATTTAAAAAATATATTTGGAATTTCATAAAAATAATTTAAAAAATTAATGCTTTACATTTCAAATTATGGAAATACATTAAGAAAAGTCTTTAATTTTAAATTTATGGAATATTTTCAAAACAATGGAACTTTTCACAAATGGATTAAATAAACACTCTTATATAAAATTTTTTATATAAATCATAAGGCGTGTAAAATAGTTTACAACAATATCATATATTCATTTGAAATACAAATAAGCAAGAAACATGGCCATATGCCTAAGAATGTATGATAGTTCTAGGCTATAGGGACTCCACACTCAAGGCGACATGAAAATATATACATGCATTCCTTTGAACTAAAGTCAAAGAGGACTCATCATCATTGTCTAAGGGATGTGACGTGATAAATTTATGTTTTTGAATGTTGTAAAATGTAAATTCTCATCCAAATAACTCACTAACTACCTAAGTCTTTTATGTAATCTAGTACAAAACAATTATGGGAAATTTATTTCAAGAAAAATTAAAATACAACTAATACCATTCTCCATTTCAATTATTCCAATCATCCATTTAAAAACCAAAATGGGTTTTTAATCAAAACATGCCTTTTCTATGATAAAACCCAAAGGTTTCTATCAAAACCATTTTAATCCATTTTTAAAATATAAGAATTTTAAATCAATTCACAATTCAATTTCACAATCCACTTTAATAAATTAAATCTTATAGTTTCATTTTTCCCAAGGCATCATAAATTTCATAATAAACCCCCAATTCAATGGAATTGTGGGTTTTCACACTATTTCTATCAATTCCATTTCCACAATAAAATTAAATATATTAATTGATAAAAAAATCCATCAAATCCATAATTTAAATTAAAAAATTTAAATTTCATAAATTTCCATAAACACACCCCAATTAAATGGAATTGGAGGTTTTCTGATTTCATGCCAAAACCCATTTTAAAACCCCAATTTAATGGATTTGAGTTTTTTCAAAAAATAAAATTAAAATAAATTTAATTAAAAATAAGATATTGAATTTAATTCCAAAAAATTTAAATTAAATTAAGAAATTTAGGTTTTACATAAATTGGGCATCATGAAGGAACCACCTACCTCGGGATAACAGGATCTCTAATCACAAAATCATACATAGAAAACTCTAACAGATAATGATGAAAATAAGGATCTATGAATAAAAACTAGTTTTAGATCCAAAAAATGTATATTATATCCACAAATAAACCCAAGGATTCACATAACCCTAGGAATGAGAAGATAGATCATGGGAGAATAACAATGGGAAGAGGAAACTAACCAGGATAATATTGAAGGGCATTCCCCAAGCTTCAAATCACTTCCAGAAGGGATAGAAGGGAAGAAAAACTCTTCTTGGGAGATCCAAGTAAGGGATAAATCACTTATGGTATATTCCTGTTCTTCGGGGACCTAAAAGGGGGGTTTTAGAATTTTTAATCAAAATTCAGATTAATTAAAAACCCATAAGCACTACATCTTGGGAAGAGTCATGCAGTTTGAAAAACCATTCAGACTAACCATTTTCCATTTTTAAATGGGTTTTTTGGTTTATCCTAATAGGTCACACATTTTAACTAACCATGCGCCAACCGTGAAAAATACCACTAACTTGGGTTGCACTATTTACTCTGAGAGGGTGCATGGTTTGAACTAACCATGCGCCAACAATGAAATAGCCCAGAAACATCCAAAAATTTCAAAATTTCTCTCAAAGAAACCCCAAATAGAACCCCAAAAAGTAAGATCAAAAAGAGGAGTTTAGGAATACCTTAAAATAGTTATCTGATGTTACAACCTTCCCTTCATTAAAACTTTCTATCCCTAGAAAGCCTACTCGGAATCTTCCAAGCTAAAAAGATGAGGCCACTACTCTCAAATATGTTCCTCCCTCTCCCACATCTCATGAGATTCAGAACCATTCTTCCACAGAATGTGAACCAAAGGTATCTTCCTCCCATGAAATACCTTGGTTTCAGAATAAACTATCTTGACTACTGATTTAATCACAGATAAATTATGTTCAAGCTCAAGATTACTCCATATCAGAAGATGATATTGATCAAGTAGATACTTTTGAAGCTAAGATACATGGAATATGTTATGTATCAACATCACTTGTAGTGGAAGTAATAAACAATAATAAATCATTCCCACCATCTCAACAACCTCAAAAGGTCCCTCAAATTAATGAGAAAGTTTCCTTTTCCTCCCAAGTTGTTAACGACCCAACTGAGGTGAAACATTCAAGAACACCTGGTCACCAACTGATAATTCCAAAGTTCTATAAATAAAATCAACATAATACTTATATCTAATCTATACCATCACCATTATCTGATGAATCAAATGAATCTTTTTTGTCATATCTTTGACCAATGTCAATCCAACCAAGGAACTTTCACAAATCTCTATCCAACACAATGAAGATTCACAAGGCCAGATATACAAGCCCTTAAAAGGAGCCATTCTGATCACGTACTGGTAACTATTATTATATAAAAACTCAACCATCCCCAAGTGATCATCCCAAGCTCCACCAAAGTAGAGAACAAAAGTTTGAATCATATCCATAAGAATCTATATAGCTCTTTCTATATGTTTATCTGACTACAAATGGTATGTATTATTCAAATAGATGTGAGATATCAGTGCCTCATGAAGGCCTCTACAAAAGTAATAAGTGAATCGAGGATCCCTATAAGAAACTATATAATAAGGAACTCTATTAAAATGAAAAATCTCTTTCACATATAGATTTTATAACTCCTCAAATTTGGTTGTATTACAAATGGATATAAAGTGTTCCGATTTATTCAACGTGTTGATCAAAACCCATATCGCATTATTCTTTCTCTAGTTATGAAGCAACTCAACCATAAAGTCCATAGAGATATCATCCCACTTCCAAGTAGGGACTGGAAGTGGTTGAAGTAAACATGAGAGTTTATGGAACTCACCCTTAATCTGTTGGAATATATAACAATGAGAAACAAACTCATAAGTTGCCCATCTCATACCTAGAAACAATAACATCTTTCACTTGTTATAGAACATCTTCATGGATCTTGGGTGCACTTCCCACTAAAAACTAGGGAAATACATCATTACATCTTTCCTTGCTAAAGATGATACCACAAAATAGTTATAAAAGAATATAAATCCCTCTTTGGAGAATGAAAAATCAAGCATGGTATCCCCGCCATTAAGAGAGTATCTAATGCTAGGGAACTCATCATCAAGTTGTTATTCTAGAATAATCAATTTGAGAATATATAATTTCAGCTAAACACTGGCCAAGAAAACCTCATCCCCTAATTCCTAAACCTAAATATGCAACTATTCAAATAGATCCATCAAATTTTACTCTTCTAATGATTCTTTCACTTCATGAGTCAGAAGTTTCCTTCTCAAAGAATCTGTAATGACATTCCCTTTCACCAGGGTATATGCAATTTCAAGATCAAAAGAATGTAGTCATTCCACCTAATGCCTCTGGAGGAGATTTAAATCTTTTCTGGTAGAAGATATAACTCAATCTCTTGAGGTCCTAATACATGGTAAACCTTTCTCCAAAATGGTAACCCCACAAAATTTTAAGTGTGTGCCTCACAGTTTCAAGTTCAAGGTCATAGGTCAAATAATTTTTCTAGTATGGCCTAAGATAATAAGATCCATAAAAAATAACATAATTACCCTATATAATGGTGAAACCTAAGATTGAACCCAAAACATCACAAAAGAGAACATATCCCTGCCTGACCTCTGAAAGATTCAGAACTGGCATAGTATCCAAAATACTTTTTAACTAAAAACAATAATTTTGAAATTTCTCATTCTAAGAAAACTTTACTCACTTCTGAGTTAGTGCAGTAATCAGACAATCCAACTTCGATAAGTCCTTTACGAACTAGAGATAATATAATAATAATCCCAAGAAGCTCCAAATATTGAAGAAATTTCATGGTTTCTCCCAAGTCATAACAGCCTTAACCTTATAATGATCAACTGATATTCCATGTTCCAATAACACATGTCCTAATAACTTCACTTCCCAAATCTAGAAATCACTTTCCAAAGCTTGTCATATAGTCAGATATTTTTCAGCAAACACAGAACTATTCATAGATGATGCACATGGTCCTCCATGGACTTAGAGTAAACGAGTATTTCATCCACAAAGACTACCATGAAGGTATTAAGATACTCATGGAAAATCATGTTCACCAAATAGAGGAAAACCACGGGATAAATGTTTGGAAAAAAGGGCATGAAAAGCTACTCATAGTTCCCATACCTTATTTGAAATGATTTTTTTATGAATGTAATATTATTTTATACTCATTTAATGATATCCATAACAAAGATCAATATTATAGAACCACTTATAACCTTTAAACTAATCAAAAAAATCAATAATTTTTGGTAACAGATATGAGTTCTTGACCGTAATTCAATTTATCTTTTGTAAATCAATGCATAGGAGAAGTAAATCTCCATCCTTCTTATAAAAGAGAACCAGCACCACCCAAGGTGACACGGTCGGGTATATGAATCCTTTCTCAAGAAAATATTCCAAATGAGATTCATCCCTTTCATTTTAGCTAGTTCCATATAGTAATATGGAATATAAACTTGTTGGGTATTATATATTAAGCCAATAGAAAAATATACCTACCTTACTAGTGGAAAAATAGATATGTCTGAAGGACACATGTTAGGAAACTCGATAATTGATGGAGGGAGATAACTGCTAAAATATTCTTTCTCCAAATAAAATTCAAACACTGATATCATTTTTTCCATCTCTGGATAAGAAGTTCTATCTCTACTAGACTTTGGGTCCCATTCTTCTTGGAAGACATGGTACACCCCATCTAGTGCAGTGAAGGATACTCGTTGAGGATAACAGTCAATACATGCTTTATTGGCATTGATCCAATCCATATCAAAAATGATTTCAAGAGGTTTTATGTAGATAATCCGAAAACTATAAAAAATTTCACCATCTAATAGAGATAAAACACAATAAGGACTATAGAAACCTTGATCTCTCTTCGTGCCCAGGGGTGTAGTAATATCCATTGCACAAGATAAAATCTCCATAGGAAGATTTTCCAAATTAACAATATGGGATAAAATAAACAAATGAAATACACCAATATAAAATAGATTAGTCACTAATTACAATGTCATAGTAATGGTACCTCTCATACTTACTGGACCCATATCTGCTTCCTCTGGAGACTCTTCCACTACGTGAAGAATCTTCGTTCTAGATGTCTATGGCTGGAACCCTTTTTCATGAGAAACATATCATCAAAACATATTTTTATAAGGCGTTGATGACCATGTTCCACTACACATATTGGAATAAACATGGAATAATCTCTACAAATTACCCAAGCATCCATGGGATCCATAGTTCTTTGGTGCCTTAGTGAAAACCTTTTTTGAATGTCCCAGCTTGATAAACTGGTAAAAAACTAAAGGACCTATTATAAGCACTGAATGAGGTATAGAATGACCCTTATATCAATAACCACCATGAGAATCATCATAATTACTCTCTCCCTTATATTAATGAACAATTCCACTATAAGAGAAACAAACTCTCGATAACCCTAACTTTTCAGCCATGTCCATCTCAACCATCAGTATTATATCTATTAAATTAGTATAAAAAGGTATATTTTTTAAGATAACCAAATAATGAATATATTGTCAAAATACCAACTCAAATCATTGATCCTTCATCTTCTAATTTGATACAATCTCAGTTAAAAACTACACAAGATCAGCAGAATAGTTTTCATAATCTATCACGGTCGTATCTGCCAACTCATGTTTAAAAAACTTAGTGACCTTGGACAACAACATTGACTTTGGGTAGAACTAATCAGTAAAAATAACATTAATTTTTTTCCACTCTAACCCCCCATTTTTATTCATCTTCACCATCATGTCCCACCATCCCATGATTAGTCCTTCTAGCATAAAGGTGGAACACTTAACCTTGATTTCATTGGGTGGGTCCAAGAACCCAAAAAACCACTCCATTATTCTCAGCCACTCCTTGGTCTCTTGAGGATAATTTGATCCTTTGAACATAAATGGATTCTGGTGAAGGAACATTTGAGAACAAATCTTGAGAATGTCCCTCTAAGATTCCATAGCTAGAGCCTAAACAGGAACTGAAGGTGGTGCATGTCACAGGGCTTGGAAAGTGTGCACAATCACCTAAACCAGATATAAGTACACGAGAGGATTTTCTCACAGATATTCAGTACAATATTCCTCCTGGATCATAATCACACATCCTCTCAGAGTCATGATGATAGAAAACATTAGAAAACAACAAGTAATACATTGTATTAGCACTCAAACAAAGCAACATGGAAATAGATCCCAACATATAGACAAACAATATTTAGATTTCAATATACCCAAATCAAAATCAAGGAAAACACCATAACTATTCCTCAAGGAATCTATCTCAAACCACCCCTAGTGAATTAAGGTTCATTGAAGTGAGAGCTTTTAGGGTAATAAATTGTAAGTACCTTTAAAGTCCTGAAAATATTACACAAATACATACTAACTTCATGACAAAATCTCAACCTAAATCTCCCTTTGATACCACTTTAGAACAAACTAGCCAGGGTAATTGTAACACCCTGATATTTTATGAGAAATATATTTTTTTTAATGTCTTATGTTATAGGAAACACCAAAAGAATCTTTCACAGCACACAATACGGACTTCGCTTGCATTACACGCAATCACGACCTTGCTCGATAGCGTGTGTAGTATGCAATACCGGGTTTCACTAAACATATATTATTATGAACTAGACGTTATAGTATTAACTAAATTTTGAAATTTTATTATTCATCTTACACATTTTCTAGAACATGGTAAGAGAACAAAATAAATATTTCGGATAAAATAAGTATTTTTCAAAAAAATGCAGTTTTGCCGCCTTTTGATGGAACACCCACATTAAATCTAGTTTTTGACACGTTTATAAGTCAAATTTGACAAAATAAAATTCTTATTTTGAATCAGGATATGAAAATTTACTTTGGATAAGTTTTTGATATTTTTCTGATAACTTTCATATTTTTATGAATAGTAAAAATACGCTAATTTTTAATTAAAAGAAACTTTTTCCATTGAAATAATTTATATGGTTAAATTATAATATTTAATGGTTTTAAAGTATAAATACAATATATTTTTAGCATTTAATATAATTTATGTCATTAGCATTAATTTCACATTGAATTCATAGGTAAAAACATTTCAATCTTTGGCAATTTTTTAACTTTTAAAACCCGTTTTCTTAACAATGGGATTTATTTTAAATTAATTACTACAACTTATATATTTTTAATTTTGAAAAAAGGATTCCATATTTGGAATCAGTGGGTCCAAATTATGTTAATTGGCTACTTTTTATTTTTGGGCATTATGAATAGTAACTACGGTAAATTTTATTTACCATAGTTAAAGGTAAATCAGGTAATTAAGGGTAAATATAAGATTATAAAATTACCCTAACACCTATCAAAATCCTATTGAATGACTAAAGGTTGACCCATATCACCTAAGGGTCGGATTAGATTCATTTAATGGACTTTTTTCCATGAAAATAATTTAATTATTATTAAAACCAAAGAATGTGACAACATGTCACTTTCTTAAATCCTATAAGTATAATAATTTTAATTTAGTGATAAACTTAATGAAACTTCAAAAATGAATATTCTCCAGAATTATAAAACAATTATCTACATCATAAGAATTTATTTATAATTTTTAGGGATTAAATAATTATCATTAATTATGACACAATAGTGATGTTGAAATTATTTTATTAATTAAAATATCAAATAAATGTTATTAAAAATATTAAAATAAATATTATATGAACTATTTAATGTGATCCACTGATTTTCTAGATACATATGAAATTTTATTATTCTATTAAAGCTTTTAGTTCGAACATATTATCTGTATATATTTTATTTAAATTCAAATAAATGAATAGTGTCAAAATTAACACTATTGTTATTTTATAAACATAACATATTATAAAATTGTTTAAAAATCACAAAAATATTTAAAAATTATAAATTAAAATTCATATGGTCTACAATGTCATAAAGTGTCAAATTATGTAAAATTCACAACACATATGTAATTATTTATAATAATTTTAAATTTAGAATATTATTACAACAAATAAAATTAAATTGATAAATAAGGATAAATCAAGTTGATAATGTTTAAAATAAATTCCTAACATGTCTAAATTTTATTGTTTGATGATATTACCACCCTATCATATCTAATATTCGTATATGGGTCATTTTGGAAGTTTTTAAGTGGGTTTGGGATTTAATATAAACTAATATTTCTTATATTTCCAAAGGTGCCCCTCTCCTCCCTTATAAAAGGGAACCTCATCCCTCTCCTCCTCACACCAATTTGAACCTTCAAGCTCGGCCAATACCTGCCCATTTCACTTACCCACTTCCCTAGAAACATCCTAGAGGTCCTAGTGTTCTTCAAAGACCAATTGTAGTGCCCTAAGAGGAGGTCTCAAAGAGGCGCTTCAAAGAAGAGGTAATATCCATTACCAATTCTTTCAACTTTATTTCTTCTTCCACTTCTTCTTCTTTAGTTATTTCATTATGAGTTAATAACATAAGTATCACTCATAAACTGATATGTTATTATAAGTATGAAACAACCCTATTTCACCATCTATCCATCCTACAGAAAACAAAATCATCGCGCGTGCGTACATAATACCGTCTCCACACCGTGGTGTAATCTATTTTCCATCACCACCTTACATGGATGGGTATAGTGGTGAAAATAAATAACTATATATGATTATTGTAAATTGGTATTGATTCTGAAATAGTATACATACACTCTAATACAATTCCACGATCATGGGAATGATATCATCGCTCGTGCGTACGTACGGAATACCGTCTCCACGATGTGATGCGACTCGTTATACATGATCTTCATTTAATAATGATTATATAAATGAATTTAATGAATTAATATGATATATATTACACTAATACCATTCTGGAAATGAGGTATCTAAAACCTAAAAAGAAAAATAATAATTTATTCGACAAGACACGAATAAGAAAAAAAACTAATAAACACCCGAATAACAAATAGTAATGAAATATTACTAATAAGAAGCTAAGAATATGACCATATATGATATCATAAAAATAAGTATGATTCTATAATAATTCAATAACATTATTTAAATCATTATACAGGAGTTTCAGACACTTACGAAGCAAATCAGACCTAAGGTAAGGGAAAATATCCCAATCTCATTTTATCTGAGATTTTTTATACTTTGGTATTTATTGGGGTGTATTTTATCATCCACATCCATGTTTCCTCAATATTTAATATTTTTTCCATCCACCTACAGTTGTTTAAATCCAATTTTACCATTCGGTGTGTTTTTAGTAAAATATATGAAAGGAATCTTTTGTCGTTTTTCATACGAGATACTTTTTGACTTTTCCGACAAAAGTACGAGAAGAATGTTTTTTTAACTTATACTGCATGAATTTATTTTTAAAACATTATTTCCAAGAAGCTTCCATTCAAAGTTTTCAAGTTTATTTTTAATCAACTTCTTTTAGTTTAAAATTGTATGACATGTTAAAAAAGGAAAATGTTTTTGAAGTATAAAGGAAATTTTCCTCAAGAATGGAGTTCAAGTGTTTTATCAAAATTATTTTCCATATAAGATAATATAGGGTTCTGTTTTTATCCCTATTATTACATTGATTTAATTATGTTGTGATAGAATTATTTTTATGAATTCCTTTATCTTATATGATTTGTTTTATGATGTCATGTTGATTAAGAATCACATTTTTTTACATGGGTTATGCAATGATGTATGATTTATGATTTTGTGGAACAAATAAGAATGGTATCATTATGAGATGGGTGGTACCTATATATCCCTCCAATTCATTGGATAAAGATTTTATATCTCATGAGATATACATGGTTGGAAGGGCAGGTTAAACCGGTTCAGTGAAACAGGACTGAAACGAGGAGTGAACTCGGTTCAAAAATGGACTTTGTCCACTAAGATAGTCTTGGAAATGAGTCTTGACTAATAAGAAATGATTCTCTATGATTATGTGTGTATTCCACAAAGTTTCATGTTTTAAGTAATGATTATTGGGATTACATTTCACTACTATGATTTATCCCATGTTATGAAATTATGATCTCTTTTGCAGTTTAAGATTTCCAAAAGTTATGTTCCTGTGTATATGATGTGGTTGATATTTTTTTTGTTTACCCTTACTGAGAATTTGAGCTCACCCTTTTGTATGTTTTATTTCCCCAGGTCAGGATGAAGGTTATTAAGTAGGATATTCCAAAAGGGACTCTAGATATGATGAAATAAATGTGAGGCAAAGTAGATGCTTTATGAACCAGTTGTTTATGTTTCCCAGTTTCTAAAGACTCTATACCTATATGGTCCTTTCCGGGTTTTATTATATGTTGTAATAAGTGTTCTTAAATTATGAAGTAATAACAATGTATGTAATGTATGGGTCGTTATAGTTGGTATCAGAAGGATTTTATATTCAACCTTTAGAAACTAGGATTTGAAAGCCTTAGTAAGAACCCTAAGGATAAGTCTCAGCATAGAACACCATCTAAGTGTTTTAGAAATGGCCATGAATAACCTATGATAAGACCTTAAGTGTGAAATTTTATTCTTGATTGTGTGGTTTTCCTATTATAATTAGTGTTTCTCACACTATTCTTCTTGGTTTTAGTCAATGGCTGGAACCCGAAGGAATCGTGTTAATGCGGAATGTGACGGGAAATGCAATGATTGTCCCCCTAAGAAACCAAACATTATGGGAGCTAGAATGCAAAATCTTGTATCCATGCTCACACAACTTTCTCAAGCTATGAATCATGTAGGACTTCTAAACGAGCAAATGAAGAAGCAAAATTCTGTTGAATCCTTCATGAGGCAGTGTCCACCTACATTCAACGGGTCTACTGATCCATTAGTTTCTAAATAATGGATTAGTACTACTGAAAATATATTTTCAGTTCTTCAATGTTCTGAACATGATGAAGTCATCCTAGAAGTGTATCGTTTGGAAGGAGATACTGATCAATGGTGGAATCTTATTAAGAATATGAGGCAAAGGGATGAAATTGAGTCTATGGAATGGGACGAGTTCAAGAACTTATTTTTTAATAAGTACTTCCCTCGTATTCTCCGAACAAAGATGGAGGAGTTTCTTGAACTAAAGTAAAAGGATGATAAATCTGTTGGTACCTATGAAGCAAATTTTACAAGACTTGCAAGGTACGCTTCTGGTATTATTATCTAACCTGAGATTAAGATCGATCGATTCTTTAGTGTCTTAAAACAAAGTCTTCGAAGGGCCTTAGCCATAAGGGACTTCAATAGCTATGAGGAAATAGTTCGATGTGCTCTCAAAGTTGAGATGGAGATTGGAGTAACCCATCAGTCATATGGGTTTGATAAGAAGAGGAAAATGGAATTCAAAGGAAAATATAAAGAGCACACTGAAAAGAAGATGAGCTTTCACTTATGCTCAAAGTGTAGAAAAAACATGGAGGGAGTTGTCTTAAAGGGACAAGTAAATGTTTCAAATGTGTAAAGGAAGGTCATCGGGCATTTTAATGCTGTAATGATGGGAAGAAGATGTCTAATGATGCAAACAAAGGAAGGGATACACAGAATGAACCTACTACACTTCAATGTTTCAAGTTCAAGGAGATGGGTCATTATTCCAATCAATGCCCAAATCCAAGGGTTGATGATGATGGTCGACATCAACAAACTCTTAAGTCTAAAGACAAAGGAAAGTCGCATGCAATTTCTATCAGTGATGTGGAGTATGATAACGATGTGGTGAAAGGTACACTTACTATCCACTCTAAAGTAGTAAATGTTTTATTTGATTCTGGATCCACCCACTCTTTTATTTCTGATGATTTTTCTAAGGGTATCACCATATTACCTCAAAAATTAGATGTTGAGTTAGCTATGACAACTCCTAATGGCACAACAGTCGCATCAAAAGTTTAGAATTCTTCTCCGATTGAAGTTTGTGGGAAAGTGATTCCTGAAAATCTTGTGATCCTTCCTATAGTGGAATTTGATGTGATTCTTGGAATTGATTGGCTTTCTCTATATGGAGCTCATATCAATTTCCAAAGAAGGGAAGTCACATTTCATATTCCAGATCAATTTTTGATCGTCTATCGATGCAAGGATGAACATAACCTTCCAGTGGAAATTTCTTCCATCTTATGGGTCTATATTCCACTAAATGAGGGTTATTAATCTCAAATGGCTGGAGAGAAACTCACGATTAATAATATTCCAATTGTACGAAAGTTTTACGATGTCTTTCCGGAGGAATTTCCGGGTCTTCCACCAAATCGTGAAGTTGAGTTTTCAATAGAACTCGTACCGGGTGCTTTGCCTATTTCAAAGGCACCTTATATAATGGCCCCAATTGAGTTGTAGGAATTGAAGAAGCAACTCCAAGAGAATCTTGATAAAGGATTCATACGCCCTAGTGCGTCACCTTGGGGAGCACCTGTTCTGTTTATTAAGAATAAAGATGGATCAATGAGACTCTGCATTGATTATCAAGAACTTAACAAGATCACTATCAAGAACAAATATCATATCCCATGCATTGATGACTTATTTGACCAACTACGCGGAGCTCAATACTTTTCCAAGATTGATCTTCGTTCAGGGTATCATCAATTGAGGGTCAAAAGGGAGGATATACCAAAGACGGCTTTCCGTACGAGGTATGGACACTATGAATTTATAGTGATGCCATTTGGTCTTACTAATGCCCCTGCTATCTTCATGGATCTGATGAATAGAGTCTTTAGAGACTATCTTGATCATTTTGTGGTAGTCTCTATAGATGATATTCTTTTCTATTCAAAGAGCAAGGAAGAACACGAAGATCACTTGAGAATTATATTTAAGTCCCTGAGAAAGGAGAAGCTTTATGCCAAATTTACCAAGTGTCAATTTTGGCTTCAAAAAGTTGCATTTTTGGGTCACATAATCTCAAAAGAGGGGATATCTGTGGATCCAGCAAAAACAGAGGTTATCGAAAGATGGTCGAGACCAACAACAGTAATTGAGATCCGAAGTTTTTTTGGTTTGGCTGGATATTATCGACGTTTTGTGAAAGATTTTTCACGGTTATCTAATTCACTCACCAAGTTGACTCGGAAAGGAGTTAAGTTTGTCTGGACGGAGGAATGTGAAGAGAATTTCAAGGAGTTGAAAAGAAGGTTATCCAGTGCACCTATGCTCACACTACCTTGTAGTAGAGAAAGGTTTGTGATCTATAGTGATGCATCCAAGAAGGGATTGTGGTGTGTTCTTATGCAAAATGATATGGTGATAGCTTATGCCTCACGACAGTTGAAAATCCATGAGCAAAATTACCCAACTCATGATTTGGAGTTAGCTGCGGTAATATTTGCATTAATGATTTGGAGGCATTATCTTTATGGAGAAAGGTCTGATATTTATATTGATCATAAAAGTTTAAAGTATATTTTCACACAAAAGGAGCTGAATATGCGCCAAAGAAGATGGTTGGAGCTGATTAAGGACTACGACTTCTCAATTCATTACCACCCTGGGAAAGCAAACAAGGTGGTATATGCATTAAGTTGACAAGACCATGCTAGATTATCCATGATGAGGATCACAAAAGATCCAATATTTATGGATTTACAAAGGATGGATCTTGGAATTATAATGGAAGGGGGAAATCGTATCTTTCTCAAATGAATGTTCAACCATCTATACATGTGAAGATTAAAGAGGAACAAAATGAAGATGTAGAGTTACAAAAGAAGGTGAGAAATATTCCTAAATTCAACTTTGATTGTGATGGGATAATAAAGTTTAGGAATCAGGTTTATGTTCCTCCCATCCCCAAATTAAAGATGGAGATACTGGATGAGGCTCATAGTTCTTCATTCTCTATTCATCATGGAAGCACAAATATGTATAGGGACCAGAAAGAGTGCTTCTGGTGGGATGGCATGAAAAGAGATGTTGCTGAATATGTCTCTCGATGCTTGGTTTGTCAGCAAGTTAAAGCTGAGAGACAGAAGTCTAAGGGGATGTTACAACCATTACCCATACCCAAATGGAAATGGGAAAACATCACTATGGACTTTGTCACAGGACTTCCTAAAACATCCAAAGGCAATAATGCTATCTGGGTCATAGTTGATCATCTTACAAAGTCTGCACACTTTATTGCTATTAGAGAGGATTTCTCTCTGGATCAGCTTGCCAGGATATATGTAAAGGAAGTGGTAAAATTGCATGGAGTTCCACTTTTTATTATATCTGATCGGGATCCAAGATTTACCTCGAAGTTATGGAGAATTCTTCAACATACTCTGGATACAGAGTTGAGTTTCAGCACTCCTTATCATCCTCAGACAGACGGCCAGTCTGAGAGAACAATTCAAAATCTAGAAGATATGTTGAGAGCTTGCTCTATGGATTTAAAATTTGGTTGGGATCAACACCTACCTTTGGTGGAATTTTCTTATAATAATAGCTTTCACTCCAGTATTCAGATGGCTCCTTATGAAGCTCTCTATGGAAAGAAATGCAGGACTCCAACTTGCTGGGATGAAGTTGTGGAAAGAAAGCTATTAGGACCTGATCTTTTTGATGAGATGGCAGAAAAGGTCCGATCTATTCAAAAACACATAAGAGCAGCTCAGAGTCGACAGGAAAGTTATGCCGACAACCGTAAAAAAAACCTATAGTTTGAAGTGGGTAATAAAGTGTTCTTACAAATATCTCCCTGGAAGAGGGTCATGAGATTTGGAAAGAAGGGGAAGTTGAGCCCTAGATATATCGGTCTTTTCGAAATACCGGATCGTGTTGGAAAGGTAGCTTACCGATTGGTGCTTCCACCGAATCTCTCTCAATTTCACGATGTATTCCATGTATCTCTATTGAGAAAGTACATACCTGATCCTTCAAATGTACTCAGCTCAGAAGTTGTACCGCTGGAGCAAGATCTTTCTTATGAAGAACAGCAGATAGAGATTCTGGATCATAGCGAAAAAGTCCTACTAAACAAGACCACTCGATTGGTGAAAGTTTTATGGAGGAACCATCAATTAGAAGAAGCTACATGGGAGCTTGAGGATATGATGAGGGAGAGGTATCCTCATCTTTTTGTTACAAAGTGACAAATTTCGAGGGAGAAATTCATTTTAAGGGGGGTAGAATGTAACACCCTGATATTTTATGAGAAATACATTTTTTTAATGTCTTATGTTATATGAAACACCAAAGGAATCTTTCACAGCACACAATATGGACTTGGCTTGCATTACACGCAATCGTGACCTTCCTCGATAGTGTGTGTAGTACGCAATACCAGGTTTCACTAAACAATGATATATTATTATGAACTAGCTATTATAGTATTAACTACATTTTTAAATTTTATTATTAATCTTACACATTTTCTAGAACATGGTAAGAGAAGAAAATAAATTTTTCGGGTAAAATAAGTATTTTTCAAAAAAATGCAGTTTTGCCGCCTTTTGATGGCGCACCCACATTAAATCTAGTTTTTGACACGTTTATAAGTCCAATTTGACAAAATAAAATTCTTATTTTGAATCAGAATATATAAATTTACTTTGGATAAATTTTTTATATTTTTCTAATAACTTTCATATTTTGATGAATAGTAAAAATACGCTAATTTTTAATTAAAAACAACTTTTTCCATTGAGATAATTTATATCATTAAATTATAATATTTAATGGTTTTAAAGTATAAATAGAATATATTTTTACCATTTAATATAATTTATGTCATTAGAATTAATTTCACATTGAATTCATAGGTAAAAACATTTCAATCTTTGGCAATGTTTTAACTTCTAAAACCCGTTTTCTTAACAACGGGATTTATTTTAAATTAATTAATACAAATTATATATTTTGAATTTTGAAAAATGGATTCCATATTTGGAATCAGTGGGTCCAAATTATGTTAATAGGCAACTTTTTATTTTTGGGCATTATGAATAGTAACTACGGTAAATTTTATTTACCATAGTTAAAGATAAATCGGGTAATTATGGGTAAATATAAGATTATAAAATTACCCTAACACCTGCCAAAATCCTATTGGATGACTAAAAGTTGACCCATATCACCTAAGGTTCGGATTAGAATCATTTAATGGACTTTTGTCAATGAAAATAATTTAATTATTATTAAAACCAAAGAATGTGAAAACATGTCACTTTCTTAAATCTTATAAGTATAATAATTTTAATTTAGTGATGAACTTAATGAAACTTCGAACATGAATAGTCTCCAGAAATATCATAAAATTATCTACATCATGGGAATTTATTTGGAATTTTTAGGGATTAAATAAATATCATTAATTATGACACAATAGTGATGTTGAAATTATTTTATTAATTAAAATATCAAATAAATCGTTTTAAAATTATTAAAATAAATAATATATGAACTATTTAATGCGCTCCACTACTTTTATAGATAAATATGACATTTTATGAATCTATTAAAGATTTTAGTTCGAACATATCTTCTGTAAATATTTTATTTAAATTCAAATAAATGAATAGTGTCAAAATTGACACTATTGTTATTTTATAAAAATAACATATTATAAAATTGTTTAAAAATCACAAAAATATTTAAAAATTATAAATTAATATTTATATGGTCTACAATGTTATAAATTGTCAAATTATGTAAAATTAACAACACATATGTAATTATTTATAATAATTTAAAATTTAGAATATTATTACCACAAATAAAATTAAATTGATAAATAAGGATAAATCAAGTTGATAATGTTTAAAATAAATTCCTAACATGTCTAAATTTTACTTTTTGATGATATTGAAACCCTATATCATCTAAGATTTGGATATGAGTCATTTTGGAAGTTTTTAAGTTGGGTTGGGATTTAATATAAACTAATATTGTTTATATTTTCAAAGGTGCCCCTCTCCTCCCTTATAAAAGGGAACCTCCTCCCTCTCCTCCTCACACCAATTTGAGCCTTCAATCTCGGCCAATACCTGCCCATTTAACTTCCCCACTTCCTTAGAAACATCCTAGAGGTCCTGGTCTTCTTTAAAGACCAATTGTAGTGCCCTAAGAGGAGGTCTCAAAGCGGCGCTTCAAAGAAGAGGTAATGTCGGTTACCAATTCTTTCAAATTTATTTATTCTTCCACTTCTTCTTCTTTAGTTGTCTCATTATGAATTAATAACATCAGTATCACTCATATACTGATATGTTATTATAAGTATTAAACACCCCTATTTCACCATCTATCCATCCTACGGAAAACGAAATCATCGTGCGTGCGTACGGAATACCGTCTCCACGCCGTGGTGTAATCTATTTTCCATCACCACCATACATGGATGGGTATAATGGTGAAAATAAATAACTATATATGATTATTGTAAAGTGGTATTGATTCTTAAATTGTATACATACACTCCAATACAATTCCAAGATCATGGGAACGATATCATCGCTCGTGCGTACGTACGGAATACCGTCTCCACGATGTGATGCGACTCGTTCTACATGATCTTCATTGCATAATGATTATATAAATGAATTTAATGAATGAATATGATATATATTACACTAATACCATTCTAGAAATGAGGTATCTATAACCTAAAAAGAAAAATAATAATTTATTCGACAAAACACGCATAAGAACAAAAAGTAATAAACACCCAAATAACAAATAGTAATGAAATATTACTAATAAGAAGCTAAGAATATGACCATATATGATATCATAAAAATAAGTATGATTCTAGAATAAGTCAATAACATTATTTAAATCATTATACAGGAGTTTCGGACACTTACAAAGCAAATCAGACCTAAGGTAAGGGAAAATATCACAATCTCATTTTATCCGAGATTGTTTATACTTTGGTATTTACTGGGGAGTATTTTATCATCCACATCCATGTTTCCTCAATATGTAATACTGTATCCATCCACCTACAGTTTTTTAAATCCAATTTTACCCTTTGGTGAGTTTTTAGTAAAAGATATGAAAGGAATATTTTTTCGTTTTTCGTACGAGGTACTTTTTGACTTTTCCGACAAAAGTACGAGAAGAATGTTTTTTTAACTTATACGGCATGAATGGATTTTTAAAACATTATTTCCAAGAAGTTTACCTTACAAGTTTTCAAGTTTATTTTTAATCACCTTCTTTTAGTTTAAAATTGTATGACATGTTAAGAAAGGAAAATGTTTTTGAAGTAGAAAGGATATTTTCCTCAAGAATGGAGTTCAAGTTTTTTATCAAAATTATTTTCCATCTAAGATAATATAGGTCTCTGTTTATATCCCTATTATTACATTGATTTAATTATGTTGTGATGGAATTATTTTTATTAATTCCTTTATCTTATAGGAATTGTTTTATGATGTCATGTTGATTAAGAATCCCATTTTTTTACATGGGTTATGCAATGATGTATGATTTATGATTTTGTGGCACACATAATAATGGTATCATTATGAGATGGGTGGGACCTATATCTCCCTCCAATGCATTGGGTAAATATTTTATATCTCATGAGATAGACATGGCTGGAACGACAGGTTAAACCGGTTCAATGAAATAGGACTGAAACGAGGAGTGAACTCGGTTCAAAAATGGACTTTGTACACTAAGATAGTCTTGGAAATGAGTCTTGGCAATGAGTCTTGACTAATAAGAAATGATTCTCTATGATTATGTGTGTATTCCACAAAGTTTCATGTTTTAAGTTATGATTATTGGGATTACATTTCACTACTATGATTTATCCCATGTTATGAAATTATGATCTCTTTTGCAGGTTAAGATTTCCAAAAGTTATGTTCTTGTGTATATGATGTGATTGATATTTCTTTTGTTTACCCTTACTGAGCATTTGAGCTAACCCTTTTGTATGTTTTATTTCCCCAGGTCAGGAATAAGATTATTAAGTAGGATATGCCAAAAGGGACTCTAGATATGATGAAATAAATGGGAGGCAAAGTAGATTCTTTATGAACCATTTGTTTATGTTTCCCAGTTTCTAAAGACTCTATACCTATACGGTCCTTTCCTGGTTTTGTTATATGTTGTAATAAGTGTGCTTCAATTCTGAAGTAATAACAATGTATGTAAATTATGGATCGTTATAGTAATCTAGTAACCCAATAAATACGCTGGTCTCTACATGGCCTGAAGGGAATTCCTAATCCCCATGGGTTGGCGAATAGCACCTAGAATCTTACAAAATGAAATTGGAAAAAAAATTCCATAAAAATTAGGGAAGTAAAAGAAACAAGAAAATATTCATACAAAAGAAAATCCACTGGGAGTAGTGTACCAAAAGTCAAATAGGTATAATAACCCAAAGTACTACAACCAAAAGTACTAGAAGATAGTAAAAACTACCAAAGTCCCAATGGACGCAACTCACCATGTACATGGATCAACAGTTGGAACCACCTCCAAGTGGTTCTTTACCCCTACCCAAACCTGGAAGGAGATAATCAACAGAACCCCTAAGTAATAGGTAGGGGGTTAGCTAAAAATCCTAATAGGGCCTCACCAAGGATTGTCCAATAGATTCCAATATTAAATTAACCAATATAAATTTCAATTTAAAACAAATAGTTTTGGGATTTCTTAAGCATAATTAAAACAATTCATGCTTTACATTTCAAAACCTGGAAATACTTTAAGCCAAGGATTTACTTTTCAATCGATGGAACATTTCTAAAACAAAATTTATTTTCAAAAATGGATTAATAAATGCTTTTATATAAAATAGTTTATATAAATTAGAAGGCATGTAAAATAGTTTACAACAATGGAATATATTCATTTTAGATAAAAAAAAGTGAGAAACATGGTCATATGCCTAAAAAGGAACAATAGTTCTAGGCTATAGGGGCTCCACACTCAAGGTGACATGGAAATAGGTACATATTCTCCTTTGAACTCATTATAAAGAGGAATCATCTCCATTTCCTATGGGATTTGATGTCTTCCATTTTATTTTGGAACGTTGTAAATCATAATGTGTTATCTAAATAACACACTAACTACCTAATTCTATCATTTTCTCTAGTAAAAACAATGATTGAAAATTTATTTCAAAGAACCTTAAAAGAAAATTAATCCCATACACTATTTCAAATATTTTAATCTTCTATTTATAAACAAAAATTGGGTTTTAATAAAAAAACATTTCTTTTTTCCATGATAAAACCCAATAGTTTCTATCAAACCCATTTTTATCCATTTTCACAACATAATAATTAATAATCAATTCAAAATTCAATTTCACAATCCAATTTCACAAATTAAATTCAACAATTTATTTTTTCCCAAGATGGCATCAATTTCACAATAAACCCTCAATTCAATGTAATTAGGGTTTTTCACACTCTTTCCATCAAATCCATTTACATAATTAAATTTAACAATTTAATTGAAGCAATTTCCATAAAAATCGAAATTTAAATTAAAAAATTTATATTTCACAAATTTCCATAAACACACCCTAATTCAATGGAATTGGGGGTTTCCCTAATATCATTCCAAAACCCCATTTTATTTAAAACCCCAAATCAATGGAATTGAATTTTTTCTAACAAAACAATTGAAATGCATTTTATTAAAATAAATAAATTTAATTAAATTCCAAAAATTGAAATTATATAAAGTAATTTAGGTTTAACATAAAGTGGGATTTGTAATGGATCCACCTACCTCAGAAACATTGGATCTCGAATCACAAAGCCTCACACAGAAAACTTCAATAGAGAATGATGGAGATAGGGATCTATGAATCAAAACTAGGTTTGGATCTAAAAAAGATGGTATTAGATCCACAAATCCACATGGGGGTTCACGGAACTCTAGGAAGGCGAAGATAGATCATGGGAGAAAGAGAATGGGAAAATAAAACCAACCAGGAGAAGGTCTAAGGGTGTTCCTCAATATTTAAATCACTTCTGGGAAGGATATGAGGGGCCAAGAAATTTTCTTGAATGCTCCAAGGAAGTTTGAAATCTATTATGGGTTGTTCCATTTCGTCTAGGACCAAAAAGGGGGGTTCAAGAATTTTTAATCAAAATTTGGATTAATTAAAAAACTATACCCATGGTTTCCTAGGTAGATATACACAGTTTGACAATCTATGTAGACTAACCATGTCCCTATTTTAAATGGTCTAAATAGATTCGTCTAATAAAGATAACGAATTGACTGACCATGAACCAACTGTGAATTATCTCACTACCTTTAATTGCACAATTTACTATGAGAGGGCACAAAGTTTAGACTAATCATGCGCCAACCATCCACTAGCCTAGAAAAATCCAAATTTTTCAAAATTTATCAGGAAGAAACCCCAAAATAAACCCAAAAAAAGTAAAATAAAAAATTGGTGTTTAAGAAAACCTAAAAATAGTAACATGATGTTACATATCGATATCCATTTAAATGTAGCTAAGAATAGTTTTTTAGGTTACTTATATTAATAAAATTATTTTAGGATTGTATAATAATTACACATAGAATAATTCCTTCAAGGAAAGGTTGTGAATTAGTGTAATTTTCTTAAGTTGATCCTTAATTCATAATCATGATTATGTAGAATACTTGAGCTGTGGTTAAAGAATATAATTATGATAGGTTAAATATGGCATTAGAGTTTTAGAAACATAATATTCCATCATTCACAGATGATGTTGGAATAGATATGGAAAAAGAATGTTAAGACAAAATAAACCATATATTCTTATATTTATGGATTCCAGAGACATCAAAGGTGGATTTAATGGACTATTTGTTAGATATACCATATTGAAGGTGGTGAAAGATGATAAGAAAAGTTGAACTTCATCAGAATTATGATAAAAAGGGTTTCTAGAAACTTATAAGAGAGAAATATTATCCTAATGAGATGATGTTTGTGAAAACTAGAGAATTTATAGTATTTAATCAATAAAAATTAAAAATGAAGAAGTATTCATCCATGTTTATAGAAATTATGTGTTATACACCAGAGTTAGTGGTGAATAATAATCTCAAGAAACTATGTTTCAAAATGAAATTAAGACTATATATTCAATTAGTTGAAATTATTCTGAAATTACTAACTTATGAATAGGTGGTAAGTGTGACTTTACTTTCAAAAAAAATTAATGAGAATATTTATTTTAGAATCTATAAGGGGAAGTAAAAGGATTTATATAAAAAATATTTGAATATGTCTCCAGGTTCTCTTAAATTTAAAAAGTAGACTATTTATTATTAATGTTGTGAAAAGGGTAAAATAAATACCCATTTCTATATTTCACTTCATCCTTTGTATAAATATATAATTATGGTTCACTTGAAGAAATTTTATGTGTATTTATCTTGAATGGAAAAATAGAGGATTATCTAATTTATTGAAATGATTATAGATATTAGTAAATAAGATAAATTATAATCAGTTATTAACCTAAGAGAAGATAAATGGACTTCAGAAGGTATGGTTTTGACTTCGTAGAGATAATTTGTGGCCAATAAGTTTGATACCGAAGCAGGATCATCTTTTATTCAAGGTACTATCGTGATTTATTTTATACTCGCTACTAACTTATTTGATATTGGATCATATTATTATTTTATATTTATTCAGGTAGTGGAGCTTTTGGGATTGTATACTAAGATTCTGCCTTAAAGTATGATAATTTATACCATGTTGGTTTAAAGTAATGAACATGGATTCAAATTTCCATTATGTACCATTATGGTAAGTGACTTTTAAATATCATAGTATTTTCTAGTCTTGAGATGAAAATATATGACCTTACCATTAGGATAGATTGGTCGATCAAATAAATAGTTAAAACTAACCTCTATAGTCAAAGAGTTCTTTTTGTTTAACCTGGTGTTTTTTTATTCATTATGAGTGAAGTGGGATATAAATAATAGTATGATTTGATCAATTATTTAGGACATTAGGTTAGTATCTTATTTTTTTGTAGATTTAATTAATTTAAATATTGGATATGAATAGCCTTATTAATACACCAATTATATTCAATAGTTATCCTAATGATTTTACCAATTATTTTGTAGGATTACTTCTTAAAAAATAAGTAGAATTTTCCATTAATATTTTTTCTAAAATAAATTTAATATTATCACATTCATACCTGAGGGAACCATTATAATTATGGGAGATAAAAACATGGTTTGGAGAATTGGAGAAAATTTATGGATGTAAATTATTTTATATAATTTATTTCAATAATTTTTACTATTCAAAAGTGTTTCAATGTCATAAATATCTTATTTTTTATTTAAATATTCATAATATTTTAGAATAATATTTCAAGAAATTTATCATTGGTTGTACCCTTTTAGTATGGGGATCTTTCCACTTACTGGACAATTCTCCTCCAACCTTTACTTTTATTATGCATCAAAACTATAGAGTTACATAGGGTCATTCCAACATTCATGTGGTTCATTCCACTCTATGTATTGTATTCACATTCATGAAGATACTCAAATGGCCATCATGTAAAATAACATGAGTAATTCCACAATGAAATGGGGGTCATACCAAATGTGCACGTGCAAACATGAATTTCCAATAAAAGATAATAAAAAAATTTGGTATATAAATATGGATTTATAAATTAAACTTGATTATAGGTCATTGTTATTAATTCCATAAATATTATTTAATATATGTTTGGTGTAAATTAAAAGGAAAGTATTGGATCTGTAATTTTCGATCTTGAACTAGTATTTAATGAATTTATTAATGGATTTTGAGATAATGGTCCATTATTCATGATTTGTGATAAATATTTATTTATAGGGTTTGAATTATCAATTTTTAATCCTTGTTTCATAGTGAAATGGGAGTTTTTGATATCCATCCTATTATTTTTTTCAATGGTGGGTTATTTGTGAAATGTGTTGACCTGATTTCTAATGATGAATTTTGTTAAATAATTATAGAATGGTGTATTATGTTATAAATTTCATTTTTAATAAGATTTTTTGTAAATAATTTTTTCCTTTTTGATTATTAAAATATAGAGGTTTGGTATTATTCAGTAAAATGGGTGTTTAATAATTTTTCGAAAAAATGTAATTAAATTTCCATAAGAGGATTTTGTTTTTATTGAAAATATTTAGGGGTATATTGTTTTTCTTGAGAAAATAGTCTCTTGTCAGGGATACATGGGTAGGTTTTTTACTTTTACCTAAGTTTTTGAAGGGTAAAATAGGGGGGTGTATGGCCTTGCGATATATTTCTCTATAAAATTGAACCATGTAGGAAATGATATATCTTGGTAGGAATTAACTTGTTACCAAGTATATTTTATTGGATGTATTATTCTCATAATAAGACATGGAAACATTATTTTTTATTTATAAGATAATTATTGTGGGAAAATTTTAAATTTTTATATGGTGTTTAGGTTCGTGACCTTAGGATTTTGTATTTGATTATTATTCCTTATATATTTAATATCATTTTATATTTTATAAATGAATAGTTAGTTTTTATTTAAAATTATTCTTTCATTATTTATTGTTTCAATATGGAGATATTTACATGAAAAGGCTTTAATGAATTATTTTTCATCTATTTTATAAACCTTTTATTGACTATTCATGTTTGTATTACTAATACTTATGTTTATTTGGTAGTCTTGTATAAATCCTACTGTATTTACACACATGCTCTACTTATGAATTTTTTTTTCACATATAGATATCATTATAGATGATTCATGAAAAGATAAGACTTTATTCTCAATAAATTGAGATTTGTAAACCCATGATAAAGATATGGTGGAAGGGGTTTATTTTTTATAGATTGGGTCACATTTTTATACTTTTTATTCTATCTGGTTCTTCCTTTGATTTTGGTTTTAAAACATATGTTTTATCTATTAAAATATTATATTTTGGTTTTTCATAAAAATATTTTTAATTTAATGTGAATATATAGTTATTTTATTTTAAGGTAAAATCATTTCAAAATAGTTTATTTTTATTCCATAGCACTATTTTCCAGTGTCTAGTGATCAATATGAATTCCAGAGGCATTGTAGTGGTCTAGTTTACATATCAAGATTCCGGTCCATGGGTTAGTTCATTTCATGAATCAAATTATTTATGAGGTATGCCTAATTATTCAAGAAGTAATGTAATTTTGGTTGGTTATTAACTGGGTTATTTATTGGCTTATATTGAATAGATTAAATAGGGAGATTTGGGTACCTAGAATTCATTGAAAATGAAAATTAGGTGTAGGCGAGGTATAAATAGTATTTTTATGTGGTTTTGGGTTGGATAAAATTTAGGTTTTTTCTTGATTAGTAATGTTGAATTATTTAATAAGGGTCTATATAAATAGGTAGATACTTTGGGTATAATTACTGTGGATGAATTTGGATTGATATGAGGATTTAATAAAGTCTTTTTGAGGTAGTTTAAACTGTTAGAAAATTTATAAATGAGTTTCTAGTTATAATTTTCAGGATTGGACATTGAGTGGAATAATATTAGCAGGATATATTATACCCACTTGGATGAGAGTATTCATAATAAAATAATCGTCCACTACACTTCCTTTTCCTATTCTTTATATAAGCTTAAAATCAAGTGTGAATATATTATACCCACATAAGTTATATTAGGTTGAGATCATCCAATTAGAAAATTTATTTCATGCTCTAATGGTCAGTATACATAAAAAACTCTCTCCAAATTAGAAATGAAAAAAATATTGAAATCATGAACAAAAAAATCTAAATCTAAATAATTTATAGAATAGTTATTTTCATGATGTCTCAACAACCTATAAAAATTGAAATGAACTTTCTCCCTTATATTAGAATACATCCCAATACTACACTAAACACATTAAAATATACCAAATAAGTAACCCTCAACTCATGATGAATTAATATAGGGGTTGAAATAGGACTCATATTTAATTCCTTAAATGATTATTAACATTTCACATTTCAATTAAACTTCAATCCTTTCAAAATCAAGTATTTCATGGGTAAATATAATCTTGAAAATTCTTGAATCATTCTGTGATAATATCATGGAAAACATAAGAAAATCAATATCTAAAATAAGTTTTTGGATATTTCATTGGATATAATTATTTTAACCATATTAAGATTTACTTAATACCATTTATTTAAAATAATTCAACCAATAAATTTCACTTATTGAATTTAAGAGTGGTATTTTAAGAATTTGAATAAATATTATTCTCAAGAAAATCTTCCAAGACAATCTTAAAATTCTCAAATGATTCGCCTCCTTCAATAAGAATATTATAATTTTATCTAAAAACCCCACCAAAAAGTCATGGAAAATTTGTGGAAGAAATGTTTCATCAATACCATAAACATGATAAGATCATCAATGAATACAAAAGGAATGACTAAGAACTCATCATAGATATAATGACATAGAAGTGATTTTTTAGGATGACAGCTTTCTTTACCCTCAACTGATAATATCCAAATAAAAGATTGATCTTGGAAAACCAAAAATATCTTTTCAATTGGTTAAATATATAATCACATATAGGGTATTTATTATTTATCATCACCTAGTTTGGCATTAAATAGTTAATTCATGAATGCAAGATACTATCATATTTCTTGGCAAACAAAATCAATGGTACCCAAGAAGAAACACTCAATTAAATTAATCCCTTATATTTAAGATACTCCAATTGAACCTTTAATTATTTTAACTCTACTAGATCCCTATAATGTGATGGATCAGAAATACATGTTATTCTAGGAACAATATAAATAAAAAATTCAACAACCCTTTTTAGAGGAAACCTATAAAAATACACTAGGAAAAATTTGGATATTGTTCCACTTCCATTGACAGTATAGTTAATTTATTACTTTGTATTGATCAAAGAAATAACCTTGCTAATTGAAAATAAAAGGAACCAACTTCTCTTTCCAATAGACCTACCCTACAATATTGAATATCCCACTCTCCTTTGAAGGTGTGAATGGTCCCATATGATTTCATAAAAAATCACTTATAGAAATTTATTTTATCCTTTAATCTATTAATCCGATTCATTTTGATAATTATGTCATATGAATGCATAAAAAGTGCTATTAAGTCTCATGAAATTTCCTTGTCTCCCACCATTATTGAGTAAGATATACACTTAAACCATCGACCAACCCTTTTACCTAGTGGAGTATCAATATTCATAGAATAAAATATCAACTCCACTGATAATCCCAATGTACTGACCAAAAATGTGGATATAAATGAATGTGATTATCCCATATCAAAAAAAGAATAAATAATAATAAAAACAATCATAATAGTACTTCACAAAATATAATACCTTGAATAAACTTATGCCTCCTCTATTTTCTGCTCAGGTAATAAGATATTCCCTTGAATAATTTTAGTTGATTAAATTTTTTCTTGATGAGGTCTTCCCACTCTTCCAAGAGTTCCCAATTCATTATGCTTCAAATTTCTTATTTTTAACTTTGATCCATGCACCTGATATGATACTCTTAAACTGATCATGTGTGAATAGCAGTTATGAAACCTTTTTACATGATCAACGTTTCTACATTTAAAACAAGTACATGGAAGTTTTAAATACTTTTATTTTGGTTTTACCATTTCAACACACCAAAAACACTCCAATAGAATATTCTGTTGACAGAAGTTAGAAGATTATTTTTTAGTTTTTCTTTAAAATACTTTACTCTTCCTATTCTAGCCATTAAATATGTTTCTTTTTTCACCTTGTTGAGGAATAAATGTAGTCACCTACTATGTATTTTTGATTCCAACATCTATTGAATTATTTGTACTAACTACCACAACATATGTGGGTAGTTTTTGTAAAATGATCATTAACCTTATCTTTTTTTTGAGTTACATCTAGAACCATCAAGACTTAAGCTTTTCATTCCTCACCAATATTGGAATATAATTTAAAATCATAGAAAACTTTTATAAATACTCCATAACCAACATATTTCCTTGCTCAAAATCCAAAAAAATCGATCTCTAGACACATTCAATTAATCAAGTAAATTTTTCCCATTAAATATTTTTTAAAACCTTTTCCAATTAATATATTTGTATTTCTAAATTTCTTCAATTAATTTCTAACATTTCCTAGATGGTGCCTCTAAATATTATTACTCAAAATCAATCTTTTAGGCCTTTAATGTTATAAATAACTTAAATATATGATTTATCTTCTTCAGGCACTCTTTATCTTTCTCGGTTCCGACATTACCTTTAAACAAAGGTGGATTCCACTCTAGAAATTTAGAGGCACAACTTACCTCTCTTGGAATAACCTGGTTAGCACCCTTTCCAATCCCTGGGATATATTACATAATTAAAATCAATAACTAAATATCCACATGATAATTTTCCCTTGTTCCTTACTTTTATCCATATAGGTTCTTTGGGTTGGGGATATTTCTATTATATATAGAATAAATAATCAAAGTTAAACAAACCTGAATGACCATCATCATTGAAATATTATTTCATACTACATCTAGGTAGGTTTTAACCCATTTTGCTTTAGCTAACCACATGTTCCAATACTAAATCACAATTATTCAAGGTTCATTAAGAATTTTATTTTCAACATCATCCTTAGAAAGATAAAAACAGCGAGTATTTAGAAATCCAATTCATATAAGGAAAACACTATTCATTCAAAAACATGGTAATGTGATGAAGATCCTTACTATGCCTATAATAATGTATGAATTATTTATAGTTTGTATACATCATGGGTTAACTTATCATAATTGATAGCATCCTATATATTCATTAAAAACTATTAATTTACCTTAGACTTCCCAGTAACTTGAGGTTCATTATAATAAGGTTAGTTGTATCTTTTTATAATTATATTTTTAGTTCCAACCATCCTATAATTCATGGATATCAAAATATTTTACAATAAACATAAAAACCATTCTATGATATCATTTTATAACAACCCAACCCAGAGACTTGAACCTCAATACTTGAACCGAATTTCCACATGACCTCAAGCATGTTCTCTTAATCACTGTATTTTGAAAAATATTGATGAAGAATAAGATAAAACAATGGGTAATGATTTATCCAAAAAGGAAAAAATAAAAATGAGACGACATAAAATCATGTAAAATGTGAATCTCCTTAGTTAAAAACTTTTAAAATTTCAACAAAATCCCAAAATAAGTTTTTAAAAATCCAATAATGAGGTAAAATGAACATGAAAACTAAAAGTAAATATATGTGGCTTAGTTATAGACCAATGACTCCACTCTCAATGTATATATAGTTTATCAATGACTCTCCATTGAAAAATTAAAAGTTATTTCCTTTACCTGCATCATAACCAATCATGTATACATGCCTATTGAAGTGTGAATGTTTAGGGTGACAATAAACCTTGTTGGATTTCCCTAAAACATTAATATATATTCATGGAAAAGTAAATTAAAAAAATGTTTTACTAACCAATAATGATAAAGAAAATTGGGTTTATCCAAAAAAATAATTATAAAATCATTTTAAAAATAATATAACAAAAACCATTTACCCATAAATCACAATATTTTTTAAAAATAAATTTTTTAAGATTCTCATTTCCTAAATTTTTATGATCCTACCATACCTTGAAACCACTAAAAAATACTTTAATTCATAAATTTCTTCAAAACAATATCCATTTAATTGAAAGTCATTGAAAAATCCCATTTTCCTAAAATTTTCCAAAAAATTCCTTTTCTTAAAATTCATTGGAAAATATTAATTTTCCTAAAAGTTGCTGGAAAATCCCCATTTTTCTGAACGTTTATTCAGGATAGTGAATAAAAAAGTATAATAAATTAAAATAAATCAATTAATATGAGATAATTTTGGAGTCACTTGTATGTATTTATTTTTTATTTAATTTTCATTTAGCTTTTTTAGTATCTAGAGTTAGAGGTCAAAAATGTGTGATTTTAGAGGAATTGACATGAGTGTATGGTTAATTATAACAATATACCTAACCCTGTATAAATTTAGTGTAGGTGACCATTGCTATTTTATGTGTTATATATATGGTTTGTTAAATTTTTTGGGCTCTCTAGGGAAACCATGCATCCCATTTTTTCAAAGGGGGGTGACCAGCATGGTTGGTACATGGTTTTCCTAAATATATAGTTAAACCATTAAGTTTACCCAAAGTTCATGAAAATGTGAATGTAACTTATTTCACAAGATTAATATTACCCTATTTTATACTCCTCCTCCCCTAATTAATTCAAACTAGGACTTCCCAATTTTGGAGATATCTTCTCCCTTGACTTCTGTGACCTCTCTTGGAATCTTGGTGGATTCATTCAAAGTTATGATTGATTTATTTTAGTTTACATATACATTCTCCCCCTATTATCTTTTTATTATATCTTATTTAATTATAGTAACCCTAGTCCACTATGAAGGACAAACCTGGGGTTATGGATGAGGTTTTTATGAAATATCATGTTATTATTGGCTCATGAGGATCCCTTCTACTCATTTCTCGTGGTTTTTTATGATAGTGATGATATTTACACTAGTTTGAGATAGGTGTCTCTACCTAATGGTACTTTTTCATGGAAAAACATAGGTTTTGAATTTACTTTAGTTTAATTTATTTAAATCTGGTAGATATGATTTATTGAGGGGTTTTTTGATTATTTGGTGTGATTCCTGGCATGGGTTGGAATTTAAAATCATTTTGAAATGAATTTCCTTGAAAATAAACTTTTTTCCATACAATTGTTAGATTAAATTTATTAAATAATAATGGTGTATTTGATTTAGTTTTTAATGGGTGTTTAAAATGGAATTTATCCTAGACATTTATTTTCTTATGTTATTATATTCATGTCATTATATGTGTTGATTATTGTATTCACATGGGATACCATGGGTGATATGGTAACCCAAATAGATTCAATTTATAGTATAGATTGTGCCATGTATAAAATTATAGGCCTGTTTAGAGTGAGAATTATAACAATATAGATTAGTTCCCAAAAATATGGTTCATCTCCCAAGGCTGGATGACTAGGTTTATATATAACAGATAGTTTTCCTAGGGTTATTCCTAATTTCCTTAAATGGTTGAGCCCATAGTGTTTATGTTTTGATTATTTATTTACCATTGTATGATTTGGAATCTAATATCTCTTATATCATATCACAATCATTTCCCATTTATGTTTTATTTACACATATTATTTTGAAACTTGGATTTATTTTATCAAACTAAATGATTTATGGATCATTTTCAAAGAAATGGTTTTCAAAATAATATTTTCAAACTAGAAATAATGATATGCATAGAATAATTCATTATGTATATTCATAGTGGTATCCTCATGGGTGTTACCTAACACCCTGTATATGACTTTGGGTATATTTACACTTGGTTTTATAGGACACGGGTAAAGGGAAGTTTGTCATACAGTTTAGTGACTCTTCCTATTGTTTGTCATCTTCCTTGGCCTAGTGGGGGTGGAGACCATGGGCTATGAGGATTCTAGATCAGTTGAGTGTTTTGGGTATCCTAAATTGTATTGTGACTTATTTTTTGTTAACCTCTATAGCCTTCAACATATCTTATTTATTTTATATAGGGATGTTTATTACCTAATATATGTTTGTGGGATGTCAATTATGAGTTGTTTAGGTATTTTTTTTATTCATGTACTCTATTTATCTATATTTATATTTTAAAATTTATTATTTTCATGGAATGGGAATCCAACTTATAGATAGGTCGTGCAAGATTTTTTGGAGGATTACTTGAAATTTTGATTTGGATTCTAAGGGTGAAATCATTCCTCAATATTGTATTTTGATAACGTAGTGCTTATCACCAGCCTGTAGAGATTGTGAATGAAATTTGTACCTTATTATGAGCTAGATTGGTTGATGTTTCAAGTTTACCTAGGTTGTTTCTTTACAAAATTTTATTATATTCCTCTAGTTATTGGGGGATTAAAGGTAGAAATAATATAGGACCATCGGATCTCAAGAGGTAGGTGTGGGGGAGTGCCTGAGAACTCCTTTATAATGTTAAACCACATGTTACCATGGGTGGTAGGCTATTTTATCTTGAATTTGAGTTTTATTTTGGTTTATTTTGATGATATTTTATGTTTTTATCATAGATTAATAGTTTTGAATGTAACCCATGTATTGTGATCGTAAATTTTGGGTTTCAAGGTGAAACTAAGAGAAAACTCATAGGTTCATGGTTTAGGTGCACAATATAGAAAACCATGGGGAGGCCATCAAACCATGTATACACTTATTCTAATTCCATCTTTTATGGTTAGGGAACATTTTTATAGATCATGCAACTAAACCATGAATAGTGATGGAAATTTTAAATTTTCAATGATTTCACCCTTTTGGATCATGAGCTTACTATGATTATTGATATAACATTTTTAAGAGTAATTAAGTGAGTTTTTTATTTAATTGATGATTTTAGAATCAAATTTTAGTATTTATTGAGTTTAATTACATGTGTGTTGTAGTCATGGCCCCAAAAAAATCCACTAAAAGATAAAGAGAGGGAGTTATAGGGAATGTTCCGCTGAAAAATCCCATATAGACCCTGATATTATGGAATCGATCATTTGAACCATTCAGTAATTTGGGAAATATAGTGTAATATATTGGGATGTGAAGTCTATTTTAGTTGACCAAAATTTCATTGAACAAATTCAAGTCACTGGAATTATGTTCATAGGAAGTTATAGTGATTTACTATGCAAACAATGGAAGTAGGCCTTCTCTAAGGGTTGTAGGATCATCATAAGTTCACATCAGAAGTATAGTGGTGAAACCAATAAATGATATTCCAAAAAGTTTAAAGACTATTGAATCTTGATTGGGATCACATGATGTTGGGTTTTAAAAAGCTGGAGTATAGGAATTATGGGTACTAGAAGATATATCTAAGTTGAGACGTGTAGAATAGCCATCTCAGTTGAGGAGATCAACCATACTTACAAATATGATCAAAAAAATTAGGGTAGACATAAACTTCCATAATTTAATGGTTGTAAGAGAACCAAAGCCTCTAGAATATACAGACACACTTAGTTATTCCAAACAATTTAAGTCAACGATGCATAAAGAGATGTGTTCATTCAAAACCAATGGAACTTTGGAGCTCATTTACTTACCAAGAGAGAAGAAGGAACTGGAGAATAAGTGGGTTCTCTGATTAAAAGAGTAGGCTGATGGAAATAATAATACAAAATAATGTATGGTAGAAAATGGATTTCATTATAAATAAGGTGTTTATTTCTTAGAAATATTCCCACATGTATTAAATCATTCCGCCATATTGATAGTGCTAAGTATCATAATATCAAAAGATCTATACTTGGAGAATATAGATATAAAGATGTTATTCCTTCATGGATATTTATAGGAATAAATATACCTGAAAATCAATAGGTTTCATATAAGATAAAAATAATAAGTTGTTTTGAAAATTAAAGAAAATACTTTATGGTTTGAATCAGGAAACATGGAAATATAATCATAAATTTGATTCATTAATGTTATAAGAAGGTTCAAAAAGTGTAACATAGATTTTTTTTTACCAGAATCAATGGGATTATTGGAAATTCATCATATTGATTTTATATATAGATGACATTTTGTTAGATAGAACAAATGGAGGAAAAATACAAAAGATGAAACATTACTTGTTTGAAAGACTCGTGATGAAATATCTTGGATAAGATAAGAATATTTTGGGGATGAAAACCAAGAGAGAAATGAGAGTATAAATTTTGGTACAATATTAAGGGGACTATATCTGAAAGGTGATCAAAAGTTTTAGGATAACCAAATGTAATTGTTTATCAACTCATCATGAAGAAAACTTTAATTTTCCCAATGAAAAATTCCCTAAAATAAAAATTTATTCCAAGTACATGGAGAAAGTACCCTATGCATCTATAGTTAAAATATTGATGAATGAAATGGTTTGAAATTGGCTACAAATTTCTTATGAATTGGGAGTTGTAAGTTGATTAATGTAAAATATGGGGAATTCATACTGGGAAGTTGTGAAGTGGGTCCTTCAATATTTTAAAATAAAAGAATATATATCTTTTTGATTTAGACATGAATATCTATTATGAGTATTTTTTTACTTGATCTTGATGGGAGATTTAGATACCCACTAGAGAATGAATGGATATGTGTTTACATTTATAGGAAGAATAGTCAGATATATTTAAAGGATTCAATTTATTTCTACTCTAATTATAATGGAAGATAAGTATGTATCTTCAATGTAATCTGGGAATGAAATGATCGGGTTAATGATATTGTCTTAGGATATTGGGACCAATTATGAAGGAGGTATTCTTTTCTATGATAGACAAAGTGTGATCCACTTTCCTAAAAATATGGTGATCCACACTCAAATAAAGCATATCAACCTAAAATTTTAATTCATCAGAAATTTTCTTGAGGATAAGGATCTAGAGCTTCAGAATATAGTGGGTAGCCAAAATCTAACAGACATGAAGAATATATCTCAATAAAGTGTAACACTACAAAATTCTAAAGTAAGAACATAGTATTTAATAGTGTGTCTGACATGAATCACCAAACATATAATGGAATATAAAATCCTGAGACTTTATGATATATTTAATATTTTAAATAAATCTATTATATATATTTTAATTCACACAACACTGAGTTAGCTTGTCTTGCACGCAATAATTACTTTGTTCAGTAGTTTTCGTTACATGAAAGACCGAGTTTTACCGAATCAAAATATTTTATTATTAAATATAATAAGATAAAACATAGCATTTAAATTTATGGTACTGAATATAATTAACTAAATTATGAAAATATACAGTTTAAAAAAATATAAAATTAATTCATTGGTTACAAATTAATTAGTAATGAATATAATAACCAATTGAATATAAAGGGAATGCTTTAATAGAAAACTGTTTTTATGCTCACAAATTTATTTTACCTTAATAAATAAAATTAATTAAACTTATTGAGTGATATTAATGTAATATATAAATTATATATTCAATAAAATATTTTTTATGTTCATCCAATATATTTTATAATCATAAGATATGAACAAACCCAATATTTTGTATAAAATCAATATTTTTCTAAAGGCAGTTTTACCACCTTTTAAGGGTGAACCTATTTTAAATCCAATTTTTGTAACATTAAAAATATTATATTTATAAATAAACTTCATTTTTTAAAGATTAATGTTAAAATTATCTTAGGGTAAATTTTTCGTATTTTTCTAAAATATTTCATTTTTTGATGAATGGTGAAAAATACAGAATTTTAATTCAAAACGTATTTTTCATATAATTTATTTATAAAGTTATATTATATTTTAGATTATTTTTAAAGATTATTTAGATAAATTATACAATAATTATTCTAATTTATGTCATATGAATCAATTTCATTTTGAAATTGTATATAAAAACATTTCAAATTTTTGAACATTTTACTTTAAAAACCTGCATTGTTGTATCATTTGAGGGATTAATTTTAAATTAATTTCTGCTAGTTATGTAATTTTAATTTATATAAATTGATTTAATATTTGGAATAATAATAATTTATATTTTATAATAAGTTTGAATTAGTTTTTCACAAAAATATTAGTGAAATTAATTAAAATTTATTACAACGATTAAGAGGAAAATTAGCTTAACAAGGGATTAAACCTTAAACTTAAGGGCCAAATGACCTATAAACTTGTACAAAATAAAATTTATTTCCATATTGTGTCCCTATACTTCCTTTTATATAATTTGGTTCATTATTGGAGCCACTTTACATGGATAAAATGTGGGTAGAATTACCTTTTCAAAAATTTACAAGAATGTCACTCCTCCTCCACTATAAAAAGGCACTCAAACCTCACACTTATTCACACATATTGAGCCCTTTTTTATCACACAAAGTATGATAAAATAATCTCTAAAAGTACCTACCCTCAACCTATAAGCTTAAATTTGGGAATAAATGGATCCAAGTAAGTCCTTTGGGGAAAACCAAAAGGAGTTACCCAAAAAAGAGGTAAACTTCTTGAACAATCACTTTAGATTTATTTATTTTTACACTCCTTAAAATATTCTTATTGCATGATTAAATAATACCCTCAGAATCATAAATTTACTTATATGATTTTATATTAAGGTTTATACCTACACTTATACACAATTCTATCAAATGGGTAACGAACTTACTATTCGTGTATGGTGAACTACCACCTCGCAAAATGATGATTGTTCATTATTCTTTTACCACCTCTCATGATTGGAAATTATGATGGATGAATTGTTTATATATGATATTTATTATTTATTTATTATTATTTAATTTTTATTTATAACATAACTTCATGCGTTCTTTTTTGTGGGAATACGATAACATCGTTTTTTGAAGTGTGGACTACCACCCCCTCAAAGCCATGTGATTCATTCACGCTACACATGGAATGTATAAAGGATGGTTTTAATAAACCTATGTTACATAAATGACATAAAAATTATAATTTAAATATAATATACACATATATATCATTTACTTTCCATTCATTTAAAACAAGACAAAGAAATTGAAGTAGTGTTCATGCATACATATAATCTGTCGTCTCCATGAACAATGTATTTCTTTTCCTATCTCCAAATATTATAGATTATACTAAATAAATATATAATGAATATATATAGTATTTAATTCATGATTTAAATTCTTGATATTATGAAATCATGATCTACGTAATATTAACAAAAATAACAAGTCAAAACATAACTGACAAACTAGGAAGTTAACATCCAAAATAGTGAAAATAATGAAAGATTATGAACAAGAAGGTGATAATATATTATAATAAATTAATATATGATATTATAAATATGATTATGTTCCTTTTATAATTTATTAACATGTTGAAAACAATTATACATGAAGTTAAAGGATGTTCACTGAAAATAAAACACAAGGTAAGGGATTCTTGTCCCACTTTTATTTCCATGAGGAATACACCGTTTTCACCACTTACTTATTTTTTGTGGGGTATATACTGACCATTTTTATATATTATATCATTAATTATTTTATCTTCATGGTATTTTTAGTTTCAATTAAAATTATTTCATCTAAGTGTATATTTGAATTAAGCGTTACCAAGTGGAAAATAATTTCATAACCCAAATTCCTTTCTTTGGGTAGTATTAATTCCTCGATGTCGTTAATATTATAAGATTATGTGTGTAATCACTTTTAATTATGAATTTTTATATTTAAAATTTTTTTATGTGGATTTACATTTTACACACATAGTCTATTAATTGGATGAGTCTCATTTCAATGTTGTGGTATTTTCAAGGATTTAATTCACAATATCATTTTATTCGGTATTGTTCCATTCAAGGAAATTATATGACCGTTGTTCAATAAAACCTTTAATTTTATTAGACTTTTGTTATTAATGACCTTTTTCATGTATTAGTACCATTTTTTCACTCTTTAGTACACAAGATTTTTTATAATTTTTTTAAGAAAACCCAACTCTCTTTAGTCGAAGAAAATGTTTTCTTATAAAAAAATTTGTTTTATAAAAATGATTTCAAAAAAGATTTAATTATTTAAAAAATTATTTATTATATTAATTTTTATCCTTATCTTTTTTTACAAATGTTTTCAATGGAATCTTCTAATCGCTTTCTGAACAAAGAACATTTCTAACCTTTTACCTTATAAAAGGAATGTTCTTTTTACCTTGTACGAAATGTACATAATCACATGCCATAATTTATTTTAAGAATAATCTTTAAGATAAAAAGGTTAATTTTTAAATAAAATATTTTTAAAAGTGATTTTCAAAGAATTTGTTTTCGAAATTTTTTTCCAAATGAAATGATTATCTCCCTCAATAATGTTTTTAAAAGTTATTTTATAATAATTTCCATTCATCAGTGAAAAAAATCATTTAGTTTACTCTACTTGGGATATGTTGTATTGATATCATCCTTATTATTACTCTGGATAGTTTATGATTCCTTTAACTGGGGATAATATTTAAATTCACTTCCTTGATTACTTTGTTATTCAGCTTGAACATTTCACTTTTATATGATCATTGAACATTAAATTTCCCATAAATATCCATATCATTACCATGGATATGATTATTTCATAAACAATATACCATTTATACATATGGTGTTTACTTTGTAAGTTATTTTATATCTTGGGAAATATTAAAAAATATGCATCTTTTTTTCAATGCGGATATTTCATAAGATGCATTATTCGTGAATTAAATGGATTATTTGATATATGAGGAATGATATAGAAAATTAAGACACAGGTGGTTCTCGATTATAGATAGCCCCATGATCCATTAGTAGTCTCATGAGACGAATCAGTTACCTAGCCAGAGCTAATGGGTTTTTCACTCAGTATGTTATAAACCTTCTTGTGAAATTTCATGAAAATAAAGGTACCATGTACCTAGGAAACATAGAATACAATAATTAATCATTACCTCTATTTTGATTTTGTTATTAGTTATCCATAAGATTTTTAATTGACATATCTATGGATGCATTCTATTCTCAATCAATCCACATAAATATTTACACTTTTCCTCCATGTACATATCTTCAATTACCACAAATTTTCTCCTATTTAGATACATGGTTATATGTTAGTCTATGTGATATTTGTACGTCCTATTATCTCTTTTCTACAGGATATTTTGGAACCCTTATCATGATGTTGGAAATTGAATATTTCAATGTGACTAACAAATAAATAAAGGTAGTTAATGTAAATAATATCCTTATTTTTTAGTTACACATAACATGAAGTGATTTAAGAAGAATAATAAGAAGTTATTATAACAAACACATTCATAGAAAATAATCTAAATTACAACTCTTACATCACCCACAACCCCAACACACTGGGTTTTTAGTTACACATAGAGAAAAAAGATAAAAATAAAACCCTTGATACCTGATGTGAACATTTCTTAGAACTTCGAGGAGGGAGTGATTCTTCGGTAGAGGGTAGAATAGCGGAGTAATAGAATGGTGGTAGAATGGCAGCAGAGCTTCTTTCCATCGGACCATCAACCCTTTCTCTCTACAATTTCTCCTCTCCTGGTTTGGAGGCCAAGGCCTCTATTTATAGAAAATACAACTACACAGCATGTGGAAAAAGTATATAGTGTATACTTTTGTCAACACACTTTTGTCATTGTTTTCTCCAATGGTAGGAAGCCTAACACACCGTATTAGACTTGGAATATGGAATCTCCTTGTATTTAGATAAACACGGTGTGTAGCGCTACCATACACGGTGTGTAGTCTCATTTTTCAGCCACCAACTGCTTCTAGAAAGCTATACATGGTGTGTATAGGTTGAACACGGCATGCCTTCAGTCGGCCACATGGGCGTGTAGACTTCTTCCCATCCACCAACTACTTCTAGAATGGTGTACACAGCATGTATAGGTTGAACACGGTATATACCAGCTTCTGATTACTTGGGAATGTACTTGTCATGGTTAATCTGTGTTTAAGTCTTGATGTACACAGCGTGTATATAAGTACACGCCATGTAGTCTATAAATTTTTCTCTGTTCTCCCCTGTTTTTTTATTTGTCCATAAATCTCTTGAAAATGGACACGATCACCAAAATCAAAGTATTTTTCTACTAGGCAGTAGGTAATTGATGAAAATGTGTTCTTATTTTCAATAAAGTATGTGAAAATGTATACACAAATCGGGTACATCAAACTCCCCCATACTTAGTCATTTTCTTGCCCTCGATAAAATCTCAACATTTAATTAAGACAGTCTATATTTTAAAAGGAAGGAATTCAATCAATAATAAATTTAAATAATAAGTCATAGGAGAAAATTATCAAAAAACTAAAAACCAGTTTTAATTCAAGAGATATTCTAATCATGCTTCATATATAATTCAATTAACTACTGTCATCCTCTTTTAACACATGTTTCAGACTTTAAAAAAAAGAAATCCACTTGATGATCTACCTTACCAATAATATACTCAACACTCAAGATGTTTTAAATTAAATTTTTTTTCAATCAAAGATATATACACTCTATCCATAGGTTCTCAAGAAATCTAGTTCTCCACTTTAGAAAATTGACTTCCAAAAATCATGAGGAATTTTCAATAAGGATCAGATGTTTCTATGGCTAACGTTTGGTAAGTAAATATGTGAAAAAAAACTCTGAGGCTTGAAAAAGGATGCTAAATTCTTAAATAAGAGTGTATGATATTTGAAATTAGGCTCAATGTAAAAGTTTACTCAACAATCTCTATCAAATGATTCATCACCACCATCTCCTTTCGTTGGGTAGGGTTCATAAACCAACAAGTGAGTATAATTCCCCTTGTCTATACTTTTTTTTGTTTTTTTAATAAACAAAGGAGAGCTTTTAGAATTTCCATGAATAGAGGTTTGGAAACACTTTTTACCCCAAATGATAAAGAGGCTCTCCCCCATACTTAATTTCACGACAATTTACAAAAATATTCCATGTGTTAACAATCCCTTCTTTTAAGCTCAAGTGAATAATCATGAAAAATCATAAAATAATTAGGGTAGGAAGGGAAATAGGCTTGTAATATGGCTTTTTATAAAGTCTTTTCAGGGTTTCTAGGGGATTTACAAAGATAAGATGTAGAGTAGGTCTCAAGATAAAGGGGTTTAAACAATCTAATGCCTCAATCATTTTAATTTAATTCAAAAATTCTTTATTTTTTGAACAGAAAACTTGCAAATTCTTGTAGTTATGTATATTCTAAGAATCTCTCAAGAAAGAGGGTATTTGAACAAATATGAAAAAGGGTTTAGAATACCTCTCAGGAGTATGAAAAACAAAGAGACAATCAGGACGTGACTTGCATATAATTGATTAGAATATTCGATGTAATTATCCCAGGATTACAAGTTTCAATTTAAACTATATCAACAATCATTTTAAAACACTTAAGAACCAAAATAAGCACGTAACTTTTAAAAAATTTCCACTTTTAGCTTTAATATTTAGAAATATGATTAACCAAAATCTCTTCACATTTTAAAATACATATTCTAATAATGATGTCTCTTAGAATGATGATAAGGGCAAAGACTAAAGTGGTCGAGAGATGCACCTCATAATTAATATCTCACGTGGTCCACCAAGTGCCACAGAAAGTGAATAAGGGATTGTGGGGACACAATAGTGAACCAGAACAAGGGGAAGTAAGGAAAGAATGAAACCAAGGAAGAAAAAACAATGGAAAATGTGGAAAAACAATACTTCTTTCATGTCTAGGAAAAGAAAGATGAGGAGTGATGGAGAAGGATAGTCCATAGCATGCCATAGTACCTGTGATGGTCATGGGGAGAGAACACTACAATCATACAGAACATAAACAGGAACAACATATCACACATATATATAATGAAAAACATGTTTCCAAAAACCAGTCAGGGGGTTACCATAGAAGAGACATCATTTGGTACAGAAGCAGCTGGTAGATAAGGATCAGGAGACGTGGAAACTGGAGGCACAGAAGCTGCACTTGGAAGAGAAGTCATATAAGTTGAAATAGGACCCCCGAAAACACTCCCCAGACTAGCAGAAGTGGTGGAAGCAGCGGTGGCAGCAACGGTGGCAGCAACTGGGCCCGTAGTGGATAGGGGAACTGAATCTGTGGCCAGCATAATAAGGGGCGGTGGAGCTACGGAAGAAAGTCCAGGAACTGAAGTAGAGGAAGGTGGTGGGGGTAGTGGTATACCATGATACTGAAGAAGAAGCCCCAACATCTGCTCCAGTCGGTCCTGACATCGATCGAGATGAACCAAGTGATTCTCCATCACAGCTAGGCAGAGGGAAAAAGAGATATCGAACGAGGGTGCGGAGGTAGGGGTGGTGGAAGGAATAGTAGAATACAGAAGTTCATAAGGATGAAGGTGGGGTGGTGAAGCTGGAAGGGGTGGGGAAGGAGGAGCAGGTGCATCGGCAGGGGCAGGAGGGTCAGCAGGTGGTCGAGGGGCACCGAGGCAAGGATGTAAGCACCCCCTTGCTTTTGGACCAATCCCATACAAATAACCATGAGATATTCCATCCACTGGTGGGACCTAATAGGTCATGGGGAAGATAAGGCTCAAAACCCATGAAGTGGTGGGCAAGGCGGGTGGCGTAAAACCCATTGTTCAGGTTTCCCTGATAGTCGGTAAACATGGCATAGAAATAGGAGGTGGCAAGGTAAGGGAGGTATGGGTAGTCCTTCCAGATGACACAAATGAGGAGCTCTATGTCACGACCGGTTACGACCCCCATATCCTCATGGAGGGGGGAAAATGATGGCGCTGAAGAACCAATGGGTGAATCGAAGGATAGGGTCAGTGATGAGGGTAATCTTCTGGGAAGTGGGGGTATATCGATGGTCAGGCCCAACGATCTCTTGCCACATGGCAATGAGCTCAGAGTTCTTAGGGTGGGTCAGGGTGGAGATTGGGGGTGGGGTGATGGGATGAGGATAAAAATCGCACCCTCGGCTGAACTCGGTCATAGTAATGGAAAAGGGTTGGCCGCCCAGCCAAAACCAAAACACTGGGATCGCATCACCAGCTGTCTCCTGGTACTTAGCTCTGTCGAACTCGAAGGAAGAAGCAAACTCCAAAAATAAATCACAGAAAATAGGAGTGTTGACCTGGAATATCATGAGTAACAGAGTGTGACCAAGAAGATCCTCCAACTCTCCCTAGATACCCAACTATTGTGGGATGATGATGTCGAGATAGCATCTTATTAATGGAATTGGGCGGTGAGAGAAGTGTTGGACCTTTTCATGCACTAAATCGGTGACCGGGAACACCATGCAAGGGTAAGGAACACCCGTAGGACCAGGCCCAAGTAGAGGTGAAGCAGCAGGAGTTGGCTCTAGGGGCGGAGTGGCAGTAGTAGACAGAGGGTCGCTGGATGGGGCAGTCGATGATAGACCAGCTGTGAATGAGGAGAGCTCAGGTGGAGTGTCAGCTGGTGGAGAAGAAAGGGTGGTGATCATAGCCCTGATGCTAGATGGTGGAGGTGCAGTGTTAATAGGTCTAGCCTCGACTGAGGGAGTGAGGGGTGGAATTATGGCCAACGGAGGAAGATGATAGATCAGAGAGTCCGGATCTGGTGACGTCGTGGGCCGGAGTCAGATCCAATGAAAAATGGGGATCTCACCCTCAGTGGTAGAGGCATTCCGCTTCCCACGTGAAGGATCTCCATCTTCCATACCCTGAAAGAAAATAGAAAACCCAAACAAAAGAAAAACAAAAGGAAAAGGAAAATGTGAAAATGTGAAAAAATGGAAAAATAAACAGTACATGGAGTGTACTTCTAGAGGACACAATGTGTAGTGAAAGTGGGTTAGCATCCCGTGTTCTCTGTATAGACACACCGAGGGAGCAGGGGATAGACCAGGAAAGGATACATGGCATGTACCAAACATACATGCCATGTTTGGAAAAAGTTCTCCTAGTCGTGTATTGGAAAAGACACAGCCATAGTCAAATCAGAACTAAAAACATAGAACATTCCATGTGCAAGGAAAACATGGCGTGTGCAAGAGTAGAGGATACACGGTCTTGTGAAGTTCTAGACATGTGATGGTTGAAAGAAATGTCTTACACAGCGTGTATCGAACATATACGTCGTGTTCATGAAAATAATGTGCGAGGCCATGTGAAAAAGTTACCCGGGCACGATGGGGGATGGTACACGGTGTGTACCAAACATACACACCATGTATTTTCAAATCACAAAGCATTCGGTGTGTGGTTGTGTACAAAAGTACACGGTGCGTGTTCTTCAATTCGTGCTCGTGTATTGCTGAATCCGAACGGTCGGCCAATCCAAAAATCACCCTAAACACTTATAAAAACTTGAAATAAAGGGTGTAGAAGGGCGTACCTGGACCGAGGATCACAATACAGGATAAATCATAAGCAAAAACGCCCTAAAGCAGCGGATTTGGGAGAGGGAAGGTCGGGTGTCGTACGGGGGAAGAAATGGGGGAGGGGAGGGAACCGCGTGACAAGGGCCGAAGCCTGGTGGTCCGTGGCTTTTATAGTTGAGGTACACGACGTGTATAATAGACTACACATCATGTATCCCATTTTTTTATTAATATATATATATAATTATTATAATAAACTATATAATAATTAATATTAATAATAAAAATATAGATATAGATATATACATAATTTATCAAAAATAAAACTATACACGTAATGTATCAGGAAATACACGTCATGTGTTCTAAAATTGGAAAAAGAGAAGTACAACATTTGGTCTGGTGCTTGGGGCGAGGTTCGAACCAGCGATCAGTCGTTCTGAATGGAAGCCCTCAACCACTGCAGCAAAGGTTGTACTGCTGCTCCTATTTATGATATATATATATATATATATATTTAATGTATATAACCTATAATACACAGAAAGAAGAAAATGCATGGTGTGTGGTTTTTAATTATACATAGAGGGATGAAGTAGGGAGATTAGCCGAGTTCGAACTCGGGTCTTTTGGATCCAGGGTCGAGACTCTGCCAATCTGCCAACTTCACCTGCATGAATTTTTTTATGTTGAAAACTTTTCAATTTATCAATGAACAACATGACACACATGACCTGTATATCGAAAGACAAATTCTCTGGTTTTATTAAAGTAAAAATGATGGGAATGGGGTGGTTGTCAGGATTCGAACCTGGGTCTTTTTGGAACCGGGTTACGACCCTGGCCAACTGATCCATCCCCATCATGGGTTTTCTTATAAGAAAATATATATATATAATATGAAAAATACCACACGTGCCATGTAGGAAAACACATGGATAAAACTGAGGAACCTCATCTCGAAGGTATGTTGGGAGAGATTCGAACCCGTCACGGCTCAGATAAACTCCAGCGACCTTACCATCAGCACCGGCATCATCACAATTTATTACTAAGTTAAACTATATATTTATAATAGTTATAATATAAATGAAAATGGATAAGTACATGTCATGTATATAGGGGGTACACAACATGTATCCTCTGGGTTGCCTCCCAAGAAGTGCCTTTGTTTTAGGTCATTGGCTCAACCTACTTACTGTTTCTTACCTAAGATGTATGGTGGAAACTTTTCCCACCATGTGGTCTAGGTGACGGTAAGCCTTAAATCATTGTCCATTCACCTTGAATGGTTGACCATCCCCTCCTGAAATTTCCACCACTCCATGATGGAATACGTGTATAACTTGGAATGGTCCCAACCATAGTGACTTTATCTTCCCTGGGAATAATCGAAGACTAGAGTTAAAGGGAAGTACCTGATCACCGGGTTGGAAAGATTTTTGTTAAATCATCCGGTCATGAATTTGTCTCGTCTTCTCCTTGTACATATTGGCATTTTCATACGCCTCTAATTTTATTTCATCAAGTTCTGACAGTTGGAACTTTCACTTTTTTCAGCTGCCTTCAGATCAAAATTTAGGGCCTTGACATCCCGGTAGGCTTTTTTTTCCAACTCCATTAGAAGATGGCATGGATTTTCATAGATGAGGCGGAATGTGGACATTCCCAGTGGTGTTTTGAAAGCAGTCTGATATGCCCACAAAGCATCATCTAACTTCTTGGACCAGTCTTTCCTCGAAGTGCTCATTGTTTTCTCCAGGATCTGATTGAGCTCATGATTGGAGAGCTCCACTTGTCCACTAGAGTGGGGATGATATGGTGTCCCCATATGATGCTTTACTCCAAACTTAGATAGTATTCCTCTCACCAGTGTGTTGTCAATGTGGGTCCCTCTATCGTTGATCAGTACTCAGGTAACTCTAAACCTGCTAAAAAATGTTTCTTTAAAAAGATCATGACCACCTTGCATGTGTCGTGTGTTGTAGCAGTGGCTTCCACCCACTTTGAGATTTAGTCGACGCAGACCAGGTTGTAAGTGTTTCCAAAAGATGGGGGAAAAAGACCCATGAAATATATGCCCCAGATGTAGAAAATCTCAACCTCTAGGATGGGGTGCTAGGTAATCTCAGCTCTACGTCCCACATTACTGGTTCTCTGGAACCGATCACAATAGGAAATAAAGGCCTGGGCATATTTATTCATGGTGGGCTAGAGAAACCCAGACTGCGGGATCTTTGCTATCGTATGGTCAGGCCCATGATGTCCTCCAACTAGTGAGGTGTGACAGAACTCCAAGAAACGGTGAACTTCATTCTCCGGGATACAACTGCGGATCACTGCATCTCCACAGGATCGGAATAGCAGAGGATCTTCCCAGAAGTACCTCTTCACATCAGAGAAAAATCTCTTCCTTTGCTGGAAGGATAGGTTGGGGTGAACGAAACTTGTAAACAGAAAATTAGCAATATCAACATACCATGGTCTAGGTGTTTAATTGGCCGAAAAGAGGTGATCATCATGGAAATCCTCCTTGATCTCCCGATCTTCCTCCTCTAAATGAGGCAGCTCTAGGCGGGAGAGATGGCTAGCAACAACATTCTCACTCCCTTTCTTATCTCAGATCGCCATATCAAATTCTTGTAAGAGGAGTACCCAGTGGATCAATCAGGGCTTTGCATATTTCTTGTTCAATAGGTACTTTAGTGTTTCATGGTCATTATAAACAATAACTTTAGACAACACTAAGTAATAATAGAACCTATCAAACGCAAAAATCACTGCAAGCATCTCCTTTTCTATGGTGGTGTAGTTGATCTATGCCTTGTTGAGCGTCTTTATGGCATAATATATGGGTCATAAAATCTGGTCAAGCTACTGGCCCAAGACTGCTCCCACTGCATAGTTGCTGGCATCACACATCACCTCAAATTGTTTCTCCCGATTAGGAGAAATCATTACTGGAGATTCAACTAGGCGCTACTTCAGGTGCTGAAAATCTATGGTGCATGTCTCATCGAACTCAAATGTGGAATCCTTGGTTATAATATTGGTGAGGGGATGGGATATTTTTGAGATGTCATGGACAGACCGCCTGTAGAAACCGGAATTCCCCAGGAAGTTGTGGATGGCACTAACAGAAGTCAGAATAAGAAGTCATGAAATGACTTCTATCTTTGTTGGGTCTACCTCTATCCCCTTTGCTGAGATTTTGTGGCCAAGGAAGTTGCCACTTTGCACCATGAAATGACACTTTTCCCAGTTCAAAACCAGGTTAGTGTTCTCTCATCTTTCCAAAACTATCTCTAGGCACCGCAAACAAGTGGTGAATGATTTTTCATAAACAGAAAAACCATCCATGAATACCTCCAGGATCTATTCTTTCATGTCATGGAAGATATCCAGCATACAATGCTGGAAGGTGGCAGGGCGTTGCACATGCCAAAAGACATCCTTCGGTAAGATAACATACCATAGGGTCAAGTAAATGTGCTCTTCTTCTGATCCTCTGGAGCAATAGAAATTTGGTTGTAGCTGGAATAGCCGTTGAGGAAGAAATTGAAGTTGTGCCCTGCTAGTCTCTCTAGCATCTGATCCATGAAAGGTAGTGGGAAATGATCTTTCCTCATGGCGTCATTCAGATTCCTATAATCCACACAGACTCTCCAGCCCGTGATAGTGCATGTAGGAATGATCTTGTTCTTACCATTTGAAATCACAGTGATACCCCCCTTTTGGGGTACCACTTGTAGGGGACTCACCCACGGACTATCCGAGATGGGATAGATGATGCCTGCATCCAACAATTTAATCACCTCTTTTTTTACAACTTCCTTCACGGGGGTATCAGGTATCATTTTGGTTGCCGATATTGCTTGGTACCTTCTTCAAGAAGCACTTTTTGGGTGCAAATGGTAGGGCTGATGCCCTTCAAATATGCAACAGTCCACCCGATAGCGTGCTTCCACTGTTTCAAAACTTGCAGAAGGGAATCCTTCTAATCCTATGACAGTTTGGAAATAAGCATGACAGGTAATGTTTTATGGTCTCCCAAATACCCATACTTTAGAGAATAAGGAATTGGCTTCAATTATAGTTCATGCGCCTTCATAATCAAAGGTACAAGTGGTTTCACCTTTTCCCACTCTATAATATCGGATATAACTGCACGTTTCTAGTAGTGGCCACCCTGGCCTTCTAGGAATTTCAAGTCATCTGGAACTTCTTCAATTGGAATGTCTGGAATGATAAAGTTATCGGAAGTAAAATAACATACCAGATCATCCCCTTTTTCTCTCAAATGATCATCCATGATGGTTATCACATAACATCCTTCATGGTCAGACAATGATGAATGCTTGACTGCCTTGATAACATTGTAGGAGAATCTTTCGTCTCCTACCTAGAAAATCAGCCCCCCCCCCCCTGGTGCACATCGATCAGTATCTTCCCAATGGCCAGGAAATGTCTTCCTAGTATGAGAGGTGCCTCCTGGTCATCCTCCATGTTGAGGATGATGAAATTTGTGGGGAGGATCATCCTACCCACCTTGACCAGTACATCCTCCAGTAGACCTTTAAGATGTTTAATGGATCGATCAGCAAGTTTAAGGGATACTCAGGTAGGATTCAAATCTTTGAGCACAAGTTTCTTGAAAACTCCAAGGGGAATCAGGTTCACACTGGACCCTAAGTCGTAGAGGGTCTTCCAAAACTCACATAGTCCAATAGTATATAGAATAGTGAAGCTACCTGGATCCTCAAGTTTGGGAGGAATCAAATGTTGGATGACTGTATAACACTCCTTGTATGGTTCCCAAATCCTCCATATTTCTTCTGTTGGGGAGTATTTCCTTCATGAATTTGGCATAAGTGGGCATCTGCATTAGTTCCTCTACAGATGGAATATTTATGTGCAGCTTCTTGAACACGTCCATGAATTTTCTGAATTGGTGGTCATGTTTTCTCTTCTTAAATATCTCTAGGAATGGTAAGGTAGGTTCAAAGGGCTTGAAAACCTCCTTTCCCTTTTTCTAGAAAGCCTCATTCCATGGGATTTTGGATAAAAATGGGTTTGAATCTATACCTTCTTCATCAACAAGGTGTGTGGGTGCACTTAGCGGTGTTGGTGGGTTCTGTTGGAGCTTCTTTTCACTCTGTAGAGTAACGGTATGGGCCTCCTCCCTCGGGTTTTTCTTAGTGTTACCCGGTAGTGTACTAGGTTGCATCTCAGAGAGTTGGTTTTCCAACTGGCTAATTTGGTTTTCTAGGCCTCGAATTTAAGCCTTATGATTTTGGAACCTAGTCTCAACAATAGAGATAAATTTGGTCATGAGATCCTCTAATCTTGAGGTTTCCTCCTTTTGAGGTGGATGTTGAGATAGTGGAGGTGGTGGCTGTCGCAACTACTGTGGGTGAGGGTTTTGATACCCTTGCTGCTGATAAGAGCCTTATTGGGGTTGTTGCTGCCTCTGGTACTGGTTTTGATAAGGAGGCTGGTTGTAGTCAAATGGTCGCTGGGGTGGAAGATTCTACTATTGTTGGCCCCAGCTAGTGTTTTCTTGATCACTCCATGCCATGTTCTGGTACTGCTGGTAATGGTTTGGCCCTCGGTTTTGGGAAACATAACTCAACTCGCTTGTTGAAGGGCTTCCTGTAGAACCCAAGAATTCTCCCATGATGTGTTTTTCACTACATTCATTACACGATGAATGGTTTGCCGCATGTACTTGGGATGCACCCTTCAGATTGATCGCGTCAATCTTTTTGGACACAGCGTCCAACTAGGTAGCTAGAATATTAGTAGCATCAATATTATGCATACCTCGTTTCTACATGCCCCGCTTGGAATGCCACTGGAATCTGTTGGCAGACATGTATTCCAGTAGTTCAAAAATCTCTTCTGGGGATTTCCTCATTACTGTACCTCTAGAAGTAGCATCCACCATAGAATTTGTATTCGTTTTCAACCCTCCGTAAAAGGTTTGGACCTGCATCCAAAGTGGGAGTCCGTGGTGTGGTAATTTGCACAACATCTCCTTGAAGCGCTCCCATGATTCGTTCAATGACTCTGAGTCATGCTGCTGGAAGTTGTGGATTTCATTCTACAGCGCCAATGTCTTCGAGGGTGGGAAGTACTTAGACAGGAATGCATGGTCTAGCTCCTCCCAGGTGACGATAGATCATTGTGGAAATCCTTTGATCCAATATTTCACCTTATCCCTTAGAGAGAAGGGGAATAGGCAAAGACAGATGGAATCTGTGGACACTCCGTGGTAGCAGAACATGTCACAGACCTCCAGAAAATTGGAGAGATGGGAATTGGGACCATTGTTGGTCAAGACACCAAACTGAATGGTTTTTTGAATTAGTTGCATGATAGTAGGCTTGATCTCAAAGTGTTGGTATTGCACCAGTGGACGGACGATGCCCATTTCAGCTCTGTGGATAGATGGCATGTCATACTCCATGAGAGTACGGTGTGGAGGAGGCTACTGAGGGAGTGGAGCCGGCATGTATTGTTGTTCCTGAGGGGTGAAGTACGTCCCCTAACCTAGTTTTAAAAAAGGAATCTGCTCCAGTTGGAATTGTTGGAGCTGTTGCGGGCCATACCCTGGAGCAGGTGGAGCTTGCTAGTTCTGGTTGTCATCTGGACCTAATGGTTTTCCAGCTCCTTGGATAACACCTGGATATCGTTCCTTGTTCTGCACCATTGGATTGTTTTGGTTGTGCTCGGTCATGAGTCCTTGTTGGCACCTCAAGAGCGTTCATTCGATCTCTAGGTCAATTGGGAAAAACCATTACAACTTTGCATTATTGAAACATGTGAGGTAGTTGTTCATACACATAAAAACCTACACAATATGAAACACACCAAGCATAAATGAAGAAAATGATAGATAAAAGGAAATGATATTAGAAAAGATATTTTTGTGAATTTATGATTTTTATTTCCACTAAAATATGATACAAAATTAAACAAAACAAGGACAAAATCAACTTTTCTTTTTTCTCTAGCAATGGTGCCAAAATTTGGTAGGTCGTTTTACCAAAGGTATCTTATCAGTGTACCAAAAAAATTTAACCTAATGAGTATAGTACCAGTAAGGGGTTGATCCATAGAGAAAAAGAAGTTATTTTGTCTTTATTAACTTAGTTTATATTTTTGTTTTAATGAAGTTTTCTATATTTATAGTCAATTTTTGTTGTTCTATGAAAAGAATAATTGGTTTTAAGTTTCTTTAATAAATTACTTAATAAATATAGGTAAATATGTGAAAATTTTTATTTGATGAAAATAATGAGAGAAATGCGTTGGGGTTATGGATTTATGAGAAGTTGATTATTAAATAAAATTGATTATGAAGTTGTGTTGTTCATAATAACCCAAAACTTTGTATTTCAATTTGTAAAAAAGTTTACTTGGTCTGGTAAACTTATATTTAGAGCTGAAGAAACTAACTCCTTGGTCCGGTAGGTAGTTTTTCACAGTACTTTATTTGGATTAGTCTATTTTTTAGTCAACGAATATTTCCAATGATCATGAAAATATTCATTGTTATTATTCTTTTGAATCCATGAAAATTCTACCCTTGTTCTAGTTCATAATTTTCAGTGATAAGATGAAGTGGTTTAAAAAGAATAAGAATAAGTTATAAGAACAAACACATTCATGGAAAGTAATCTAAATTACAACTCTTACATCACCCACAATACCAACACACTAGGTTTTTGGTTAAACATATAGAAAAAGATAAAAATAAAACCCTTGATGCCTGATGTGAACATTGCTTGGAACTTCGAGGAGGGAGTGATTCTTCGGTAGACGGTAGAATGGAGGAGTATTAGAATGGTGGTAGAATGGAAGCAAAGATTCTTTCCTTCGGACCTTAACATACCTTATGATGGAGAAGAATGTTTCTATTTTAATAAGTTACCAGAAAAATAATGTTCTTTTGATAAGGTCAAGGTAGTGGAATACTTAGGAATTTAGGGAGTGAATAAACCTAAGAATTTTAATCTCTCAGTGAACCATAATATTGTTTCCCTTTGGATGAAAGGATTCCTGATTTCGAAAAAAGGCGACAATGATACCCTTAAGACTTCAGACATCTTGATGATGGATTTTATAGTTAATCTAAGAAAGATTAACTTTATCTATTATATATTTATCACTATAATCAACATTAATAATGGAACAATTAAACATCATATTTTAATGTATCTATCAATTTTTTCCAAGATCATTGTTATATTCTTAGAAACGTGCAAGATTTCATGAAAGTCAAAGCCTAAGACATTCAGAATCATATTGTTAAGTGATGAAACTCTCAAGAGAATGAAGTTTTGTTTTTTAGATAAGACATTTGAGTTTACAGGAAAGGAATACCAAGTTGTTGAAAGTTCAAAGACGAAGCCTAGGAAAAGAAAAGTTCAAGCATCAGAACCTGTTTTGGCAGTATCACAAAACCATATCAACCTTCTGAACCTATATATGTACCTCTTAAGCCCCATAAATAGAAAACCTTCTCAGCTGAATTTTTTTCTATGTGGATAAAACATAAGTGAAAAATAAAATAAGGAGATCCTATTTTTTTAATAGATCCATATGAGGATAAGGCCTTAAAAATATGAGTTTCTGAAGATCTTTACAAAGAAGAAAAAGAGAATAATTAGAATAATAAAATGTTTAAATCTAAGATTATTCAGATTCTGTATAGTGACACAGAGAAATCCTCTGAAAAAATTCAAGTAATAGAATCTTTCTTATAGGAACCTGAGATTCCTCATGCACTTGTGTCTATTGAGACTATGGTATCGAATAAGGGAAATAAAGTTTTCTTAGTTCCAGTAATGATAGAAGAAGAAGAAAGTAATGAAGTAGAAAACAATGAAGAAGAGGATAGTGAAGATCAAATTAATGTTTTTAATAAGGTATAGAAAGAAAGTCAATATTGAAATATGTCAATAAGAAACTCCCAATTTTCCTTCATAAGTATTATTTCAGAAGAAAAATATTTTCAAAAGGATGATGTTTCTTAGGAGGAAGTTAATAAAATTACTTTAGATAATAAAAGTGATGATGATAAAAATATTTATAAACATTTTTAAATTAAATCTGTTGATTTTGTTCCAAAAAATTTGATGATAAATAAGTTGATAATGATAGTGATATAATAGAAAACGTTTCTAATGGTGAGCATGAAACTTAGAAAATTGAGAAGGCAATCTCTAAGGAAGATAAAGGTAAGAAGGTGGTAGATGATACACATAAGAAAGTTGTTGAAAAAACAAAGAATGATGTCGTTGGTATATCTAAGAAGAAAGATAATGATCATATTGAAGTTACCTCACCATGAAATCTTTCTATTTTGAAATATTCCTCTTCAATAGGTGAAGATTTTGTGGTTGAGTCCCTAAAGATTCTTGTAGACTACATTCCAATATTTCCAAGTATAGAATCCAGATGTAAGAGTTAATCAGAATATATAGTATACAAATATTATTATGGAAAAAATCATCAAACATAAAACTAATTTTATGGTTTTCCTCAACATATATGATGCTCATATAAAAGCCTGTAAAGAGATGAACAGGTGGTCTAAAACCGTTTCAAATGATCTTAAGGTTTATGATTACTTATGTGACTCATTCAAGGATGCCTTTGATAAATCTGATGAAAATTTTAAAAATAATTCTAAGAAAGTTTATTAGATAAAATTAAGGAAGATAAATATCTTTAACAACAAGAAGTTATAGATATGAATGGAAATTTGAACTCCATTTCTCTCAATCTATAAAGGTAGAATGAAATCAGGGAAGAGTTGGCTGAAAAAATTAAGACACGAGAAGAATTTATTAAGTCTCTGGAAAAGAGGATCAAATATCTTGAAAAGAAAAATTAGGATCAAGATTTTTTGTTTACCAATTTCCAAGAAGATCATAAGGATTTTAATAATTTGAAATATATGATGAAAAATCTTATGCTGGAAAAGAAGAAGGATGGTTACTTTTTTTCGATCTTTTTTTGTAACAAATTATTTGTTACACTTTAATTTCTTAAAGAAATTTTTGTTATACAATTGTTTTGTGTTGTTTTTTTCCTAACATTTCAGGTAAAATATATATCTTCCCATTCCTTTTTGAAAATCACATTGGGTGAGAGAAGAATATTTGAAAATAATATTAAATTAAAGGGGAGGATTTCTATGAAAGGGGGAGTTTAATTAAAAAATAAATCCTTAAGTAAAGGAGTAGTCTTTTCTAAAAGATAGACAAACTAAAATATAAGAATAGAATCCTTAGGAGATTTCATAACCTAATGGAGTTTTAGTAGTATTAATTATGAGTTATAACAAAATGGGTGATAATTATTTCTTTTACATGAAAAACTTGGGCTTAAATATTCTTTTACAAAATGGTGTTTGTGATTTCCAAAAAGGGGGATATTGTTGATACAATAAGTTTCCTCATGAATTTTCCATTACTTTATGTTTTTAAAATAACAAACACATTTTCTTAAATATAGTTTTATTTATATAAGGAATCTTATATGTTAAAACCTGCTAAATCTTACCCATAGACGTCATTGTCTTACTTAATGTTTTCATAACCAAGACTATATTTTTCATTGATCCATAATTTCTTTAAGTTAAACAGACTCCAATTTCTTCAAAAATAAGACTCTTATTTTCTCAAAAATCATACTCTTATTTATTTTAAAATCTGAATATTCTTTCCTCTTAAATCAAACTCTGATTTCTTTTGAAATCAGACTCTGATTTTCATAGAAATCAGAATCTGACATTCAATATTTTCATAATCCAATTATTTTTTTCTTTCATTTACCATATTTCCATAATGTAACGTTCCATTTTATCGGATCCAAAATATGATAATGTTTCTCATAATTAGGTATAAAAAATTATGTCATCAATACTTCTCATAGTTTTTTATTCAAAATGATGTCGTCAAACCTATTAAAAATTAACTGTTGCATGAATTACATGTATACAGTTCCCTTAAAAAAGTCAAGGAAATATGATTATTGGAGGAGGAATTTGACCATTGAGACTTTTACTAAAAACCCCCAGCCATTTTAAATAATTCATAGGTGTGTTTTTTCTATAGATAACTATTATTTAAGAATTGAATTATTGAATCTCTTAGTTGAAGTGATACACTACGAAAGGTCTGCTCAACTTGCCTTGTGTGAATGTTGTGAATAACTTTTTCAAGCTATGAACAACTTGTTCAAGTCTTGAATAACTTGTTCAACCTACTTAATGATAATTTTATTGGTGTTTTTTACAATTGAGGTCTTCCAGGGATAGGAAAATAGAGATGTCGATTACCTGCTTAATCCAGGGCTTGTGGGGATAGCAATACAGATACCGATCTTTGTATCGAGACCTTACCTTGGTGCGAATAAGAAAAAATTTCTTGAAAGTATAAATCAAGGTCCTATTATCCAATCTTGTTGTATACCCTTATATTTGGGTTAAAATATTTATTTTTTACGTGTTACTTATTTCATGTTTTTTTAAATTTCACTACATTTAGTTATAGATAGAAAGTGTAACCTTCTTACACTTTCTTTTTCTTGTACAAACTCTATTTCAGATTCTATACACTTTAAGGTAGAATCTTTACTTAAGTAAACTTGTTTAAGTTTATTTATAGAATTCACTTTATCATATCCTAATCAAGTCAGTTTCTTAATTAAGAACTAAAGAGGGTTTGTAAATTTATCTTTTTTAGCATTGTTAAACATAGATTTTCTTAAGGATAAAAATGAATGTTTTTTTAACCTACAATTTACCCCCCCCCCCCCCATAATTTAGAAATATACATATTTATTTAAACCCTACATTATTAAGGGATATTTTGTTATTATTTGGTGTGATTATTGTCTTGGGTTAGATTTTAAAATCATTTTCAAATGGATTTCCTTGAAAATAAACTTTATACCTTGAAATTGTTTTATGAAATGTTTGAAATAAGTAATCTGGTTTCAAATGAGTTTAAAAAGGAGGTTCAAATGTAATTAATCCTAGACTAGGTATTTTCTTACTTATGAGTTTATATATAGCGATCCAGAATTTTCATACATAAAAATCACATCTTTTTAGAAAAATATTCAATACATTTCACAAATACTAGTCTGAGGACCATAAATATTTAGTGTCTTTGGAGAATAGATACACAATATTGTTCTTTCATTAAAGATATTAAAAATATCTCATAATGAACTTCCCATTTAGTTCACTTCATAGACATTCCCTACTTAAACCTTTCTTTATAACCTGGGGAAAGGAATCATAAGAAAGGGTGATCTCAGATGCTCAGTAAGGGTTAACAGGGGATATATCAATCAATGATCATAAGAAGGAATAATATAAGCATAAGGATATAATATCATCAACATAACTTACAAAATTTATACCCAATCCTTAAAATATCATAAACATGATTCATGGAATAAAACATTATCATTTCAAATACCTGCATTATACAAGTTATAAATCATCATAAATAAATCATGAACCATAAGTTCATATCATATAAGTGTGGAACCAACATAAGTATAGAAATTGTTTAATATGTTATGTTTAGCTACCTAGACTATCAAATCATAGTGGGTCAGGAATCCCTACCTATTTCTCATAACATAACGAATCAAGCATCATCACCTGTTTCCCATAGTGGATCAAGAACATTGACTTATTTCCCATAGTGGACATAAATAAAGATCATTTCAATTGGATCAAAAAACGGGATCTCATTATAACTAGAGGATTCAACTAAAGGAAGATAAATTCAATGGAGACTATTAAAACGTAGTAAAATATGTCTAATTGGTTCGAATATCTTCACAAGGATAACCTAGATACATAGGTTAGTGCTCTCTAATGGAAATTATATAAGGATAATTATTAGAATAGGGAAAATCTTGATTTCAATGGCTCATATATTTATATTGGTCCATGATGCTTTTTGTTGACTATTTGTTTTCTCACTTTTCTCCTTAAATGTGCATGAAAATAATAAATAGTAAATTTCTAGTCATTCCATAGTGGATCAAGCACAACTTCTTGTTTATCATAGTGGATTAAGCACAACATCTTATTTCCCATAATTATCTCATGAGATATAAATCATTACCTAATTAATTTTAGAGAGATATAACTACCACCTGTCACATAATCTATACATTTGGGTTCCAAAATATCATAAAAATTTCATTATATTATAACTCATGGAAAGGAAATGGGTTTTATAAACATTTTATTATATTATAACATGTGGGAAAGAAATGGGTTTCATAAACATATATTCATTATAATCATAACCATAAACCATAAAAATAAAGAAAAAGATGGTACCATTGGATCATATCCCCATTAAAACATAATCAATTCCAAGGGTTGTTATTGATGATGAATAGAATTTCCATAAATATATAATTAAGACATTTTTGTGGAAAAAATACTTTCCATTTTGAAATAACTTATTTAAATTTAAAAAAATATTCCAAGTATTAAGGAAAACATTTTATTTTAAAATAAACTTCAAAACTTTTAAAAGTAGGATTAAAATAATTTATTTTTCATGATGGTGAAAAATTTTGTTCATACCGTACGTTTTAAAACAAAGATTCCTTTCACACTATGGTAAAAGTCAAAACTACCTCATTCATAAAATGACAAGAATATTCATTTTTAAAAAACTTGTAAAAAATAATACAAGTTAAAATTTATTTAAAAATAATTTTATAATAGTAAACAATTAAATCAAAACATTTCTAGAAAATATGGACATGAAAGAAAATGGATTTTTGACTGAAGAGAGAGATAGAGTCTTTTTTATTAAAAACATTATTTTAGACTCTTTATTTATTAAAGAGAGGATAATGTACTGAAAACATTTATTCTAAATAAATAAACAAATTAGAATAAATTATATTAGTTTATTGAGAGTTATACCATAAGATTCCATCATCGGAAACTTAATCATAAACAATTCTGATAAATAATGAGATTATAACATAAAACCTCTATCACTTTGGAAACTTTGGATTTGAAAGCCACATAAAAGAAAAAACCTTATATATATATATATTTATATCCCCATAATTTTCATAATAATAATCATAATATACATTCATGTGAATTATATACACCACATAAAAGAAACAACTGGTGAATATAGAATGTGTCATATAAATAAAAAGTGTGACTAAAATCTCTTACCTCAAGTTTTGATTTTAATCATACACATTCATACCTAAAATATAATAAATATATGTTTATTATTCATATATTATTGAATCATACACATATATATCATACCATATATGATTTACTTATGACCTTTTATTGCTCTTTTATTAAAAATTCCTTGATAAAATCACATTTAAGGAAATAATTGCTTCGTTTTTCAAGTTTTTTTTGGTTTTCTATTTTTAGTAATTTTACTTTGATCATGGTTTGATAATATTCATAATGTTAAAAAATATATAAATATCATATATATTCATTATATATGTATTTATTATAATCTATAAAATTTAGAGATACAAAATGAATTACACTGTTCATGTAGACAGTATATCATACGTATACATGAATGTTGTTTCCAATTTCTCGATTGATGGAATTAAAGAATGTTAAATATTAATTATACTTTAAAAATAATTTTTATATAATATATATCATATATATTCATTAAATATATCCTTATTACTATTCATGTAAAAATTAAATGAAAAATGTATCACATCGCTTCGTGGAGAAGGTAGTCCACACGTATGCACGAGCGATGTTATAATTTTCCAAAAGATTATAAGGTAAAAAGGTAGGAGTGATATTATAATTTCACAATTATAATTTTTTAATAAATATAATATAAATATTTTTAATCCATCATTATATCTATCCATGATAGGTGGTAATGGAAAATGAATTATATCGATTTGTGAGATGATAGTTCACCGTACACACGATCGACAGTTTCATTTTCCTTTTTATGGAAGAGGAGATGGATATGGGTTTTTATATTAATATAATAACATATATTTATATGGTATATACTGATGTTATTATATCAGTATATTTGGATAATATTTTAAGTATGTGGAATAATAAATTAAACAAAAAACTCTCGTTAAAGAATGATGCCTCTTCTTCAGGAAACCTCCTTGGGTATGCACCAAAATCCTTCTTAAGAGGGACTACTATTTAAGATAAGGACTCTATAAAATGGTTAGGGGAGTAAGGAATATATTTTTCAGGTATTTTTGTAAGTAAAAAATATGACAACCCTGCTTTTTATTACAACTTAAGCATGATTTATTACATAAAACTTCACTTGATACAACAAAGAAGATCGAGAGGTTTAGTGTATTTGGGGCTTAGGATCATTACATAAAAACTTTAAACTTGAAATACAACATCTTTATTGAAAACTTCCTTTACATGACCACTACATTCCTTCGTACTTAGCATTGCATGGGATAACCTCAGGACATGCATAAGAAAAGGGTGAGCTATAAAGCCCAGTAAGGGAGTACACAATGAATAACATGAGGAGTACAATACATGTTAGGAAATAGGAACATCAATATAGCATTAGAGTAACATGAACATAAAGGCATGATAAAGCATGATAACCATAACATGGAAATGTGGCAACAACACTTAACATTGAATTAGCATGAGCCAATGCTCATTGCACATGGAGCATGAGTAAACCCTCATTGCACTTGAATCACGAGTAAACCCTTGTTGCACTTGAATTATCATGAGTCAACACTCATTGCACATGACGTATCATGATACTATACTTTACCCAATGCATTGGAGCGCTATCAGGGCGCACCCTTCTTAAACATTTCATTTCATGCATAAGTGTGCCACATGGATCATAAAACATGGATTCATAAAACATAATAATTTATTCCATGATAAAGGAATGTGGAATTCATACATGAAACTTTACAATTAATAAGTAAATGTGCATAAATTTGAATACCCTTGATGGAGAAATGGGCATGGTATTCACTACACAATGACATTGGCTTAGAAAATCGGTGCGATTTCGGCAGCGTAACGGAGTGACATAAGAACTCGTAAAAAAGGTTGATGAGAGAGAAAGGGGTTCCTCGTCATATTTACATGTAATGGAAAGTAAGGTGGTTATATATATACATGTCCCAACAATTGAAATGGAATTTAAATTCATGATACAAAAGTATTGCTTGAATGTAAAAGAAGAGAGAGAAGTTCCTTTCGGAATTTCGGCATAGTAACGGGTGTACATGGGAGGCATTTAATGAGAGAGAAAGGGTTATCCCATCATTCAAACAATAAGAGGGAAGTATGGGGGAGGTGCGAAACCATACCACAACATTCATAATTGAAATTAAAAGGGCAATACAACTTAAAGAAAATTGACAAAAATGAGAAAGGAAGAAAAAAAACCCTTACTTGGAAGTGTGCTTCCAAAGGCTAGAGAGAGGCTTGTGAGAGGCTTCTTGGGAGCTTGGGGCACCTTGAGAGGATTCTAGATAGAGTAGGCCAGAGGTTGGAAGAACTCCAAGGGCTTTGAGTGAGGAGGAAGTGGGAGCTTGGGTGGGTTTATATAGGAAAGGTGAGGGAATTCTTTATTATTTAGGTTTGGGACCCCTTATATTAAAATAATCCAAACCACAAACCATCCCATGGTATGTGCCCATGGTTTCTGGAAAAGGAAATAGGAAAAAAATATTTTACAATTCCAAGGTCCTAACTTATTAAAAAATTAGGGTTGCTTATGTGGAGGTGAGTCACACTCCCATGGAAATTAATTTAAAAAGGCAAAGTGTTGAATAAGTCTTGAGGGCTCCATTAATGCTTTGAAAAGTAAGTCAAACAAACCCAAAACCTCATTATTTTGATGATAAAACACATATTGGCCGAACATAAGGATTATGTTATTTTATTACATCACCATTGGGTCATTATGATGTCATAAAACACATTATATATTTAAATGGTATTTAATTTTTACCCAAAAATTTGACTGTCTCAGAAAATTATGAAAAATTCATCGTTGGATAATTTTGACGTCCTGATTCCAAAAATAATATTTATTTTATCTAAATAATTTTCTAAATATGTGAATTTTCACTTTTAAAATAAAAACCTACATTTATAAAAAAATTCACGGGTTTTGACAGAAATGGCTTTCAAACCTTAAAAAATTTTAATTGCATTCATAAAATTATAAGATCATTTATATTTAATAAATATTAAAGTAATATTAATAATAATATTTTATTAAAATATTATTTAATTCAAAAATCCTTTAATTTAATAAAATATAATTCTTAATTAAATAATAACTAAAAACACCATTTGTACTTTGAAAACTAATTACAATGTATCAAAAATGACTAGAAATTATATTCATTATTATATAAAAAAATAATGTACATGAACATGGTGCTACTTATTTGTTACATAACCCCTTAAAATAGCCGCATAAGACCTAAGGGTAAGGTGTGCGATGGTGACAGACTCTTGGGGTGGCTCAGATAACATCACTCGAGTGGTAATTTCAATCAACTTCTACTTTTCCCATAGACGATCACGTTCGAGCTTGACTTGATGAAGCTCAGATTGGGCTTGGTCAAGGGAAAAGCCCAAAGACGCCACCTTTTTTCCGAGCTCTAACAAATGGTCTTCGTAAGGGGCAATTCTACTGGATGAGGCCATCGCTTCCTTTGTCTGAGTAGAAATGGGTTCATTAAAGCCTTATATTTATACTACTCAGATGATCACTGCTCAATGGCTAAAAATTAACGGTCACAAATCTTAATGTAAAACTAAATAAGTTTACATCTTATAAAAAACATTTTTCATAAAGAAACATTTAACTGGATCAAGAGGGATTTTCCATTAATGAAACTTTGGGTCGTTACAACATTCCACCCTTAAGAAATTTCGCCCTCGAAATTTTCCTTTTCCCACACTAAAACAAATGTGGGTAACTTAGCTTCATCATATCCTCCGACTCCCAAGTTGCTTCTTCAAACTTGTGGTTTCTCCACAACACCTTGACGAGGGGCATTGTCTTATTTTGTAGAACTTTTTCTCTATGATCTAAGATCTTCACTGGTTTCTCCTCATAAGAAAGATCGTCTTCTAATTGTACCACCTCGGAAGAGAGTACATGTGAAGGGTCTGGTATGTACTTCCTTAAGAGGGATACATGGAAGACATCATGCACCTTGGCCATAGTAGGTGGAAGTGCTAGTCGATAGGCCACAGCCCCAACACGATCAAGAATCTCGAAGGGGCTGATGTACCTTGGACTTAACTTCCCTTTCTTTCCAAACCTCATGACCTTCTTCCACGGAGATATGCGTAAAAACACCATGTCTCCGACTTTAAACTCAAGGTCTCATCGACGATTATCTGCATAACTCTTCTATCGACTTTGGGCTGCCTTGATATGCTGCTGAATGGTTTTCACCTTCTCCACCATTTCTTCGACCATTTTTGGTCCAAGTAGCTTATGTTCACCGACCTCATCCCAACATGTCGGTGTTCTACACCTTTTCCCATACAGGGCTTCATATGGTGCCATTTGGATTCTCGAGTGGAAACTATTATTATAAGAGAACTCAACCAGAGGAAGATGTTGATCCCATCCTCCTTTAAAGTCCATTGAGCACGCTCTCAACATGTCCTCAAGTGTTTGGATTGTCCGCTCGGATTGGCCATCAGTTTGAGGATGATAGGCCGTACTGAAGTTCAGTTCAGTATTCAGAGCATGTTGAAGACTCTTCCAAAACATAGAGGTAAATCTTGGATCTCGGTCAGAAATGATAGATAGTGGTACTCCATGAAACCATACCACATCCCTGATATATATCTGTGCCAGTTTATCCAAAGAGAAATCATCTCGAATAGAAATGAAGTGTGCAGTCTTTGTAATATGATCCACAACAACCCAGATTGCATTATTGCCTTTGGATGTCCTTGGAAGTCCGGTGACAAAGTCCATGGTGATGTTCTCCCATTTCCATTCTGGTATGGGCAATGGTTGCATCATCCCCTTCGACATCTGCCTCTCTGCCTTCACTTGCTGACACACCAGGCCCTTTGATGTATATTCAGCGATCTCCTTCTTCATATTATCCCACCAAAAGTTTTCTCAGAGATCTCGATACATCTTTGTGATCCCTGGGTGAATAGAGAAATTTGAACTATGTGCATCATCCAGAAGTTCCTTCTTCAGCTCCGAACTTGATGGAACACATAGTCTTTTCCCAAACCGCACAATTCCTTCTTCATTAACATTAAACACTGAGGATTTTCCCTTTTTGATAGCTTCCACTCTTTCTTGGATTCCTGCATCATCCTTTTGAGCATCCTTTAACCTTTCCAAATGAGATGGTTGAGCAATCATTTGTGAAAGGATTGATGATTTTCCCTTCTTTATGATTCCCACGTCCATCTTCATCAAGTCTAAGAAGATTGGATCCTTTTCAATTCTCATGATTGATAGAATCGCTGGATCCTTTAAACTTAGGGAATCTTCCACCTTGTTCGCCTTCCCAGGGTGGTAATGTATTGAACAGTCATAATCCTTGATGAGCTCTATCCATATTCTCTGGCGCATATTAAGCTCTTTCTGTGTGAATATATATTTAAGACTCTTGTGGTCAGTATATATCTCACATTTCTCTCCATAGAGATAATGCCGCAAGATTTTCAAGGCAAAGATCACCGCCGCCAACTCCAGATCATGCGTTGGATAGTTTCGCTCATGGATTTTGAACTGCCTTGAGGCATAGGATATCACTTTATCATTCTGCATCAGCACACATCCTAAGCCCTTCTTCGAAGCATCATTGAATACCACAAAAATCTCCCCACTTGTGGGTAAAGTGAGCATGGTTGCAGTGATAAGCCTCCTTTTCAACTCCTTGAAGCTTTCTTCGAATTCATCACTCCAAGAAAACTTTACTCCATTTCGAGTTAGCTTGGTAAGAGGGTTGGACAATCGTGAGAAATTTCTCACAAATCGTCGATAATATCCAGCTAACCCCAAGAAGCTACGGATATCAGTTACCGATGTTGGCCTTGTCCATCCCTCAATTGCATCGAGGGGTCCACAGATATCCCATTGCTTGTGATGATATGGCCCAAGAATGAGACTTCCTTCAACCAGAACTCACACTTGTTGTACTTGGCATAGATATTCTCCTTGCGCAAAGTCTCTAGTACAGTTTTTAAATGCTCCTCATGGTCCTCCTTGGTTTCGGAGTATATTAGAATATCATCTATAAATACTACCACAAATTTTTCAAGGTAATCTCTAAAGACTCTATTCATCAAGTCCGTGAATATTGCTGGAGCATTGGTGAGTCCAAAAGGCATTACTATGAATTCATAGTGCCCGTACCTTGTACGAAAAGCAGTCTTGGGGATATCTTCCTTCTTCACCCTTACTTGATAATATCCCAACCGCAAGTCCACCTTGGAGAAGTATTGTGCTCCACGCAGCTGATCAAACAAGTCATCGATTCTTGGGAGAGGATAATTGTTCTTTATCGTTATTTTGTTAAGTTCACAATAATCGATTCAAAGCCGCATTGACCCATCCTTCTTCTTGACGAAGAGGACTGGTGCACCCCATGGTGATGCACTTGGGAGTATAAACCCTTTATCCAGATTCTCCTGTAGTTGTTTCTTCAGCTCTTCAAGCTCAACAACAGCCATTCTATATGGAGTCTTGGATATTGGTAGCGCCCCAGGTATAAGTTCAATTGATAACTCGACATCTCTTCTTGGAGGAAGACCATGAAGTTCCTCGGGAAATACTTCAGCGAATTCCCTCACAATAGGCATTTCTTCAAGGGTGGTTTCTTCCTTGGAATCAATCATCTGAGCCAGATATGCGTGCTCATAAGGCAGTAATATCCATGCTTGAGATGATGGAGCTAAAGGAGATTCATCTTCTTCCTGACACTTGTAAAGGATCGGGGGTCGATTCTCCATATGGAGTGTGATTTCCCTCTCCCGAAAATTTATGTTGGATCTATATAAGGAAAGCCAATCCATGCCAAGAATTGCATCAAATTCCACCAAAGGGAGTATGATGAGGTTTGCCGGGAAATTCAATCCACAGATTATAACAGGGGGGGACTTATACTCATGGGATGCAATGATTTCCCCGTTTTCCGTACTCACTGACATCTTTACTTCCATGATTTGTGGTGGTGGTGGGATTGTTCTACTAAACATTCGAGATATAAAATAATGTGTAGAACCTGAATCAAAAAGTACATTCGCTATTCTTGAATGAATAACTAGCGTACCTGTCACCACTTCGTTGTCGGGGTTCACTTCGGCAGAAGTGATGGCAAAAGCTCTTCCTTGCTGTCTTGGAGGTTGCTGGTTGCCTCCGATAACCCTTGGATTAGGGCACTTATTTGCAAAATGACCCGGTTATTTGCATTAGTAGCATTGAACAACGCGTTGAGCTTCGAACGGAGCGTTCCTCTCCTCTGTCGCAGCCGTGGGTCCTTCTTGCTGACAGTTAATAGCTAGGTGCCCTTCTCTTCCACACTTGAAGCATTTTCTTGTCCCCCTAAGGCAATTTCCAGGGTGTTTCTTTCCACACTTTTGGCAAGTGGGGTCCTGGAACTTCTTAGCATCGTTGGATTTATCCATCGGACCACCAGCATTGAAGTCCACCTTACTTTTCTTGTCCCCATGATACCCCTGTGATTCTCCGATCTCCATTTCAACCTTGAGGGAACATCGGACAATTTCCTCATAGCTATCGAATTCACGGATCTCTAATGTTTTCCGCAAGCTAGGCTTCAGCCCACCAAAGAAGCGGTCAACCTTGTATTCAGGGGTAACGACAAAGACGGAAGCGTATCATGCAAGCCTTGTGAAGTTTTCCTCGTACAATCCCACAGATTCTTCATATTTCTGTTTGAGGGAAAGGAAGTCCCTTTCCATCTTAAGACGGAGGGTGCGTGGAAAATATTTATCAAAAAACATCTTCCAGAATTCCTTCCATTCCAAATCCTCTATCTCCTCCTCAGGCTTCATATTTTTGATCAACATCCACCATTGATCAGCTTAACCCTCCATACGATAAGCCGCCAGGAGAACCTTCTCTTTTTCAGAGCATTGGAGGATGGAGAATATCTTTTCAATGGAGTTGATCCATTGTTCAGCAATCGTGGGATCGTATGATCCACTAAAAGTAGGAGGCATTTGTCTCATGAAGCATTCAATAGCGACTTGTTCTTTCTTAGGGGGGGTTTAACGTTCCTCTTGACCAGTGTTTCTATTCAAAACTTGAGTTATCTGAGAGAGAAGCGTGACAAAGTTCGTGATTCCCGCTCCCATTGGATTGGGCATCTCATAAGTACAATCATCACACTGATCTTCACAACGGTTCTTAGCCCGAGTTCTCCTCTTACCAGCCATTGGCTGGAATAAAAGGAAAGTTAGGGGTAACACATAAAGGGTAATCCAAAGACAAAAGTTGATTACTTATAAATAAACTTTAATCTCTTTAACTCATGAGTCTATAGGGTTCAATCCAGGCTTTTCATGATCTTCCTTCTAACATATATTCTTAGGGGCATTTTTCCCTTAATAAGGGTTCATAATAAGATTGTGAATTTATCAAAACATATCCCCAGGGAGTGTCATAACCAAGAGTGCAGCAAGGCCCATTTTCGTGCACCAGTTCACGTTCGAGTCTAGCTCAAAGCGGTGTTTTCGGGTTTTACCCCTAGGATACATCTGTGCCAGAGCCGCCTCTACCTGCTCGTATCCAGACAGGGATGTATTTGTTTGATAAACCACTTACTTAGTATTTACCAAAACTTAGGGATGCTTTTATTATACTTAGTCTTGTATCTAAGGCTTTACTAGGGTTTCCTAATCCCAAAAATAACTAAACCTATCCTCTGATACCAACTATGACAACCCTGCTTTTTATTACAACTTAAGCATGCTTTATTACATAAAACTTCACTTAATACAACAAAGAAGATTGAGAGGTTTAGTGTATTTGGGGCTTATGATCATTACATAAAAACTTTAAACTTGAAATACAACATCTTTATTGAAAACTTCCTTTACATGACCACTACATTCCTTCGTAGTTAGCATTACATGGGATAACCTGAGGACATGCATAAGAAAAGGGTGAGCTATAAAGCCCAGTAAGGGAGTACACAATGAATAACATGAGGAGTACAATACATGTTAGGCAATAGGAACATCAATAGAGAATTAGAGTAACATGAACATAAAGGCATGATAAAGCATGATAACCATAACATGGAAATGTGGCAACAACACGTAACATTGAACTAGCATGAGCCAAGGATCATTGCACATGGAGCATGAGTAAACCCTCATTGCACATGGAGCATGAGTAAAACCTCGTTGCACTTGAATTAGCATGAGTCAACACTCATTGAACATGACGTATCATGATACTATACTTTACCCAATGCATTGGAGCGCTATCAGGGCGCACCCTTCTTAAACATTTCATTTATTGCATAAGTGTGCCACATGGATCATAAAACATGGATTCATAAAACATAATCATTTATTCCACGATAAAGGAATGTAGAATTCATACATGAAACTTTACAATCAATAAGTAAATGTGCATAAAGGTTAACACCCTTGATGGAGAAATGGGCATGGTATTCACTACACAATGACATTGGCTTAGAAAATCGGTGTGATTTCGGCAGCGTAACAGCGTGACATAAGAACTCATAAAAATGGTTGATGAGAGAGAAAGGGGTTCCTCATCATATTTACATGTAATGGAAATTAAGGAGGTCATATATATACATGTCCCAACAATTGAAATGGAATTTAAATTCATGATACAAAAGTATTGCTTGAATGTAAAAGAAGAGAGAGAAGTTCCTTTCGGAATTTCGGCATAGTAACGGGTGTACATGGGAGGCATTTAATGAGAGAGAAAGGGTTCTCCCATCATTAAAACAATAATAGGGCAGTATGGGGGAGTTGCGAAACCATACCCCAACATTCATAATTGAAATTAAAAGGGCAATACAACTTAAAGAAAATTGACAAAAATGAGAAAGGAAGAAAAAAAACCCTTACTTGGAAGTGTGCTCCCAAATGCTAGAGAGAGGCTTGTTAGAGGCTTCTTGGGAGCTTGGGGCACCTTTAGAGGATTATAGAGAGAGTAGGGCAGAGGTTGGACGAACTCCAAGGGCTTTTAGTGAGGAGGAAGTGGGAGCTTGGGTGGGTTTATATAGGAAAGGTGAGGGAATTCTTTATTATTTAGGTTTGGGACCCCTTATATTAAAATAATCCAAACCACAAAACATCCCATGGTATTTGCCCATGGTTTCTGGAAAAGGATAGAGGAAAACAATATTTTACAAGTACAAGGTCCGAACGTATTAAAAAATTAGGGTTTCTTATGTGGAGGTGAGTCACACTCCCATGGAAATTAATTTAAAAAGGCAAAGTGTTGAATAAGTCTTGAGGGCTCCATTAATGCTTTGAAAAGTAAGTCAAACAAACCCAAAACCTCATTATTTTAATGATAAAACACATATTGTCCGAACATAAGGATTATGTTATTTTATTACATCACCATTGGGTCATTATGATGTCATAAAACACATTATATATTTAAATGGTATTTAATTTTTACCCAAAAATTTGACTGTCTCAGAAAATTATGAAAAATTCACCGTTGGATAATTTCGACGTCCTGATTCCAAAAATAATATTTATTTTATCTAAATAATTTTCTAAATATGTAAATTTTCTCTTTTAAAATAAAAACCTACATTTATAAAAAAAATTCACGGGTTTTGACAGAAATGGCTTTCAAACCTTAAAAAATTTTAATTGTATTCATAAAATTAAAAGATCATTTATATTTAATAAATATTAAAGTAATATTAATAATAATATTTTAATAAAATATTATTTAATTCAAAAATCCTTTAATTTAATAAAATATAATTGTTAATTAAATAATAACTAAAAACACCATTTGTACTTTAAAAACTAATTTCAATGTATCAAAAATGACTAGAAATTATATTCATTATTATATACAAAAATAATGTACATGAACATGGTGCTACTTATTTTTTACATAACCCCTTAAAATAGCCGCATAAGACCTAAGGGTAAGGTGTGCGATGGTGAAAAACTCTTGGGGTGGCTCGGATAACATCGCTCGAGTGGTAATTTCAATCAACTTCCACTTTTCCCGTAGACGATCACGTTCGAGCTTGACTTGAGGAAGCTCAGCTTGGGCTTGGTCAAGGGCAAAGCCCAAAGACGCCACCTCTTTTCTGAGCTCTGACAAATGGGCTTCGTAAGGGGCAATTCTACTGGATGAGGCCATCGCTTCCTTTGTCTGAGTAGAAATGGGTTCGTTAAAGCCTTATATTTATACTACTCAGATGATCACTGCTCAACGGCTAAAAAGTAACGGTCACAAATCTTAACGTAAAACTAAAGAAGTTTACATCTTATAAAAAACATTTTTCATAAAGAAACATTTAACTGGATCAAGAGGGATTTTCCATTAATGAAACTTTGGGTCATTACAAAAAATATTTCTATGTTTCAAGAGGATAGGACAGGGGTGCCCTTTTATAAGTGGGGGAGAGGACAAACTTGGAATTTCTAAAAATAAAAAGGTATAACCACATTTAAAACATTCTACGAGGTTAAAAATGGATCATTATTGAAAAATATATGATATAATATTGAAATATGGACATAAAATAGGAATTGTTTAAGTTTTTTAGTTCATTTTAACCCTTATCCTTTTACTTTAACCTCCCGGTAAACCTATTTTAGCCTTAACCACTATAACTGATTTTTACTATTTTACTATTCATTGTGAAGAAAAATTAAGTTGAAATTATTATATAATATTAATTATTATGATTCCAAATATTGAATCTATTTTATCAAATTCAATTTATATAATTGGCATAATTTATGTAAAATTAATCCCACAGACGCGATGAAAAAGAAATTTTCCAAAGAAAAAGTTTTCATAAGTGTAGAAAGTTTTAACATCAAAATTCAATATGAAATTGATTTAAATGAAACAAATCAGATTAATAAATATATAATTGAACTAATTTTACTTTCAAACCAATATTAAAAAAAATAGATCTTGTAAATGATTTAAATTAAAATTTATTTTTTAATAAAAATCTGTACTTTTTGTTATTCATTGAATAATTAATCTTTTCAGAAAACTCTAAAAAATTCAATGAAAGATAATTTTGAAATGTTGATTTAAAAACGAAGTTTATTTTTTAAAATAAATTATCTAAAATTGAAAAAAAAATACTTTTACTATTTTTTCACAAAAATCAATAAAAACATTTTTTGAGAAAGTTGTATTTTTGAAGCATATAAAGACTTTACAAAAAATAAGTACTTTTTTGTAAATATGTTTTATTTATAAAAAACCATTAAAATTAATTTTAAAAATGTATTTATTATTATTCATACCACCAATTTTATTTCCTTTTTTATAATGGTTATGTTTAAATAATAATATTAATAGTATATTGTGGTTCGTTAAACTCGGTGCTTCGTGTAGCGTATGCTATCAAAAAAATTAAATTTATTGAAAAAATATATTTCATAAAAACTTGGATTGATACATTATACACCATTTAAAATGAAATTTTCCCTTAATATTCATCACTCTGATACAAATAAATGCGGATACTTCTGCATCGTTATGTCCTCAGGTTCCCATGTAGCTTCCATAAGTTGGTGGTTTCACCAAAAAATATAACTAGGTTAGAGATCTTGTTTCGTGGAACTTTCTATATATGATATAGAATATCCATATGTTTATATTCATAGGATATATCATGATACAATGGTATAACATCTGAGTTTATTACTTGTTAAGGATCATGTATGTACTTCCTCGAGAGATATACATTGAACACATCATGGACTTTAGAGAGGTTTGGTGGAAGCGCCAAACAATAAGAAAATGTCCCGACTCAATAAAAAATCTCAAAATAGCCAACATAACTATGGCACATATTTTATTTCTTTATAAATCTCATAACCTTTTTCCATGGAGAAATTCATATAAATGACTTCTCATCAAATTCAAATTACAGATCACACGAACAATTAATAGCATAAATTTTATATAAAATTTTTGATGTCCTTATGTGTTGATAACTGGATATAACCTTATCTATAATTTATTAATACATATCTAGTCCCAATAGATTTATTTCTCTAACTTCATCTTAATATGTTGGAGTTTTACACTTCTTTCCATAGAATTCTTCAGAATGATCCCTCTGAATTCTCAATTGAAATCTATTATTGTAATAAAACTATACTAGAGGAATTTGTTTATCCCAAACACCATTGAAATCCATAGAAAATGATCTCATAATATCCTATAGGGTTTTAATGTATCTATCATATTGAATGTCTTTATTAGGATGATACATTTTAGTGAAACTCAAATCAGTATTAATTTCTTGCTGAAGACTTCACCAAAACATCAAGGTGAACTTGGATCATAAGAAGATACAACATAATGTGGTACTTAATGAAACATTACCACTTACTTAATGTATATCTGGGAAATATGACTTATAAATAAACCTTATATGATATCAATAAAGTGTGTAGAATTTGTAAGGTGATCAACTATAATCCTTATAGCATTGTTCACTTTGGATGTTTTGGGGAGTTTGATGAAAAAAATACATGGTGATGGTTTCCCATTTACATTTAGGTATGGTTAATGGTTGTAACATCCCCTTAGATTTTTCCCTCAACCTTAACTTATTGACATACAAAGCACCGAGATACAAACTTTTCAATATCTCTCTTTAGGACGTCCCATCAGAAATACTCTTTCAAATATATAAACATATTTGTACCTCTAGGATGAATAGAGAATGATGAACTATGAGATTCCTCCAATAGCTTATTCAAATCAGGTATGTATAAAACATATACATAATTCCTAAACATTATGATTACATCATAATCAAGGTTATATTTAGAAACATTTATAACTTTCTTTTGTAACAATACATCATACTTTTGTGCCTCTTTAATCTTCACTTGGATAGATGGTTGAACACTCATTTGAGAAAGGTAATATTTCTCTAATTCCTTCAAGATTTACATATCCATACATTTTAAATATAGAAATATTAGATATTTTGTTATCGTGTTCTTAGATAGGCTATCATGATTATTTTGACTCAGAGAATTGGCCACCTTGTTTTCCCTCTGAAGGTGGTATTGTATTAAGAAGTCATAATCATTAATTATATCTAACAATATTCTCTGGTACATATTCAACTCATTCTATGTGAATATATACATTAAAATTTTATGATCAGTATATATATCACACCTCTCTCCATAAATATATTATCTCCATATCTTTAATGAAAGAATCACCATATATAAATCCAAATCATGGGTTGGGTAATTTTTCCCATGGAACGTCAATTTTCTAAGGTATAAGATATCACCATATAATTTTTCACGAGAACGCATTCCAATACTTTATTTTATGTGTCATTATATATTAAAAATCATTTTACATTGTAGGGTAATGTAAGGATATATAAGATGACTAACCTTATTTTTAGTTACATAAAATTTCCTTCACAATCATTTGTCCATAGTAACTTGGCTCCCTACTGAGTTAACTTGGTAAGTGGATTGGATATCCATGATAACCTTTCCACAAATAATCTATAATATCCATCCAAACAAAGAAAAATATGGATCTCAGTTACTGTGTTTGGTCTAGGCCAATGTTCAATAGCCTCTATCTTTGATTGATCCATTAATATACTCTCATTAGATATTATATCACCTAAAAATGAAAACTTTTTCAGCCAAAATTCACACATTATAAATTTTTCATATAGTTTTTAATTATTTAGGGTCTTTAGTACAATAATCAAGTTATCTTAATAGTCTTACTTACTCTTTGAATCAATAATGATATCCTCTATAAAAAATAACACAAATTGATCAAGGTAATCTCAAAAGACTCTATTTATTTAATATATGAATATGACGGGGGAATTAGTAAGACCAAATGGAATGACTATAGATTTATAATTTTTATACCTTGTATAGAATTTTTTTCATGGGTATATCCTCCTTCTTAACCCTCAATTCATGATATCCAGAATTAAGGTCAGTCTTGGAAAATTATTGAGCTTCATGTAGTTGATCAAACAAGTCATATATATGGGGTAGATGATACATGTTCTTGATTATGATCTTATTCAATTCCCAATAATCAATACATATTCATATCAATCCAACTATATTCTTAACAAAAATAACATGTGACCCCCAAGGTGACACACTTGGATGAATAAATCCCTTTTCAATATTCTCTTGGAGTTTCTTCTTAAATTATTGCAACTCAATAAGGTCTATTCTATAGGGAGTCTTTGACATTGGTATAACACCAGGTATGAGTTCTATAGAAAACTCAACTTTATGTTTTTGTAGAAGAATATGAAACTCTTCCTAAAATACACCAACAAAATCCCACACAATATGAATATAATCAATTTTTGAGTTTTTCCCAACCTTCTAAGATAAATACATATTTTGAATAGGAATCCAGACCCATAAAATGGATGTGATCTCCATCAGAAGTTCATATCTATTGTTGCACTGATAAAAGATCATAGGTTGGTTTGGAATATCAAATGTGACTTGTCTTCCTTAGAAATTGATGTGGAATTTATTTAGATAAATCCAATTCATGCCTAAGATAACATAAAATTTAACCAAAGAGAGAATAACAAGATTTTTTGGAATTGTATTCCCCCAAAGATAAACTAGAGAAGAATCATATATGTGAGATGTGACCATTTTTCCATTAGGGGTTTTCATTGATAATTCAACATCTAATAATTTGGAGAGAATTTTTATACCCTTATCAAGTTCTTTAGATATAAAAGATTGGGTATATCTAAAAATAAAATAAAGAATAATTAGTATTGGAGTGGATAGTAAGTGTACCTTACACCATGTCATTATCGTACCCCTCATAAAAATAGTGATCGCATGAAATTTCATTTTTTTCTCTCAACTTAAGAGGTTGATGATGTCAATCATCATCATTATCTTTTGGATTTGAGTACTTGCTAACATAATTCCCAAACTCTTTGCATTTAAATAATTAGAGTGTGGCTGGTTCATTAATGGTTGTCTTCCTCTCTTCAATTGAATTAACCATCCCATTCATTTACTTTTGACATTAACAGAAATTATAACAAGACCTTCTATATTTAAATCACCACATATTTCCATTTAACCAGTTCCCATGATGTTTCTTCCCATATTTATGGCATGTAGATGGATGGAATTTCTTTACACCGTGTGATTTTTTCAAGTTTTCATGAGACTTGATATTCATTTTCCTATCAAAACCATGGGAATCATGGGAATATCCAATTTATATTTCAACCATGAGTTCACATAAAACAATTTATCCATAGCTACTAAAATATATTATATATAATTCCTTTTATATACTTGGTTTTATGCCACCAAAGAATTGATCAACCTCACTTTCAGGTTGGATGATAATACTAAAAGCATACCTCACAAGTCTTTCAAAATTTGCCTCATGGGTACCAATGGATTCATCATCCTTATAATTTAGATCAATTAATTCCTTAAGCATTTTTTATGAAGAATATGAGGAAATTAATTTTTGAAAAATCATGTTCTTAAACTCTTCTCACTATATAGAGTTAATTTCTTCTATTCCAACATGTTCTTGATAAGATTCCACCATTGATCTGCTTTTTCTTAAAAATAATAAATAGGAAAAATTATTTTTTTTCATGCTCTGGACACTAGAGAAGGTAAAATATATTTTAAGTGGTACTGGTCTATTACTTAGAAACTATTGGATCAACATAATCACTAAAACAAGGTTGATTGTAATGACCCAGACTCTCTTGGTACTTCCCTTTGCCAAAATCCGGGTTCTAAAGGAGTGGTGTCTCGGTGAGACCGATCGGTGAGACCGATTGGTGCGCGACTGATCGGTGAGACCGATCGTTGAGACCTATCGGTGACACCCGGCCTTGTCAAGTTATTTCCAGTAGCGCTCCTTTGCGCAAATAGGGTTTTAAACCCTATTCGGACTCGTTTAAGCGTGTTTTTAAGACCCGTAATGCGCATAAGAGCTTTAATTAAATACTTAGTCAATTCATGAGTCAGCTTAAACCACCTGACCCCTTTTTGTGAAGAGTGGATCCGCGTGGTCAACCCACGACCCCCGCGCCTTATGTGGTTTCGTGTTTTCACCTCAACCGTCCCCGACTCTTATAAACTAAGGGTTAGTCGTGGTTTCTCTTTTCTCGATCGTGGCTTTTCACAAATAGCTTCTGGTGCATCGGGACCACCGCATCGTTATCCGTAAAGTTCTGCGCTCCTAGCCTAAATGTCGATCATCTATCAACAAGTAGGGATTTTCTCCTTCGTCTCTCTCTTTTGTGTATCATGCGGGGTGGGCGTGCTTTTTATTTCTATAGAATTGGGTAAACCAGACCTAATTAAAGATAATGAACGAATTCTATAAAGAAAGAAGAGGGGGGAACTGTGATTGTTGATGGTGTTTTATATTTAGATGATGTTTCTTCTATGACCATCTTGTTGAGTTGTGCTGGCTTATGCCTCCTGAAAATCGAGGCCGTTGGTGGTCGTTTTTTGTGCACTAATGAACCCTGCTGATGTTTTAAATTGCTTGTTTGTGGTTGTAAACTCCTGCTGTGAAAAGTGAATTGGTTAATCGCGTATATCCAGATAAATAAATTGAAATCACCAGGATCAACCCTTCTATGATAGCTCCCGGTTAGAACACACGGAAATTTTAATCATGGACTGTGTTAAGTCATTTAAATATGAAAATACCTGCAAGGCCCTGCTTGTGTTGATGGTGGTAGTTGGTTGTTTTACTTGCGGGCTGATTACTGGAGATTTGGGAGGGGATGGGATCCCCTGTTCTTTTATACTCTCGGTGGTTGTGTGAATTTGGGGGATGGGATCTCCTTTTGGTATGGATTCGGTGGTTGTGAGTTTTAAATCCGGGTGGTTACTTGTTTAAATCACGAATTGGGGTGGAATCCTCTGTTGTTGAGAACCGGGTGTGAACGTTTTGGTTGTTGTTTGACTGTTTAATTTCCTGGATTTATTCCTATGCCTACTAGTTGCCCAGTAGTGCTTAAACATAAACTTTATTACTGAATGTGAAATAAGAAAGGGGACACATGGGTTGTTAGCGTGACTCGTGACTCGAACTTGAGTGTTGTTGTGATCTGTAGGCTGTCTGAAGAAAAAACTAGCTTGGGGTAGTTCTTGTTACATATATATATATATATATATATATATATACTTGTAGCTTTGTGTTTCTTATTTGCGCCCCACCCAAGTTGAGCACTTAGTGTCGAACACCCCCATTTCATGGGGGAGGGTGTTTTCCCAACACTATTCTTAGTGGCTGGTTATTAGCTCCTTTTCTGCTCCCTTTCCCGGATAGCCCAAGTATCTTCAGGCAGGCTGTGATGGCCTGAAGTCCATTATTAGCCCAATAACCTTCGGGCTGCGTAGTGTGGTGGTTGGCCAGGTGTGTGCGGCAGGTGGTTTCCCAAGTGTCTTCAGGATGAGGCCCAGGTGTCTTCGGGCGTGGCAGTGTATTTTCTAGCCCAGGTGTCTTCGGGCGTGGTGGTGGTTGTTTTGGCCTAGGTGTTTGCAGGCGTGGTTACGTGTGACAGTTGTGGCCCAGGTGTGTGCGGGCGGGATTTCGGCAGTGGGACTGCGTGTGGTTGTGGCCCAGGTGTGTGCGGGCGGGATCTCGGCAGTGGAAATGCGTGTGGTTATGGCCCAGGTGTGTGCGGGCGGGTGTGGCAGTGGGACTGCGGTGAGAATGGCGGGATTGGTCCGATGCATAGGATGTCTCAATAACCAGTGGGAAAGTGGCGCGGGGTACCCAAAAATCGATTTTCTCTTATCATATATATATTACTTGACTTGCGTTATTTGGGGAGTGTGCCTTGGTGAGGTCTGGGGTGGATATTTTACCTTGTTAGGTGTTTGGTTACTTTTTTTCTCACGGGACTTTAGTACGTTCCCCCACTTGTGCACGAGAGTCCTTGGTTTTCCCTACTGAGTGTACTTGTATGCTCACCCTACGTATATAAAACTGCTTTCAGGTTTCCAGGAGGACTTCGGGGATCACGCAGGACCTTACTAGCTCGGACCTTTGGATCAGTTGCAGTTGTTGTTTTTCTTTTCCCTTTGGTACTTACCTTGTAGTCACCTTTTTCACTTTGTGGATTTCCCTTTTGAAACATGCATGTGGGAATGGTTTACTTTTGGCTTTACTTTTCTTTCTACCTTGGTGTTGTTGAATTTTCTTCTCCTTATCTCTCGATCCTATAAAATAAAAAGGGTAATGCCTTCCATTTGTGAGAAATTTCTATACCCTTGGTGCTAGTCGCCACTCAGGGACCTATTGAAGGCAGGTTTCGGGGGTCATTATCTCTCCTTCAACTTAAAGAAGGAAGGGTCTGGCAATCTTCTGACCCTTCCCTCCTTTTGGTGAATACGGGTCGTGAAAGAATGGTATCAGAGCAGGATGGTTGAGAGATAGGATGGAGTCTGGAGTTAGGTAGAGTGAGGATTGCATGGGATGGTAAGGCAACAGTGTTGGGTGACCTTCGCGCATGAATTAGGCCAGGGAAGACCGGCTAGGACACGGGATTTTAGGGCCCCCCGTGATCCGATGCAAGGACTCTGGACCTACCGAACGACCAAGTGAGGCCACACTGATTACAGGGTAGAGACCCTAGGAATGGTACATGCATCATAATGACTTGTGTTCTTTTGTTTCTGGGATGTCTTGGGAATTAAGAATAAATAAAATTTTAAGAATTTTTAAGAATGATATTATGCACTACTTGGGCTTAGGCATTCCTTGTTTACCTTGCAGCTATGGCACCTGGAAGGCAACCACGTGTGGTATAGGCGATCGAGGCCCCGGAGACTACTTTGGCCAATCGGCAGAAAGCTAGTCGAGAGGAAGAGGATGACCAGTGGTAGAAGACTCTTCGAGCCTTCCAGCGACAGGCCCTCGAGAAGTATGAGGGCAGCACCTCTGATATGAAGACGGAAGGCTGGTTAGAGGAGCTAGTTATAGCCTTCGGCCTGATTCGGGCCCCGACCGAGTACTGGGTTCCTCTGGCCGTTAGCCAAATGCGGGGAGCGGCACGTCAGTGGTGGATGTTTTACCTGGGGGAGAGGAGAGAGTCTGAGGTGGCTTGGGTGGATTTCGAGAAGGACTTCCGGGCAGAATTCCTCTCCTCGACAATGAAGGCAGAAAAGAGGCAGGAACTACTCTCCCTTCAGCAGGGGAGTATGTTTTTGAGGGAGCTAGGGATCAAGTTCAAGGACCCTCTACATTTTTCTCCGGACCTCTTTCCCGACGAGGAGTCTCGGGCAAGACGTTTAGAGGAGGCACTTCGACCCTCCCCCCAGTATGCTGTTACCCCCTTTACCCTTCCGACGTACTTGGAGGTCCATAAGAAGGTCGAAGTGGTGGAGCGGATGCATGCTCTAGGGGGAGTGTCGCGAGAGGGGATTCAGCTGGGACCACCAAAGGGGAAGGCTATCAGCACCAGGCCTCCAGTGTCAGGACCCTCTAGGTTCCGACCCGCAGGGAGCAGACCGCAGTAGTTTCAGTTTCGATCCCTCGGCCCTCTCCCTTTTCCTACGGGCCCGGGACCACGGTGCTTCATTTGTGGGAGCCCTGGGCATCTCCGGAGTCAGTGTCCAGACTGGGTGCAGTACAGCAGTGGCAGTCAGCCCCAGCACCCTCCCCAGCAGTATCTTCCAGCCAGACATTTCCAGCAGCAGCTGTAGGGACAGCGAGCTCCTGCTCCTCCGAGGGCAGACGTAGGAGGAGGCCGACCTCAGGGCGCTCCACAGGGACCTCGACCAGGGTGTGGTCGGGGAGGTGGACGACAGCCGAGGGGCAGGGGAGTTGGGCGTGGACAGTTGCACTCTGCAGAGGAATCAGTTCCAGTAGGTCCAAAGGTTGTTTGAGTTACGATCAGTCTGTTTAGCACTCTTGCTTATGCTTTGTTCGATACCGGAGCTTCTCACTCCTTCGTTGCACCCAGTCTATCCCGTACCTTGGGTCTAAATGCCGAGAGACTTCCAGTGCCCCTGGTGTTGAGCACACCAGTTAGAGGTCAGACCGACTTGTCGTTCGTTTGTCAAGGATGTAGACATATGATAGGGCCACATCAGTCGGTTCGGGATCTTCTTCCGCTACAGATTCAGCGATACGATGTCATCCTAGGCATCGACTGGCTATTTTCTGTGTGTGCCGTCATCGACTGATTTTGAATAAGGGTGGTGTTCTCAGACTTGGACAGCCGGCGTGTTACCTTCACCGGCGAGCGGAGTAGTCCGAAGGGAAACAGGAGAGAGGAACCTCTCCTATCCTTGTTGACCGAGCTGACAGTGGAATCAGTAGATTCTGAAATGGTGGAAGTGCCAGAGATCGTCCATGAGTTTATGGAAATCTTTCCTAAGGAGGTGACGACTCAACCCCCTCGATGTGATATCGAGTTCGGGATAGACCTGCAGCCCGGTGCTCGTCCAATCTCGATAGCTCCTTACCGGATGGAACCTTCGGAGCTACGAGAGTTACGGATACAGATTGACGATCTGATGAAGAGGGGTTATGTTCGCCCGAGTGCGTCATCGTGGGGTGCTCCGGTCTTGTTTGCAAAGAAGGAAGATGGTGGTCTTAGGTTGTGCATAGACTACAGGAGGTTGAATCAGGTGACGATCAAGAATCGCTACCCTCTCCCAAGGATAGATGATCTTTTTGACCAGCTGAACGGGGCAGTATGGTTCTCGAAGATCGACCTGCGGTCTGGGTACCACTAGCTGAGGGTGAAAGAGAGCAACATCCCGAAGACAGCGTTCAGGAGCAGGTATGGACACTTCGAGTTCGTAGTCATGACCTTCGGTGTTACGAACACCCCGACTGTGTTCATGGGGCTTATGAACTCCATTTTCCAGGAGTACCTGGATCGGTTCTTGGTTGTGTTCATCGACAACATCCTGGTCTACTCTAGATCAGAGGAGGACAATGCAGAGCACCTGAGGATAGTTTTGGAGGTCCTCCGACAGCACCAGCTCTATGGGAAGTTGTCAAAATACAAGTTCTGGACACGAGAAGTGCACTTCCTCGGGCACGTAGTGTCTGAGAAGGGGGTAGCGGTCGACCCATCAAAGGTTGAGGCAGTTGTTTCTTGGGCAGCACCCAAGAATGTGGCAGAATTCCGAAGTTTCATCGGGCTGGCGGGTTACTATCGGAGATTCATACCCAACTTCTCCCGAGTAGCAGCCCCTTTGACGGCTCTGACCAAGAAGGACCAGACTTTCGTATAGAGTGAGCAGTTCTAGTCAGCCTTCAGCTATCTGAAGGAGAAGTTGGTCAGTGCCCCAGTGCTGAGATTACTAGAAAAAGGGGTGGCCTATGAAGTATTCAGTGATGCTTCGGGACAGGGCCAGGGATGCGTGTTGATGCAGCGACAAGGGGTGATCTCTTATGGTTCCAAGCAGCTGTGTTCCCATGAGCGTAATTACGCCACCCACAACCTAGAGCTTGCAGCGGCCATTTTTTCACTAAAGTTATGGCGGCACTACCTCATCGGGTAACGCTTTGTGGTCTTCACGGATCACAAAATCTTGAGGTATATCTTCTCCCAGTGGGACTTGAACTTGCGACAGTGGAGATGGGTGGAGTTCCTCCGGGATTATGACTTCGAGATATCTTATACTGAGGGAAAGGGAAATGTGGTGGTTGATGCCTTGAGCAGGAGGACGCAGAAGGATGCGTTCCGAGAGTCAGCGGACACCTGGAAGGCAATGGAAGAGTTGGCTACCTTACACCTGGATGCGAAGATGGATAGCGGCAGAGGCTGCCTATATCAGATGACAGTGCAGTCATCCCTGTTTCAGTAGGTGGAGGAGTCTCAGTGGGGAGACTTAGAGTGTGAAGTGGTGCGTGACCAAGTTGACCAGGGTAATGCTCTGGAAGGATGGACCGAGGATGGTCAGAACCGGATGCTTTTCTGGGGAAGGTTGTTTGTCCCGGAGGTGATGCGCGTCAAGGTTCTCAGTGAGTTCCACAACTCACCCCTGGTGGTACACCCAAAAGTTTCCAAGATGTACCAGGTTTTGAAGAGGCGGTTTTGGTGGCCCGGAGTTATGTGAGCGGTGGAAGAGGTTGTGTCCAAGTGCCTAGTGTGTCAGCAAGTGAAGGCTGAACACCGAGTTCCAGGCGGCCTACTATAGCCCCTAGATGTCCCTGAGTAGAAGTGGGATAACATCGCAATGGATTTCGTCACAGGACTACCCAAGTCCCAAGGAGGGTACGACGCCATCTGGGTGGTAGTGGACAGGTTGATGAAATAGGCTCACTTTCTAGCGATCAGGGAGTCGAGTGTTGTGGATGTTTTGGCACGAAAGTACGTGGATGAGGTGGTGCGGTTTCATGGAGTTCCGAGGTCTATAGTCTTAGATAGGGATTCACGGTTTACCTTACGAGTCTGGAGAGGATTGCAGCATGCTTTTGGCACCCAGTTACACCTTAGCACTTCTTTCCATCCCCAGACGGATGTACAAACAGAGCGCACCATCTAGACCTTGGAGGATATGCTGCGAGCATGTGTTCTGGACTCAGGAGGAGCATGGGTACAATACTTGCCTCTAGTAGAGTTTTCCTACAAAAATAGCTACCACTCTACCATTGGCATGGCCCCTTTTGAAGCTTTGTACGGGAGGCCATGTTGTTTGCCTGTATGTTGGACCGAAGTAGGAGAGGTAGGCATCCTTGGTCCGGAGGTGGTACAGAACACGACAGAGAAGGTTCAGCTCATACGGGAAAGGATGAAGATGACCCAGGACCGACAGAAGTCGTATGCTGATACCAGGAGGAGGACCTTGGAGTTTGAGGTTGGGGACCACGTGTTCTTAAAGGTCTCCCCTCAGCGTGGGCAGCGGAGGTTCGGAAAAGGGAGTAAGCTTTCTCCCAGATTCATCGGACCCTTCCAAGTGTTGTGGCGGGTCGGCGAAGTGGCTTACCAGCTAGAGTTTCTACCGCCGCTACTAAGGATACATGATGTCTTTCATGAGTCCCAGCTCCGTCGGTATCTGCACGACGATTCACACGTCCTTGATTGGGGTGAGCTGGACATCGAGGACGACATGACCTTTGTGGAGAGACCAGTGGCGATCGAGGATCTCAAGGAAAAGGTTCTTCATGGACGAACCATTCCCTTGGTTCTCTTATTGTGGAGACATGGTGGTCTTGAGTAGAGTACGTGGGAGAGGGAAGCACAGATGTGTACCCAGTACCCAGAGTTGTTTTAAGTTTTGTTCCTTGTTATACCTGTTGTGATAGAATGTTTTGTCTTTTGGCTATAAAATGTACTGGTTTTCTTCCTCTGCTTGTGTGTGAAAATCCCTGGCTATGGGGAAAGAGAGAACCTGACCCCTAATCAAGACGCATTAAGGTGGATGCGATTAAACCCGTGCGGGCGAGTCAGTGCCGCCCAAAGCGGATAATATCTTGACATGGGGGAGGAGACTCCCCAACCCACATGCTCGGGCAGCTTGGCATGGTATGTTGCTTGGTTCGTGACAGGAAGGTGTTCTTAGTTAACGATGAGGTTCACTCTTGAGAGGTATCTTTTGGGGTGGTTGTACGGACCCACCCTTTCCTTCTGGGTTGTTTAAATTCTCGGGGACAAGAATAGTTTGAGAGGTATCTGATGTGATGACCCAGACTCTCTTGGTCCTTACCTTTGCCAAAATCTGGGTTCTAAAGGAGTGGCGTCTCGGTGAGACTGATCGGTGAGACCGATCGGCGACACTCTTCCTTGTCAAGTTGTTTCCAGTAGCACTCCTTTGCGCAAATAGGGTTTTAAACCCTATTTTGGCTCGTTTAAGAGTTTTTTTAAGACCCGTAACGCGCATTAGAGCTTTAATTAAATACTTAATCAGTTCATGAGTCGGATTAAACCACCCGACCCCTTTTAGTGATGAGTGGATCCGCGTGGCCAACCCACGACCCCCGCACCATACGCGGTTTCGCGTTTTCACCTCAACCATCCCCGGCTCTTATAAACTAAGGGTTAGCCATGGTTTCTCTTTTCTTGATCATGGCTTTTCAGAAACAGCTTCTGGTGCATCGGGACCGCCGCATCGTTATCCGTAAAGTTCCGCTCCTCTGGCCTAAACGTCGATCATCTATCAACAAGTATGGATTTTCTCCTTCGTCTCTCTCTTTTGTGTATCATGTGGGGTGGGAGTGCTTTTGATTTCTATAGAATTGGGTAAACCAGACCTAATTAAAGATAATGAACAAATTCTATAAAGAAAGAAGAGGAGGGGAACTGTGATCGTTGATGGTGTTTTATATTTTTATGTTGTTTATTCTATGACCATCTTGTTGAATTGTGATGGCTTATGCCTCTTGAAAATCGAGGCCGTTGGTGGCCGTTTTTTGTGCACTAATGAACCCTGCTGATGTTTTAAATGGCTTGTTTGTGGTTGTAAACTCCTGCTGTGAAAAGTGAATTGGTTAATCACATATATCCGGCTGAATAAATTGAAAGCACTAGGATCAACCCTTCTGTGATAGCTCTCGGTTAGAACACACAGAAATTTTAATCATGGAGTGTGTTAAGTCGTTTAAATCTGAAAATACCTGCAAGGCCCTGCTTGTGTTGATGGTGGTAGTTGGTTGTTTTCCTTTCGGGCCGATTGCTGGAGATGTGGGAGGGGATGGGATCCCCTGTTCTTTTATACTATCGGTGGTTGTGTGAATTTGGGGTATGGGATCTTCTGTTGGTATGGATTCGGTGGTTGTGAGTTTTAAATCCAGGTGGTTACTTGTTTATATCACGAATTGGGGTAATCCTCTGTTGTTGAGAACCGGGTGTGGACATTTTGGTTGTTGTTTGACTGTTTACTTTCCTGGATTTATGCCTATGCCTACTAGTTGCCCAGTAGTGATTAAACATAAACGTTATTACTAAATGTGAAATAAGAAAGGGGACACATGGGTTGTTAGCATGAGGCGTGACTCGGACTTGAGTGTTGTTGTGATCTGTAGGCTGTCTGAAGAAAAACCTAGCTTGGGTGAGTGCTTGTTACATATATATATATACTTATAGCTTTGTGTTTCTTATTTGCACCCCACCCGAGTTGAGCACTTTGTGTCGAACACCCCCATTTCACGGGGGAAGGTGTTTTTCCCAACACTATTCTTAGTGGATGGTTATTAGCTCCTTTTCTGCTCCCTTTCCCGGATAGCCCAAGTATCTTCGGGCAGGATGTGATAGCCTGAAGTCCATTATTAGCCCAAGAACCTTCGGGCTGGGTAGTGTGGTGGTTGGCTAGGTGTGTGCAGCAGGTGGTTTCCCAAGTGTCTTCGGGATGAGGGCCAGGTGTCTTCAGGCGTGGCAGTGTATTTTCTAGCCCAGGTGTCTTCGGGCATGGTGGTGGTTGTTTTGGCCTAAGTGTTTGCAGGCGTGGTTATGTGTGACAGTTGTGGCCCAGGTGTGTGCGGGCGGGATTTCGGCAGTGGGACTGCGTGTGGTTGTGGCCCAGGTGTGTGCGGGCGGGATCTCAGTAGTGGGACTGCGTGTGGTTGTGGCCCAAGTGTGTGTGGGCGGGTGTGGCAGTGGGACTGCGGTGAGAATGGCGGGATTGGTCCGATGCGTAGGATGTCTCAATAACCAGTGGGAAAGTGGCGCGGGGTACCCAAACATCGATGTGCTCTTATCATATATATATTACTTGACTTGCGTTATTTGGGGAGTGTGCCTTGGTGAGGCCTGGGGTGGATAGTTTACCTTGTTAGGTGTTTGGTTACTTTTTTTCTCACGGGACTTTAGTACGTTCCCCCACTTGTACACGAGAGACTTTGGTTTTCCCTACTGAGTGTACTTTTATGCTCACCCTATGTATATAAAACTACTTTCAGGTTTCCATGAGGACTTCGGGGATCACGCAGGACCTTACTAGCTCGGACCTTTGGAGCAGTTGCAGTTGTTGTTTTTCTTTTCCCTTTGGTACTTACCTTGTAGTCACCTTTTTCACTTTGTGTCTTTCCCTTCTGAAACATGCATGTGGGAATGGTTTACTTTTGGCTTTACTTTTCTTTCTACCTTGGTGTTGTTGGATTTTCTTCTTCTTATCTCTCGATCCTATAAAATAAAAAGGGTAATGCCTTCCATTTGTGAGAAATTTCTATACCCTTGGTGCTAGTCGCCACTCCGGGACCTATTGAAGGTGGGTTTCGGGGGTCATTATCTCTCCTTCAACTTAAAGAAGGAAGGGCCTGGCAATCTGCTGACCCTTACCTCCTTTTGGTGAAGGCGGGTCATGACATTGATGTTACCTCATAAAGGACTCAATAGAATATTGTTCCCTCCTTTTCTCATTCAGAAGTTCAGTTTGATTCATATCTATATAAAGTTGTGTGAGCATATAAATGAGATTTTACATTCTATCTCCAATAATTTGTTTTATCAGGAGAATAATAATTACATTATTCATTGCATTCAGTATTAACCCAGTTCCTTAGATTTCCATCCATTGACTAAAACCAAAAATCATAGTGTAAGAAATAATAATCATAGTGAGAAACTATATAATCATAAAAAATAATTTATTGGATATATAAATAAAGAATACTTATTTTAAATCTATAATACCTTTTTTTTTACCTAGGCCATTCATAATCATTATATATTTATATCCTTCATGATGGTTCGTAAAGAGTTTGTGAATTACAAAACATATCCCATGGGGTTTCAATCTAGGTATACAGTAAGGACCATTGTTGTGTACCATGTGATGATCAATTCAAATCCCATTGCACCCTTTTCATAGTTATTACCCTTAGGTAAAAATTTGTGAGAGACACATTTACTTATAGTATCCAAACTGGGATATAATTTCTTATAAACCACTCTCTCTGTCTATAACCTCCATGATATTTTCCTATTCTTATAATTATCCTTATGGTTATCATAAAATTTTTCTCATCATAGTTTCCAAATTTTAAATAATTCTTTCCTGTGATACCAACTATAACAACCCAATTTTTTCATATATAAATATTACATTTTTTATAAATATCCAATACATTTCACAAATACATGCCTGAGAACCATAAAGGTTTTGTGTATTTGGATATTATACACACAATATTCTTATTTAATGAAATATACTCAATATATCCCATAAATATCTTCCCATTTATTACAATTTATAGACATACCCTACATAAACCTTTTTTATAACATGGGGAAAGGAAATGTGAGAACTGGTGATCTCATATTCTCAATAAGGGTACACATGGGAGATATCAATCAATGATCATAAGAAGGCATATGATAAGCATAAGGGTTTGAGATCATGGAAATAACTTAAAAGGCTCATAAAAAATATTTCAAATATCATAAACATGATTCATGGAATAAAAAATTGTCATTTAAAATTCATGAATCATAAGAGTGATAAGTCATTATAAACCAATCATCAACCAAAAGATCATGTCATAAAAGTTTGGCATGAATATAAGTATAGAAACCGTATAATATGTCAAGGTTAACCACCGAGACCATATAATCATAGTGGATTGGGAATCCCTACATATTTCCCATAACATAATGGATTAGGAATCATCACCTATTTACCATAGTGGATCATGCACATTGACTTGTTTCCTATAGTGTATCAAGCACATCAGTAGGTTTCCCATATAAGATTTCCATTATATTGTTTTCCATAATTATCTTATGAGATATAAATATTTACCCAATGCATTGGATAAGGATATAGGTCCCACTTGTCACATAATCCATACATTTTTGTTTTATAATATCATAAAATATTCTATATATCAAATCTCAGGCAAGGGAAATGGGTTTAATAAACATTTCATCATTTTATAACCCGTGGGAAAGAAACAAGTTTCACCAAAATCTCTTCAACATAATCATAAACATAAACCATCTATATAAATAATAAGTATGGTACCATTTTATCTTATTCCTAGTAAAACATAATCAAAACAATATTTTATTGTCATTGATTAATATAAATTCCATAAAAGGATAATCAAAACATTCTTAAGGAAAATATCCTTCACATTTATAAATAAATTATTTAAAATAAAAAAATACCAAATATTAAGGAAAAAAATTATTTTAAACTAACCTTGAAAACTTTTAAATGGAGATTCAAATAATTTAGTTTTCATGATGGTGGAAAATATTGTTCATGTTATACACTTTAAAACAAATATTCATTTTACATTTTTAGTACAAATTCACAACTACCTCATTCAGAAAAAAGACAAGAATATTACTTTAAAACCATTTTATAAAAAGTAAAATATCATAAAAAATTATTTAAAAAATCATTGTATAAATTTAGAAACTTACTTTAAAATGTTTTTAGAAAATATGGGCATGGAAGAAAAATAATTTTTGATCAAAGAGAGAGATAATGTCTTTTTTATTAAAAAAATTATTTTAGTATCTTTAGTTATTAAAGAGAGTAAAATGAAATGAAAAAATGTATTCTCCAAAAATAACCAAATAAGAATGAAATATATTATTTTCTTGATAGTATTATCATAATATTTCATCATCAAAAACTTAATCATAAACAATCCTTATAAACAATGAGATTATAACATAAAACTTTTACCACTTTGGTAACCTTTGAATTGTAATCCCCATGAAAGAAATAAACATAGATATATATATATATATATATATATATCCCATAATTTTCATATTATAATCATAAAATATATTCATGGGTATTATATACACCAAATAAAATAATTAATTGGTGAATATTTCATGTGTCTCAAAGAATTAAAAGTCAGATGAATATCCTTTACCTCAAGTTTCAACTTTCTTTATACACATTCATAATTACTATATAATAAGTATAGTTTTATTATTAATATATGATATAAACATACACATATATATTATACCATATATTATTTACATATGTGCTTTTATTACCTATTTATTAACAATTCCTTATTAAAATCACATTTTGGGTAATAACTGCTTTGTTTTCATGTAAGTTTTGGTTTTGTATTTTCAGTCCTTTTAATTTTCTCATAGTTTTATCATCTAAAAAATTTTAAAAATTATATAAATATCATATATATTAATTATATATGTATTTATTTTAATCTATAAAATTTATATATAGAAAATTAATTACATCTTTCATGGAGACAGTAGGCAGTACGTACGCATGAACGTTGTTTCCATTTTCACGAAAAATGAAATGAAATAAAGTTAAATATTAATTCACATTTAAAAATAATTTTTATATAATATATATCATATATATATTTATTAAATATATCCTTATTACAATCCATGTCAAAATAAAATGAAAAATGTATCACATCGCTTCGTGGAGGTGGTAGTCCGCACGTATGCATGAGTGATGTTATCCTTTTCCAAAAGATTATAAGGTAAGAAGGTAGATGTGATATTTTTATTAAAAAATTATTACTATTTCATAAATACCATATAAATATGTTAAATCAATCATTATATCTAACTGTGAGGGGTGGTTATGGAAAACTAATTATATCGGTTCGCAAGGCAATAGTCTATTGTACACACAATCGAGAGTTTCATTTCCCATTTGATAGAAGGGGATATTGATATGGTTTATTCAATAAAAATAATAAAATATTAATATATTAAAGATACTTATGGCATTATATCATCATATTTGTTTAATATTTTAAGGATGTGGAAGAATAAATAAAACAAAAATGCTCGGTTAAGAATGATACCTCTTCTTCGGACAATCTCCTTAAGTTTTCACCAAAATCCTTATTATGAGAGATTATTATTAAAAATAAATCATTTAGGAAATGGGTAGGTAATTAATTAATATTTTTTTTAGTTATTTTAGGAACAAAAATTATTTTTTAGTGTAAATAAGATAGGATAGGGGGTGTTATTTTATAAGTTAGGGAGAGGTCACACTTGGAATTTTAAAAAGAAAAAGCTATAAACACATTTTAAACATACCAAAAGGATAAAAATAGATAAATTCAAAACCTTAGAAGATATAAGGTCTAAATATGTCCATAAAATAGTAATTTAACAAGTTTTTAGGTCATTTAAACCCATATATATTTACCTTAAACTCCCGGTAAACTGGTTTTAACCTTAACCATGGTAATTAATTTTTATTGTTATTACTATTAATTATGAAAAAATATTAAGTTTAAACTATTATATAATATGAATTATTCTTATTAAAAATATGTAATATATTTTTCCAAAATCTATTCATAGAAGTGGAAGAATTTAACGTAAAATTAATCTCATAGACGGGTTGAAAAAACGGTTTCCAACGAAAGCTTTTCTATAACTGTAGAAATTTTTAAAATCAAGATTCAATATGAAATTGATTGAAATGATCTAAATTAGATTAATAAATATATAATTTAAATCATTTTACTTTTAAATTCATATTAAAATAAAACGGTTCTTGTAAATTCTTTAAATGAAAAGGCATTTTGTAATGAAAATCAGTATTTTATTATTCATCAAAAAAATTATCTTTTCAGAATATTATAAAAATTTCACTCAAAGATAATTAAAACATTTGGATTTCAAAAATTATGTTTATTTTTTCAAATAAATTTTTCAAAAGTTTCAAAAAAAATAATTTTACTATTTTTTAATAAAAAGCAATGAAATGTTTTTTGAGAAAAAGTTATTTTCAAAGCATATAAAGACTTTACTAAAAATTATGTACTTTTTTATCAATATGTTTTCTTTATATGAAACAGTTTGATTTATTTTACAATTTTATTTATTCCTATTCATTCCACCAAGTATAATGTCTATGTTATAATGGTCATATTTAAATAAAAATATCAATAGTATATAACAATTTTTTAAAACTCAATGTTGCATATAGCACAAGATATCAATGAAATTAAATTTATTTGAAAAGATATATTTCATAAAAACTCATGGTGTTAAATTATATGAATGTTATTATATATTTTGATTATTTTTTCACATAGGATACCATGGGTGAGATGGTAACCCGTATGGATGAAACCCCTAGTGTAGATTGTGTATTGTCTATGGTAAGAGGACCATTTAGATTGAGTGTGATAACTAGGTGGATTGGTTCACCAAAGAGATGGATTAGGTCCTTAGGATAGATGTATAGGTTCCTATATTCCTATGAGTTTTCCTAAGGATTATTATCGTTTCCTTAAATCCATAGGTTGGGACCATGTTGTTTATGGAGTGATTTTTTATTTCCCATTAGATGATTTAGATTTTCATATCCCTTATGTAATGCATTTATCATTTCAGTTTATGTTTTTTTATATCGCTTTATAACATGGAATTACTTTATAAAACCAAAGTATTTGTGGATTATTTTTAAATAATTTTTTTTCAAAATAATTTTTTAAAACTATAACTAATATTATTCATGGAAAAATATATTATATAGATTCATGCTGGTGTCCTACTGGGGACTATGGTTTATGAGAAGTTTGGCTCGGTGGAGTGTTTTGGGGATCCTCATGGTATTGTGATTTATTTTTTATTGACCTATCTAACCTTGAACTTATTTTAATTCATTTTTTATATGGATTTTTATTACCATATTTATGCTCATGGAATATTTTTTATGAGTTATTGAGTTATAGTTTCTACTTATACTCTGTCTGGTTGTATTTATATTTTGAAACTACTTAATCTGATGGTGTGGGAATCTAACTTATGAATGGGTCATGCTGTATTTCTATGATGAATATATGTGATTTAAATTTTTATTCCAAGGGTTACATCATTCACAAATGTTGTATTTTTATACCCTTGTTCTTGTCGTCATCCCATGGTGATCAAGAACACACTTTAGGCCTTGTGATGAACTGAATCAAGTAAAATGTTAGCTCAACCCAGATTAGTTCATTACAGACTAGTTTTTCACCAAATATATGTATACAAAATATCACTTCATTTAATGTCTAATAAATTACATCAAAATAATTTAACAAATTGTAACCTTTTATTAGGTATTTCCATAAAATAGTTTATCATAAATTCATGTATAATTGAAATCATGTTTTATCAAAAAAAAATATTAATATATTAATCATTTAATTTCAATAAAAAAAATACATAAATTATACAACTTAAGGAAAGAATAAAATACACTTACCTTTTCAGGATCCTACCCTATTGGGAACCATATATGGGATAATGGTGAATATGAATGCAGCTCCCAAATCTCATCTCTAATAGATCATAGGTTGAAACTAACACTGAGGGTATAAAATACCCAAATTGGAAGAATTACCCATATAATAATAAGAATATATAAATAAATAAATAAATAAACTCCATAATATAAAATGAAAAACAATATCTCTTAATATATGAAATATCAAACAGAATCAAATATATAAAGAAGAAATACCAAAAATAAACTTTTATGGAAATGACTTCGATAGTACCTCCTATCCTCGAGCTATTAATGTAAAAAAATCACTAAATCCTTCGTGGAAACCTAAAAAATAAATTTATATTAATATGGGTGAGAATGTTTTTATACTCAGTGGAATCTTATTCAATGCCTATCATACAAATTTAAAAGAATTATACTAATGTCTCATTGAATAAACAACACAACCAACATACACTTAAGCCAGGTCAACAATCACCCAACCTCGCCAAGGTTTTCTTACTTAATATCAAAACCAAGTATAATAAATTTATATTGAAATAATAATCTAATAAGGTACCCCAAAACCACTTCCCCGATGGTTTTTCACTCTCATTCCCCAACAACAAACAACTTGACCTTCCATCCCTTCTGCAATCCTAGAATCACACATCATATTCCATATCACATTCTAAAGTTGCATACCACATTTCTACCATAATCACATATCCACTATTATAAATGTATATTCATATCCCAACTATATATAACATTCCCATAATTGTTGGGTATCATGAATATAAATGACATAAACCATGCACAACCCCCACCATGCATCCCTATTATAATTTCATAACCAATCCAACTAGTAAATTTCTTACTAAAAATAACCTAAATCCAGCACTACTGGAAATTAACCCTTTAATTTCGGTTATTTTTCTTTTTTTACATTGGTTAAAAATAAACTTGAATAAAACTTATGTTAAAAGAATAGTTTTAATGTCATTTATATAAAATTTGTGTTAAAAATACTTCAAAAATAAGTTATTATAAAAAACAACATTGAAATATCCAATAAATATAGATATAGAGAGACTTTTATTATCAGTTATTATGAAAATGGACATTGAAATACCTTTCAATGTGGGTTTTCAAAAAAAACAATAAAAGTTACTATGAACATTGTTTTTCATAATAAAAAAACTAAAACCCTAAATATATATATATATAGGGACCTTAATTATTGGTTTTTTATGAAAACTATTGTTGAAATTCACTTTCAGAGTCAATTTTGTTAGCTGGTGTTGATAGTGCTTTTAATGTCAGTTTTCAAAATTACTGATGTTGAACCTTGATTAATTTTTAAAAAAATATAAAAAAATAACTCATGACTTGTAACAAGAATTCCATTAGTTTAAATAATAATAAATAGCAGAAAGGTAGTAAAAACTCAATGAAACCAATTTTATAACATAATTTTAAAAAATTTGGATGCGTGAAGTTTTGAGATATGCATCTATAAATTATTAAAACCTAAAAAATATTCTAAAAATAAACCTTAAATGTGGTTTAATTAATTTTAAGAATGTGATGAAACATCATTAGAACCCTATAAAAATAAAAAAAATTATAAAATTACAATACGACATATTGGTTTAAAACATAATATTTTTAATAGAACTTTTAAAATTATATTATCATTATAGTCACGATAATTTCATAAATGAATCATAAAACATAATAAACACATTCAATATTTCCTTTTAGATGATGAAATTATGGATATGAAACAATTTTTTTAAAATAAGTAACAGTATATATGTAAAAACAATAAGTATTAACTAATACAAAAGTTATCAACTTGTACTTTAAAATAATTAAGTTTATTTTTATTCTTTGTCTAAAAGTGGACCTAATTATACACTTTTCATAACCTATTTTATTCTCATATATTAATTAAAAAACATATATATCATGAATATTTTAAGATTAAAGAACATATATAAAAGAATAAAACTTATAAATTCAATAAATCTTGGAAATATTTATGAGCTTTACCCAATAAATTTTTCATTCATTTGGGTAGAATATGTATAACATCCAATATCCACTAAAATTTAAAAAAATCAATATTAATGTAATTATAATAAATATTAATTCATAATTATATAAGTCAACTTACCTATCAAGGAATATAATAAAGAAAAATTTAATATCAGTATTTTTCAATCTTTCAGATATATATTTTACTCTCTAATACTTATCCAAATATTTCAGTCTTTAAAATCTATTCTAGATCTAGAAAACCACAAATAAAAGTGATTTTATTTTTTCATCAAAGAGTGTTGATATGCCTAATTAGATAAGTAATAAATTAATTCACTAAATTTTATATTTACTTAATTTAATGAAAATTAAAATTAAAATTTATTAAACAACTACAACACGGGTATGGAGAGTTCATTACCAAAAATAGCATCCACTATATCTTTTTAAAATATTACTAATGGATATACTCTCCTACATATGTAAACATTCATTGAAAACTCATAATAATTCTCCAATATAAAATAATTCATTTCTAATATTTTTTTCCCTTAAAAAACCAATGAAGTTTTTAAGGTTTTGGTTCCTAAAAATTTTGTTTCTTTTGAAATTATTCTTTAGATTTGAGATTATATTGTATAATATACATGTAATAAAACATTATAATTAATTTTGAATAAAAATTAAATAAAAAATAACATATAGTTCAAATGTTAATTGATGAACAAGGCTTGATGGACAAAGAAAAAAGTGGTCCATACTCTCTCTAGCTCTAGCCACCTCCCCGGTAGTTGATGGTGCTAGAGCTATTGGATCAATAATATCATTTACTACTACTCTTACTTGATATGACTGAATAAGATGTTGATTTATGTAATACCTCAAAGTATGGATGATTTCATATTCTAAAATATGCAAATGGGGATCCCTAACACAAAACTCATGGTACACAGTTAGTTATAAATGATGAGGTGGAGGATCTAGGTAGTCAAGATATGCAGGTTGTGTATGTATGACTATTTTGACAAACATAACCTTTATAGATGATTTAATTTGATCTTCTATTGACTGATTCATGTCTTAGAACTCATCCTTCAATGAATCTATTCTATTCTTTTATTCTTACTCCATCACTTTTGTACTAGGATCGCAAAAAAATTAATACTGACACTCTCCTCAAATCCCCTTCTGTGGCATGGGTGCCCTTGTTTTCCTAAACTAGTCGCAAGAATACCCATCCTACCCTATGGGATAAAGGTCCCCTGTACACTTTCTCCTAAAGGGTTTCCTAAATTTATATATATAGATGTTATAGTAGTGTAATGAATTTACAAAATACTAATATTCAATAAAAATAATAATTAATTACTTATAATCTTATCATTTTATTGTTTTTATGGATCGGTAAGAAGATTCCCATTTTTTTCATTCTCATCCTTTTCCATTTTTCATGGAAAGTGGGGGGAGGTGGAGAGATGAACCGAACCTCTTTGGATCCACTAATATATTTATCACTTAATTAATCAAACTTTTTCGTATTCTTTTTATCCTCCAATAAAGGATACCCACTATATGAAAAAGTATAAGGGTATGGATTCTATGATTGGATCTCTTTGTAAGATATCATATATACCTTTTATTAAATAATAAAAATAATAAGTTATCAAGTAATTAACAAATAATTTTACAAATTGATTTTATAAACAAAAATCACCACACCATAAATTAGGCTTTTATGTTTTTCATTTGAAACAATCATTGCTTTAAATGACCGTTACTCAACTATTTTGAATATTACTCTTATTATCTTAGTTTTTTTATAAAATGTGTAACTATTAATATCAAAAACAAACCATGTGATCACATTAACACATGGTCCCCCAGCTAAAAATTTCATGGTTTTTAATGTAGATGAAATGGTGTTGATTTTCACCTTAAACCACCAAAAAAATATGTTTTATTCACGTTCATCAACTTCTTTTCATTTATATTTATATATCATACCATCAATCTAGAAATATGTAATGATATATATTATTTATCCCCATATTTATTATTTAAAATATATAAATGTGCACGAATTGCTACCTCATGTGCAATTAACTTTACTTTTAAGCCATATATCCCCTTACCTTCACTATTGACTTCTAGATATCAAGATATAGGGAGATGAATGTGTTCCACTTCAAAAAAACAGTCAATAAAAAACTCAACTACCACCACCAATTTATATTTTTTAAAAATAGAGGCTTCTATTTTATTCATATTTTTAATATATCCTATTATAATTTTTATATATCATTTAAAATAATACATAAAAAGTAAATATATAGGCCCATATATCTTTAACTCTCACTCCAAATGAACCATTATATCAAAAAATGATGGTGAAAAATACATCTTCAATTGAAAAATTATGAGGAAAACTTCCTTCTCTAATTTAGTAAACACATTTGAATCCACATATTTTCTATAAATGGAATTTAAAAAGTATCACAAATTGATGATAATTTTTTTGAAATGTATTGGAACTATGTCACACTATGTAACTGATTTTTTTGTTGCATCAATACATGACAGTTACGATATTTTATACATACTAACTTCCAATCCTTAAATGACCCTAAATTTTTCACATTTGAATAATACCTACTAGGAACTTTGATATTTTGGTCACATTAATAGAAATATATCTTTAAATATTTCTTAACATGTGAAAATTCATAGGTAGATATATAATTTTCTATTTTATAGTGGGATAAAACTCTAAACGTATTTTCATATATATTAAGGCCAATATAGTATTCAATTCATAATTTTCCTTTCCTTTTATGCCTAAAAAAGTGCTGATCAAACTGTCACATGTATTTTTAACAACATGTATAAAATCAACTTTATTTTTTACCTCCAAAAATATCCAATAAGGTAAATCAAATAATATTGACTATTTATTCCATATATTTTTTTTATAAACCAAAAAAAATCTTCCCAAATATAACATTGATTTTTTTTCACCTTGTTGTAATATTCTTCTGTTAAAAAAGTTTATGGGGGGAAATCATACAATTTTAAATCATAAAAACCTTTCTTAATATTCAATAAGGATGATTAATTCACAAAACAAATATATGATCCATGTACAATATCTTTCTCTCATTCTGTAATTAATGATTTGATGCCCCTTCTTCAAAAATTAGACATGCTTTATGTATATTAACAATATATCTAGATAAATTTCCATGTGTAGTAAATTCATTTATATTTAAAATTATCATGTCATTAAAAAGAAAATATACTTACTCATATACATCAAAAAAACTAATACTTTCCAACTATATAAATTTCAAATCATCAATCAATGAAAAAAATAAACCTTAATATAATTTCTGGTTCTTTTGGTCAAGAAATCGTCATTCTCATAATAAAATATTTTTTATTAATACATTTTTTTAGGGATAGGATGTAAACTACCAAAAAAATAGGATATAAACTATTTTGTATATTGAGGCTCTAACCTGGATTCATTTTTTATGTACAATCCCATTATAATAATTCTAACTTCATTTACAAAAGTAGGAAGTTGTTGATCAAATCTATTTTGTTGTGGTGAATTAAAAGGGGAGCGTAGGTTTCTATCAGAGATTCACTCGTATATTTTTTTATCTTAGACTCTTTGTGTCATTTGAATTTATAAATAATCACATGAAATGAATTATTAGAACATACCATAATTCCATGGTAGAATATTTGGTATTAGTCCTCAAGAATGAATCAAAGTTATATTTCTCATCCATTTGATATCAGGATGTACCACATTTTGTATATTTTGATAAACATACATATTACATCATATATAGTGAAAATTTATTAGGGTAAGAATGTGTTTTATTATACCTCAATAGTATCAGACATAATATTTTTTTTACATCATAATTGGAATCTATAAGCTTGTCTCCTTGTGGAAGTGACTCTTTCAAAAGTACAACTCATGGAATGAAATTTTTGTCACTACAACCATTTACGTCTTTTAAGTTAACCATTCTTAGCATTGTTGATAATACTAAAAATTTAGTACATCTTGAGAACAATAGTATTTCAGTATCTTCATACAACTATTCAATATTTTTTATTTTTTCAATAGTTTCATAGCCCGCATCCTAAATTAATTCCTTAATATGATCCTATATCTCACAATGAATATCTTCATCAATGTTAGATATTGAATTATTCTTTATTTAACCATACCATATTGAGTGTGTATAACTATGATTAAAACCATAGAAAATCATATGGTCTTTGATTTCTATATACCCCAATTTTCACATATTTTAACACTCTATGCATGGATATAAAATCATGCATTTATTTTAAATAGTTTCTTTAGAAAATTCCAATAAATTAGAAACCAAATTCTCATATTCATCACTAGTTCTACATGAATTTATCTAATTATGATCTATTAATTACCTAAAACCATAATATAATATATGAATATATTAAAACATTTAAAAAATATAAAATATATATATAAACTGATAAATTTAAAACATAAAAACACATAAATTTAAAATTTATAAATTTAAAAAAATATATATATAAACATATAAATATATAAACATGTATAAATTTAAAATTTATAGATTAAAATTATATATCCACATATTAAAATAAAACATATAAACAGTGAATCAATGTAAATTAATAGAAAATTAAGATAAACAGTTTCACAAATATAATCAATAGATTCCATATAATATAAACATATAAAGACAAAAAAGTTAACAATGAATTTTAAACATAAATACAATATAAACTTATAAACATTTAAATAAAACAAAATAAATCTTGAAAATAAGCAATAAAATAACAATATAAACATTTAAATACAATAAAATAAATCTTCATAACAAACAATAAACTAACTATGAATACAATATACTTATAATAGGGATATCAAAAGTAGATAAAACAATTTCAAACTCACAAATAATAGAGACGTTAGTAGTGGACCCATGACCGAAATTGGTAGATTAATGAAAGAGGTGGAATGTGTAAAAGGAGAGAGAAATGTGACCGAGTAAGAAGGGACATGGATAAGGAAAATGAACGTGGTCAGAAAGGAGAGAATACAGAAAAGAATGATGGAACATATTCAAGGAAGGTGAACCATAACTAAAAAAGTGAGAACACATTGGTGTAATATGGTTTAAAGAGAAAGAGTGAGATAGGAATACTGAGAGTGCTTATGAGTTATGGTGCTTTCTTTTTTAAAAAGGTGTTAGTTGATAAAATGAGGAGAGAAGAAAGATTCATCTATTTTATTTTTTAAAAGGATTTTTAACATTAATTTTTATAATAACCAATGATAAAAATAGTTTTAACATTGATTATTATAATAATCTACATTAAAATAATTCTTTTTAATATCATTTATTATAAAAATTGATGTTAAAACCCACTGACATAGGGGTTTTAACATTATTTATTGTATAACTAACATTAAACCCCAAATCTAAATAGGTTTTAACATAATTTATATAATAATTGATATTAAAATCCTTTTTAATATTGGTTATTATATAATCAATGTTAAAACCCCAACACATATTCAACTTTTTCTACTAGTATATTATAGCCCATATGCATATACCGACTATGAGCCATCACATCCCATACTACACCTGTAAGGTATATAAGAGAAGATGAAGTAGTCATCCATTTATTCCCTCATCAACCGAGGTGTTGGGTAAAACATTCAGAACCCAAAACATTTGGGCATTGGTAAGGTTATCTGACTATGGTGGGGTTTATAAGAAATCACAATAAAATTATAACATATGTCATAGCCACATAGAATCCCAACTCAAGGTTTTATACTAAATAGCACTAACAATACCTATCACAATTACCACACTACCAAAATCACAATTAATAACCCCTTCTAAAACTATAACACTAACCAACCACACATTTCCACACAATACAGCCACAAAATCCTCATTATGTTTTCATTCAATATCATTATTTATCCATTTAAAAATATCTTTTTTTACTATCCACTTTAAATTTATTATTTCATTCATTGATCTATTTTAATATAAAACCATTCATTAGTAGTCAACCTTTTTTCCTAACCATAACCAATTCATTTCAAACATTAATAGTTCATGGACAACACACTACTCATTAAACTATATCCCTCTACCATTTATCATTTCCATTTTTACTAATCATATTCCATGCCATCATGAATCTATAACACAACCCCACAATAACCAACCAATCATCACAAAAACCACCAAGTGATTTGAGGCCAACATTCATCACACAATCCCAAACCAATAACCACAGTACCCATTCACCTTTGATGGAATGGTTTTTTCATGAAATCCTATATCAATAATTTTTCCATTAGTAATGCGGTATAATGGTACCCATATTTATCACACAATGAGGTTTTAAGCTATGTTTTCAAAATTTTCACTTTTGTTTATTTTTTGTTATATTTAGTAATTTATGGATTTTAAAGAGTTTAAATAATTTAATATAAAATATAATATAATATATTTTAAAGCAGTTAAAAATTAGAATTTTGAATTTAACGGTGGAACTAACAGAAATAGATATAATAGAGTAAGTGGTAATGGACAAGCTTCAACCATTTGACACCCCCTTTATCCTTGTTTAAAAATATTACCTAATTTAATATTTAAATTCTCACTCAAATATATCCAAATAAACACCTAAGATTCCTAGAAAATATAGAGATACCTAAAATATGAGTTTTTATCCCCTATTGAAAGTGAATAGATTTCCAAAATAATTCTGAGCAACTGAAACTAACTGAACCTATTATACTCAAAAGAAAGACCTCGCTTAAAAAGTTTAAACAGTAAGAAAAACTACTTTACATTCATAAGTTTGGGAAACAAATACAGAACAGCTAGAAAAAATTGGATCTTAGAGTGAAAAATACCTTCTTCAATCATGAAAATAGATTTCATAAAAATAAAAAAAGATTATAATGAAAAGAAACAAAACCCAAAAGAGATTGCATCCTTGGATCTCCACCATCCATAACTAGTTGGGAGTTTATCCCAAAATTCATAGACTACTCCATGTGTACTCATCCTCTATAAAAAATACTCTCTAGTAAATTCCACTCTCTCTCACTCTCTAACCCTTTAAATAGAAGTGGAGACACCTATTTATAATGAATAAGTGTGGCATATTTTCCTTCCATTTTTGTATATTGAATTTAAATGAATTTTTGTCTCATCAGGAGGCTGAATATCAATAAGTTTTATTAATTAAATTTTTTATAAAACTTTTTTTATTTCCACCCACAAATTTTTAGATTCATTTGACATGTGTAGAAAAAATTATCTTCTAATTACTATAGAATAATTTTTATGTCTGAAAAAACTGTTCAGTTACATCAACTTACATGCAACCAATGAAATCATTAATGAAAGAATATTTCCGTAACAATTGATGGACATATGCATTTACAAGTTATATTTTATTTAAAACTTTAATTATCTCATTTTTATTTTTTTGTCCCAAGTTATTTTAAATTTAATAAAGTTTATTCAATTCTATCTGCCCAAAAGTTTTCAAATTTTCATGCATTATTTGGGCCTCATATGGCTCGATTTAACTCTTGGTTAATTGAAGGAATTGAAACACAAAAAACATATAATCCTATAAAAACCAATTTGAATCAATTTAGAAAAATTTATGAAAGAAATATGGAAATGGTAAAAACACTTAAAAATCCAAAATGTTTCCATTTTCAAAATTAAGCTTAAAATATCCATAAAAGGTGAAAAATATTTAATTTATTTAAAAAAGAAAAAATGTTACTGTTTTATACCTTTAAATATATATATAAATTAATGAAAATTTTATTTCTATCAATTCCCCCACACTTAGGACATGGAATCCTGGATAAGTAAGCATGAAAAACAACATCAAAGTAATTTTCAAACATAAGCCCATGAGATTCACCAATTCAAGACCAAGGCACTCAAAATTATCTTCAATACTACAAAAATTATTTAAAATTATCTATTGGGTTTATTAAATCTATTCCCACTTCATTTAACCTTTAACTCACATAAAACACTTACCTCGCCATAATTTTCCCTCATCATGCATATTGGAATTTTGTTTAGAAACATTTTTATCATCTAAAGAAAATCAAAGGGTCACTATAATATTTATAAGATCCTAAAAATCCACCTAAATAATTTAAAGACTTGTATTCATCATGATTAATTTCAGGTATTTTTAGAGTTTAATAGATGGTAGGTTTTTAATGTCAAACTTTTTGGGACAAAATAAGGAGGTTTGGATGTTTTAAATGAAAAAATCAATTATTCCAATTTACACTCAAGAATAGTTACTCCTTTCTCCCATTGTAAATAAATAAATTCCAAACATATTGAAAATATTCATATAAATTCATAATCTTCTTCATTTTATCATTAAAAAAGTATCCACTCAATAGCCTTCACATGTTTTCTTTTGTTTTTGAAATTCTCACATCTTTCCAGAATTGATTTTTGAAGTCAATGGGGATTTATTTGAGTTTAAAATAGCATTGTGACTTACTAGACCTTATTTTGATTCATAAAAATTATTTTTAGTTTCTATTTTCCTTCCAAATTTTCCCAAATGATTCATAAAACCACAGGATAATATCCCCCAGCACTTAAGTTCAATAAGATAAAGTAATTTCATTTCCAAAGAAGGTTTGGATAGGGATAAGTGGCTTATAATGTGGCTACCTAATAAGTTTTTCAAAAAATTATGAAGACTCACAAGGATAAAATGTAAAGTTAATGCCTGAATAAAATTATTTTATAAGGGGGTTTTAAAACCAAAGAAATTTCTTAATCATACCAAATCAAGTTCCATAAACTTTTAGGTTTTGAAAGAAACAAATAAAATTATAGTCATAATAAAAAGTGTTTGTTTCACTCAATAAGTGGGTTAAAAGTGAATAATATTCCAAAAGAAGGTTAAAAATCCTCACAAGTTAGTGATTTAAAAAACTAGACTGTGAATTGTGATATTAGATTCAAAATTTAGTGGTCTTTTCATGAATTACACAATGATTTGAATTAAAAACAAACTTCATTTCAGTATTAATTTAAATTTTACTCATGGGTAAAATTAGTTCACTCATTAAAATGGGATTCAAAAATTACAAAGGTTTTGGATTTTCAGCTCACAAGTTTTCAAAATACACAAAATTTGAAAAAGTAACACACAAAATGAAATAAAAATATTATCAAATTTAAATAAAATAGCACATATAATTTTAAAAACAAATCATAAAAAAACATATTCTAATAAAGGATATCCCCCATACTTATTTTATGCAATTATCTCATTGTGAAGTAGTTTATATGAGAATTAAAAATCTTGAAACATTGAAATAAAAAAACAAGTGGAGGAGAAAGACAAAGGTTGGTTTTGTTGAGTAACAGGAGCCTAGAGTTATCATCCTAACATATAACACTTGGAAAGATAAAAGAAAAAAATAAGCAAAACATAAAAAAATTATTCAAAAAATAAATAAATAAAAATAAAGAGAATAGGGGAAAAGAATCTTGGTATGAATGCCTAAGTGGGTATTGGATTTATATTTTCCATGGCTAGGCAGTGGTAATGTTTCATCCCCAGTCTAAGGTTGGGCGTGGTTTCTTACTCAAGAACCACCAAATTTATTATCTCCAATATTTTTCATCTCACATAGCCTATAAAATCTCTCATGGATATATTTATTCACATTTTATTCAATTAATTTATAGTTCCCATGAATTAGTAGAAGGGATAAAAAAATTAAGGTCACTTTCACCTCACTTGGTCTTTAAAAGGGACATCCACTGGTTGCTAGAAATTGATTCTAGTATTTCTTTTGTCTTCGGTTTCATCTTGTAAAATTATATATTCTTTATAACTCATCATCGTACCATTATAATCATCTGAACTAGAGTAAAACTAAATCGACTCCTCTAATTTCACTTTGAATCCATTCATCACTTCCCTTTCTTCATCAGAAAAATTATCCCACTAAAAATTTTTATTTATAAAAAATACGTAGGAATAAGTTTTTAAAAATTTATTATCAATATAATAATACCTAAATAAATATATCTTTGAGACTTCTCCTTATGTTATCTCAAATTCCTTCTCATGTAGGGACTGGAAGGCTTCTAGAAAAGTGTCATTGAAATAGGGATATGATATCCCAAACCTAATCATCCATTAATTATATGACTTAAAGAAAATATTTCAATACAGTACATTCTCAAGACCTTTTAGGTTTAGAGTTTTAGAGATTTTAGAGAAAACACTAACTAACAAAACTTATGTCTTTTCCAACCATTGTATATTTTTTCACTATAAAAAAAATATTTAATCCATAATAAGTCTTTAATATCTCTAACAAATTATTCTCATATTATACCCTTCTTGCCACATATTACGTATTAATTTCATTCATAACACGGGGAAATAGAAGCATAAGAAATTGATGGGATTAAATGCAAAGTAAGGGTAACCATACATGATACAAATTTAATATCATAATTGATCATAATATGATCATATGAATATAATCATGATATATAATAAATACAAACTATATAAATTTTAGATCATAAATCATGGAATATAACTTGTAAAAACATAATACATGAATCAAAAGAGTGTATAATCATGAGTCAAGAAACATGAATCATAAAACATGATCTATGGAACATGGGAAAGAAATTGGAAAAATCATAAACATTAGATTTCTTATCTTTGTGAACCTAGCTACCCACCAACCTATTCACATATAAAATTTTGAATAGAGATAATTGTCATCACATTCACCCTTTATGAACCTTGATATCTTCTAATCAATTCACATAAAATTTCTATCTCATGAGTTATAAGCTTTTACCCAATGAATTAGAGGGATATATAGGCCCCACATGTGTAACATCCTGCCCCTTCTAATTGGATTGGGGAGTGATGGGGGAGGTGATATTCCTTAGTTAACATCTCTAAGACAAAAAAGGATAGAAATAAATGCCAAGGGCTTCAAGAAAATTTGGGGGGTGATATTTTCATTCAATGATAAAACATCAAAACCAAAAAACAATAACCAAACCAACCTCAATATGATGTATGAGTAAAAAATAAAATTCAAAACATAATCAAACCAACAAAATCATATTAGAGTACAATAGAAAACCAAAATACATACTCAAGAGGAGAAAAAATGTCAAAACTAAAAAATACAAAGTGAAAACAACTAACAACACCCCACCCACCCCAAGATCCAACTCCACTTTCCAAGCCCATGCTATCAAGAAGCATCACTAAAGGATTTAGATACCTTGACTTTACCTACGTCTTGATAAATGACATAAAAAAATGAAAAATAGTTCCCAAGTAGGTGGTGAGTCCAAACTTGTTAGGTTTTTCCCAAATGACTTCCTAACTCACACCACTAAGAAAAAAAATGCTAGCAGATTTTATAAAATAGTTTCAGTCATTAAAAAAAGTTCATATAAAACCCATAAACTAGTTTTACAAGGAAAACATCAACAAATCCTTTAATCCATTTCTCATTTAATTTGGAATATTCATTTCCATTTCTACACACAAAACCACACACACACACACAATATTGGTGTCACCATTGATGGTGTAGATTCACGTCCATACTCCATCCCATTGATGGTGATACTTCATGACCAATATACATCCCATTCAACCCACACACAACTATTTATGCCAACATCATGCCAAGTCATTTCAATAAAAATATTTATTTCTTTAAATAATTTCAAAATTTACTTTACACACATCAAACCAAACCATAATTTTAAAACATCATTTTAAAATTATAAATAGGGTGTTTTCTAAAAACCAATCAACTTTCAAAAATTTCCAATAAAATACCAAAATAAGATTTCCATCAAGATTCACACAAGAATTACACTACTATTTTATGAAAATTATTTAATTAAAACTAATAATTTATGTTTTAAATCATGTGTAGTAAATAGATAATCCACCTACCTCTCAAACATTGGTGAAAACAATGAACAGGACAAAAAAACTCCATGATTTGATCACAAATAATGTTACATTAAATAGATACAACAATATATCATCATAAAACCATTAATAACACATATATTTATCCATAATGAACTAGATTTATAGTTCCTATACATATATAGATAAACCTTTTTTCTAAGATAAATGAAGAATAATAGGAACTTATCAATTAATCTGAGCCTCCAATACACTCTAATTCACTTATAGATTGCTCCTAGATCAAAGAGGATCGTATCTCATGCCTTGGGAGAAAAATTAATCCAATTTATGGGAGTATTAGGGGAAAACAAGGGATTGATGGGTTAATTTGGATTAGATCCACTTTTTAAGGAGGTCCAACTATATGTCGCATGGTTAAGCCGCACAGTTTGGAAAACCATGCAGTGCTACCATCTTAAGGTCGTACCTCGCATAATTGGAACGCATGGTTTGACAAAATATACACCAAATATAAATTTCCCTCTATTTCAAGATGCAAAGTTTCTCCTATGTATCCAAACTATTTTTTCAAATAGTGTCCCATTTGTGTTCCTACCCAGTTCCAATTTTCTTCCCTTGAACAGTTTCCTAGAGATTCTTCACGGTTTCTACTAACTTTGCACCACTAAAAGAGCCTTTACAACATGATTAAACCCCTTGGAAACTCCCAAAGAATAACTAAAACATTATATATACTCAAAATAAATGTATAAATGGTCATTTGACTGAAAATGGTGGTGCTAAACTCTACCCACCATAGGCCTTTCCATCCTCAAAAAGTAGAAAATACTTTTTTTTCTTAGAAAATTATGGGCCATTATTCCACCATTTCCTTTTCACACTCCCATGTTTCTTCCCAAATTAAACCATTTTTCCATAAAACCAACATTAGAATAATTATTTTACCATGAAATATTTTCTCTTTCCTAGGTATAATTTGTACCATCAAATTAGTCAACATAGAATTTAGATCTAGGTCAATGTTACCCCATCGAATCAAATGGTTAGGATCATGTTGGTGCTTCATTAAATGAGACATATGAAACACATGGTGTACTAAAATGAGACTTGGTAGAAAATTCAACTAATATTCCACATCACTAACTCATTATATTATCTAAAAAGTGCATATGTATTGAGGATATAATTTTCCCTTCTTACCAATGCTTAATGCCCAAGCCTTGGATAAATTCTTAAGAACACATGATTACTCACATAAAATGACAATGATCATTGACAATGGTCATCGGCAATGATCAATATATGATTTCTCAATTATGGGTCCAATTAATGAATTCTCGCCTATTTTCACCCAACAAAGTGGATAATGAAAAGGATACCTATAGAATACTTCAAAATGAGCCATGTGTATTAAGGCCTGGTAATTTTTGTTGTATAAAAACTACACTAATGGTAAATTATCCTCCCATGTACCACAAAAATCCATCAAAAAATCCATAATCATGTCCTACAATGTTTGTATTTTTCATAATGACTATCCATCTATTTGGGGATGATAATTCGTACTCATAGTCAACTGTATACCAAGGTCTTTCTACAAGGATTTACAAAAATGAGACATAAACCTAGGGTCTCTTTCTAATATAATGGATACTAGAACACTAGGTATATTTACAATTTCCTGAATAGAGATTTTTGAAAATTATTCCACAGAATTTGTTTCACTAATAGGGATTAAATGATATGAATTTGTGATTCGATCCACTATCACACATATGGCTTCATGTTTCCTAACCATCCTTGGTAGAACTATTATAAAATCGATGGCTATCTACTCCCATTTCCACATGGGAATTAGTAAAGATTATAACATACATCTTGTCCATTGATGCTCTTCCTTTACCTATAGATAAGTGAGGAATATTAATATATACTATGTTATATATCTTTTCATACCAACCCAAAAAACTATGATTGTAATACTTTATACATTTCCTAAATCTCGAGGTGAACATATCATCTCAAATGGTGCTATGAATTAAGAAGTTATTCTTGATAATCCAAAGGTCCAACCATCCTATCCTTAAACTAAAAACACTAAAATTCCATCAATCTTCCATCCCTGAATGGTCACACCACCATTGATTTTTGACCTTATATAAACACATTCTGAATCAGATGTCTGAAAAACTCTAACCTACTCAACCAAATCATAAACAAATGAAACTATAAAGAAAAATGAATATTACCTTAGTTTGTTAATTCTAGATGAATATCATCTATAACCGACATTAGTTTCCACTATTCTGAAGTATCCTTTTCCAAATGATCATATGAATTCCTTCTCAATTCATCTACCATATATTTTCCTTTACCTGATATATACATCAAGTCAAATTCAAATATTTGTATATGCATCATCCTTATATGTTTTCTTAAATTCAAATCTATTTGTAAGAAAAATGTATTTCAAACTCCTATGATCCATAGACACTATGAATTTATCACTAAAGTGGTAATGATTCCAAGTCTTCAAAGAATAGACCATAGAAGCTAATTCCAAATTATGTGTTGGGGAGTTCTTCTCAATAAGTCATAAATTTCATAAACCATAACCAACAACATGATATCCCTACATGAGAACACATCCCAACCCAGTTACTGATTCATCATAATAAACTACATAGACTTGTATAGACTCTGGAAATGTGAGGATATGTGTTTGTTTAAGGATAAACATAAGTTATTAAAATCCTTTCTAACATTGATCATTTCATTCTAAACTAAATCCATTCCTTTTCAAATATGTCATCAATAATGCCAAACATGAAAAATAATGGACAAAATTTCTATAGTACCCCACTAATCCAAGGAAACTATGTATTTCAAATAAATTCTTCAATAGTTTGTAATATATAACAGCATCTATCTTTTGAAAATATATAGAAATGTATTTTTCAAAAATTACATGGCCTATTAAATGTACCTATTGTTTCCAAAAATCACATTTTTATAACTTTATATACATATGATGCTCCCATAATATACCCAAAACCATCTATAAGTGTTTCTCATGGTCTGATTTGTTTCTAGAATACACCAATATATCATCAACAACACACAAAAAATGAATCTAGATATATATAAAATATTGGATTTATCAATTCCATAAATACAAATAGTGAATTCATAAGACTAAAATTCATAACAACATGTTCTTAATGGTCATATCTACTTATAAACTTTTTCTTAGGAATATCCTCCTTCTGAACTCACAATTGGTGAAATCCCAAATGTAAGTAAATTTTTGAGAACCACTGGGTTCCCCTCAATTGATCAAATAGATCATAAATTCATGTAAAAGGATATTTTTTCTTTATTGTAAATTTTTTAATATTATTTTAATCCACACAAAGTCTAAGAGTTTTATATTCCTTATTCACAAACAAAATCTGTGCTACCCATGGAGACGTACTCAATCAAATGAACCCTTTACTTTCCAACTATTCCAACTAAACTTTAAATTCCATCATTTCTATCGGTTTCATAAAATAAGACAGAATTTATATAGGATTAGTCTCTGGTAAAAGATAAATTGCAAAATCCACTTCTATTTTGGGTGTAAACCCTAAGAAATTTTCAGGGAAAATGTTAGGAAACTGATCAAAAGTAGTTAGAAAATATCCATTACCTATATCATCCATATATTTCAAGGTAATTTATTCTAATTGATAAGAGTTAGTTTCAACCATTAATTCTAAAATTACTTCTTTATTAACCTTTACACCTCAATCTCCTCTAAATAGATTCTTGACGCCATCTATAGCTGTTTAATTAAAATTTTGGGCATAACAGTAAATGTGGTCCTTGAATGATGTCAACCAATCTATACCCAAAATAAAGTCATATAGATCCATCTCAATAATAGATAAATACCAAAGTAACTCATCCCCACTGAACGTTATATAAAAAAAATATACATGAAGCCTCAACACTCTCTTTTTCCAATAGGATTTTGAAGTTTCAAAATAGAAGGAATCATCTCAATAGACAAACCCATATTATCAATAACACAATAAGAAATAAATGAGTGGGGCATTCCCATATCAAACAAATATTTCACAAGGGTATAATTCACAATAATTGTACCTCTCAAGATCAAAGGACCATATTAATCATCCACGATCATTTTCTTAGCTTCGTATAATTTCTTACTCATTGTTCTTTTATATTTGTTATCTTCTTTAGGTTTCACTAGATAAAGAGTCAAAGTGATTCTAGAATCATCTTGGATTTGTATATTATGATAACAATAATTTTTTTATTTTGCTCATACCATCTAAGAATATGATGCCTGAGAAGTAGGGGATGTGTCTCTAGCACCCGACCTTGGAGAACTATGAAAATAAAGATAAATATTTCCCTTCATGTTGTAAATGTGATATGATCTCAGTGGTTCCATATAATATCTCCTGATGTGATCCATTAAATCACACTAAAAACATCTCGACTTAATTTTATATTGAGGATGAATATTTACTGATCCCAAGGTCTGATTCTAATATGTCCCACCACTCTGGAAGTAGGTCTTCCTATTCCACTTATTCCCAATGTTAGAGTTACCACTTGTTCCCATTAAGATAAATGTGATCCCTCCAACCATATTTATAGCGATATCCCTTTCTAATACATTCACTCTATTGACCATCTATATATAATCTATTTTACAAAGTAAAACAATATTTGATCAAATATATGGTTGTAATACGGACTAAAAAATATGTTCCTTAAAAGAGGATACACTTACAGAAACTCCCAGGGAAAAGTGGACTAAATTCATAAATTTATCCATATACTCTATCACCAAGAGATTTATTTACTTCAAACTGAAGAAGTTTATTATTCTGGAAATCTGAAAAGTGTGAGGATATAATTTATTGTTAAATAATTCTTCAAAATAATCACATGTCATGACTTGGTCCAATTTAGCATGAACTACCAATTCCAACCATTGCATGAAAAATCCTCCATAATATATGTTTCTAATTTAACTTTTATCTTTGATGTTGTCCCAAGTGAATGAAATATTTTATTCATCCTATTCAACCAGACTTTTTCTTTTTCCAGATCGAAATCCCCTCGAAAGATGGGTGGATTCTTCTTTTGGAACTGAATATAATGGACCACTTTCTATGGTTCATCAATCATATTACCCTTTTATACATCCTGAAAATCCTTTACAATGCTTTTAACCATTTTTTGGTTCACTTGTGGCTCAGGTTCAACCACATTTTCTTAAGGATCTTTCAATTGGTTTCTATAATACCAACCCAGTTCCATTCTTTATAATTATAACAAAACAACATTTAATATCACTCATTAAAAAATAAAGGCTTATAAATTTCAATTTACCACATTTAAACATATTACAACATATCTTTCCTCAATTCAACTACTGTCAACATTTTCACCATTTTTTTAAAACATGACAACCATGCTTTTCAAAATCAACCATTTTCACTATTTTAAAAAAAATCAAACTTTATTTTCCATTTCATGAACTATTTTACTCAAAATGAACAATTCAGTACTATTGGGAAGTCTTAATATCAATGCATTTCATGAAACTCTCATCATCTAAACCCATGATGATGAGGTGACAACTTTCCTGGAAGTTTCTAAAAACACTCATGTAGCCAAACTCCCTAGTAACTTGAATTTTAGAATAAAGAGATTAAATATTCCTTTTTATGCTCTAAATTTTAAGTTCCAATAATATTACTCCTTAGTACCATCCAAAGAAACAAAATGATTCTATTTCTAACTCTAGGATTAAACAAAACTGACACCATTTCCTATGTCAAATATGGAACAATGGTGATACCATTTGTCCCAAAAATATAGACGGGCTGAATGAAGCTGATACCATTTTTTATGACCTGGATCGAACAAACTGATACCATTTCTATTTAAAAAATATTTGGACTGACCAATAATGATACCATTTGTCTCAAAAATATATTTTTACCAACCAATACTAATACCATTTGTAACATTCTTCCCCTCCTCATTGGCTACAGGAGTGAAGTGGGAGCTACTAGGCCTTAGGTGATATCCCCAAGACACCAAATACTGGTAATAAATGTTAAGTCATTCAAGAAAATTTGGGGGGGAATTTTCCTTTTGAAAGATAAATCATCCTAACTGGAAAAAAAACTAAACCAACCAATATATGATGCATGAGTAAAAAATACAACTCAAAACATAACTAAAACATATAAAAGTACAAAAATAAACTAAAATACGTACTCAAGAGGACCAAATGGGATATAAAACTAAAAAATACCAAGTGAAAACAACTAGAAACATCCCACCTACTCCAATATCCAACTCCACTTTCCAATCCCATGGTATCAAGAAGAATCACTAAAGAATTTAGATACCTTACCTTTACATGTTTCTCAATAGATGACATCTATAAATGAAAATTAGTTCCCAAGAAGGGTGTGAGTATAAAATCATTATGTTTTCCCCAAATGAATTCCCAACTCATGCCACTAAGACAAAACTCCCTATCACATTTTATAAAATAATTTCAAGTAGTAAAAACAATTCATATCAAATCCATAAACCAGTTTACCAAGAAAATAATCAACAAATCCATTTAACCATTTCTCATTTGATTTAGAATATTAATTTCCATGTGCACACACACACACAAAAACTTTTTTCACCATTGATAGTGGATCTTAACATCCATACATCATCCCATTGATGTTGGTACTTCATGACCATTATCCATCTCATTCAACCCATGCCCAACTATTTATGGAAACATCATTCCAAGTCATTTAAATCAAAAGGTTTATCCCTTTAAATCATTACAATAAATAATTTACATGTATTAAACCAAACCATAATTTTAAAACATAATTTTAAAATTATAAAAAAGTGGTTTCCAAAAATAAATTAACTTTCCACAATTTCCATGCTAATAGCTAAACAAGATTTCCATAAAGATTCACACAAACATTTCAAAACCATTTAATGAAAATAATTTAATTAAAACTAATAATTCAAGTTATAAATCAACTAGATTTGAGATATAATCCACCTACCTCTCAAAATTTGGTGAAAATAAAGAATGACATAACAAAACTTCAAGATCTGATCACAACTCATGTTCCCTTCACTAGATCCAGTAAGATATCATCATAAAACCATTCATAACACATTTATATATACATAACAAACTATATATATGGTTTTGAGAGAGATATAGATATATATAGAGAGTGATAATAACCTTTGATATAATAATAAAGCAGAATAATGGGCACTTACCAATAAATTTGGGCCTCTAACACACTTTAATTCGCTTACAGATCACCCTCAGAATGTAGGGGGTCATCTATCATGCCTGGAGAGAAAAAGGAATTCAATTTATGGGAGTATTATGGAAAAAATGAGTTCATAAGTGGATAATTTAGATTAGATCCACTTTTAAGGAGGGTTAATTATATGCCACATAGTTAGGTTGCACAGTTTGAAAAACCTTGTGTCAACTATGCAGAGCTACTATCTTAAGTCCATACCTCACATGGTTAGACATCCCATGCACCAACCATGAATTTCTATCTATTTCAAGATGCAGGGTTTCTTCTAGTCACATAAATTTTTTGTCCAAACCATGCTCCAACTATATGCATGTCCAGTTCCCAAGTCTTCCCTTATATGGTTTCCTAGAGACATTTCATGATTTCTACTAACCATTCACTAACTATGTACCTCCAAAAAAGCCTAAAAAACATTCAAAACCCCTAAAAACCTCATAAAACATAACCTGAACATTATATTGAATCAAAATAAATTTATAAAGGGTTATTTGTCTGAAATTTAGGTTACTACATCCCATCTCATAATCCCTACATTTGTGTTCCCATTGAAAATAATCATTATTTCATAAAGTAACCCATAGAAAGAAGATGTGTTTCATGAAATTCATAAATCACCTTATAAAGAATCCATGTAAACATAATGGGATTAACAGCATTCATAGTTCCATCAATAATCATGATAAACCGGTGGAAAATAAATAGTAATCCAATGAAATCATGAAAATTTCTATGTAAATACCCTCCAAATAAGATAATAAATGGTATTTACATAGTGTAGGTAATGGGTATATGGTTCACTAAACAATTTCCCTAGTAAAACAATGAATAGGAAACTAGTTGAACACTCATCAATCAAAGGAACCATAAATAGGGTATTCACAGAGGAAGGTAATTGGAAGAAAAATCATTCACATATGGATTGGGTGATTAGGAAAAAAAGGGAATGGAGAATAATTTTATTTAAACAAAAGAAAATTTAATAATCTATTGAGAGAAATATTGTAGATAGTTTCATTTGAATAATATTCTCTATTATGTATATGTTATATTAAATGAATTATTCATAGATGAAAAATTATTTTATGGAACATTAAGGAAATGAATTTTGGAAAAAGAATATACATGATAACTTATAATAATTTTAAAAGAAACATTTTATAAACTTTTAATGGAAATAATTTACTTTTAAAATTATTAAAACATACAGAATATGTTTCTAAGAAAATAAAAAATGTGAAAGAAATAGTTTTTCACATAGAGACACTTAAAGAGATTCTTTTTTTGAAAAAATGACTCAAATAGAAATTATTTAAAAGTGATTTATTTTTAAAACATTTTTTAATAAATTTGAGGTATTTTAAAATGACCTTTTAAAACAATTTTTTAATAATACATTTTTAAATGTTATAAAACATTACTATAAAAGAAAAACATTTTTGAAAACTAACCATATAGAAATTGTTAAAATTACTTTAAAAACATTACTGAAACCCACAGCAAACAATGAATCATAAAACTTTATTTTCAAAGGGTTTGAATATAAATATGAAGTTCACTTGAGATAAAAAATATTTGAGTTACTTTAAATAATTATAATTTTGATATATAAAACAAGGATATGGAATAAAATTATCCATTTGAAAAGGTTGGAGATCATTCCTATCAGTAATGTAATTTAAAAGAGAACATAATCCCCCAAAAAAGAATATTTTTTGAAAAAATTAATTTACTAGAGAGGAAGTAAATATACCATATAGTAATGGAAAAGTTGGGATAAATGATACATGGAATTTTAAGTATAAGAGGATAATTTTTTACTCATGGAAAAAAGAAACCTGATTCGAGGAAACCATAACAACTTGACTAAAATTTAAATAAAACACTTGAAGGAAAAAGAGATTGAAATTAAAATTCCTTTAATATGAATAAAATAATATTAATGACATAATTTATCAATAGGCCTTATATACACCAAACAAATTAGAGTAAGTTTATAATACAAATCAAGCCTTAAAGAATTTAATTTGAGATGAAAACCCTTTACAGATTTAGTAATTTTGAAACAATAGTAATTGGAAGATTCAAAATCATATAGTTATCTAAATCCAATTAACTAACTCATATTTTATTAAAAAATATATTTTACATAATTATATACACCAAATAATTAATAAATTGTTGCATAACATTAAAACATGTCTCAATGAAGAGGATTTGAGATGAAAAAGAATTACCTTGTTTCATCCTTAGTTAATGACATGCTAACATATTATAAAGAAAACATGGATAACTTAATAAACTATTTAATAACATAAATCATAAATATTAACCTTTTATAATCCTTATTATACTTTTTTATCATGATCATATAAATCAGTTATAGCGTATTATGACCATCGGGTGTTAATAACTTTAACTATTTTTCACATATTTTATAATATTGATATCATTACCCATAATTTTATACCAATTTCATCAATAATATATTATTTATTATTATTTAATATATATCTTACGATTATTTAAAATTTTGTTATTTCATTCTATAAGTGTTTTGGATACGTGCTATGAAAACCAAATCTGTAACAGTTTATTTCGGTAGTTTTTTTAAATGATTGAAGATAACATATTAAATATAGGTTATATACCATATATAAATTTACTTTAACCATATAATAATGATTATTATATTATTAAAATATAATAATTTTAGTGTATAAATTCCCATATTCATCCATTATCATATTTTAAATCATTTTTTCTGTAGGTGGTTAAACCAACCCAAACATAAACACGCTTTAACTCAATTGGTGAGTATGGTTAAGGAGGTGTTTATTTTGACATAATATCATTATAATAGGATAATAATTATATTTTGTTGATTTATTTATTATGTATAAATATATTTTTATATTTTTATATAATATATGAAAATCTAGATGAAAAATGAAAAATATTTCATCGTGAAGGTGGGAGTCCTCATGTTCACATGATTAGTGTTCATGTTTCTCAATGTTTGATAGGGGATAAGGTGGATATTAAATTGATATTTAAAAATATTAATTATGTGATATATATCATATTTATTCATCATAACACCATTAATACAATACATTAAAGTTAATAATGAAAAACATGAATGACATCACTTCGTAGGGGCGGTAGTCTGCGTAACGCACTAACGATGTTATTTTGTTTTTTAAGTGGATGGAAATGAATAAATAAGGGTTGTAACATTAATATAAAAAATAATTATAATAATTATACTGAATTCATCATATTATTATGATTATAATATTTTTTTAATAGTAATATTAAGAAGAAAAAAATAAGAATGAGATAATACTTATGTCATACCCATGGTTTTTTTCCCTATAATTCCCCTTTAAAATGAAGGGCTTAGGCTCACTATGAGTGAATATAAGATTATTCTTATTTAATATGGTTAAATTTAGCGTAAAATTAAAGATTTTAAATGAGTTATTTTAAGTAGAGGTGTGTGTTTTAAATGGTGTAAGTGGTCCACTTTTATAAGATAGGAAAAGGGAACTTTTGGAAACATCCTTTTTATTTTAATAATGAAATAAAAATCTTCCAAGTTAAGTGGCCCTAAATTTTCTAAATATTTGAATTTGGGGTGTATTTTGGTCAATAAAGACTCAACAAAGTCTTTAAAATATTTTTTAATCATGTTATAAGGTTTTTACTGTTAATTTTTTACATTTTAATCTTTCAATTTTAAACTAAGTAACTAATTTTTTACTAATTGATTATATGTTTCATTAAAAATATAATATATTTAAGGGATAAAATATGTTTAGTTTGAACCTTTGTGTATTTATAAATCTCATGGTGCTTGGAGGATGCCTAGAGTGAGTCTTGTGGGGTTTGTCTATGAAAATCTAGAAGCAAGGAGAATACACAGCATGTAAGTGTTTCACGTCAAGTATTTATAGTTCCCAATTTATTGATTTCAGTTGATAGATTGTTAAATTCCATGTAAATAATCAATATTAAACCCTTTGAATTAACACATTTTTTTGTGATATCTAAATCTCAACATTTACATGAAGTAAAAATGGGTTACACATTTTGTAAATTCCATGTGCAATGCGCTTATAATGGTTGGAGCACCTTGGGTTTCCATTAAACTCTATGGATCTCCCAATTTGCAGGTGATCCAACAACCTTATCTTTAGGTTTTTTATGATTCCTTCTATGGTAATAAATCCATGGATTATTTTATTTGATCTATGGTTATATTTAGTATTTCATACCTCTTTCCTCATGATTCTTTGATCTGGTTCCTCTCATTTATTATTTCCATGAAATAGAAGATTATATCCATGTTTCTAATGGAATTTTTCTTGGTTTTTTAGTGAAGTTGTGTCATGAAGACCTTGAAAGGATGCAGCTTCTTGCAGGAGAGGTGATTGATATCTTGAATGTTGTTTAATCCTCGTGTGAAGAACATTAACACCTTTGAGGTAAGGGATTCATTTCTTCTTACATTTATTTTACATAAAATCTTAAATCTGGAATGGTTTATCCCTTTATATTTAAATGAAATTAACATTATAATTTATTAAATGAGATTAATAAATATATGGACTATAGCGATCACATGATTTGATTTATACCATGATAACAGGTTTCCTCTTGTTTTGTTAGATAGTGTAATATCTATGATATGATTTGTTATCATGTTCTTATACTTGGAGTGGAATGTTGAAATTGGTAAAGAACATAAATACATAATTAATTAATAGTTAATTGGATTAATAGTAATTAAAGAAGATTTGTGTTTTTAATCTAGTAGTTCTTGTAAGTTGATAGTGATCAAATTGATGTAATGTGGATGTTTAATTGAAAGTGATATTACATGTGATTAATGGAATTAATAATTAAGGAGAATCATATTTATGATTTTTGATAATAAATAAAAGGAATGGTAATTGAGAATGATACTTCTCATAGTTTGATGGGACTGGTTTAATTATAAGAGCATGTTTATCTTTTGATAGCTTGTGAAAGCTTGATTCCTTAGGTTAATTATAGTTAAAACCTCTGAATAATGAATTGGTTAATTCAAGATGGAATAAAAACCAGTTTGATAAATATAATTATCAGGTCCTGAGTTTTATATCATATTAAGAAGGTCGAGTGCCTTAAGTTTGGATTGATGAGATCTTATTTATGTGTAAAGGAGTGATGTCTTGTTTTAGGGCATATATTTACTTGTTGACTATGATTTCTTGTTTACTACTACTTTTGTGATATTATCTTAGGATGGATGATCCTAGGATGGATGTTTTGGTATGGGGCAGGGAGGCTTAGATGTGATATGAGCCTGGGGTGGCTGATGTGATGTGGGTGAGGAGGTCTAGATGATGTGGTAGAAGTTGATGCATGTGATAGTGAGATACATCGAGATTTGCATGTGGGTTCCAGGGATGGAATCGGAGATGATAAAATGCGTTGAATCTAGGATTACCCACTAATGTGATGTTGATATATGGATGATTTCTTATAAATTTTTTTAATGGCCAATGGTTGGGTTGTTAATTTCATATTCATTATTTTTCCCACTACTTGAGGCAGCTGGGTGTGCTTGGTTGCATGTATCCTCTTGGTGGTAGCATAGAATGGTATTCCTAGAGTGCCTAGATTATGGAATGATTCTAATAATGAATTAACAATTCTTAACATGTGGTGTTGATGTTGATGGAATGAAAATGCTGAAAAGATGTTAATCTTGATAAACTGTGGACTTGGTTTGTATTATTCTTAGAGGTTATGGACTTTACTTGATGATTAATGTAATATAATGTGGAATAAATTTAATTTTTAATTAATGTTTATTGAATTAATTAATGGAAGGAAATGATAAAAATAAAATAATTAATTTAATATAGATATTTTAAATGCTTGTGTGCTTACAGGATACCTAGTATTAGTAGTGGTAGTCGGAAGTCCAAGCGACGTTATATATGGTTGAGTCTAAGACTAGGTTATGACCATAGTGTAGTTGTGAGATATATTATATATTTTATATTCTATGATTTCATATGTTTCACCAACCATGTCGGTTAGGGAAACTGACACCCAATGGACTCAGGGAGGGTGTTTTCCCCAATATCCTAATGGGAGGATGGATGGATGACTACCTCATATGTCCATTCTCTCTTCTCTTAGTCGATACTTTTACTGGTACTCACATTGGTTAGTCTTTCCCATATATTTTTTTAGAGATTTGTGATGGATTTTTGTTATTTCACACACATGTATCTCCAAATATAGTATCCAATGTATTATTATAGGTATGACGTGTATAGGTTGTGATAGATTGTGGTACCCTACTTTGTGTATGGGTTGTAATGTATTCTGGTATAATAATCGATGTATGATATGTGTTATATAGGATGGTGTGGATTTTGAAAACTACTTGGTTATTATAAAAATATATGTGGATGGGAATATGCAATGATTTCATGCACGAGGTGAATATTGTGATGCCTTGACCAAGTGTCTTTGGACTAGATTATTTGGATAGAGAAGGATCAGAATGTGAAATGTTGGGGAAGAGTGGAAACTAGTGGGGAAGCATGAGTAGGTTACCCTTGATGTTTCATTACTATATTATATTCTCTCTTGTATGTAATACTTGGTGAGATTTATCCATGGTGAGGTTGGGAACATAGTATACATGTTCATGTGATGATTTAGTTTCATTGTTGTTTAATGTGATTTAGAATGATTTATTTATCTTTTGAATGAGAGGATCTAGGTAAGATCCTACTTAGTATACTATTATGATCACCCTATGTATACATAAACTATTTTTCAAGTTACCTGGAGTAGGTTCGATATTGGGTTGGATATTACCAACTCATGGTTTTTCAGGATCTGTTGGGTCTTCGTGGTTGTTGTCATCTTTACCTCTTTGGTACTTGTATTTTTTTTCTTTCATTTGTTATAGTATTTTATAGCATTGAATTTTTTTACATGGTATTTATATATATATGTGTGTGTGTGTGTGTGTGTGTTTCTAAGAAGGTGTTGATTGGTATATCTATCTTACCCCTCTCTTCTGTATGTTCTTGTGGAGGGTAATTCATCCCTTATGTATGTTTATTATACCCTCGGTGTTAGTAATCAACTTGAGACCTACTAGAGGTGGGACTTGAGTAGTAATCATCTCCCTTACCTCATTGAAGGCCCAATAGGGGTTCATTTTGGTGGAAGGGGGTTGTGACCAAGTAGTATCAGAGGTTCGGGTTGAGGGATGGGATTGAGTTGGAGTTAAGAACATGTGAGATTGCATGGGCTGGTAGGGAAATGGTGTCAGATAAGTTTAGTGAGCAATGTAAACATGAGATACTATATGAGACACAAGTATTTAGGTCCCCCTGTGATATAATTCATGTACCCATAAGTTTATTGAGCCACTAAATTAATTTATATTGGTTGTGGGGTAGACACCAAGGAAAGGATCATGTATCATTCTTCTTTGTGCCTATGTTTGAAATGGGTAAACCTTGGGATAGGTTAAAACCTTAAAAATATAATTAATTAATTAATTAATTAATTAATTAATGTTAAATATTATATATTTTATTTTTATGATCTCTAAATGTTTTTTATTTTTGAAGGAATGGCTCCAAGTCCACATCCTCTTTAGGTTCGGGTTGAAGATGTTTATCAAGATGTGCCAACAGATCGCCAGAGAGTGGAGGTCAATGACGATAGAACTTAGAGGAGGAAACTCTGATAGTTTTATCTCTATATTTTGTAGAATTATAAGGGATACATTTTATATTCATCCACTAAAGACTATTTGTAGGAGGATGATATAGGTTTCAGTTTGATATGTGCTCGGAGGGAGTATGGGGTTTCATTGGCTATGAATATTTGTATGGATTAGTGTGATAATGGTGGTTCTTATTCCTTGGGGATCATTATAAGTTGAAAGTCTTATGGGAGAAGTTCTAAGACCATTTCTGAGTAGATTTTCTTTCTTTGACTGTGAATTTGGTCAATAACCAAGAGTTTATTACCCTTTTATAGGGGAGTTCTAGAGGGTGAGGGTTTAATATCTATTTTCAGACCATTCTATGATATGCTTCATAAATTTATCCATGAGGAGGCCAGGGTGAGGTATTTTGAGGATCCTTTTCATCTAGATATTTGGTTCTATAACACCTCATTTATGATGAAGATGTATCTAAAGGTGCTGGTGGGAGAAGAATTTATTGAGAGTACACTATCTTGAATTGGATCTTCATGATAGGGGAGTCATTATGATTTCTCATGAAGAATATTTGTTGTCTATGGTTCCCAGTTGTTGGGAAATAAGATTTTTTGGTCAACTAGGGGTAGGTACCATCCCTCATAATTTCTTTTCTCTAGGGTCTATGTATCTCATACATATTCCAAGGGATACGATGCATGTTTTCTTATGGAGGATAAGGTCATCAGTGGTGAGAGTTCCCGAAATTTCTAACAAGTCAACACATGCCTGGTGTTCCGCTTCAGGTTTCTCCATTTAGGTAATTTTAGTTGAGATAGTTGTAGTAGGTTGTTCCATTATGGGATAAGTATAGAGGAGATGGTGAAATTAGAGTATATCCCTGAGATGCTCCTTATCCACAAAGAGTAGAGTGTGGACCTGAAGTTTGTAATCAATAGGGTTAGAGAGGTCATAGATCAAGTCATGGTCATCTTTAGGCTTTAGAATTTCCATCACTGGGTGAGCCAGATGTCATTCAAGGTACCCTTTTCTGGTTTTATACATGGGCACCTGCGTTGTTTAATTCAGGAGTAATGAACTCCTTTATATCACCAGTCCTCATCCATAATTTGGGACTTAAGGTATATAGGATTTCAGTTCCCTTATCATTGACTACACTAGTTGGTGGTCGAGCTAACTTGTATAAAGGATGCAGAGACTGTGATCTAGTGCTAGGGTAGCACCACTCTTGGGAAGATTTTCTATGTGTAAAAATGCATCTATATGAAATCATCCTCAGAATAGAATTTTTGTATTCAGTACAAAATATCATGGATTGATTCAAGAGTGAGGTAAATTCTATGATGTTGATAGAGACCCAGTAGTGTTTTTTTGTCAAGCGAGACCCTTGTATGGGTCAGCGGTGTGTTCTTTTTTTTTGACTTATTTATTTTTTGATTCAATGTTGAGTTTGTCAAAGGTTAATAAGTTAGTGTTTCCCAGAGTTTTAGAAGAGTACCCTAATGTATTTTCATAATAGGTTGTAGTATTACCCCACTGATAGGATATTCAGTTTAGGATTGAGCTATAGTAAGGTGTGTCTCTTATATCACTGTCTCTGTAAAGGATAGTGCCTTCTGAGTTGTGGGAGTAGTGAGTATAGCTTGATGATCTATTGTGGTGAGGTTTTGTTTGACCGAGTGTGTCACCTTGCGGTGAACCAGTTTTTTTTTATAAATAAGGGTGATGTATTTATATCAATTATCATCACTTTAACCAATTGAAAGTGAAGAATCACTATCCTATTTTGTGGATTTATGATTTATTCGATTAGCTAAAGGGAAAAAGGTAGTTCTTGAAAATTGATTTGTGGTCTGGATATCATCAGATCTAGGTAAATGATGAGAATATTCATTAGAATGGTTTTTGTTTTTGTAATGGGAATTATGATTTCTTTATGATATAGTTTTATGTGATGAATTCTCAAGTCGTGTTCATGGGGTTGATGAATACAGTGTTTAGCAAGTTCCAAGATAAGTTCATGGTGATTTTCATCAATGACGTCCTTGTGTACTCTACATCATAAGAGGATCATGCAGAGTATCTAAATTCCATTTTCATAGTTATTCATATTAAATATCTATTTGGGAAGTTGTCTAAGTGTTCTTTTTGGGCTCTTTATATCCTTTTCTTGGGGAATTTTTTGTCTCAGTAGGGAGTAGTTTTGAATCCTTAAAAGATAAAGGCAGTTGTGTCTTGGGAATCCCCCAAGACAATCGTAGAGTTGTGGATTTTCCTTTGTATTTCAAGATATTATAGGAGGTTAATATTAAATTTTTTTAGTTTGAAACTCCTATAATAGCCTTGAACTAAAAGGATTAGGCATTCTTGTGTACTGACTAGTGTCAGGAAACTTTCAAGTACTTGAAGGAGAAGTTGGTCAATGCTCTAGTCCTTTGTTTTCTAATGGAAGGAGTTTAGTTTGATTTTTTCTATGATTCTTTGCATCTTGGTTCAGTATGTGTTCTGATGTATCATAGATAGGTTATTTTTTATGTGTTTTGGTAGTTACATACCCATGAGTTTAGCTATGCCACCCATGATCTTGAGCTGGAGGTAGTTGTGTTTGATTTGAATTTGTTGAGACATTACCTCAACGAAGATCATTTTGTGGTTTTTACTGATCATAAGAGACTTAGGTATGTATTCTCCCAATGTGAATTGAACTTGCATCAGAATTGATGGATGGAATTATTATAGTATTATGAAGTAAATATTTTATATACAACAGTAAAGGGAAATATTCTGGATGATGTAGTAAGTAGGAAGTCATATAGTGATGTCGTTTGTGGATCTAGAGATTCTTGGAGAGTGATGGTAGAACTATCAACAATGCATCTAGATATGGAAGAGGTTGGTAGTATAGGTTCTCTTTTATAGATGAAAGTGCAGTCATATTTGTTGCAGGAGGTGGAGGAGTCCTATCTAGAGGATTCTGAGGTGGAGGTTTGGAGAGACCGAGTTATTTTTAGAGATTCCCTTGATGGATGGTATTAGGATGGAAAACATCAAGTGTTGTTCTATGGAAGGAATTTAATTATTTTATTAATGTGTAATATGGTTATTTTTTCCATATTTCACCTTTGGTGGTACATAATGGCATGAAAAATATGTATCGATCTTTGAGAGTTCAGTTTTGGTGGCCTTGTTTGAATCGTGTTTTTGTAGAGTTTTATTCAAGATTTTTTGTCTTCCAAAAGGTGAAGGTCGAGCACCATGTTTCTAATGGTTTTCTCTAATAGGTAGATGTTCCCCAATGAAAGTGGGAGGACATATCAATGGACTTCTTTACAATTTTAACTCCATCTCAGGGAGCATAAAATGCTATATGGTTGATAGTGTATTGTTTGACTAATCATCCCACTTTACATAGATTAGGGAGTCGAGCTTATTTGGAGGTTTTTTTAAGAAGTATCTGGAGGAGGTGGTGTGACTCTATGGAGTTACGAGGACAATCATTTATGATTGAGATACTCATTTTACCTCCAAGGTTTTGAGTGGTCTCTAGCATGATTTTGTCTCTCAGTTATTCCTTAACACTACTTTCCATTCATAGATTAACGGTCATATAAATTAGACTATCATGACTCATGAATACATGGTGTGCTCTTCTGTTCTAGATTTTTTCGGTTCATGAATTAGGAACCTTCCCTTGTTTTATTTCTCTTAAAATAATAGTTTCCACTCCACCATTGGTTTAGCTCCATTTAGATCCTTATATGATCGACCTTTCCATTCTCCATTATGTAGGACTGTGGTCAGAGAGGTTGAAATTCTTAGGATGGAACTGGTAGATAATATGACAGATATGGTTTAGGTAATTCATGAGAGGATGAAGTAAATGTAGGAATGTCATAAATACTATGTTGTTCATAGGAGATGACCTCTGGAGTTCAACATTAGAGATCATATGTTCCTAAAGGTGACTCCTCATCATGGGTATTGTAGGTTTGGATGTGGGAGTAAGCTTTCTCCCCGATTTGTTGGGACTTTTGAGGTGTTGGATCATATTGGAGTCATGGTGTATCAGATAGAACTTCCAACATGTATGAGTCGGTTACATGATGTTTTTCACATGTCGCGGCTCTATTTTTATCTTCATGATGACTCCCATGTCATCGGTTATGGTAAGATTGATGTTGATGATGATGTGGCCTTCAAGGAGAAGCCTATGAAGATATAACACCACCATGAGAAGGTGTTTCATGGGAATTATATTCTTTTGGTTTATGTATTTTGGTGGCATGGTGCCATGGAGGAGAGTACCTAGGAATTTTAGTTTCAGATACACACTATGTACTTGAAGCTGTTTTCTTTTTATCTCTTATCTTGTAACATTGTTCATTTTATGGATGTTGACCTTTTTGGTTTATGATGTGGTTTCCAATTATTTATTGTGGTGGATTTACTCTCATTTTAGAGGTATCTCCTTAAGGATAGTGTTTATGATCTGGTTTATGCTATTGTGTGGTTTTTTATTATTCCTTTGATGAGGTGGTTGAGGTCCTTTTATGGTGAGATCTTTGATAGGTATCTTGTGGGGAGGCTATTTAGATAAACCCTTTACATTTTATCTCTGGGTTTGGTTTTGGATTCTTGAGGATGAAAATTTCTTTAGAGGTGTCTAATTTAAGGTCTTGAGTCTATGTACTATGGCCCTTTTCATGTTTCCAAAGCTCTTAGTACTCAGAGAAGGCCTAGAGTGAGTATGGAAGGGTTTTTTTATGAAAATTTGGAAGCAGGTAGAATACACGGCATGTAAGTGTTTCATGTCATGTATTTGCAATTTATGGCTTGTTAAGGACATTTCATGGGGTGCTACATGATTTGTAAATAATCAGTATTAAATCCTTCCAAGAGACATGTTTTTCTGTGAGATCTAAATCCATACATTTACATGATGTGAAAATCGTTTACACACCTTGTAAATTTCATCTAAAATGAACCTATAAAGTCTTTAGTTCCTCATGTTTCCATCAAACCATATGGCTCTCTTAACTTTAAAGTGATCTAATGGCCCTCACTTTAGAAATTTTGGGGTTCCTTCAATGGTATCAATCCTTTATTATCTTCTTTGCTTCGTGGTAATTCGAGTTAAATTATACCTCTTTCATCATGATTATTCAATCTAGTTCCTCTCATTTATTATTTCTATGTGATGGAGGAACATATCCATGTTTCTAATGGATATTTTCTTGGTTTTTTTGTTGTAGTTTTGTTTTTTTGTCTTTATATGGATTCAGCTTCTTGCGGGAGAGGTGATTGGGATCCTCAATGTTGGTATGTTCTCATGAAAAGAACGTTGATTCCTTTAAGGTAGGGGATTAATTTATTCTTCCATTTAAATTACATGAAATCATAAATCTATAATAGTTTATCCCTTTTTATGGAAATTAAATTAACCAAATAATTTATCAAACCAGATTAATAAAGAAATGGGTTGTAGTGATCACATGATATATTTTATATTGTGATAATGGGTTGCCTCTTATTTTTCTATATAGTTTGATATCTATGCATACATATATACATACTTACTTACTTACTTACTTACTTACTTACTTACTTACTTACTTACTTACTTACATACATACATACATACAAACATACATACATACATACATACATACATACATAACCCATATAAATTAATTTTATGTTATGGAATTAAAAATCAACTCAATTTAATCTAATTCTATTTATAAATATTATAAAATTATCTTTTAAACTAAAATAGTAAGGTGAAGAAAACCCATTTTAGTAGAAAAATGAAATTTTGACCATTATGAATTATTAATATTATTTAGTATTTATTTTAAATTAAATAGGTGTTAATGTATTTGTTTATGTTTTTATACATCATATTAGATTAATTTTATAAATTATATTAATTTAATTTATTTGATATAAATTCCTTGATATTAACAAAACAATAATTTTAAAATAATTGTTTCACCATTATCATGGTGGTTAACATTAATCCTAATAATCTATATTTTATACCTAAAAATAAAATTTTCCATATTAGGTAACATGGACATTATTATCTAAAATATAATAATAATCTTACCAAATTAACATTCTATGTGTAGGAAAAGTAATCTTAATGTTAGCGCATGTAACGCGTAAAAACCCCTTTTAAAAAAATGTATTTTTAAGAATAAATTTTATGTATATGAAAATTTTAAAAATTATATTGATTATAATTATATTAATAGGATTATTATCTTTAAAATAATATTTATGTGGCGTTAAAAAAATGAAAATTTTAATTTCCCCATGCATAAATTTAATTAAATAAATGAAAAATATTTTTTCACAAAATATTAAAATAATAATCATGGCTTTTGAAAATTAAAAATAGTAATTTTAAATGATTTATTTTAATTTATAAATAAGTAATTTTTATATAAAAAGGGTTTCAAAAACTTCTAAGTCATATAAAAGTGATGATATTAGAAAAATACGTATTTTTTAATATTCACCTAAAATTGATTATTTTAGAAAAATATAAAAAATAAATTCTATAATAATTATTTTGTGTAAAATTCAAAAAATAATTTTAATATATTTTATTTAAATTATAAACTTTTTAAAATTATATTTTTAAAATAAATTGTATAATATAAATAAAATGGATTTTATTGAAAATAACCTTTTCAAAAGCAACTCATATTAATTATTTACCTTCTAAAGGTATTGACTATTAATGCTTTACCATATTAGTGTTTATTGTAGCATTATTCATAATTTCTTCTTGATATTTTTTTGTTCTTTTACATTGGGTGTAGCATCTAAAACAAGTTATATAACATAGTATGTATTTTAAAGGATCCAAAATCTCAAGTTTCTATATTATACCCACTTAAATAAATTACATCCTCACAATTTTAATTATTTCTCACGGATTAAAGTGGATGAGGGTATTATTAACATACATATAATTCTAGATATAATTTACAATATGACATTTACCATATTATCTTAAGAAAGATCAACATACTTATCTTTAGTCAAACAACATTGATTATTTATACCATAATCATATATTCTTAAAAGTATACCCTTCCCAAAACCATCTGAATCTCTAGGACATAAAATTGTAGAGAATTCATATATTCCTCTAAAATTAACTCTTATATTCAACCATAGGTTCATAAAATCACACACATGTAAATATAATCCAAAAAATGAGATAAACGTGACAAAAAAATATGATGAATAAATTATTCATCTCAAGGTTACCAATATTATTTATCATGCTTTTTTCAAAAACAATCAACTACTTATTAATTAAACCTCAAGCATATATTAAGCCTAAGAGTCCTTCATACCTGAATAATGTGTTCATCAATAGTTATACCTAAAAATATAACATTTTCATAAAATCATTTCTATAGATTTTTAATACCATTTAATAAATGATTTCAAACCATTAATGAAAAACTACTGAAGAACGATCCTTATATGTTTCACATAATCCCCCAATAACTTTTAGAATATGCCCAAATGTAAAGACCCATAAAATTCAAGGGAAATTTTTTTCTTAATTTCTTTGGAATTATAAAAGAATGCATTTTCTGACGGCACCTGATTCCGAGGTCTGGTGTGCCCGGAATCAATTTCCGAAGTTTAGCTCGGGTACGTTCAGTGAACGAATGAGCGGGTTTTTCTAACTTTTGAACCGGTGCTTGAAATCGAAATCTGAGGGCACCGATGAAACCGCAGCGCTGGTAATTGCTTAGGAACACTTATTCTGTAGTTGCGTTTGTGTGGGTGGAGAAGCTAAATTTGTGGATTAAATGAGGAATGAATAAAATTGTAAAACAATTTTATTTTTAAGTCTAAGTTGGTTTTATCCTACATGGGGAAGTTGGGGTGGCACCTAACTACCAATGTGAGGATAAATTTGAGGATAAATGTGAGGTGAAGCCCACATGAGCCCCAAGCTTTTACATTCCCATAACTCTCATAAACTCCCCCTTTAAACTTGTTAACTTCCTTTAATTAAGTAACTCTTCCACTTCCTTATTTAATTTTCCAACCTACCTCTTAATTAATTAAACAACTCATGGTTTAATTAATTAAGTGAATTGGATTTGAATTTTTATAAATTTGAATGCATGGCATGGGTAATAAAATAAGGTGGAGCCTTATTTTATTTTGGTTGGATTTTTTGTGTTAATAGAAAGGGAAGAGAGCTCTTGAGTTTTGAAGAACTTCTACCTCCGAAGAAGAACACTTCATCTCCTTTGTTGAAGAACGCGAAGAACACTGAAGCTCCGACGAAGAACGTCGTCTCATCTTGCATCTTCTCTCCACGTCGAAGCAAGCGAGACGCTGCATTCTTCATTGGGAGAACACCGACGATGCTTAAAAAACCTCATTCAACGACGTCGGCTTCCGCGACGTCTTTTTCCGCGACAAACCTCGATCGACGACTCCATCGAGGTAGGGGTTTTGTCTTTACATTCGGAATTTTATTTGGACGTTCTTCGATAATATCGGCCAACTGTTATCAAAATAACAGAGGGGGGTCGGACTGCACAAACACGGCAGAACCTCCTCCCCTATTTTATTTTGATGGTTATCTTCATGGCTTGAAATGGAAGCGACGCGGTGCCGTCGCACCGCGCAGGAACATGGAGATTCACGGCGAAGAATCACAGCGCTGTCGCGCCGCACCGTTGAGGCCGAATGAACCCGCGGCCGGAGTCGGGCCGAGGCAAAGGGGCGTGGCGCCATCGCACCGTGCTGGAGAACCGCGAAGACAGCGCGGCCAGAGCAAGGTCGCAGCGGAGGGGCGCGGCGCCATCGGGCCGCACCGGTCAAACAAAGGCCGCGACCTTTAGCCGCATCGGAGTAGGGAGCGGCGACCGGACTACCGGCCACCAGTGCGCCGGAGCAGGAGGGTGGGACCCTGGAGGTCCCGCGGCAGCAGCACGGTCGGCTAGTCAGTCTAGCTGATCGAAGAGACCGGGGGTTCGTAACCCCCGGCTAGAAGGAGAGCGGCCCCCACGTGGGGGGGGGTCATCAATCAGGGGGGTAGCGCCCCCCCCCCCTATTTCGCTCAGCTTAGACAACCGAGCAGGCCACGTAGGCCGCACCAGCGCGGCAGCCCTAGTGGGATGGACCCGGACCCGGGTCGGGTCGACCCGGTTCGGGCCGACCCAGTGGGTCTCGGGCCGGGTCGGACTGGGCCTGAACCCCCTATTTTCGAACCGTTTTCAGTCATTTGCCAATAACGTGGGCTATGGACCTCCAATCGACGCACCGTCAGTTGCGATGCGATCCCTGGATCGAGACGGTCGTTTTGGTATATTACACTCAGGGTTTTGGAGAACTTTAGGTATAGTCGGGATGGTTCGATCACAAAACCAACCGGGCCCTCAGAGCGGAAACGCTTATATCTCGAGCTGCGGACGTCCGATTGACGTTCCGTCGACTTTGTTGGATTCCTCTTGATGAGACGAAACATTTGGAATACTTCGCCTGAGATTTGGACGCAGTTGGAGTATGGCCAGGTTGGATTGTACCCGAAATCCAACTGGGCCCCTAGAACGGAAAAGCTGATAGCTTTCAGACCGGACGTCCGTTTGACGAACCGTCAGCGGCATTGGTGATCACGTTGATAAACTGTCCCTATGAGTATCTCCTATGTGAGTTCGGGGTACATTTGAGATACGGTCAGGTTGGTTCGTACACGAAACCAACCGGGCCCCTAGGACGAAAAGGCTAATAACTCACAGACCGGGTGTCCGATTGACGTGTCGTCTGTTGCGTTGAGACCCCTATGACGAGGAAGTCCTTTGAGATACTTGGAGTATCGACCAGTAGCTCATGGAGTAGACCCTCCCGGAGACGAGCGTACGGAGTACGGAGACCATGTAGCCGGCTGAGATCTGACGACTGCTTGACCGACTCAACTTGGAGTGAGTCTACTAGCCCAGTGGACGGAGCACTACTTTGTTTGGGTGCATACCCATGGTAGACGAAGCACTACTGTGTTTGGGTGCAGACCTGCGGTACTCGTCCGGAGCGTACCTCTGCAGGCTGTTAGGGGGGATGCACTACTGTGTTTGGGTGTCAAACCCCGGCAGGAAGCACTACTGTGTTTGGGTGGCTGACCTGCGGTACTCGACAGGAGGAGTACCTCAGCAGTCTTAGGTTAGTGAGCAGTACCTCAGAGTTGTGACAGGATCACTTTACTCTCCAGAGACGGGGCTCTTCAGCAGTTACGGTTTCAATAATGAAAATCCCGGTTTGATCTGAGTCTATGACCTTTGTGTTTACCTCATGAATGAGATGGGTCACTTGATAACTTAGGTATATGTATGGGCATATACCTAGGTAGTGGTTATCCATTGATTTCATAACCTTTGTGTTTCCTCATGATTGAGATGGGTTACTTGATAACTTAGGTATAAGTATGGGGTTATACCTAAGTAAGGGTTATCTGTTGAGATTCTTCTTTGTGGTTATCCTTGTTGGATTTAGTGAGACCTTGAGGTTCTCGGGGTCCCTACTGAGTATCGTATACTCACCCCTGCACGGGCTATGCCCGCACCTCATTGTGTTGGTTGTAAATGACGGGTAGCGCTGAAAGAGGCCGAGTGTTCGAGGACTGGACGATACCCGAAGGTGGACCTCACGACGAGTCAGTATCCAGAGGTGGAATTCACGATGAGACGACACTCGGAGGAGGTTGACGGGCGAGAGCGTTGTAGAGGCTATCTGTACCTACCCTTCAGGTAGGATCCGTGGTGGACGATCCAGGAGCTACGCTATCTGTACCTACCCTTCAGGTAGGATCCGAGGAGGACGACCCAGGAGCTTATTCCATTCTTCCAGCTATTTTTCTTTTTCTATTGTACTTTTGTTTAGTTGTAGTTGTAATTTCGATTGGGTTTGTATTCTGGCTCATTTACTTTTCAGCATTTCCTTTTATACTTAGTGTATTACTTCCACTTGTACTCTGTGGTGTTTTGTTTACTTTTATAAAGGCAATTCCTTCCAAGTTATCGGGAATTACGCCTTTGGTTCTAGTCTTCTGCCCCTGGCCTATGGAAGGAGAGCTTGGGGTAGTCACGGCACGGGCCCCGAGGATGGGTCATGACAAATTGGTATCAGAGGAGTCAGTTCTACCACATAACTTATAACTCTGATATTTTATTTCTGTGAAGCGATAGTGTTAAGAGTACCAAGTGTGGTTTTCAGTTATGGGAGTCCAGTGTTGGTGCAGGTGGCCAACGTATCCATACACTAGGACCCTGATAACTGATTTCTGACTTTGTGCACGAAAACACTGATTGTGTGTGTGTTTCCAGAAGTTTTTAAAAGTCAGCTCAAACTAGGTCAGCTCACTAGGTATAATCGTTTGACTGTGTCACGTTGTTTCTTTCAGGATGCCTTTCCACGGATGACCAGCTAGAGCCCAGAGGGATGTGCGTACCGACAGCCTGGTGAGCGATGAGGCTTCGGTACAGGGCCCTCTTGTAGTTGAGTCACCAGCGGAGGCACCAGCGGTACTACCATATGTTGGGCCACTGATGCCACCAGCCCCAGCAGTAAGCGATGCACGCTACTTGAGCGCGCTGCATGTGTTCCAGCGCCATAGGCCACCCAGGTTCTGGGGAGAGACGGACCCATAGGCGGCTGAGTATTGGCTGGAGGCTGTGGTGAATGTCTTCAGGATAGTGGGGACGCCAGCAGACTTCATGGTGATCTTTGTTGCCAGCCTCCTTCAGGCAGCAGCAGGCAGGTGGTGGAGCCACTTGTTCCAGTTTTGCGATGATATGACCTTCACATGGGGAGACTTAGAGACCTTTTTCAGGGTGGAGATTGTACCAGTATCTCTGCACCCCGAGCGTGTACAAGAGCTGCTGCCTTTGCCGCAGGATTTTCTATCATTAGCTGAATCATCTGTGGGAAGTAGACATATGATGCAGAGGTCCAAGAGGACCAGAGCCAGCCGTACGAGGAGAAGGAAGTGTTATGAATGTGGCAGGAAGGGTCACATGGCATGTGATTGTCCGACTCCCCTCACAGTTGATCCGCAAGAATTGGAGGAGCCACCGAGACAGAAGCAGCGGCGGGTGCTTGAGCAACATCCGAGCAGTGGACAAGGTAGTAGAGCTCCCGGAGCAGGTGGACAAGAGCGGAACTAGTGGATAACTTTTTGTTCTTGGTACTTCTAGTTCCATGTTGTTGTTGTTGTTGTTGTTGTGAGTCTTTTTACTAAGGGCTGAAATAATAAAAGACACTTGTCCTAGTTACACTTGCTTTCCTGACCTTTTTTTTTTGGTTGATACCGAGAGGTCCCGGTTTAAACTGTTGACTTGACCCTCACTTTCGATATTTCTACTGGAGGAGACCCATTGACCTCACACTAATGCCGACAGTGTGACTCGACCCTTAGAGGCGAGAGTGACTGTTGGGTCTCTTGGTAGTAACGTCGAGGCCTTACGATGTCATCCATGGCATGAATGCATCATTCATGTCAGGATTGGATGTATTAGGAAATGGGCGTGGTTTATCCAGGGGATGAGACCGAGTTTCTCTTTTTGGCAAAGGAGAAATCTTAGCAGCTCTTACCGATCATAGGCAAAGAAGGTGCAGATCATCCAGGAGCGGATGAAGACTGCATAGTGCAGTAAGAAATAGGAAACTGGCACCAGTCTTAGAGACTTGGGCGTGTTAAATGTTTCAATAGGAGGAATCTTTAAGGAGATATGAGTCTGCGAAGAAGCAGACGAGGAAGCAGAGCTATGAGAGCATCATGGGGTGATGTACTTTTTGACATGTTACAATCACCCGCCTTTGTAGTCCCCGCCAGGCTCAGGGAGAAGGAGGGAAGGGGAAGAGAGTAGTTGCATGCGGTCAAGGAGTGTGACCCAATGGCTCTAAGAATGATTCAAGGGATAGTCTGTGTCCACTACTAGCTTCCATAGTAACAGAAGTTGATATGAATCATTCCTTCCTTCCACGAATCTTGTCTCAGGCCTAGAGTTTCTGGTAAGCCGTAGACTTGACCCTCACGTCTAGAGATACCTTGGGAGGAGACTCAATAATCACACTTATGCCGACAGTGTGGTCTGACCCTCGAGGCGAGAGTTTCGGTTGGAATCTCTTGGTGGCAGCGTCGAGGCCTTACGACGTTGGTCTCAGTATGGATTGGATTCACAGTTCATGCTCAGATTGACTGTATTAGGCAAAAAGGTTGTGGTCTATCTACAACGTCGAGATGGGTTTTCCTTGGTCGACGAAAAGGAAACCCCAGGCATCACATGATAAACTCATGCTTATGAGGGTGTAGCCGGTCACTCTTGGGTTCGCCAACTTTACCCTCGTGGCTGTAGGAGTTTTGAGTTTCAGTTCTAATCAGGAAATGGAGGCCTCTAGAGTTCGAGGATGGCGACCACGTTCTTATACGGGTCTCACCTCGATGAGGTTTACGGAGATGTAACCGAGGCGGCGCGATATCTCTGAGGTTCGACGGACCTTTATAGGTCCTCATTAGGGTAGACAAGGTGGTTTACCACTTGACCTTTCCACCTCAGTTGCACCAGGTGCATGATTTCATCCCCGTATCTCAGCTGAGGAGATACGTTCATGATCCTTCACACATCATCGACCATGGGAAGCTGGAAATTGGTGATGGGGTGACTTTTTTGGGGTTCCAGTAGAGGTTGAGGATCGATAGGAGCAAGTCCTACGAGGATGGTCGATTCCTCTTGTGTGCTTTCATTGGAAGTACGAGAACCTCCAGGTGAGCACATGGGAGCGGAAGGCTCGGATGCGTGCTCAGTACCACTTTTGTGTCCCTAGTTTGTGTTAAGTTTTATGCGGACGTAATTCCCTGAGGTGGGAGTAATGTAAATACCCTTAAAATTCAGGGGAATTTTTTTTCTTAATTTCTTTTGAATTATACAAGAATGCAGTTTCTGACGGTGCCTGATTCTGAGGTTCGGTGTGCCCGGAATCAATTTCCGAAGTTTAGCTCGGGTACGTTCAGTGAACGAACGAGCGGGTTTTTATAACTTTTAAACCGGTGCTTGGAATCGAAATCTGAGGGCACTGATGAAACCGCAGCGCTGGTAATTGATTAGGAACACCTATTCCGGAGTTGCGTTTGTGCGGGTGGAGAAGTTAAAATTGTGGATTAAATGAGGAATGAATAAAATTGTAAAACAATTTTATTTTTAAGTCTAAGGTGGTTTTATCCTACATGGGAAGTTGGGGTGGCACCTAACTACCCATGTGAGGATAAATTTGAGGATAAATGTGAGGTGGGGCCCACACGAGCCCCAACCTTTCACATTCCCATAACTCTCATAAACTCCCCCTTTAAACTTGTTAACTTCCTTTAATTAAGTAACTCTTCCACTTCCTTATTTAATTTTCCAACCTACCTCTTAATTAATTAAACAACTCATGGTTTAATTAATTAAGTGAATTGGATTTGAATTTTTGTAAATTTGAATGCATGGAATGGGTAAATAAAATAAGGTGGAGCCTTATTTTATTTTGGTTGGATTTGTTGTGTTAAGAGAAAGGGAAGAGAGCTCTTGAGTTTTGAAGAACTTCTTCCTCCAAAGAAGAACGCTTCATCTCCTTTGTTGAAGAACGCGAAGAACACCAAAGCTTCGACGAAGAACGCCGTCTCATCTTGCATCTTCTCTCCATGTTGAAGGAAGCGAGACGCCGCATTCTTCATTGGGCGAACACCGACGACGCTTACGGAACCTCGTTCCGCGACGCCGGCTTCCACGACGTCTTTTTCCGCGACAAACCTCGATCGACGACTCCATCGTGGTAGGGGTTTTGTCTTTACGTTCGTAATTTTATGTCGATGTTCTTTGATAATATCGGCCAACTGTTATCAAAATAACGGAGGGGGGTCGGACCACAAAAACACGGCCGAACCTCCTCTCCCCTATTTTATTTTGATGGTTATCTTCGTGGCTTGAAATGGAAGCGACGTAGTGCCGTCACACCGTGTGGGAACATGGAGATTCACGGCGAAGAAGCGCGGCGCCGTCGCGCCGTGCCGTTGAGGCCGAATGAACCTGCGGCCGGAGTCGGGCCGAGGCAAAGGGGCAAGGTGCCGTCACAGCGTGCCGGAGAACTGCGAAGACACCGCAGCCGGAGCGGGGCCGCGGTGGAGGGGCGCGGCGCCGTCGTGCCGTGCCTGTCGAACCAAGGCCGCGGCCTTTGGCCGTGACAGAGTAGGGAGCGGCGGCCGGATTACCGGCCACCGGCGCGCCAGAGCAGGAGGGAGGGACCCCAGCGGTCCCGCGGGAGCAGCACGGCCGGCCAGCCGGGACGGCCGATCGAAGAGACCAGGGGTTCGTAACCCCCGGCTGGAAGGAGAACGGACCCCACGTGGGCGGAGGGGGGCGCGGTTCATCAATCAGGGGGGAAACTCCCCCCCCTGTTTCGCTCAGCTCGGACAGCCGAGCAGGCCACGCAGGCCGCGCCAGCGCGGCAGGCCAACCGGCCGCCGGGTCGGGCCGCGCCGCCCAGGTCGGGTTGGGCTGCACCCAGGCCGGGTCGGGCCGCGCCCTAGTGGGCCAAACCCGGACCCGGGTCGGGTCGACCCGGTTCGGGCCGACCTAGGGGGTCTCGGGCTGGGTCGGACTGGGCCCGAACCCCCTATTTTCGGACTGTTTTTAGTCATTTTCCAATAACTTGGACTACGGACCTCCAATCGACACACCGTCAGCTGCGATGCGATCCTTGGATCTAGACGGTCATTTCGGTATATTAAACTCAGGTTTTAGGAGAACTTTGGGTACAACCGGGTTGGTTCGATCACGAAACCAACCGGGCCCTCGGAGCAGAAATGCTGATATCTCGAGCTCCGGACGGTCGATTGACGTGTCGTCGACTTTGTTGGATTCCTCTTGATGAGACGGAACTTTTGGAATACTTCTCCTAATATTTGGACGTAGTTATAGTATGGCCTGGTTGGATTGTACCTGAAATCCAACCGGGCCCTTGGAACGAAAAAGCTGATAGCTTTCAGACCGGACGTCCGTTTGACGAACCGTCAGTGGCGTTTGTGATCACGTTGAGAAACGGTCCCTATGAGTATACCCTATGTGATTTTGGGGTACAGTTGAGATACGGTCGGGTTGGTTCGTACACGAAACCAACCGGGACCCTGGGATGAAAATGCTAATAACTCACAGACCAGGCGTCCAATTGACGCGACGTCTATTGCGTTGAGACCCCTATGACGAGGCGGTCCTTTGAGATACTTCTTCCTAGGAATTTGTGATACTTGGAGTATCGACCAGTATCTCGTAGAGCGGACCCTCCCGGAGACGAGCGTATGGAGTACGGAGACCGTGTAGCCGGATGAGACCTGACGACTGCTTGACCGACTCGACTTGGAGTGAGTCGACTAGCCCAGTGGACGGAGCACTACTTTTTTTGGGTGCAGACCCATGGTGGACGGAGCACTACTGAGTTTGGGTGCAGACCCACGGTACTCATCCGGAGAGTACCTCTGCAGGCTATTAGGGGGGATGCACTATTGTGTTTGGGTGGCAGAACCCGGCGGGAAGCACTACTGTGTTTGGGTGGCTGACCTGCGGTACTCGACATGAGGAGTACCTCAGCAGTCTTAGGTTAGTGATCAGTACCTCGGGGTCGTGACAGGATCATTGTACTCTCCAGAGACGGGGCACTTCAGCAGTTACGGTTTTGATAATGAAAATCCTGGTTTGAGCTAAGTCTATGACCTATGTGTTTACCTCATGAATGAGATGGGTCATTTGATAACTTAGGTATATGTATGGGCATATACCTAGGTAGTGGTTATCCATTGATTTCATAAACTTTTTGTTTCCTCATGATTGTGATGGGTTACTTGATAACTTACGTATAAGTATGGGTTTATACCTAAGTAAGGGTTATCTGTTGAGATTATTCTTTGTGGTTATCCTTGTTGGATTTAGTGAAACCTTAAGGGTCTCGGGGTCCCTACTGAGTATCATATACTCACCCCTGCACGGGCTATTCCCACACCTCATTGTGTTGGTTATAGACGACGGGAAGCGCTGACAGAGCCCGAGTGTTCGAGGACTAGATGGTACCCGGAGGTGGACCTCACAACGAGTCAGTATCTGGAGGTGGACTTCACGATGAGACGACACTCTGAGGAGGTTGATGGGCGAGAGAGTTGTAGAGGCTATCTGTACCTACCCTTCAGGTAGGATCCGTGGTGGACGATCCAGGAGCTGCCCTATCTGTACCTACCCTTCAGGTAGGATCCGAGGAGGATGACCCAGGAGCTGCTTCCATTCTTCCAGCTGTTTTTCATTTTTTGTTGTACTTTTGTTCAGTTGTAGCTATACTTTTGATTGGGTTTGTATTATGTCCCATTTACTTTTCATCACTTTCTTTTGTACTTAGTGTATTACTTCCGCTTGTACTCTATGGTGTTTTGTTTACTTTTATAAAGGCAATGCCTTCCCAGTTATCTGGAATTACGCCTTTGGTGCTAGTCTCCAGCCCCTGGCCTATGGAATGCGGGCTTGGGGTAGTCACGGCACGGGCCCTGAGGACGGGTCGTGACACAAAATATCATCAATTCATATCACTTCACTAATTTAAATATCTAAGAGCATCCAGATTTAATATCTATTAGGATATCAACTAGGTTACCTTAGGTAAGACTAGAAACCTCACTTTTCTATCATAATAAGAATATGATATGATTCATCTCCCTCATTTGGTTATATGACATATTGGTTTTTTTAATAAAAACCTTTGTATGCTTCATCTTTATGATCCTGTTTCAAAAAAATACTAAAAAATTATTATGATAATATCCAAAAGAATCATAGTATATGAATATTAAACCTCAATCCAAATATGTATTCTCTAATTACACATTCATTTCAACCAATGATACTTTAATTTAAATTGAGTCATGATTGGTTAATCCTAAAAATCTCTTGGTTTTACCTTGATTACTTTAAGTTCTATTCTATCATACTTCTGAGCATAATCCCTTAAGTTAATTTGGAAATAAATCCTTTATAATGGTTCGTAAATATAATTTTATTGAAAAAATCATATCCCCTAGAAATGTAAAACCATGTGTGAAATTAGGCCTATTTTTCATACATCAGGTGATGATAGAGTTAATGCCCAATCCACCCTTTTCAGGTTTATTACCTCCCAGTTACATATGTTCCATAGCGTACATCCACTTTTATTATCCAAAAAGGGATGTTATTTCTAGTAAAACCACTCAATATTTACTTCACCAATGCTTCGAGATTTATCCTATACATAGAATTATCTCTTAGAATTACTCCTTGGGTTTTCACTAAATTTGTCTTATCTTAATTTCCAAAATATTTAATATTACCTCAATTAACCTAAAGGTTTATCTATACCTTTTAATTTAGGGTAAACCTTAACTTATCAAAATTTTATGGAATTTCAAAGTTTTAAATTTTGCTCAACCAATAACATCCTAATTTCTAAAGTTATTTAAACCATGATTTGATACCAACTATGATATCACGGGTCTAATTATATCATAATTATAAGACATAATTCAAATATTTCAATATAATAAATTCTAATACAATTTAGCCTTAGATTTTTATATAATTAGGGGTAAAAAATAACTAACAAAACTTATGTCTTTTCTAACTATTGGGAATTTTCCCACAATAAAAATGGCTTCATCCATAAAAATTATCTAATATCTCAGATAAATTATTTTCACAAGATACCCTTATTTTCCTATATTACATATTAATTTTCTTCATAACCTTGGGAAATGGAAACATAAGAAAGGGGAAAGCATAGATGATTAGTAAGGGTAAACATAATAAATAACAATTGAATATAATAAGTTAGCATAAGATAAGCATATGGGTAAAATAAAGATACATAATAAATACATATCCAATAATTACTAGATTATAAACCCTGGCATATGACTTGGCATTACATAAAACATTAATCAAAAGAGTGTGGAAACATGATTTAATAAACATGAATCATTAAACATGATCCATGAAATATAATAAAGAAAGTGGTACAATAATAAATAGAATATTTCTTATCTTTGTGAACCCTGATACCCACCAACCTATTCACATATAAAATTTTGAGTAGATTAACCACCATAACACTCACCCATTCTGAACCTAGATACTCACTAACCTATTCACATAAAATTTCTATATCATGATATATAAGACATTACCCAATGAATTGGAGGAATACATAAGTATTATCCATCTCATAGTCCATACATTTTTGTGCCCCATAAAAACATTCATAATATCAAAAAATAACCCATGGAAATAAAATGGAGTTTATGGCATTTCCAAATCATCATATAAAGAACCCATATAAAGAGAATGGGTTTCATGTCCTTTTGAAAATGGAATTACATAAGGTAAGCATTCAAAGTTATATCAATAATCATGATAAATCCATATAAAATAAATGGGGATCCAATGAAATCATGAAACTATCTAGTTAAATTCAATTTAAATAAGATAATACATGTTATTTACACAGTATAGGTAATGGGTTTATGGTTTAGTCAATAATTTCAACAATCAGTCGATGTATAGGTAACTATGTGAACACCCTTCAAACAATGGAATCATGAATAGGGAATTCATATAGGAAATTCATTAGAATAAAAATCATTCTAATATAGATTATGTGATTAGTAAAAACAAATGCATTGGAGAATAATTTCATTGAAATAAAAGAACATTACATAAGCTATTGATAAAAATATTGTGGATGTTATCATTTGAATAATATCCTCCATTATGCATAATATATGTTAAAGGAAGTATATATATATATATGAAAAATAGAGTATTGGGGAAATTAATTATGAAAAAAATAATAAAATTGATCTCTTAAAATAATTTTAAATAAAATATTTTAAAAAAAATAATAGAAATAATTTTCTTTTAAATCTATATAATGTATATAATAAGTTTCAAATAAAACAACAAATGTGGAGGAAAGATTCATTCATAGAGAAATACATAAGGAGATTATTTTTTTATCAAAAATTATTCATACAGAAAACATTTAAAATATATTTCATTTTAAAACATTTTGTAAGAAATTCAATGTTGTTGAAAATTACCTTTTAAAACAATTTTTCAAGAACTCATTTTGAAACATTTTAAAACATTCATTGAAAATAAAAAAAAATTGAAAACTAACCATGAGGAAAACATTAAAATTGATTTTAAAAACTTTACTAAAACCCACATCAAGAAAATAACCATAAAAATTTATTTAGAAAAAGGGTTAAGGGAAATATTAAGTTCTCTTATGACAAATAATATTTCAATTACTTTAAATAATTATAATTTTGATAGATTAAACATGGATATGGAATAAAAATATTAATTTGAAAAGGTTAGAGATCATTCCTATCATTGATGTATATTAAAAGAGAACATAATCCCCCAAAGAAGAAATTTTTTTTGAAAATAATTAATTTCCTTGAGAGAAAGGAAATACAACATATAGTAATGGAAATGTTTGGATAAATACCCAGAATTTCAAATAAAAGAGGATAATGTTTTACTCATGGAAAATGAAACTTGATTCAAGGAAACCATAAAAACTTGAGTAGTATATAAATCAAACCCTTTAAGGAGAAAGAGCATGAAATTAAACATAAATTTACCAGAATAAAAGATTTTTGGTGATATAATATACCACATACTCCTTATATACAGCAAATAAATGAGAGTAGGTATTGGTATCCTAATGAACTCTAATATCATGGAGCCTTTCTCTCTAGGAGGATCTCTCTCTTGAGATCTAGGGTTTCTCCTCCCATCCCCATCCATATTCCTTACTTGATCTAGTTTTCCTCACTAATTCTACTTGCATCAGTCATCATGATGGGTGGATCTCCATTCTAGTCTTCTCATTCATTAGGTTTCTTTTCAATTTTGGATTTATTCCCTCTACTTTCTTTTGGTTCTCCTTCTGCTACTGTTTTATGATGATCTATTGTTAATTATTTATTTTTGTTCCCTGAAGGTTGCTACCATGCTCTTATCACTAAAACCTTCATGCCAAAACCCCACTTTGGTTTTAACCAAAGGCACTTTGGTTTGAACCAAAGGCACTTTTGTGGTTTTTGAACTGCTAGTATTGATGCTCAGTGGCTTTCCTATTGACTCGAATACTCGTCTCTACTCTTTATTCCTTTCTCGGTGTACTGGAATCCATTTTGGTCAGGTATGAAGAATTTTTTTGTGGTTTTGGGATGGTGTTGGTGGTAACGTTCGGTGCCAAGGGTGCATATTGGTGGTGTTTCTTTAGTTCTTAGTCTCAAAAATTGTGTCTCTCATTGGTTCTCTTCAATTCTTGGGGGTCTTTTCCCTTTGTTCTCCTCAAATTTTTGATGGACCTTCAATATTAGTGGTGCAGTTTAGACTTAGATGATGTTTGGCCTGGTGAAGTTTTGGATTGGATTATGGTGGAGCCTCTGAAGGTTTTCTTTTATCATCAATTTTTTGTGATGTTCTGGTTTGGTTTTCATCCTCACGATATCAGTAGTTCTAGGCGAACGTTTTTCTATTCGACTCCAATATTGTTTTGTGTTTTTATGGTTTTTATTTTTCTGGTTCATTGCCCTCTATTTCATAATATTTCAGTGGTTTTTGGTTCATTTAGTTCTCTGGTGAAGTTTTTATGGGCATAAAAGTTTCCATTTCGATGAAAAGGATGGTCAAGTCTTCAGTTGGAAAATCTCGATGGTGTTGTGGATGACGATGGAAGATGGGAGTGTCAAGGTCTGTGGCTTGAGGAAAATTATTTTGTTGTTAGGGGACCGAGGCAGTGGCATGGAATCTTTCATTTTGATTTTTAATGTGGTGAGTACATTACATTTTGAAAATGAATTTTTCTATTTTTTGAAGTTGGTTTGGGGACCATGACGGTTTCGTTTCATATTTTATTTGAAATTTGAATTTGGTGACTAACCGAGAGTTGTATGTGACTTTTACTAAATTTTTTGATGTTTTTTTGTGGTTATTGACCCTGATTTTTAGAAATTTTACAATTACCACTCATTTATAAAGTGATTTTATATAAAATATAAAAATAAATATGTGTAGAAATAAATTATAGTAGGTGTATAATACAAAATAAGTCTCAAAGAAAGGAATTTGAGATGAAAAACCCCTTACATCTTTAGTAATTTTGAACCAAAATTCATTAGAATATTAGAAATCATATTGTTATATAAATCCCATAAATTAAATCATATATTAATAAAAAATACATTTTTGGTAAATATATACACCATAGAAATAATAAATTGGTGCATAATATTAAAACATGTCTTAATGAATAGAATTTGATATGAAAACCCCTTAACTTGTTTCCTTGCATAGTTGATGACACTATAACCTTATATAAAAAATATCTAACTTAATAACCTATTTAATTAAATTAATCATAAATACTACCATTTAATAATCCTTATTATAATTTTTTATCATGAGTACATTAATCAGTTATAGAATACTATGATCATCGGGTGTTAATATCTTTAAATATATTTCCCATGTTTGATAATCTTGATATCATTACCCAAAATTGAAACCAATTTCATCATTAATATATCATTTATGATTATTTAATATATACCTTATATTTTTTTATATTTTTTCATTTCATTTCATAAGTTTTTTGGATACATAGTGTGAAAACCAAAATGGTAACAGCTTATTTTGATAGTTTTTTAATGATTAAATATGACATATTAAATATGGGTTATATACCTTATATAAATTTTCCAAAACCATATAATAATTATTATTATATTATTAAAATATAATAATACCAGTATTTTTCCCCATAGTTATCCATGATCTTAATTTAAATCATCGTTCATGTAGGTGGTTAAACCGACCCAAACATGAACACACTTTAAATCAATTGGTGAGTATGTTTAATGAGGTGTTTATTTTGACAAAATATCATTATAACAGAGTAATAATGATATTATTTTTATTTGCAACATATTGTTACTATTTTTAGTTACTCCTCAACCCTCTTTTGATCATGCTTTTTTGGGTCTCATTTAGGGGTGATTCGAGTGAAGTTTTAAAAATTTTGGAAAGCTCTTGGGTTATGCATGGTTGGTGCATGGTTTTCCCAAACTGTGTGCCCACCCAGTGGTAATCATAAACATACAAATAATGGGGATTTTCATGGTTAGAAAATGTTTTTAAAACCACATTCCAAACTAGTAGAAATTATGCAGCCCATCAAAGGGTCTCACGTTTAGGGAACATGGTATGAAAAACCATGCATCCCCCTCTAGGAAACCATTCTCATGGACTTTTTTTATTCCAGAAAATAATTTAAAATTTTCGGAACCCCCAGATGAACCCCCATGCGACACTAACATAGGATTGGACATATTCTTAGGTATTTTGAACTCTCAAGAACCCATTTTTCCTCCTCTAAACCCATTCAGAAGCGGATCAAAGATTAGTGAACATTATTCTATTCTTCTATCATAATATTTATTCTCGCATTCCTTCCCTCTAAGTCTCTATGTATCTCCTCCTTAGGGTTTATTAGATCATCTAGTTTTTATGTATCTAAATTATTTTATTTTGGATCTGTAATCCATGTTTTATTCCTTGAACTTCATTTCTTACATTCTTCTTTGGAGATTCTCATTACAGGAATTGGATACATGATCTTTATGTCAAAGTTAGGTGTTTACATTAATATTTTTCATGTTATAAACTGTTGATTTTTTTAATTCAAAATAAATTGATTTCAACTAAATTGTGAAAACCCAATTCAGTATGAATTGGAATTTTAATTGGATTGGCATGAATTTTGTGGTAAAACCCCCAATTCCAATGGAATTAAAATTTGGGTTGTGTTTTGAATTTAATGGAATTTTTGAAAATTTATTTGTGAATTGATTTTGATAAAACACATTAAATTTATTTTTTAAGAACCTATAATTGGTTTTATCTTGGAAAAGGCATGAATTGATTAAAAACTCGTGTTTGGTTTTTAAAGTATAAATTTTCATATTGAAACCGAAAATGGGGAGATTGTATTTTAAAATGTTTTAAAATAATTTTTCCATTTTTATTGATTGTTTTAGAACATTAAATATTGAGTAGTTAGTGGGATATTAAAGAAAACACTCTAAGATGGTAATTCCCTAGCAATAGATTAACTATTTACAACTCTTAGAAAAACATAGTGTGGTGGATCTTATCCCTGATTAGATATTGATGAGTCCTCTTGGAAAAATGTCTAAGGGATGTGTATACACATATTACCATGATCACCAATACAATATGTGTGGGGATCCCTTATCTTGGAACTATCGTACCCCTTTGAAGATAATCATGTTTCTTTTTTTGAAATATTTTGATATATATTCCATTTTTTGTAAAACTTCTTTACAGGTGCCTAGTGATTTATATAAAAAAATTATATATAATGTTTACTTAAGACATTGTTTTAAATTTTTCAATCAATTTAAATTAAATGTATGTTTTTTTAATATTAAATTGTTCTACCATGTGTATTTTATTTTAAATTGAATTTAAAATTTGGTTTATTTTTTTGGAATATTATTATGGAACACTTGGTGAGACCCTACTGGGATTTTAGCTCACACCCTACACTTTCCTTTGGTAATTTATATATTTCCTTCTATTAGGTTCAATCAAGGGGAAAGAACCACTTAAATTTGGTGGTTGTTGTTGATTATTTAAGTCTTGGAGTGTTGTGTCCATTGGTTCTTCGGTTATTTTAACTTATTATTTTGGTACTTGGATGACGTACTATTTGGGTTTTGTTATACCTATTTTAATTATGATATTGTTCTCCATTTGGAGTTTTCTTTTGAGCATACTGATATGTATCTATTTATTCTACTGTTTATATGGAAAAATTATTCCCAGTTTTATCTTGTATGATGTCAGGTGCTAGTTTCCAACCCGTGGGGATCGGGAACACCCTTCAACCTATGTCAAGACCAACTTAGGTATCAAGGTACCAAGTTATATAGTATTTTTCATGAAAAGGTGGTATCATAGGTGCAGGTTAAGCATCTTGACTTGATGTAATTATGTGGTTTGAGTCATCCTGATTGAACTTAGGAGGTAGTTTCGAGTGACTGCCTAGACAACACTTGCCATAATGATCCATAAGTCACCATGGGTGGTTTGGGGAGGAAATAATGATGATTGGTTCTACTATTTTCCCTAATTTTTATTTGGGTAGTTGAAATACAAATCCTATTTTTATCTGATGGGATTAGTTTCCCTCATTTCTCTTGTTTGTGTGTTGATATGAGTAATATCCTGATGCCTTCCTTATTATTTGTTGATGTTTTGTAGCATCATGTCTCTAAGAAGACATGTGAATCAGATCCAAGAGGAAGATGATGATGAAACACAATAATAAAATCCTCTAGTGGACCAAAATCTGGTTGAGTTTATCGTACGGGTTTTCCAAGCTCTAGGACAAGAACCTACACCCATTCCTATTCAGGCTCCAACTATGGAACCTCAAAGGGATGAGTCTCAAAATTATTCTTAGAATTTCCTTCACCAGAAGACACTAGAATTACAGGGATCAAATGATCCTCGAGGGACTGAGGATTGGTTGAGAAGGATCGAGTTTTTTTGAGTTCTTGGAGACACTCGATTCAATCAAGGTGAAATGTGTCACCTTCAAGATAGAAGGACCTAGAATAAAATGGTTAGACATGATGGGTATGGAGAAGAATCAAGAATTATTAGAGTGGAATAAATTTAAAGTTCTTTTCACTGAATAGTTATATCTAGAGTTTATTGTGTTGTCTAAGGCTATAGAGATTTTCAAACTCAACTAGGATGATAGGACCCTAACTGAGTATGCAAATAGTTTTCTAGAGCTTGTTCAGTTTTCACTTGAGATATTATCAAATGAGAATATGAATACTCAATGGTTCGATATTCTACTTTGATCTAATATTCATTCTTATTTTTTATTTTTGAAGCTATCCTCTTGTGATGATGTGATGGATAAATCATTGATGGTTGATATAGACCTAGATGGTAAGTCGGGGTTGATGAGAATTATTTTTTCTCCGAGTGGAAGTTCTATGAGTTCCTTCAAAGGAAAGATAAAGAGTGATGATTTTCATTCTTGATCTTTATATCAGGGGTCTTTTATACCTCCTTTTTTTCCTATAAGAGGCCTTTTGATTTTCTACCAATGTTAGAATCTTAGGCACTCAAAATGGGTTTTCACCAAGGAACCCAAGGTATGTGGTTACTGTGGATGCTCAAGTCACTTGTAAAAGTTTTTTCATTTCTATTCTTGTCATGCCTTGGCCCCAGACTTCCCAGGAGCCGGTGCGGCTTCAAATAAAACATGTTGTGTTATTTTTTTATAAAAAGAAAAGCTGGATATTACACATCATGTTCCACTAAAGAGGATCTTTTTGGTTTAGGTTCTAGAGAATCAGATATAATTATTATAATTCCTTCAAAAATTAAAGGGAAAAGAATCTCCAGAAAGCTGCCACCAAACTGTGTATCCCAAATCTACTAAACCTGTAAACTTTAAGTTAAAATGTAGTGTGAGATATGACTGCCCAGTAATGGGTTTTAAAATAAAAATAATTTTTCAATTAAAACCTCTTGAAAACATTCCTTTAAAATTAATCCTAAAAATTTTTCACAAGGAAAGATGCAATATATGAATCATAACATAACATTTTTTCCAAGAATTATAAGTGAAAATTTTAAGGAATACTAACAAGGTTACAATGAAACCTATTCCAAACATAAGATTTCTCATACAAGATATAGGGTGTGCATAATATAAAGTAATAGTTATTATAACTTTAATAATTTTGACATGCAAAACTATAAGTACCAAATTTACAATAGAGAGTAATATATGATCATAGTTTTCACATAAAATAATAGCTTCAATTTCTTCCATTACTAACTGTGAAACATAAACTGAATGATAAATCTCTGAATGGTGAAATAAACAAAATTCCATAAGCATTTAATTTCTCTAATTATCATAAGTACAATTTCTTTAACCATGAATATTCTACTAGTCGAATATCCACTTGGTTAATTAAATTTCATAGTCGTAATGAGGGAAGTGCATATGTTGGGATTTTTCAAGGCCTTATTCCAAGACCATAAACTCTGTGTCAAGGCCTCGTGCCATGACCATAAATAAAATTTGGAAAAGGCCTCAACCAATTCCACATCTAGTTTTTCTCATGAGACCTACTGATGCATCGAGGGGCAATATAGGGCCACACTTTCCACATACTAATTCCAATGCATTCTTCATTTCTTTAAATCAAAGTGCTCCTACCACTTTGATTTATTTAATTACTCATCACGTATCATTCCAAGTGTCACATAATACTTGGTTTCTTATTTCATATTATTCAAAGTGTCACATACCAATTTGAATAATTTAATTTCCCGTTTCATATTGTTTAAAGTGTCCCATACCACTTTGAATAATTTAATTTCTCATTTCATATTATTCAAAGTGTCTCATACCACTTTGAATAATTTAGTTCTTAATTCCATAAAATACCATTTGAGTTTTATTATATTCTTTATAATTTACATATAAAAAGTTAGTCATGAATATAAGTGTTAATAAAAATAATAACAACTGCATGGATATGGTGATAAATGACAAGTATGATAGGCATATTATAGCACATGTGACAATAACTCAAACACATAAAAAATGGGTTTGTCACATAAAATGATAACCCCTAGAATATTTATTATGAAAGTAAGAATTTTATATTCCAAAATTAATAATTCTAAAATTAGGATAATTTTCATTTATATTTAAAACACATGATGATAAATGGGCATATTTAACAAAACAAAACTTAATTATTGAAAACATTTATTGCGGCAGATTCAAGTGCTCTAGAAAAATAATTTTTCATGTGAAGTATGCATTTATAAAAATACATTTAAACATGTTTTTCTACAAGTTCTTGCCTTGTATATGTAATAAATATTATTTCATCCTTAAAAATAGGAGTGCATACACTAGGGTGACTATTGTTCTTGTATAAATGTGGGTTAAAAGAAAATTATATGAACTACATAAACACCAGGTGTATACACATAATTTTCTCAACCAACACAAGGTTTAATAAATTATTATGATCATTATACATCTCCAAAACATAATTAAATCACCAAAAATTGGTTTTTATGAAAACCTAGTTAGTTTATGATCAAAACCCAAAGATATATACATATATTTGTATATACATATATAAGATTTTTGTAGAAAAATATAATTCTTTACGTTTTATAAAACTACTTAAACTTTGAAACTCAATATTTAGGAGTCTTAAAATCAAGCATAATAGAGGTTTATCTAAAACTGTATGATTATATATATTTATATATAACCGATATAAAAAGTTTATAAATAGGTTTTACATGAGAAATATATTCCCTCGGGTATAAAATACTACTTAAACTCAAAATCCAGAAGTCTTAGAATCAGGCATAAGATAGGTTTATCTAAATTGTAAGGTTATATATATATATATATGAGTATACATACATATATATATTTATATGTTTTCAACATAAAAAATCAAGGAAAAATTAAGTCCCTTACATGGTTCAAAGGAGGAGAAGGAGAGGTCTGGGGAAGCTCGATGGAGGCACTGGAGAATGGAGAACCCGTAGGGTTCGGGTGCCAAAGCAGTTGTATATATAAATTATATATAATGTATTTTTAATGAAACTGGAATAGAAAACTGATACATCCTCAATTAAAAATAAGGTCTACCATGTTGGTCTTGTGAAAAATTAGTGAAAGGAGGGGCCACCAGTGTCATGGGTGAGGAGAAAAAAAAGAAAAAGGAGGGCAGCGAGGCTACTGGTTCAGCACACGTGGGAGGAATAAGAGGAATGAAATGGGATAGAAACCCAGAAATGAAATGGGAGGATGGGATCTAACTGAAAAAGATCCAACAGTTGAGGTGTGTCCATTTATTTTAAAATTAAAGATTAGTCGTGATTAAATCTCGACTCGATCGGACGACTATGGCTTGACGGGGAAAATTAAAAAGAGATGGACAGTCTATATTGGATTGTATGTGATATGATAGTTGTGAGTGATGCGGTGATTTAAAATGAATTGAATGGCCATGATTAGATTGCGATGGATCGGATGACTGATAAAAACGTGGAGAGTAATCCGCAGTCGCGCGGGTTCAATGGTTGGACTGATCGGATGGCTTAGACCGCGTGTGGTGTGATATGACGGTCCAAATCACATTTCATCCTAAAAAATATGTCCCACATCGAAATGGGGAAGCTTCCCAATATCCCTTATAATCCCGGAACTCTTATCCTTAGCTCATATTTCTCCCTCCCCCCTCCCGGTATAGCCCCGTACCGGGTTCTGTAGGCGTGCTATGTGCCCACCCCTACCGTCGTGCCGCCTCACACGGTGGCATGCTATAGTTCCCTTGCACTCGCACTCTTTTGCATGATTAGGGATTACTATTCCCCCTGTGCATGTGACTTAGCACGCACCATGCGTGCGCACCATTTCCTAGGGGACATGGGTGAGATGCCCACCAAGTCCTTGAGTGGTTTCCTAAAAGTTGTCCCTCGGCTAGGTGGGGTACTTACCCATTTTTTGGAAAAGTAAAAGTTGTTTTTATTATACATAAGATTATAAACAAGGAACATATTTTCCCAAAACATGATCCCTTTTTAAATTAACACTTTGGGATATTAAAGTGAACAAATAATTAAAACATTCAATATGATTTTATACTTAAAAATGATTAGTAAGAACATTGTTTATTATGTTTAAGAAGAAGAATATTTATAATTACTATACAGAAAATTAATTTATAAAACTGAGTACCATTAATTTAAAACATCTTTAAAATATCATTATAACCATAGTATACTTAAAACAATTGAAAATTACTTAACATACATGTTTAAGTTTGAAATCATACTAAGTTTTATAAAATACGTTTTTATATTTAAAACAATTATGTTAAAGATAAAACTTAAGATATGTGAAACATATCAAAACAATTAAAATGCGTATGGTAGTTATATAGGTTTTATGAAAATTCATACAATATATCTTAAATTTTTACTTAAATTACCAATGATCACTTTATTTTGAAACTCCAGTCACCCTAAAAGGAAAATAACGGTCATATATATCTACAACGGTCAAAAAGACCCTTATAAAAACATGTTTAGGGTAATTCCACTTCTAGACAACCTGGTGAAAATAGTGCTCTTCATTCCTCTAATGCTCAGTACAATTGTGGTGGCTCTGTCTATACTGATGTTCATTATGATGGATCATAATGACCCCTACTATTATCTTGGGCTTTTTGTTGTATTGGGTGGTCTCCCTATGATTCTAGTAGGTCTCTTGGTAGGTATTTTTGGTTAGTTGGATTCTCTTATCCCTGATGCAATGTGATCATTTTCAGTGTTGTATTTGAATAAAGAAGGTCTTGTGTTTATTTTCAAGTATAGTTTTGACAGTATGGAAATTAAATGTAGTAAAAACCCATTAAATATTGTTATTACATAAGAAATAAGTTCAGGGTGTCACATTATTCTCCCTATAAAGAGTTGCATCCTCGCAATTCTAAAACTCTCGTACACAAACACCAGCAAAACCAGATACACATCTCTCACAAGGTCCCTTCACCAGGACCACCACCATGGGTAGGGTACTGAAGACCTCGAGTGGATTCCTAGGGTATTATTCAGCTCCTCAATTTCCTTGGTCCAGATACACAACAGAAAACTAGGGTCAAACCTATGCATAAAGAACTCATCCTTCCATAAAGAGGCACAAGAGGTGTGGAGGTTGGAGATTTCAGAGTGGACTCATTTCTTATAAATCCCTCGTACCACTTCATTCTTTAAAATATTGATGTTGTACAGTTACCCGTACATACTAAAACTCAAGACCTGTAAAAGGTAGGCCACTCGATGGTCACTTTCCAAAGAAGCTTCTAGAAACTTACCTACAACTTGGTAGTTATCATCCAAAGTGAAACATAGAAAAATCCCTTCTTGATACTTTCCTCTTTTCCTATATTTTCCAAATTGTGCATTTTCAATAAGGTAATAGAAAAAAATTGTCTCCTTGGTATAGATAGAGGATTTTTGGCAAGTTCGACACCCAATGGAGTTGTTTTTAAGACAGACGTAAGTTTGCATAGGTCTAGTATTCTTATGAGCATATCTTGACAATTATAATCTCTAAAAGTTCAGTAGGAAGTGATAAGAGATTTTTTGGTGAACTCATGTCTTCTATCTGAAAATTTCAAGAGATATGCTTTCAGTATGGAAAATATATTTTAAAACAGAGATGTTGTTTTATAAAATCATATTAAAATATCAAACAGAAAATAAAAAATTATCCATTTATACATGGCTTATAAAACCAAAGGTGTTACACAAACATTCTATCCCTCTCACAAAAACATTAGTAAGGATTTCCTGGTGTCTTCCAAGATGACACTTCACCTATTTCACGGGTGTTTAGGATTTTCCCAATTCATAGTTAAAAGGATCCCTAAGGTTGTTCCAAACTCCTTCATCTCTTTGGTCCAAATGAAGCATGGGTAGCTTGGATCAATCGGATGTGGACATCTAAAGTTCCAATAAATGAAGGTGTGAAGTCTATGGAGTTGAGCGACATCTACTTGAACTTGATTTCTAAATGAAGATGGTTAGACTCATCCTTAAGAATTTCGAAATCCATGACCTGACCTTGAAGATCATAGGTCACGATTTGACAAAGGTATGCTACCCTGAGGTCACCCTCCTATACAGCCTCCTGAAAGTTCATTAGTGGTAGAAAATTTTTTTCCAAGGTAAAATATCAGAATAGACCTTCATAATACCTTCCCTTATGTGAATAAAAGGTAAGTTGGGCATGCATCATCAGAAAGTAGTTGAAGCCAGATCCTCGGTGAAGTTGGAGTACGCGAGGAGAATTAGATACTCAGTAAAGGTGTTTACAAGACAACTGTAGGTTTTCAAAAGTCTTGTAGCCCTAAAAATACGACTTGGAAACTATAGTTTTTAATATTTTTGTTGGGAGAGAAAGAATTATTGATTCATCTGCCATTTGAAATTTTTAAGGAAACTTCTTCTTAGAAAATCATAATCAAGTTTGTTTTAAGGTTTTTCTAATTTTATAGGGTTTTCTAAACCAATCGTCCAATAGAAACTGTCACGCCCCATCCCCAGACTGCCCCGAAGTTGGTGCGGTTTCAAATAAAACATGGTGTGTAATTTTTTTATAAAAATAAAAGATGGATATTTCACATCATGTTTCACTAAACAGGATCTTTTTGGTTTAGGTTTTGGATAATCAGATACAATTATTACAATTCCTTCAAAACTAAAATGGAAAATAATTTCCACAAAGATACCACCAAACAGTGTATCCCAAATCTACTTAACCTATAAAATCTAAGTTAAAACATAGGGTGAGCATACAAATGCCCAGTAAGGGGTTTAAAAATAAAATAATGTTTCAATTAAAACCTCTTGAAAACGTTCCTTTAAAATTAATCATAACATAAGATTTTTCCAAGAATTATAAGTGAACATTTCAAGGAATACTAACAAGGTTACAATGAAACATATTCCAAAAATAAGATTGCTCATACAAGATACAGGGTGTGCAACATATAAAGTAAGATTCATTATAACTTTAATAAGTTTGACATGAAAAATTTTAAGTACCAAATTTACAATAGAGAGTAATACCTGATCAGAGTTTGTGCATAAAATAATAGCTTCAATTTCTTCCATTACTAACTGTGAAACATAAACTGGATGATAAATCTATGAATGCTGAAATAAACATAATTAAATAAGCATTTACTTTCTCTAATTCTCATAAGTAAAAGTTATTTAACCATGAATATTCTTCTAGTTGAATATCCACTTGGTTAATTAAATTTCATAGTCATAATCAGGGAAGTGAATATGTTGGACTGTGTCAAGGCCACGTGCTAAGACTATAAACTTTGTGTCAAGGCCTCGTGCCAAGATCATAAATCAAATTTGCGAAAGAACTCATCCAATTCCATGTATAGTTTGTCTCATGAGACATATCGATGCATCGAGGGGATATAGCAGGACCAACCCACCACATACTAAGTCCAATGCATTCCTTATTTCTTTAAATCAAAGTGCTCATACCACTTTGATTTATTTAATTACTAATTACTCATCATTTTAAGTGTACCATAATATTTGGTTTCTTATTTCATATTATTCAAAGTGTCCCATACCACTTTTAATAATTTAATTTCCCATTTCATGTTATTCAAAGTGTCCCATACCACTTTGAATAATTTAATTTCTCGTTTAATTTTATTCAAAGTGTCTCATACCACTTTGAATAATTTATTTATTATTTCCATAAAAGGCCATTTGAGTTTGATTATATTCTTTAGAATTTACATATTCAAAAGTGAGTCATGCATATAAGTGTTAATAACAATACTAACAACTGCATATCTATGGTGATAAATGGCAAGTATGATAGGCAGATTATAGCACATGTGACAATAACTCAAACACATAAAAAAACAGGTTTGTCACATAAAATGATAACCCCTCAAATCCTTATTATGAAAGTAAGAATTTTATATTCCAAAATACATAATTCTAAAATTAGGATAATTTTCATTTATATTTAAAACACATGATGATAAATGGTCATATTTAACAAAACAAAACTTTATGATTGAAAACATTTATTGTGGCAGATTCAAGTGGTCTAGAAAAATAATTATTTCATGTGAATCATGCATTCATAAAAATACATTTAAACATGTTTTTCTACAATTTATTACCCTGTATATGTAATAAATATTATTTCATCCTTAAAAATATGAGTTCATACACTAGATTAATTATTGTTCTTGTATAAATGTGGGTTAAAATAAAATTATATGAACTACATAAACACCAGGTGTATACATGAAATTTTCTCAACCAAGACAAGGTTTAGTAAATTATTATGATCATTATACATCTCAAAAACATAATTAAATGAACAAAAATTGGTTTTTATGAAAACTTAGTCAGTTTATGATTAAAAACAGAAGATATATACATATAGTCGTATATACATATATAATATTTTTGTACAAAAATATAATTCTTTATGTTTTATAAAACTACTTAGACTTTGAAACTCAATATTTAGGAGTCTTAAAATCAAGAATAATAGAGGTTTATCTAAAACTTTATGATTATATATATGTATATGAAACTGATATTCAAAGTGTATAAATAGGTTTTGTATGAGAAATATAATCCCTCAGGTTTCAAATACTAATTAAACTCAAAATCCAGAAGTCTTAGAATTGGGCATAAGGGAGGTTTATCTAAACCATAAGGTTAAATATATATATATGTGTGTGGGGGAGTATACATACATATATATATGTATATATTTTCAACATAACAAATCAATACAAACTTAATTCCCTTACATGGTTCTAAGGAGGAGAAGGAGAGGTCTGGGGAAGCTCAATGGAGGCACTGGAGAATGGAGAACCCGTAGGGTTCGGGTGCCAAAGGAGTTGTATATATAAATTATATATAATGTATTTTTAATGTAACTAGTATGGAAAACCGAGACATACTAAATTTAAAATAAGGCTGACCATGGAAAGCTTGTGGAAAATGAGTGATATGAGGGGCCACCGGTGTCACGGGCGATGAGAAAAAAAAGAAAAAGGAGGGAAGCGAGGCTACTGGTTCAGCACACATGGGAGAAAGAAGCAGAAGGTGACATGAGAGAAAACTGGAAATGAAATCGGTAGTTGGGATCTAACCGAAAAAAGATCCAACAGTTGAGGTGTGTCTGCATATTTTAAAAAGTAATGATCGGTCGAGATTAAATCTCGACAAGATCGGACGGCTACTGCGGGACGCAGAAAATTAAAAAGATATGGACAGTCCAGATTGGATCGTATGTGATCAGATAGTTGTGAGTGACACAGTGATTTAAAAATAATTGAATGGCCATGATTATATCATGATGGATCAAATGGATGATAAAAACACGGAGTGTAATTCGCGATCGCGTGGGTTCGATGGCTAGACTGATCGGACGGCTCAGATCATGTGTGGCATGATCTGATGGTCCATATCACGTTTCCCCCTAAAACCCCTATCCCACATCGAAATGGGGAGGCTTCTCGAGCTCCCTTATAAGCCCATAGCTCCCTGATATAGCTCTGATTACTCCCTCTCCCCTCCTGGTACCACCCTGTACCGAGTTCTGTGGGTGCACTCGGCGCCCACCCCTATCAACGTGTCGCCCCACAAGGTGGTGCGCTCTTGTTCCCTTGTAATCACATGCCCATGCGTGCTTAGGGATTACTATTACCTATGTGTGTGTGACTTAGCATGCACCATGTCTGCGCACCACCCTGGGCCATTTTCCAGGGGACGTGGGTGAGATTCTCACCAAGGCTTTGAGTGGCTGCCTAAAAGGTGGCCCTCAGCTACATGGGGTACTCAACCATTTTTTGGAAAAGTAAAAGTTGTTTTTATTATACATAAGATTATAAACAAGGAACATATTTTCCCAAAACATGATACCTTTTTAAATTAACAATTTAGGAGATTAAAGTACACAAATACTTAAAACATTAAAGATACTTTTATACTTAAAAATACTTAGTAAGAACATTTTTTTTATGTTTAAGAAGAAGAATATTTATAATTATTATATAGAAAATTAATATATAAAAATGAGTACCATTAATTTAAAACATCTTTAAATTATCATTATAACCATAGGATATTTAAGACATTTTGAAATTACTTAAAATGCATGCCTAAGTTAGAAATCATACTAAGATTTATAAAATACGCTTTTATATTTAAAACCATGATGTTAAAGATAAAACTTAAGATATGTGAAACATATCAAAAAAAATAAAATTATTAAGGTAGTTATTTTGGTTTTATGAAAATTCCAACAATATATCTTAAATTTTTACTCAAATTACCAATGGTCACTTTATTTTGAAACTCCAATCGCCCTAAAAGGAAAATAACAGTCATATATATCTCTAATGGTCAAAAGGACCCTTATAAAAACATGTTTAGGGTAATTCCACTTCTATAAAACCTGGTGATATGGTGCTTTTCATTCCTCTAATGCTCAGTACGGTTGTGGTGGCTCTGGCTATACTGATGTTCATTGTGACGGATCAGAAGGACCCCCACTATTATCTTGGGATTTTTGTTGTATTGGGTGGTCTCCCTATGATTATAATAGGTTTCTTGGTAGGTATTTTTGGTTAATTGTATTCTCTTATCCCTAAAGCAATGTAATCATTTTCATTTTTGTATTTCAATAAAGAAGGTCTTGTGTTTATTTTCATGTATAGTTTTGATAGTATGGAAATTAAATGGAGTAAAAACCCAATAAATATTGTTATTACATAAGATATAAGTTTTGGGAGTCACATGTTTGCTCCATGTAGTGACATGGTATCATCAGAACATAAAAGTACTATGGTGCAATCAGATTCTTCACAAACTAAGTGGTTCCAGCCATGGGCATTCAGAACAAAGATTCTCCACGCAGTGGAAGAGTTTCCAGAGGAAGCGAATACGGGTCCAATGATTGTGAGAGGTAACGTCACCATATATTCATCTTTAAGGACTACTTTATTTGACACCATTGCATATAATTTGTTCATTTTGAATCATATTTTGAATCTTCTAAATCTTTCTATGTATATTTTATCTTATGTGATGGATATTACTAAACCCCTTGGAATGAAGAGAGAGTAGGATCTATGTTGTCCTGCTTGTGTTTTCTCATTATCAAACATCAAAATTACTTGGGATTTTTTGGTTATAAACATGAAACATTTTGGTAAAATTCAAGATGGATTGGATCATTACTAATATATCCTAAATTGACTTTTATCTTTGAGGTGTCTCCTTTATGGTGCCTGATGGGTTGTGTCATATCTTTCAGGGAGAATGGGACCTGAAGTCAAGTAGAGTTGGACCTTCTTATCTAGAATTGGGGAAATTAATATCAGTGTTTTATTTTGACCTTGAGAAAGAATCCTTAAGTGGTTATCTCCCTCCAGTTGTTGTTGATTTTCCTTACTTTTTTCCTTTTAAATTTTCTGGTTTCCTATTGGTAAGGGAGGTTGAGTTTTCTATTGATTTAGTATCTGGTACTTAGACAATATTTATACCTTATTACCATATGGTACCATCTAAATGAAAGAGTTGAAGAATTATTTGGATGATCTAATAGATAAAGGATTGATACACCTAAGACCTTGGGTGGTGCCTTTTCTCTTTTCTAAGAAATCTGATGGGTCACTTCACCTTTATGTTGATTATCAAAAACTCAACTGAGTTACATTAAATAAAAAGTGTCTATTTCCATGGATTGATGATATGTTTTACCATTTTAAAGGGGTGAAGTGGTTCTCAAAGATTGATCTTCATTATGGTTACCATCAGTTGAGAATAAAAGAATCTGACATTTAGAAAAATCACATTCTATAGTAGGTATATTCATTATGAGTACCTTATCATGCCATTTGGTCTAACCAATTCTCCTGCAGTCTTTATGGAGTTGATGAATAGGATCTTCCATGAGTATCTTGATACTTTCATGGTGGTATTTTTGGATTACATCCTTGTTTACTCTAAGTATTAAGAGGATTATGTGTGTCATCTGAGATTAGTATTGTAGTTGATGATAAATCATTGAGTTTATGCCAAGATATTGAATTGTTATTTTTGGATTTGGGAAGTGAATTTCTTAGGACATGTGGTGTTGGAACATGGTATCTTAGTTTATCCTAAGAAGGTTAAACCTATTATGACATGGGAGAAAACGAAAAATGTTTTCAATATTTATAGATTCTTATGTTTTGTTGTATATTATCACTAGTTTGTAAATTATTTATTTAAATTTTCTTCTCTGATGATTTCTCTCACTCGAAAGGGAGTTAATTTTTCTTGGGATGAAAAAATTCAGAGTTATTTTGTTGAGATAAAATTTATTTTGACTACTATGCTAGTATTTACTCTTACAAAGTACAACCAAGGCTATATGGTCTTCTGTGATACACCAGGTTCAAGTTTGGGTTTTGTTCTTATTCATGGTGATCACGTCTTTGACTATGGGTCTCATCATCTTAGGACACAAAAGAGGAATTACCAGATCCATTACCTTGAACTCATAGCTATGATGCATGATCTTAAGAGTTGGAAACATTACCTTTTCAAATAAAGGTTTAGCATGTAATCTGACCACAAGATCTTTAGTTATATCTTCCCTAAAAAAGAATTTAATCTCCTCTAGAGGCATTGGGTAGATTACCTATAATACATAAAATTTAAAATAGAATATACCCTGGGGAAATAGAATGTCATCACAGATGCTTTGATCATGAAACTTTTTACCTAGTAAATGAATGAATCATCGGAATAGTGGAACTTGGTGGATCGTTTTTCATAGTTTCAAATTGGAGTCTTGGAAAAAGGGGTTGAGGTTGTCTTATCCAGTGTTCAGTTGACCTCTTCTCTTCTCGATATGAGATTTTAGGAACATCATCTTGATGATGAGTTCTTTAGCATTAGATACTCTCTTTAGGGTGGGGAGACTATTTTTGAGTGGTCGTTCTCTATGGAGTATATTCTATGTTTTTATAATTGTATTTTTTTGTTCCATTAGAAGTGAGGAAATATATAATGGGGTATTTCTATAATTCCTAGTGGGTAGTGCACCCAAGAACCAAGAATATATTCTATAACATGCAGTGATGATTCTAGTGTCCATGTATGAGATAGGCCATTGATGATTTTGTATCTCATTGTTATACTTGAAAATATGTCTAGGATAAGAACCAGAGACCTTTGGGTTTTCTTTAGCCACTACCTGTGATGACTTAGAAGTTGGATGATATCTTAATAAAATTTTTGGTTGGTTTCTTCGTACCCATAGAAAGAAGAATTTGATATGCTTTTTTTATCAATTGGATGAATTAATCATATCAAGTCGTACCCATTCATGATACAACCAAAGTTGAGGATTTGAGAAATATCTATATGTGAGAGATTGTTCATTTTCATGGAATTCCATCTTCTATTGTCTCTGATTGAGATCCCAGTTTTACTTATCACTTTTGAATAGGCCTTTACAAGGTACTAGGATCTTGGGTTTGTTTGAGTACAGAATACCATCTGCAGACAGATGTCCATAGAGAGAGATCTATACAGATTCTTGAGGATATGCATTGTGCCTGCATCCTCGGTTTTGGTAGATCTTGGGATGACCATCTGGGGATGGTTGGGTTCTCTTATAATAATATTTACTAGTTCACAATCATAATGGCTCCTTTTAAGTCCTTTTATGGTCAGCCTTGTAAATATTTATTGTGTTGGTTGACGATCGGTGAAAGTTCCTTAGTTGGACCAAGATTGGTTTAAGAGATCATATTAAAGATTTAGTTAATTCGTTAAACAATGTTGATGGCATAGATATAGTACAAATATTATGCTGATCGTCGGCATATACCATTGGAATTTTCAGTTGGTGACTAGTTGTTCTTGAAATTTTAACCTCATTTAAGTCATTAACATCTTAGGCGGAAATGGAATATTTCTCATAATTTTGTGGGACATTTTAGGTTTTTAAGAAGGTTAGGAAAGTGGATTACCATTTATAACTTCCACAATAGTTGATTTAGATACATAACATGTTCCATTTATCATAGTTATGAAAGTATATTTCTAATCCATCTCATGTTATGAGCTATAGCGATCTTGATGTTGAGCCTAATTTATCCATGAATGAGCATAAAATCATAAGAGTTGATTCTGAAACCTACGTACTTTATGGTAGTATGACACCTTTGGTTTAAGTTATATGGAAGAATAGTTATGATACACATGAGACATGGGAGATAGAGAAATTTATGAGAGAGTAGTGGACTCATATTTTTGATATGGAGACTTCCTAACAGGCTATTTGGTGATAGAGAGTTTCTATGGTGGGGAGGTTGTAACATCCTGCTATTTTTTTAGGTACTCCTCAACCAAATTTTGATCATTCTTTAGTAGGGTCTTGTTTGTTTGTGCTTCAAATGAAATTTGAAAATTTTTAGAGGGCTCTTGGTTTGTGCATAGTTAGCACAAGGTTTTCCCAAACCATTCTCCAACCCAATGGAAACCATGAAAACCCAAATAGTGGTGGTTTTCATGGTTGCCCCATGGTTTGAAAATTTGTGTTCCCACCTAGTATAAAAAGTGTACTTAATTATATGGGAATACGGTTAGAGCACATGGTTTTACAAACCATGTGGCCCCTCCAAAAAATTGTTCAGGCATACTTTTTTATTCCAAAAAATAATTTAAAGTTTCTTAAACCCACATATGAACCCCTACTGAATCCTAACTCGAGATTTCATGTCTTTATAGGTCTTTGGAGCTCCCAATACCCCATTTTGTATCTTCCAAACCCATTATGAAGAAGATTAAATCTTTTAAAAATTAATTTAATTCCTATATGGTAAGAGATATTCTCTTTTTCCTTATCTCCCACTCTCTTTATATCTCCTCTATATTGTTTTTTAGATCATATAGTTGTTGATGGATCTAAATTCCTTTGTTTTGGATCTTGAATCTAGGTTTGATTACTTGATCTTCATTGCTGATGTTATTTGATAAAAAAATTTATTGAATATTTTATTTATAATAAATGAAATAATTTAATCACATTGTATTAAATATTTTTATTTATAAAATATTTGGCATTAGATCAATCATTTGAAATTTTTATGAAAATTATAGTTTTTTCTTTTAAAATTCACTACAGTATTTTGGCCATAAATATTTTTATATGTATTTTTTTACTCAAAATTTTTCAATCATGTTCCTAATGTAATGGTCTACAACTTTAATTGAGGGCATCTGAGTGAGATTATGCATTTGATTGAAGTAAATAGTTCATGAATTCAAAGGTGTACTAGACTCACCATATTGAACACCACTTCAGTATTGGGGCAATAATGTATTCATCCATGCTTGGATTGGGCCCAAATTTAGATAGAATCTATATAACCCAATTTCTCACAAATAATAATTCTAGTAGAATATCTATTTCACAAGTTTTGGATGTAAAATAGTCAGTGAAATTTGGTTTAAAATATTTGGCCGGATTTCCCCATTCACACTTGAAACTACTTGTAAACCTAGCCTCCCCTACACTCTATAAATATTTATTTTTATAATTTAGAGGGGTTGGGATGTGAATTAGATTATTTAAGGTAGATTATAATTGGTTTCACTCCATTTATTTAGGAATTTAAAGAGGGGGAGCTCTTGAATCTTGGATCTATTTATCGAATCCTTCTTCTTCTTCACATTGTAATATTTTTGTTCATGTAATAAAATTCTTAGATCCTCTTCTATTTCTTCTATTTTATTCTATTTTATTCTATTTAATTATGTGTTATTATTCTCTTCGCATCCTATTTTTTCTATAAATCATGATTCAAAATGTGATTGGTTTATACCATGTCCAAGGCCTTTGCGAATGCAAAACATTTCTATGATGACTACACCACCCATGGAAGAGTTGTTTTTCTTAGTAAATGACATACCTCTAACCTTATTCATTTAATTATTTTGAATCAATGAACTATTGAAATTCACTTAATATGATCTATTAATTGAGTTTTTAATTTAAAATAAACTAACCAAGAAATTTAATAATTAACACAAAACACGTGAGGTTGAGAATTATGTAAATTATGAGAGCGCAATCTTATTCGATAAAATGAAACAACACAGGATCAATTTGTAATGTTAAAAAACAATCCAAAAACTCAATTCATCCTCATTTATAGAATTTATATGTTCCCAAATTTACCACTGACCATAATATAGCCTTGTAATGATAATAAAATCATGGGGTTTTGATTGCATGTTCTGAAGCTAGCCTATGGTTTAATTCAATTCATCTTTGTGGTAAAGTTAATTCTCGTAGGGTTCAGTGGTTAAAAAATTAGGAGTTCACAATAAAGTGTATATTAATTTAAATTATAATTATTAATAATTAATTGAAGATTTATATTTAGATAAATTACACCTTCTAAAAATATTTTCAAAAAATATATCTTCTCGTTGGGTCTAATTAATCAAATTTCATTTCAAAAACAAAAATAAAAAAATAAAATTTTCTACCAAAATAATTCATCTTATTATTTTATAAAAATAAAATAAACCTACCCATACTTCTAAGTTTTGTATTTATATTTTATTAATTTTAAAAATACCTTTAAGAAGTTGATTTAATTATTTCCCCTTTGAGTGGTGACCTAGGTCAACCACTCTAGTGCACCTAAGTACCAAAAAACCACACAATATTTTAGGGTACCCATGATAGAGCCTTTAAAATTGGAATAATTTCTAGGGATTAAAGTATTTTATTCAACTAATTAGAGGTATTTTTAATTTTATTTTATCTTTGTTTTTCTCTACTTTCTTTTTTCTTCTTTCCCCTTTCTCAATTTTTTTATCCTCTCTATTATATTATCTATCATACCATAAATTTAAACTTATTATCATGATATTATGGTCTAATATTATTCATTTATATTATTTATGAAATGATCTCATACTAAGGATCTCTTTGATCTAGACCTTGAGATTAAACATAACCTTAAGGCTTGGATCAGACAATCTTGGTCTACAGGAAGTGTTGACATTTACCCAACTAGGGAATTCCTCAACTATATGAATTTTGAAATAGGAATATCATCTAAAAAATATTAAACAAAATCCAATGGATGAAAATAATAATAATGAAATCAATAGAACCATTCGAAAGTTTTATTCTACCGATATTAATTATCAACCTATATACATTGCATATCCAACTCTCAAATCAGACTTTGAACTGAAATTTGGGTTAATTCACCTTCTTCCAAAATTTCATGGATTATCTAGTTAGGAACCAAATAAAACCTTAAATAATTCAATGTGGTATTCTAAAAAATGAAACAAAAAAAATTCTCTAAATATTAAATCAAACTAAGATCATTCCCATTTTCACTTGATGTAACTATGAAGGATTAGATGTATTATTTATAACCTGAAGATGTAACATGTTGGAATGATTTGAAACATCTTTTATTGTAGAGATTTTTTCCAGCATTGAGGACCAATTCCATTCGAAAGAAGATCTCATGGATCAAGAAAGCACAAGGGTAGTCAATGTATGAGTTCTAAGAGAAATTCATGAAGTTTTGTGCAATCTACCCACATCATCAAATAAGTGAGAAACTACTAATCTAGTACTTATAAGAAGTAATCACACCTATGGAGACAATAATGGTGGATGTAGTTTCTAGATGGTCATTGGTTAACAAAATACCAGTAGCTGCATGTGCATTGATTGACAATATGACACAAAACTCCCAACAATTTGGTGATTGAGGTACACCACAAGTTTGAGGTGTACATATGGTAAGTCCTTCTTCTCTTGAAAATAATTTAATTGATACTAAGTTGGAATAATTTTCCATTATGGTGAGGAATATTTATTTGTCTCGAATGACATTCCAACCCACTCATATGAGGCCTTGTGGAATTTTCACTAAAACAAACCACCCAACTAATTTCTTCCCCCAACTACAAGTGATGGAGGATTGTGTAGTAGTATTCCCTGGGAGACTATATCAGCAGAAAAAATAACCACATCCCTATAAGAATTACGATTCCTTTTTACCAATATATAATCAAGTATGTAAAGATAAATTTCACATGAGGTATGGATATGGACAATAAAAATGCTCCCTTTTCAAAAAAACTTCCAGAAACCTCCATCTTACCAACAGGGTTTCAACAAACCCAAAGGAGATTTGAAGTTCAAGCATCAACAAGTCAAAAAAAGGGAATTATCAACCTAATGTAGATTCTAATATTGATAAACTTTTTATAGAAATTTTTATTGATAAAAATAATGAGTTGAAGAGTCAAGTCTCAGAGATTAGGGAATTGAAGACACAAATGATTTAGATTTCCACTAGTCTCCATGAATTGGTAAGTAAGAACTTTAGAAATCTACCTTCTAAAATTAATCCAAATCTCAAGTGGAATTCCAGTGTGACCACATTGAGAAGTGGAAAGTAAAAAATTTATTCATTTGAACCTATCTTTCCACTAGGATTCTCCTCAACTCTGAAGAATCCCCATTCAAGACCAGCTGATGAACATCTAAAGGAGAAAGAAAAAGGTAATAAAAATATTGATTATTTTCCCCCTAAACCCCTTCCCTTTCCAACTACAGTTGTTCAAACCAAAAAGATAGCTAAAGGGGAGATGAAAAAAGTGATCTTGGACACATTCAAGTGTGTTTAGATAAACATCACCCTTTTTGAGGCCACTGAGCAAATAACAATGTATGCCAAATTATTAAAATAACTTTATACCAATTAAAGATGGATCAAGGGAAATAAGAGGATAAATCTTGGAATAAATGTTCCACCACTCATTGTACCAACTCAAGTAATTCCAACAAAGTGCAAGGATCTCGATACATTCACCATCCCATTCACCATAGAGGATTTACACTTTTCTAATTCTTTATGTGATTTAGGAGCTTCCATAAATGTGATTCCTCACTCTGTATTCTCTTCTTTATAGGTTGGTTATTTGAATCTGATGAGAGTAGTGGTGTAGTTGATGAATATATAGACAACATATCCAGTAGGAGTCCTTGAGGATGTAGTTGTTAGAGTAAGATATGTGAACTTTATAGTAGATTTCTATGTGCCTAAAATGGTGGATGATAAGGTAAATTCTCATTCTACCATTATCTTAGTTATTCTCTTCCTCAAAATTAAAAAAAATAGTCATAAATGTCCATGATGGTATACTTTACATGGATTTTGGAGATAAATTTTTGATATTTAATGTTATGTACTCCATGAAGTACCCCTCAGAGGTCCATTCTATATTTTTTATCTCCCATTTTAAACCACCAAGTAAAAATCCCATGGATTTTTATTTTACTATTCTTAGGGAGATTATAATCATTGGTTTTAGTATGATGTCTAAGATCACTTAATCACCTATTTATAATGCACAAACATCTCTTGGATGTGATTTTGATATAGATTCATATTCTTATTTTGATCATGTTCACTCTGATTATGACATGGTTGTTGAGTATGCTAATAGATTTGATGCATTATTCTCCAATTATGATTATGTATATTCTATTACTAATTTTTATTATTTACATATTTCAATTCCTTCAATATATTCATCCATAATTCACCCCCCTTAATTGGAACTCAAGCCATTTCCACCAAATCTCTAATAGTCATACTTGTTGAGTGGTGAGAGATTACCTATTATAATTGCTAACAATATCCCGTTTGAACATGAAGAAAAACTTTTGAATCTTTTGAGGGAGAGAATTAGGGAAATCGATGGGACCTTGGCTGACAAATCAGGTATTAGTCCCTCCATTTTCATATATAGTATTCTATAGTAATATGGGGATAAACCGGTTAGGTATCCACAAAGGATATGGAATAAAAATCTTCTGAAAATTATTAAAAATAAGTTGAAATTTTTTTTTGAGACATGTATAATTTATCCCATTTCATATTCTTAATGGGTGAGTCCTATTCAAGTTATTCCTAAGAAAAGTGGTGTTATTGTTGTTAGAAATGATAGAGAGGAATTAGTTACAATGAGGTTTCAAAATAGTTTGTGTGTGTGTATATATTATAGTAAACTAAATCAATCAACTCATAAGGACCATTTCCCCCCTCCCAATTATTGACAAAATGCTTGAGAGACTAGCTGGGAACACACACTATTGTTTCTTGGATGTATTTTTTAGATATTATTAGGTTCTTATAGCTCTATAAGATCAAGAGAATACAATATTCACTTGTTTTTTTGGTACATTTTCTTTCCAAAGGGTGTCATTTGTACTTTTCAATACCCCAGGTACCTTCTAGAGATGCATGGTGAGTATTTTTTCAGAATTAATTGAGACCTTAATGGAGGTATTTATGTATGAATTTATAGTTTATATATCTTTATTTGATGAATTTATCGTTAGTTTTATAAAGGTTTTGAGTCATTGTATTGAGAATAATATGGTATTGAACTTTGAAAAGTGTCATATCATGGAAGATCATGGCATTATCTTAGGGAATGTGGCGTCAAAACATGGAATAGAGGTTGATAGATCTAAGGTAGATATTATTTCATCCTTTCCATATCCTTCATGTGTGTGTGAAGTTAGATCATTCCTAGGACATGCAAGATTTTATCGACGCTTCATCAGAGATTTCAGTAAGTTCACTCTACCCTTATCTTTTTTTATTCAAAAATATACTGATTTAATTTTTTATGATTCATGTTGGGTATCATTTGATGATTTAAAGAAGCGTATGACCACTCCACCAATCATACAGCCCCCACAGTGGGTCATTCCATTTGAGCTTATGTGAGATGATTCAAACTTTATATTTGGATTTGTCTTATCATAGAGGGTGGAGAGACATTCACATGTGATTTCCTATGCTTCAAGGACATTGTATTTATCCCAATAAAACTACAAAACATGGAAAATTAGTTTCTTTTTATCATATTTTTTATAGATAAATTCCATTCATATTTATTAGGCTCTTAAGTAGTTGTTATTTCTAACCATGCAGCTCTGAGGTACCTCTTGAAGAATCCAGATGAAAAGCCCAGACTTATTCGATGGATTATCCTTATTTAAGAATTATATATTGAGATGAAGGATAAGAAGGGGTTAGAAAACTTGGTGGCAGACCACATGAGTAGGATTACTCACACACTAGAGGCTAACACTTGGAAGTAGGTACTACTTCAGGACACTTTTCTTGATGATCACCTTTATTCACTCTTAGGTACACATCCTTAGTGTGATGATTTAGTTAACTACCCTACTGCCTCTGAAATCCCTAAAAATTTAAAAAAACATTGATTCCAACAATTAAAGAGTGAATATAGTTTTTATGTGTAGGTTGATCTCTACCTATGGTGCATGTGTAGTGATCAAGTTATTAGGATGTGTATTCCTGATCATGAGCTTGATTATATTCTACATTTCTTCCATACACTTTCATGTGGATGACACTTTGGACCCCAAACAATAGCTAGGAAAGTCTTAGACTCTAGTTTATATTGTCCTGTCTTATTATATGATGCTCGTATGTTTTTTAATTAGTGCTCACATTTCTAACATGCTGGAAATATTTTGAGGAGACACGAGATGGCCCAACAACCCATACTATTCTTTGGGATTTTTTTATGTATGGGTAATTGATTTTATGAGTCTTTTTACAAGTTCGTTTGGTTTTTTTAATATTTTAGTTGTTGTTGATTATGTTAGAAAATAGGTGGATTCCAAGGCCACTAGGATTGATGAATCTCATGTTTTAGTCGATTTTGTCAAGGCATAAATTTTCTGAAAGTTTTGGAGTACCAAAACCCTTCATTAGTGATCAGGGGACACATTTTTTAAATAATAATTTGGATTCCCTCCTTCAGAAGTATGGGGTGACACATAAAACATCAACACCATACCACTCCCAATTAAATGGACAGGATGAGGTTTCAAATTGGGAGTTGAAATAAATTTTGGATAAAATCATGAAGCCAAATAGGAATGATTTGATCAAGTTCTTGTATGATGCACTTTGGAATTATAGGACATCATAAAAAACTCTCATCGATATGTCCCCATTTTGGGTTTTTTTTTGGTAAATTATGTCATCTGCCTATAGAGGTCGAGCACTGCGCATATTGGGCTATAAAAAATAAACATGGATTTGGACCAAACTAGAATTAAATGGAAGTTTCAAATTCAATAACTTGGAGAGATTCGATTCTTAAGATATGATAAATCAAGGCTCTATAAGGAAATATCAAAAGCGTATCATGATAGAATGATACAAAAATGGAATTTCATGTATGGGAGAAAGTCCTTCTCTACATTTCATAACTGAAGCCGATGCCTGATAAGTTGTGTTTCAGATGTTTAGGTCCTTATGTTGTATCTAATTTATTTCTTTATGGTGTGGTAGATATTACATAAAAGGACACAGGAAGGATCTTTACATTCAATGGGAAATGTTTGAAGCAATACATTGAGAGAATTTCTACCGATTTAGTTGATTTCATTGCACTATATGACCCCATCATCACTTGAGAATATCATGTTGTTCCTAACCCTTTCACTTTTTTATTAGTTTTCTTATTTAAAATTATACATTTTATGTGCATATATCATCTCATAGGTTCACATTGAGGATAATGCAGTATTTTAAGTTTGGGGAAGGGGACAAAATTTTGGGGTAGATATTTAGTATTTTCATTTTGTGTTTTTTTTTTGTGGTTTCTATAAGGTTTTCTATTAAATTTTCAAAAAAACCAAAAAAAATCAATAAAAAACATATCATGTAACATTATCATTTATATGTGGAACATATGGAAGATTTATGTTTTCAAAATTCATTGGTAGAATTATAATGATGAGTAATATTTCATCATTAAGTGTTGATTTTTATAAAAATAGAAGTACTCGATGATATAATTGGTTGTGTCATTATAAAACCTTTTATATTTTGACACCATTGTTTGTGATATTTGTTCATGGTAAATTGTGTCATTGATTTCTTTACACAACTTTTCATGCAACCATGACTTGTAAAATTTTTCCTACTCAATTTAAGGTATATCCAAGTTTGGTAAACTAAAAACATCTTTATCAATGGTTTATCCATACATTCATTTCTCTTCCGATCAGTTTCATTACTATACTAAATTATCCTATGCATGTGTACCTGATATTAAACAGTTGTACTCCCTTAAAAATCAATCAAAAAAACTAAAAAAATAATATATATTATCTTTATAAAGGTGAGAGTGATGAAATGTACAACATCTATGGATATCTAGGTCGGGAGCTTAAGGTTTGACTTTCCTAAATGCTTAAGTGAGTGGGTATTGAAATTTTATTGAAAAGGAATGTAGAATAGGTTTAATGAATTAAACCAGGTAATAATAATTTTTTTACTTTACCTAAATATACTGAATAAAGGGTAAAGATATGATCTTGAAATGGTTTTCACACACACATATGGGGAATTAATGGCATGGTAGGCTCATAACTTGTACCGCTATGATTTGTGTCATTAATCTCCCAAGATTTTATTTTGATAAAATTTATGAGACAATGTATTTAAAATTTATTGATATTTTCTCTCTATGGTATTATTACTTTTCTTATATTTACAATGTGGATTGAGGAATATTAACATTCATATCTTGTCACAATTTCTTTTAGAATACATGATATGAGGTTTTTCCAAGGAATGAAAAAGGGTAAGTGTGGGGAAGTTGATAAAACAAAAAATTGTTGAATATTTTATTAATAATAAATAAAATAATTTCCACACATTTTGTTAAATATGTTTATTTATAAAATATTTGGGATTAGATCATCCATTTGAAAATTTGATGAAAATTCCAGTTTTTCTCTCTAAATTGTACTGTAGTATTTAGGCCATAAATATTTTTCTTTGTATTATTTGAACTTAAAAAATTTTATATGTGTTTATAACTTAATTATATGAAACTTTAATTTAGGAAATATGATCTGGATAATGAATTTAATTATATTAAATATTCCATGAATTCAAATATTGATTGGACTCTCCATATTGGACACCACTTCAGTATTTTGTCCATAAATTCTTCATCCAAGCTTGGATTGGGCCCAAATTTTGAGATAATAGTTAGAACTTAATTTCCCATAAATCATAGTCATGAAATAATATTTGGTTCATTATTTTTAGAGGTTAAATATTCAGTGAAATTTGGATTAAAATATTTAGCTTAATTTCCCCATCCACACTTGAAACCACTTGTAAACCTAGCCTCCCCTCCACTCTATAAATATGTATTTTTATCATTTTGAGGGGTTAAAGCATGAATTAAGAGATTTAATGAATATGATAATTGGTTTTATTCCATTTTTCTAGGAATTTAAATAGGTATAGCTCTTGAAGATAGGATCCCTTCATCGAAGCCTTATTCTTCTTCTTCACATTGTAATATTTTTGTTCTTGCAATAAAATTCTTAGTTTATCTTATATTTATTCTATTTTATTCTATTTTATTTTGTTTAATTATATTTTATTATCTCTAGTAATCAGATTTCATCTGGAAATTAAGAGTAAAAATGTGATTGGGTTATACCCTTTCCATGAACTTTGTGAATGCAAAACGTTTATACGATGGCTACACCACCCATGGAAGAGTAGTTTTTCTTAGTAATCAATATACCTCTAACCTTATTAATTTACTTTTTTTGAATAAATTATCTAATTAAATTCACTTAATATGATATATGAATTTAGTTTAAAATTTAAAATAAACTAATTAATTAATTAAACAATTAACACAAAACACTTGAGGTTGAGAATTGTGTAAATTGTCAGAGCACAATATTATTCAGTAAAATGAAACAACATGGGATCAATTTTTAGAGTTAAAAACAATAACAAAACTTGATTCATACTGATTTATGAAATGGATAAGTGCCCTAATTTACCAATTACCATACTATATCCTTGGAATGAAAATCAAATTAGGGTACTGTTATTGCATGTTCCGAAGCTATCCTAGGGTTTAATTCAATTTATCTTTGTCATAAAGTTAATTATCATAGGGTTCGGGGGTTAACAAATTTTTGGTTCAAAATTAAGTTGATATTAATTTAAATGATAATGATTAATAAGTAATTAAATAGGTAAATTTTTATCTACTACTCTTATTAAAATATTTTCAAAAAAACATCTTCTCATTATGTCTAATTAATCAAATTTCATTTCAAAAATAAAAAACAAAAAAATACAATCTTATTCCAACATAATTATTCTTCTTATTTTATAAACATCAAAAAGCCTCCCCATCATTCTAAGTTTTTTATTTATTTTATCTTAATTTTCACAATTCCTTTAAGTTGTTTATTTAATTACTGCCTCTTTGAGAGACGATCGTGGTCAGCCACTCTGTTGCACCTAAGTACCCAAAAATTACACATTATTTGAGGTTGTCTACTACAGTAACTTTCATTCTTCATTGGAAATTTCTATTGTGGGTGTTGGGATATGCGATATTAATGTTAAATTTAGGTGGTTACATTGAGATTTTATATGTTATAAACCTTTGATTTTCTTGATTTAAATTAAATTTCTTTTAACTAAATTGTGAAAACCCAATTTGGAATGAATAGGAATTGGAATTGGATTGGGAGGAATTTTAGTGTAAAACCCCAATTCTAATAGAATTGGAATTTGGGGGTGTTTTGAATTTTATGTAATTTGTGAAAAAATATTTGTGAATTTATTTATAGAAAAATGGGTTAAATTGATTTGTTAAGAACCTACATTTGGTTTTATCATGGAAAAGGCATGAATTGATTAAAAACCCATGTTTGGTTTTTAAAGTAGAAATTGAAATATTGAAACCAGAAATGGGGAGATTTTATTTTAAACTATTTTAAAATAATTTTTCCATTTTTGATAATTGTTTGAGAACATTAAATCCTGGGTAGTTAGTGGGTTATTTGGGATAAACACGCAAGGATGGTAATACCCTAGAAACAGATTAACACTTTACCACTCTAACAAAAACATAGTGTGGTGGATCTTATCCCCAATGGGATATTGATGAGTCCCCTTTGACTAGTGTTTGAGGGAGTTGTTTACACCTATTAATGTGATCACCGATAAAAGATTTTTGAGTATACCATATCTTGGAACTATCATGCCCCTTGTTAGATGACCATGTTTCTTATTTGTGAAATATTTTGATATATATGATTTTTTTTGTAAAACTTCTTTACACATGACTAGTGATTTATATAAACTATTTCATATAAAAATTTTACTTAATGCATTTTTTAAAATATTTACATTAATATAAATGAAAATAATTTTTTGTTTTAAATATTAAATTTTACTTCCATTCCTGTTTTATTTGAAATTAAAAGTATGATTTGGTTTATTTTTATGGCATCTTATTATGGAACACTTGGTGAAACCCTACTGGGATTTTAGATAACAACTTACCTTTTCCTTTAGGTGTTTTTAGATTTCCATCTACCAGGTTTGAGAAAGGGGAAAGTACCGCTTGGATTTGGTGGTTATTGTTTAATCTTTGTGGCTTAGATTATTGTGTCCATTGGTTCTTGGGTTGTTTTATCTTGTTCTTCTAGTACATGGATAATATACTGTTTGGGTTTTTTTATGCATGTTTGACTTGTGGTGCTATTATTCCTTTGGAGTTTTCTTTTGAGCATATTGATATGTATTTTGTTTCTTCCACTATTTATGTGTAAAAGCCATTCCTAGTCTTATCTTGTATGATGTTTGGTGCTAGTTGCCAACCTGTGGGGATTGGGAACACCCTTTGAACTATGTTAGGACTGGCTCGATTATCAAGGTACCAGGGTATCCAGGCTAGTTCATAACATTATTTCCTTTTTTTATGAACTATATTTTAACATTTTTAGATAATATCTTCAAATCTAGAATAAAAATTAAAAAAAAATCATCATGGAGGTGGGAGTCCCCACGTACGCGCAATTAGCATTCCCCTTTCTCAAGACTTAAGAAGGTGTGAAAGTGGATATTTAATTGATATTTTATAATCAAAATTACATGATATATATCATATTTATTCATAATACCACTATTAATAACATCCATTAATGACGGAAATGAAAAAAAGACAACGTCTCTTTGTGGATGCGGTAGTCTGTGCAACGCACTAACAATGTTCTTTTGTTCTTTTAAATGGATGGAAATGAGTAACTAAGGGTTATACCATTAATATAAAAAAATATCAGTATAATAATGATAATTAATTAATATTATTATTATGGTGATAAGATATTTTAAAGAGTAATATTAATAAAAAAATTGAGGAGGTAATATATACGTCAGAGACTTGATTTTTTCCCTTGGAAGTCCCTTTGAAATTGAAGGGATTATACTAAATATGAGTGTCCAAGGGATTATGTTTGTGGGATAGAATTATAATGAGGATAAAATTATATATTTTAAAGTAGGAATTTGATAGATAGGTCTGGTTTTGAAAGAGTTTAAGTGATCTCATTTTATAAGAGAGTAAAATTGAACTTTTAGAAATACCCTTTATATTTTAATAATTCTATGACACTATTCAAAGGTCAATAGATCAAAAAAATTTAAATAATTAATTATTAGGTTTATTTGGATTGATAAAGACTTGTAAAATTATTTTAAATCATTTTTAAAAAATATTATAGGGTTTTACCATTAAGTTTTTACATTTTACTATTTTATATTTAAACTAGGTAACTAGTTTTTAACTAAGTGATTTTATGTTTTATTAAACATATAAAATAAACCACATAACCAAATTTGGGTGTTATGAAGATAAATTTAAACTTTATTTAATTCAATTCAATTTCTAGATATTATAAAATTAACTTTTAAATTAAAATTGGTAATGTTTAGAAAAACTATTTTAGTGTAAAAATGATATTTTGAAAATTATAGATTTTTAATATTATTTAATATTTATTACCCATTAAATGGGTGTTAATATATTTATTTATGTGTTTATATGTAAAAATTTATTCATTTTTTAAATTATATAAATTTAATTTATTTGATATTAATTCCTGGATATTAATAAAATAATTGTTTCACCGTTATCATGGTAATTAGCATCAATCTTAATAATCTAAATTTTATACCTAAAAATGAAATTTTCACTATTAAGTAATATGAACCTTATTATATCAAATATGAGAATAATTTTATAAAATTAACATTCTATGTGTAAGGGGAATTAATCTTAATGTTAGAGTGTGTAATGCATAAAAACTTTTTTTTAAGAAAAGTGTATTTTTTAACATAAATTTTATGTATATGAAAAAATTAACCATTCATATAATTATAATTATATTTATAAGATTATTATTTTTAAAATAAGTTTTATGTTATATTCAAATAAATATATATCTTAATTTCCCCATGCATAAATTTAATTAAAGAAACATATGAAAAATAGTCTTTCATAAAAGACTACTTGTTTTTATAAAATGATAATCATGGATTTTATAAATTGAAAGTATTTATTTTAAATGAATTATTTTAATTTATTAATAAATAGTTTTTATATAAAAAAGGTTTCAAAACATTATAAGTTATATAAAATTTACGGTATTAGAAAAATACGTATTTTTTACTATTCACCTAAAAATCAATTATTTTAGAAAAAATTTAAAAATACATCATAAGATAATTTTTTTGTGAGGAATTAAAAAATGAATTTTACTTTATCAAATTTATATTATGAAATTTTTAAATTTATCTTTTTATAATAAAATATATAAAATAAATAAAATGGATTTGATTGAAAATAACCTTTTCAATATTAACTTATATTGATTATTTTCCTTCTAAAATAATTAAATATTAATAGCTTTCCATATTAGTGTTTATTATATATTTATTACTAGTTTATTATTAATAAATTTAGTTATTTTATGTTTGTTTTAGTGTGTCACACAAGTTATAGAAAATAGTATGTATTTTAAAGGATCCAAAATCAAGGGTTATTGCATTATACCCCCTTAAATAAATTATGACCTCAAAAATTTAATTATTTATCATGCATTAAAGTAGGTGAGGGTATTTTAAACATACTCATTATTATATATATAACTTACAATGTGACTTATACCTTACTATCTTAAGCTATACCAACATACTTATCTTTCCTCAAAAAATATTGATTTTGTATACCCTAATCATATATTATTCAGGGTATACCTTTCCCAAACCATTTGAATTTCCAAGACATTATACCTTAGGTAAATCATATATTCCTCTCAAATTAACTCTTATATTCAACCACTAGTTCATAAAATCACACACTAGTAAATATAATCAAAAAATGAGATAAATATCTACAAAAAATAATGAATAAATTATCTATCCCAAGGTTACCAATACTATTTAACATACTTTTCAGAATCAATCAACTCTATATTACTTAAACCTTAATAAAATAATAAAACGAAGAGTCCTTAATATCTTAATCATATGTTCTTCAATATTTATCCCCAAATATACAACATTTTCATAAAATCATTTCTCAATGTTATTGATACCATTTAATATATGATTTCAAACCATTATTGTAAAACTATTGAAGAAAAATCATTATATGTTTCACAAAATCTTTGATAAATTTTAGAATATACCAAAATATCATTGATACATATCACTTCACTATTTAAAATAGCTAAGTTCATCAATATTTTATTTCTATTAGGATATCAACCTCATTAGTTTAGGTAAGACTATAAAACTCACTTTCCTATCATAATAGGTATATAATAAGATTAATTTATTTAAGAATGATCCTTTATTTGGTTATATGACATAGTGATTTTTTTTTCAAAACATAACTTTCTCTACTTCATCTTCATGATCTTTTTTTAACAAAATACTAAAAAATTGATTATGATAATTTCCAAAAGAATCAGAGTATGTGAATATGAAACCAAAATACTAATATTTTTTCTCTGATAAAACCTTCATTTCAATTATGTTATAATTTTTTAAACTTAGAACACTCTTGGTTCTACCTTGATTGCTTTAATTTGTGTTCTATAATACTTTTTAACCCAATCACTTAAGGTAATTAATAAATTTACCCTTCATAATGGTTTCTAAATAGAATTTGATTGACTAAAAAATATCTACCAAGAGTGTCAAACCAAGTGTATAGTTAGGCCTATTTTTCATGAACCAGATGATGATCGAGTTAATTCCTAATCCAACCTTTTTAGGTTTATTACCCCTAAGTACATTTGCACCAGATCCTGTATCACTTATAGTATCTATAGAAGGATGTTATTTTCAGTAAAATCTCATAATCATTACTTTACCAATACTTTGGGATATTATACTATACATAGACTTATTCCTTAGACTTATGCCTTTGGTTTTCACTAAATTTTTGTTATCATAATTTAAAAAATATTAAATATTACCTTAACTAACCTAAAGAGTTATCTATACCTTTTAAGTTATGGTAAACCTTAACTTTTCAAACTTTGATGACATTTCAAACACCCAAATTTACTTAATCGATAACATCCTAATTTCTAAAGTTATCTAAACTCATATATAATACCAACTATGGCGGTATAGACCTAATAATATCATAATTACATGACTTAAATAAAATATTTAAATACAATACATTCCCAATACCTTTTAGGTCTATAGTTCCATATAATTAAACTAAAATGATAAATATAAAAACATATATCTTTTCAAACCATTGTACATTTTATCACTATAAAAAATATTAATATATAACAAGTATTTAATATCTCCCAAAAATTCTTCTCATAATATATCTTTTTTGTCACATCTTATCTATTACTTCTCTTAATAACCAGGGGAAATGGAAACAAAATAAAGGGATGAGATCAAATTCTCAATAAGGGTAAATATAAGCAATAACAATCAAATATAATAAATGATCATAAGATGAGAAGATAGGTATAATCAATATACGTAAGAAATACATACCCCAAAAATCTAAGAACATAAATCATGAAATATGACTTGTAATAACATAAGATGTGGACCAAAACAGTGTGGATACATGAGTAAACAAACATGAATCATTAAATACAATCCATGTAACATAGTAAATAAATTGGCGTTATCATAATCATATGATTTATGATAATTTTAAACCTATATACCCACCAACCTTTTCACGCATAAAATTGTGAGTATAGTTAATCACCATCACACTCACCTTTTAGGAAACTAGCTACTCACTAACCATTTCACATAACATTTCTATTTCATGTGATAAAAACCTTTACCCAATGCATTGAATGGTGATATGTGTTCCATATATCTCATAATCCATACATTTATGTGCCCCTTGAAAATAATCCTCATATCATAAAATAAACCATATAAAGAAAAACAATTCATGATATTCCCAAATAATCATAGAAATAACTCATGGAAAGAGAATGAGTTACATGTCCTTTTTCAAATGGATTGACATAAGAGAATAATTCAAAGTTCCATAAATAATCATGATAAACCCATGGAACATAAATGGGAATCCAATTAGTTAATGAAACTATCTAGGTAAATACCCTTATAATAAGATAATACATGGTATTTACACCATATAGGTAATTGTTATATGGTTCAGTCAATACTTTCCCCAATAAATTGATGTATAGGAAACTAGGTGAACACCATTTAATCAAAGGAATCATTAATAGGGTATTCATATAAGAAATTAATTATAAGAAAAATCATTCCCATCTAGATTTGGTGATTAAGGAAAAAATGAAATGGTGATTTATTTCATTAAAATAAAATAATATTATAAAATCTATTGACATAAAGAATGGGGATTTTATAATTTTATGAATATCCTTTACTAGGAATAAGATATTTTATAGGGAGTATGAATATTTGAAAAAATATTTTTATGGGCATCAGGAATGAATTTTGAAAAAATAATATGCTTGATCTCTTAAAATCATTTTAAAATAAAAAATTTATAAAACTTGAATAGAAATATTTTCCTTTTCAAATCCTGAAAATTTATAGAGGAATTTTCAAATAAAATGAAAAAGTCGGTGGAAATATTATTTTATATATAACTTCTTAAAGATATTTTTTTGTAGAAAATGACTCATACATAAAACCTTTAAAAGGTATTTACTTTTAAACATTTTTTAATAAATTAAATGAATTTGAAAGTGAATGTTTAAAACAATTCTTAAAGAAGTCATTTTGAAACATTTTAAAACATTACTTTAAAATAAAAACATTTCTGAAAACTAACCATGTGGAAAATGTTAAATGTCCTGTAAAAACATTTATTAAAAATCAAATCAAACAAAGAATCATAATACATTATTTAGTAAAGGGGTGAAGAAAAATATGAAGTTCACTTGAGATAAAACATATTTCAATTACTTAAAATAATTTTAATTTTTATAGATAAAACATGTGTATGGAAGAAAAATATCCATTCAACCATATTAGAGATCATTCCTATTAGTGATGAATTATAAAATTGAACATAATCCCAAAAATAAAAAAATTTTGTTGAAAATAATTAATTTTATATATAGGGGGGAAATATAATATATATTAATAGAAATGGTAGGACCAAAGATACCTGGAATTTCTAACGCAGGAGAATAATTTTGACTCATGGAAAAGGATAATTGAGTCAAGGAAACCATAACAACATGAGTAATATTTAAATCAAACCATTAAAGGATAAATATATTAAAATTAAACTTAAATTACCATTAATAAAATAGTATTAATGATATAATATATAACATAGGCCATTTATACAAAAAATAAATGAGAGTAGGTGTATAATAAAAACAAAGTATCAAAGAAAGGAATTTGAGATGAAAACACCATATGTATTTAGTAATTTTTAACCAAAATTCATTAGAAAATTGAAAATAATATGGTTATATAAATACCATAAATTAAATAATATATTATTCCAAAATTAATTCATAGTAACTATATATAAAATATAAATAAAAATTTGTTTCATGGTATTAAAACATGTCTCAATGAAGAGAATTTGAGACAAAAAACACTTACCTTGTTTCCTTGATTAATTATTGACACTCTAACCACAGGTAAAAAAACATAGATAGCTTAATGAAATATTTTATAACCTTAATAATAAATATTACCCTCTAATAATACTATTATAATTTTTTATCATGAGTAAATTAATCAGTTATAGTGTATTATGATCATTAGGTGTTAATAAAATTAACATTTTTTCACATGTTTGATATCTTTCCACTTTGATTGGAATAGAATTTTTGGCCTAAATTCCATTTCCATGGTATAAAAATGTGTTTATTTATTCAAAAAATACAAATTGAACATAGAGTTTAGTGACATATATGTGAAACCTTCTTGATGGGATATTGTGATAAAGGGATTATATTACATAGTGAGTGTTTGTATGTAGTTGTAATCCTTTATAAATTAAGTTATTTATCTTGTTTTTCTTATTAATTTTCTAGATATTAATATTGGACTTTAGGCAAGCCTTCTTAATTCCAAATAGAAAGAATCATGTAGGGTCACACACTAAGTGTTTTTAAGGATATCCATTAAATTATTTTTGAATTTAATTAATTGAAAAAATATATATTCTCAAGATAGGGTGATAATTTTATTCATGTTTTATCGATCACAAATATTTATTGATGAATGAAATATTTAAATTAAATATTTATGCAGGCATTCAGTAAATACTAAAGGAGTTCGAACAGACCAAGACTGTGTGTGGTGACAAATATTAATTAACAAGTCGGTTAAATAATATTTATTATTGTGAAACTTTTCATGAACCAAAAAATATTATTATTATTATATGGCATGGGGTAATTATATATAATAATGTTATTTAAATGTTTACATGCAATTAACTCATATTTTAACTTAAACCCTAGCTTTATAAATAGATATTTATGTTTATTCTCTATTATATCCAAAAAATCAATACTAGAGAAATTTTGTGCAAAATTAATTCTCTCTCAACTCCTATTTCTCTCTCCCTCTCAAGAATGAGAAATGAAAGAGATATTCTTCAAGATAAAAGGAAGAGAGATCATACAAAACAACGCAATATAATTGATTCATCGTTCTAGCACTCTATCTCATTCTTGCATCACTCCCTCAAAGTTTCTCTAGCTTTGTTATAAATTTTAATATGAACAACATCGAGAAGTCTATGCTACATCTTCTTACTCTCCTTTTCCATGTATATAAGGATATGAATCATGAAAATACTTTTGTCATTATAATGAAAAAATAGAAAGGGAAATAAAATATATCTAAGTCCAAATCTTCTTTACGTCCTTCTAAGTAGTGGATAATCAAGGTGAAAGAAAGGGAATGGGATATTTTCTATTTCACAAGTGTTAAGAAGGAACCCTAGGAGAAAAATTACACCAAAAAAAATAAGAATGGGAATCTTCAGGTGTATTTTTTATCAGGTGAGATTTATTTATTTCTATAAATTGGGTATTAGATACAACTTGTGGTTCTTAAATATGTTTTTAAAGGTTGTTATTATGTTCTATTTATTACCAAAAACATTATTTTTTTGTATCTAGAATTGATAATGATGGATTTATTTTAAAATTTTGGAATAAATATTTCTTATTTTATAAATATATAATTTTTTATTGTAGGAAAATTTAAATAATGGTCTTTATGTGTTTTATTACATGAACCAAGTAATATAAATCGATAATGAAGTTACTTCACATGACTTATACCACACCCAACTTTGGAATCACTTCCTAGGTCATGTAAACAAAAAATGATATAATAAATTACATCAAGATGTATATTTAGATTATTTTGAACTAAAACCACTTAGTGTATATCACACGTGTTTATAAGGAAAAATGGAAAAATCCCCATTTACAAGGAAAGGTGAATGGGATGAAGAGATTCTTGAATTAGTTCATACTGATGTGTCTGGACCATTTCCTATGAGGCAAGGGGTGGGTACTCATACTTCATAAATTTTATTAATGATTTTATTATATATGGATATGTCTACTTAATGAGATATAATTCAAATTCTTCTGATAAATTCAAGGAATACAAGATTAAAGTTGAGATCCAACTTGGTAAAAAGATTAAGAAACTCCACTTAGACCATGGTGGAGAATATCTTAATCAAAACATCATTTATCTTTTATGAGAGTTCGGGATAATATCTCAACTCACTCCTCCTTATATACCTTAATGGAATGGGGTAAGAGAAAGGAGGAACTATACCTTTTTAGACATGGTGAGTTCAATGATGAGTCAAGTGATCCTTCTATTATATTATTGGGGATACACATTACAAAAATCACTATACATACTAAACTTAGTGTCAACTAAAATAATAGATGGTATGTCATATCAATTATGGAATGGAAAGAAACCGGTATTTTCTTAAATATATGTGTGGGTTTACGAAGATTTTATTAAGGCATCTTCAGGTAACTAGCTTTCACTTTAAGTCCAAAAGTGTGTCTTTATAGGATATCCCAAAAAAAATAAAGGGATACTACCTATATAATCATTCAAAAAAAGGTTTTGGTTGAAAGACATCCCACGTTTCTTGAGAAGGATTTTATCTCTAAAAGATATATTGGGAGTGAGATAGAATTCAATAAAGTGCATTCTTAATATACAAAAGAGTTGGAAAAAGAAAAAAATCCACAAAGCCTCATGGAAAAAAAGATGTTCCAAGGAAACAGTTACTGCATAGGAATACTAGAGAGCTTAGATAACTAGAAAGGTATGGTTTTCTAGTCACTGAGGATGGTGACTCATTATTATTTGATAATAATTATTGTCTAACCTATAAGTAAATATTAAGTGGCATAAATGTTTCCAAGTTCCAAGAAGTCATAAATTCTGAAATGGATTCCATATACCAAAATCAAGTTTGGGTTTTGGTAGATCCACCAGTGGATTTAAAGCCCATTGGTTGAAAAGGGGTATTCAAGAAGAAACTGTACATAGAAGGAAAAGTTAGTAATTATAAGTAATGAATAGTTGAAAAGGGGTTTAAACATTATCAAGTCATTGAATACAAAAAAAAATCACCAATTACAATTCCGACATATATTATAATTCTACTTGTCATTGAAGCTTACCATGACTATAGGATTTGAAAAATGGATGTCAAAATAGCCTTACTTAATTGGAACCTTTAGGAAGATGTCTATATAACATAATAAAAAGGGTTTGAGACTCCAAAGGATTCCAAAAAGATATGAAAATTAAAAAAAATGCATTTATATATTAAATAAAGTAACTAGGTCATGAAATATTCATTTTGATGAAGTAATAACAAAATTTGGTTTCAAGAAGAATAAGTGTAGGCCTTGTGTCTACAAACAGTTTAGTGGGAGTGCATTCATTTTCTTAATAGTATATGTTAATGAAATATTACTCATTGGAAATGAAATAACAGTCTTACAATTTTTTAAGGAATGGTTTAATAAATGCTTCTCTATAAAATAATTGGGTTATGAAGCATATATTCTTAGGATCAAGATCCATCGTGATATATCCAAGAGGTTTCTTGGCCTAAGTCAAAGTATATACATTGATAAGATACTAAAGAGATCCGGTATAGAACAATACAAGAGGGGATTGTTTCCAATGTCACTTGGAATTCATATTTCTGAGAAAATGTGTCCTCAGAAACATGATAAAAGAAACAAAATGTAAAATATTCTATACACATCAATGGTTGGATCAGTTATGTATGTTATGCTATGTACTGGTCTAGATTTTATATACGAATTAAGTGTGGTAGGATGTTATTAAGTTGATCTGGGTTAACACCATTGGATGTATGTCAAAACTACAATTAATTATCTGAGGCATACTAAGGATATGTTCCTAGTTTATGTAGGATATGAGGAACTAGTCATCATAGGATATGCAGATGAAATTTTAAAAACTATTCAAGATGAAATGAAGTCACAAACTAGATAAATCTTCAGTTGAATGGAGGTGTTGTGAGCTGGAAGATCTCAAAGCAGGCTTTGGTCACAGATTCTATAGTAGATACCGAGTATATTGTATCTTTTGAGATAACTAAAGAAGTAGTATATATGTGAAACTTCATCCAAGATCTTTATGTGGTACCTAGTATTGAAGATAATATCACATTGTACTGTGATAATATTATGGTGGCGGATCTCAAAAAAGAGCCAAGTTCTCATCAGCATCAAAGCACATACTTCATAAGTATCATCTATTAAGGTATTTTTTATAGAGATTTTAAGTTTCAGTGAGCATTATTTCCATATAAGACAACATGGTGGACCCCTTGACTAAATCCTTAACTTAGCAGAAACATGATTATCATATGAGGTCTAGCAGACTAAAATTCATTGGCAGTTAGATCTAGTCTAAGTGGGAGTTTGTTGGAGTTTGTGTCCTTGTAAAAACTATTTAAACTTTGATTACATGTGTATTCTATGTATTGAATACTAATAAAAATTATTATTATATATTGTTCATTATTATTCATGAATCTAATGTAATATTGTCTTATATTATATGTCGCATTAATAAGGTCATAGCAGTTCACCGCTTTGATCAGAACCTTGAAGTGCTATGATGATATTTTTAAATAATTTTATGTTTTTGGAAAATGTGATATTATGGGAAACCTATAATATATAATATTAAGTTTATGGTGATAATATATTTTTAATATTAGCAATAAGAATAAAAACTTAATAATGAGATAATACTTGCGTCGAGATTTGATTATTTTTCCTTGGAATTCCCCTTGAAATTTAAGGAATTTTGATAATTATGGGTGAACAAGGGATTATGTTTGTGGGTGATGGTTCTAGGCAAAGTAAAGGAGTATATTTTCAAGTAGTAATTCTAATTAGATTCTTTTTATTGAAATTGTGTAAGTGATCACCTTTTATAATAGAGGAAAATGGTACTTTTAGAAACACCCTTTATATTTTAATAAATACCAAACACCATTTCAAGTTCAATGGATCCTAATTTTTGAAATAATTGAGTGTGTTGTATATTTGGGTCTATAAATACTAAAAAAAATTATTTCTATAGATTTTTTATACATTTTATAGGGTTTTTACCATTAATTGTTTACATTTTACTCTTTTACTTTTAAACTAGGTAACTAGTTTTTAATAAAGTGATTTTATGTTTTATTAAACATATAAAATAATATATATAACAAAATCTGGGTGTGATGAAACTAAATTTTATCTATATTTAATCCAATTAAATTTATAAATATTATAAAATTAACATTTAAATTAAAATACATAATGTGTAGAAAAACTATTTTAGTAGAAAAATGATATTTTGACCATTGTTGATTCTTAATATTATTTAGTATTTATTACCCATAAAATGGGTGTTAATAAATTCATATATTTGTTTATACATAATATTAGATTAATTTTTAAAATTATTTCAAATTAATTTATTTGATATAAATTCCTTGATATTAATATAGCTATAATTTTAAAAATAATTGTTTCTCCATTATCATAGTAATTAGCATTAATCCTAATAATCTAAATTTTATACCTAAAAAGGAAATTATATATATTAAGTAATATTAAAATTATTATCTCAAATATAAGAACAATTTTATCAAATTAACATTCTATGTGTACAAAAAATTAATCTTAACGTTTGCGCATGTAACACATAAAAACCTATTTTTATATAAAATATATTTTTAAGCATAAGGTTTATGTATAGGAAAAAATAAATAATGATATTGATTATAATGATATTAAGAGTATTATTATTATTCAAATAATAGTTATGTGACATTAAAATAATTCCAAATATTAATTTCCCCATGCATAAACTTAATTAAATAAATAAATGAAAAATAGTTTTTCATAAAATAAACTCAATTTTCTAAAATGATAATAGTGAGTTTTATAAATTTAAAATCATTCTTTTAAATGCTTAATTTTACTCTATAAATAAATAATATTTATATACAAAGGGTTTAAAAAACATCTACGTCATATAAAATTGATAGTATTAGAAAAATCATTATTTTTTACTATTCTACTAAAAATCAGTTATTTTAGAAAAAAATAAAAAATACATACTAAGATAATTTTGTTATGATGAATTAAAAAATTAATTTTACTTTATAAAATTTAAATTCAAAATTTTATAAATTTATATTTCTAAAATAAAATATATAATATAAATAAAACAAATTTTATTGAAAAAACCTTTTCAATATTAACTCATAGTAATTATGTACACTCTAAATGTATTAACTATTCATGGTTTACCATATTAGTGTTTATTATATATTTATTACTAATGTATTATTAATATTTTGTGGTTTTTTATGTTGGTTATAGCTTTTGAAACAAGTTATGGAATATAGTATGTATTTTAAAGGATCCAAAATCTTGAGTTTTTATATTCTACCCCTTAAATAAATTGTCTCCTTACAATTTTAATTATTTATCACATATTAAAGTTGGTGAGAGTATTATTAACATACTCATTATTATACATATAACTTACAATGTGAAATATACCTTATTGTCTGAAGCTAGATCAATATACTTATTTTCCTTAAACAGCATTTTTTTTATTTTTTTTTTAAGTTTTAGCTGAAGCCTCATTTTATTATTAAAGACAAGAAAAGACCTATTTTAACTAGGTAGAGGGAGACCCATTACATATCCTGAAGGCCCGGTGGGCATGTATCCCATTACATGGACCATAGGCCCAAATTTTTTGTCTAAGGCCTATTCTGTGAATAGTACTGCTACAATACCCACCTGCTATAGTGCTCACACAGTACTCGCCACTACTACAGTGTATGCCGCTACTATAGTGTTTGTCGGTGCTACAGTGCCACCACTTCTACAGTACCACTACAGTGCTACTGTAGTAACTTGCGCCCGATGGGTTTTGAACCCTGATTTTTCATGTAGGATTATGGGGTGCTTACACTAAGCAAAACAACATTGATTGTTTATACCCTAATCATATATTCTCTAGAGTAAACCTTTCCAAAAACCATTTGAATATTTTGGATATAAAACCATAGGTAAATCATATATTCCTCCAAAATTAACTCTTATATTCAACCACTAGTTCATAAAATCATAAAATAGTAAATATAATCCAAAAACTATGATAAATATCACCAAAAATATCATGGATCAATTATAAATCCCAAGGTTACCAATAATATTTAACATACTTTTTAAAAATCAATCAAATATTTATTACTTTAACCTTAAGAATATATTAAACCTAAGAGTCCTCAATATCTAAATAATTTTTTCTTCAATATATATCCCCAAAAATATAACCTTATCATAAAATCACTTCTCATGGTTATTGATACCATTTAATATATGATCTCAAATCACTAATTAAAAACTACTAAAAATTTATCCTTATATGTTTCTCATAATCCTCAATAACTTTAAGAATATACCAAAATATCATTTATACATATCACTTCACTAATTAAAATATCTAAAAGCATAAATATTTAATTATTATTAGTAAATCAACCTCTTTACCTTTTGTAATACTATAAAAATCACTTTTCCATCATAACAGGCATACCCTAAGATTAATCTATTTAAGTCTACTCCCTTAGTTGTTTAAATAAAATAGTGGTTTATTTTAATACATACCTTTATCAGATTAAAGAAAATATGACAGACCAAACCTATTCATATGTTAATTACATTTCTTAAAGAAAATATTCCAATACAATACATTCTCAATACCTTTTAGGTTTATAATTTTATATAATTAGGAAAAAACACTAACTAAAAAACTTATTTCTTTATCAACCATTGGATATTTTGTCACTATAAAAAAACTACTTAATTTATGACAAGTATTTAATATCTCCCAAAAATTCATATCATAAGATACCATTCTTGTCACATATTACATATTACTTTTCTATATATCCTAGGGAAACATAAATATAATAAAGGGGTGAGATCAGATGCTCAGTAAGGGTAAATATAAGCGATAACAATCGAATATAATAAGTGAGAACAAGATGATCATATGGGTATAATCAAGATACATAATAAATACATACCTAACAAATCTAATATCATAAATCATTTCATATTACATGGAATAACATAATAAATGAATAAAAATAGTATAGATACATGATTCAATAAACATGAATCATCAAACATAATCCATGTAACATAAGAAAGAAATCGGTACAATCATAAATATAGGATTTGATATATTTGTCAACTTATAAATCCACCAACTTGTTTACACATAAAATTGTGATTATAGCTTACCGATATCACACTCACCCTTTGTAAACCTAGATACTCACTCACCTGTTCACATGGAATTTCTATATTATGAGATATAATCCTTTACCCAATTCTTTGTATGGAGATATAAGTCCCACCTATATCATAATACATACATTTCTATTCCCCTAAAAAAATCATCATATCATAAAATAACACATAGAAAGAAAATTGGTTTCATGACATTTAAATAATCATATAAATAACACATGGAAATAGAAAGGGCTTCATGTCCTTTTTCAAATGGAATTATATGATAGAATCATTCAAAGTTCTATCAATAATCAGGATAAACCCATGGAAAATAAATGTTAATCCAATGAAATCACCAAAATTTCTAGGTAAATACCCTTAAAATAAAACAATAAAAGGTATTTACACAATATATTTAATTTTTATATGGTTCGGTCAACAATTTAACCAATAATTGTTTGTATACGTAACTAGGTGAACACCCTTCAATAAAAGGAATCATGAATATGGTATTCATGGAGGAAAGTTATTGGAATTAGAATTATTCCCATATAGATTGGGTGATTAAGAAAAACAAAGGTAGTGTAGAATAATTTCATTGAAATAAAAGAAAATTGAATAGGTTATTGATAGAAATAATGTGGATAGTATCATTTGATAAATATCCTCTATTGGGCATAATATATGTTAAAGGAAGTATACATATATTAAAAAAATTTATAAAGCATTAGGGAAATGAATTTTGGAAAAATAAAATACTTTATATATTAAAATAATTTTAAAATAAACTTTTTATAAAAAATTAATAAAAATAGTTTCCTTTTTAAATATTGAAAATTTAAAAATGAAGTTTCAAAGAAAATGATAAAGGCAGCAGAAAGATTTATTCATAGATAAATACTTAAAGAGATTATTTTTTTGTCAAAAATGACTCAAATGGAAAACATTTAAAAGATATTTATTTTTAAAACATTTATTAATAAATTTAAGGTAATTTGAAATAAATTTTTAAAATAATATGTCAAGATGGAATTTCAAAACATTTTGAAACATTAGTTTAAAATAAGAATATTTTTGAAAACTAACCATGTGGAAAACATTAAAAGTCCTTTAAAAAACTTTACTAAAACCCACATCAAACAAAGAATCATAAAAATTTATTTAGAAATGGTTTAAAGGAAATATGAATTTAAATTGAGATAAAGAATATTTTTGTTACTTTAATGAATTATAATAATGATATATAAAACATGGATATCGAATAAAAATATCCATTTGAAAAATTTGGAGATGATTTATATCACTGATGCATTTTAAAAGAGAACACAATCCCTCAAAGAATAATTTTTTTAAAAAAATAATTAATTTAAAATATATTAATTAAATATACCATATTGCAATGGAAATGTTTGGATAAAATATAAATGTAATTTAAAAGATAAGAGGATAATCTTCAACTCATGGAAAAAAAAGAAACTTGAGTTTAGAAAACCATAAAAGCTATAGTAATATTTAAATCAAATCCTTGAAGGATAAAGAGCTTGAAATTAAAATTCAATTATCATTAATAAAATATTATTAATGATATAATATATCACATAGTACATATATACACCAAATAAATTATAGTAGGTGTATAATACAAAACAAGTCTCAATGAAAAACAATTTGTGATGAAACTCCCTTACGTATTTAGTAATTTTGAACCAAAAGTCATTGGAAGATTAAAAAACATATGGTTATAAAAATACCATGAATTAAATCATTTATTATTCCAAAATAAATTCATGGGCAGTATATACACCATATAAATAATAAATTGGTGCATAACATTAAAACATGTCTCAATGAAGAGAATTTGAGATGAAAAACTCTTATCATGTTTCCTTGATTAGTTGATGAAGCTCTAACATCATATAAAACAAATATAATTAAATTTATAAAATATTTATTAAAATTAATCATAAATATTACCCTTTTATAATCCTTATGATAATTTTTATCATGATTATAATAATCCGTTATAGTGTATTATGGCCATTAGGTGTTAATAACTTTAACTATTTTTCACATATTTGATAATGTTGATATCATTACCAGAATTTGATACCAATTTCATCATTAATATATAATTTTTTATTATTTAATATATATATTATATTTATTTAACATTTTCTTATTTCATTCCATTAGTTTTTTGGATACGTAGTGTGAAAACTGAATTGGTAATGGCTTATTTCAGTAGTTTTTTTAAAATGATCGAGACATATTAAATATGGGTTATGTACCTTATATAAATTTACCATAACCATATACTAATGATTATTAGATTATTAAAATATAATAATATTAGTATTATGTTTCCAATATTCATCCATGATCATATTTTAAATCATCATTCATGTAGGTGGTTAAACTAACCCACACATGAACACACATTTACTCGATTGGTGAGTATGGTTAAGGGGGTGTTTATTTTGAAATAATATCATTTTAATATAATACTAATGATATAATTTTTATGTATTTATTATTTTGAAACATATTTTAATATTTTTAGATAATTTATGAAAATATATATGCAAAAAAAAATGTTTCATCATGGAGGTGGTAGTCCTCACGTACGCACATTTTTCATTCTCGTTTCTCAATGCTTGAGAGGGGGTGAAGTTGGATATTAAATTGATATTTTAGAATAATAATTATGTTATATATATAATATTTATTCACCATATAACCATAAATACCATCTATAAAATTCAGTAATAAAAAAACAACTGGCATTGCTTTATGGAAACAGTAGCCCGCACAATGCACTAACAATGTTCTTTTGTTTTTCTAAGTGGATGAAAATGGATAAATAAGGGTTGTAAACTTAATATAAAAAATCTTAGTATAATAAAAATACTGAAATATTATTATTATTATGGTGATAATATATTTTTAAGAGTAATATTAAGAAGAAAAACTTAAGAAGGAGATAATACTTATATCAGAGACTTTATTTTTTCCCTTAGAAGTCCCCTTGAAATTGAATGGATTAAGATAACTATGAGTGACCAGGGGATGAGATTTTTGAGATAGTTTTATATTTAAATTAAAATTTAATCATTTAAATGATTAATTATAATTATATGTGTGTGTTTTAAATTCTGCAAGTGATCCCATTTTATAAGAGTGGAAAAGGTTTCTTTTGGAAACACCCTTTATATTTTAATAATTACATGACACTATATTCCAAGGTAAATGGCTACAAATTTTATAAATAATTAAATTTGGGGTGTCTTTGGGTCAATAAAAACTCAAAAAATTCTTCCCATTCTTGTTTTAAAATTATTATAGTGCTTTTATCATTAAGTTTTTACATTTAACTCTTTTACTTTTAAACTAGGTAACTAGATTTTAACTACATTATTTTATGCTTTATTAAACATATAACATAAAACATATGAAAAATTTTGGATTTTATGGAAATAAATTTAACCTTATTTAATCCAATTCAATTTATAAATATTATAAAATTAACTTTAAAATTAAAACTGATAATGTGTAGAAAAACTGTTTTAGTAAAAAAAATAACATTTTGACCATTTTGGATTATAAATATTATTTAGTATTTATTACCCATTAAATTATATTTAATATATTTATTTATGTATTTATAAATAATATTAGATTAAATTTTTAAATTAATTTAATTTAATTTAATTTATATAATTTCCTTGATATTAATAAAATAATAATTTTAAAATAATTGTTTCACCATTATCGTGGAAATTAGAATTAATCCCAATAATCTAAATTTTATACCTAAAAAATTTTTAGATATTAAGTAATATGAACATTATTATTTCAAATATAAGAATAATTTTATAAAATTAACATTCTTTTTGTAGGTAAATTAATCTTAGTGTTAGAGTGTGTAATGTATAAAAATCTATTTATAAGAAAAGAATATTTTAAGCATAAATTTTAGGTATATGAAAAAATTAAAAAAGATATTGATATAATGATATTAATATTATTATTATTTTTCAAATATGATTTATATGACATTAAAATTAATTAAAATCTTAATTTCCCAATACAAAAATTTAATTAAATATATGAAAAATAGTTTTACATAAAATATTACTTGATTTTCAAAAATGATAATCATTGGTTTTAAAATTTTAAATGATTAATTTTACTTTATAAATAAATAAAACTAACTAAAAATTAACTTTTTTTATTAAAAACACTTTTAAGGAAAAAGTGAGAAACCAAAAAGTCTCAACCAAGAAGACAGACACCATAGGAGATCACAAACTCATTGAAAAAGAACTTAAGCCTATTGGAAACATTTCCCCAATTAATTTCCAAGAGATAGAGGTTACCTACATTTCTGGATCATTCTTTATAAGGTATTCAAAGTGATATTACATCTTTTCCCAAGTTTGAATGTACTCCTCTTTGTTGATCTTCACTTCATTGAATCCTTTTATCAGTATAAGATCTTTCTTTTTGATCCATGTGCGCTGCTCAAAATTAGTATCCACAAGTATTAGCCTTTCCATCATCCTGTCAACCTTATATGGTGTTTCATTAACCAAAATATCCTCCTCCACCATATCTTCCTCTGAATGAATTATTATCACCAAATTTATCCCATTTATTTCATCCTCTGAACTTATCTCTGGTTGTTGACCTGACAAGACATACTTGGGGGTAATGCCTTATTAGGAATTTCCTTACCATTATCAGGATTTAGTGCATCAGAGTTACACTAAAAATGATCATGATTATAAATCATACAATCCATCTCCTTTAGTATGTATTTTATAGAATATCTGGTCTCCATTGGCTTTGGTAGATATGAATAGTCCTTATACCCTTTTTTTTCTTCCCTTTATTCAATATATAACTCCCTGAATCATGATTCATCTTCTACCCCTTCTTCTTCCTTGAGAAATACAAGACTCTTTTATTTCTTCCTACTACAGAATCCTATGAAAAATAACTAGGAAACTCCTCATTAAATTGAGGCTCATATATCCCCTACCCCTTAATACCATTATCTTCCTGAGGTGGGACTCTCTGGACCTGAGACAACCCCTTAGTTTCCAACCCTCCGAATCAATTATTGATTTTGATACTAGCCTGATTCTGCCTCTGGCTTGTCCTACTTTCTTTAGTCCTTCAACCCACTAGAACAACTGGTGTAAACTGTTGTGAGAATTCCTTATTAGTAACACCTAAACTTTTCCTTTCAACTGGCTCCTGAAATGCCACCTCTTGAACGGGCTCAATGTTAGGCCGCACAGGCTCAACGTGAGGTGAGGGGTTTGGGATGATGAAAAAGGACTCAGAAACTCAAACACACTCATCCCCCTATAATAGAAACATCCTATACATTCATTTTATGGTCTTCTAAGTCACGCTTCAAGTGATTAAAAAAATATGTGATCTTCAGATCATTCGAAGTCCATGCCTCTTTCTAAATGAGATTATTAAAACTAACCCCATTGAACCCCGCATGATAAATAACACAGATATTGCAATTATTTATCTCTTTCAATGATTCAATTCCCTTTTTTATGGATCCATAGTGGCAAAATGGAGCCAGGTGACCCAGATGTCTACGCACCGAGCAGTGATCAACTCATGATTCGAATACCATGGCTTGTTTTTACCAGAACTCTTCTACAGTATAAATCCAAACCCATTCCACTAGTATAATTGATACATTTACTTCTACACATATATATATATGAATGGGATGAATCTCATAGTTATTTTGACTATTGGAACACAGATAACATCCAACAAAATTTCTGAGCATACATAAAATTAAGGGATTTTGGAATGGCAGCGAGAGTTTGGGAAGGCTTACATAGATCATGATAGTAGTATTATCCCATTTCATATGAAAATCGTATGAACATTGAAAATGTAAGAATATATATCCATTTCATTTATGAGGATCACTATACCATGAACAAATCATATCTTCCACCAAGGAGAATCGGATGATCAAATGATGTTTGTCAAGGAGGTCAATAATCGTGCATTCTTGTAACCCCCGAGTTCCGAAAACGCACCTATAAAAATCATCCACTAAAGGGAATTGCTGCCTAAAATGATCCACCAGGGTAATATCTAGAATACTTGAAGCTTCTATTAACTCTTTCATCGATAACGAAAGTTGAGGTGCGTCGTCATGTAAATCGAGAACCTTCGGGCTTAACAAGATGGACGGGAATGAAGGGAGGAAGTCAGGGTTTGATAAATGGATAAAAAATCACTTCCACCAAATGGGAGAGGATGATTTTTGACCATCCTCCCCCCTCCAACTGATGGTAGGTGGGACTTAAACCTTCACCATCCGCGATTAGGTCATTTCCAGTGAGAGGAGCGGGACGAATGAGCACTAAGGCTCATCAAGGTTACTTTAAAAATAAATAATTTGTATATAAAAAGTTTTTTAAAAACTTATAAGTTATATAAAATTTATTTTATTAGAAAAAACCATATTTTTTAATATTCAACTAAAAATTGATTATTATAGAAAATCTTAAAAATACATCCTAAACCAATTTTATTGTGAAAAATAAAAAAATGAATTTTAACATTTCAAATTTAAATTATAAAATTTGTAAATATATATTTTTTAAAATAATTATATAATATAAATAAAATGTATTTTATTAAAAAAAATCAATATTAAATTATATTAATTATTTACCTTCTAAATGTATTAAGTTTTAATGGATTACAATATTAGTGTTTATTATATATTTATTACTAATGTACTATTAATATTTTTTGGTTTTATTACATTGGGTGTAGTGTGTGAAACAAATTATAGAACATCTAAAGTATTTTAAAGGATATAAAATCTCAAGTCGTTATAATGGAAGCATCTTAGGTTCCACCATGTGTTATTCAAATTTGAATGGATCAAGTATATATTCCAATTTGGCCAATGTTTGATACAAAGGCTTTGATTTTTAATCTCTAAAATTGGGGTTTCAAAGGGAATTTTATTTTCAACAATTTTATCCCAAAAATTTTCTAAATACCCTCAGTTTCCTAAAGTTACAATAATGGGTAAACCAATGATAATTTCTTGTTTTGATTATATAATGGGGAAAGAAAGGTGAAAATCATCTTTCAAATCTACCTAACATGCTTCTTCCAAATAAAATGTGATTGGGATAAGATTTTATTTTTCTTGAGATTCTTTTTGAGCGGCCAATTATTTTAATTCATTTAAAGAGGTTGAAATAGTTTCCATTTGTCTACTTTCTTCTTGAATCGTTAAATATTTTTTGCAATATTAGAGAAGTTTTTTTCAATTTTTGTTTAAAAAAATTTTACTTACTGAACTCCTAAAATTGTTGACAATCAAGCCAAGAATAGGAGTAATCATAATGAAAATCCTTTTTTAGGGTTCTAAATTAGTGCTTGAAATCATAATGATAGAAAAATAACTTAAAACAACTTAGGAAACCTCCCCAAAAATGGAACTAATTGATAGAAGTTATTTTTTCATGAAATACCTAATCACTAATTTTACCATTAGAAATGTAGTACATTAGTACTTAGGTTTGTCACGCGATGTGGTTGTAGGATGAGTTTTAAAAACTATCACTTTTATTGATTTGTTTTTTCAATGTTAGTAAAATTTGGATTTGAAATTGTTTTAACAAATTTAAAGTAAAATATAATATATTATATTATAAATAAGTTAAAATTAGAATTTAAAAATTAATAGCAGAACTAATGGCCAGAAGTAGAATAGATAAAGTAGCGGAACTGATGGAAAGATCCAAAATAGAGAAGGCATCATATTTTGTGGAAATAATAAGAATAGATAAAGTAAAATAATTTATGGAAAGAAACAGAATAGATAATATAAGGACTCAGCCTTATTACATACATAATCTCTAATTTATTCAAGAAAAAACTTACTTTTACATTGAGGATATTTTCAATTTTATAGCTTTATAGAATTAGTACAATACATTCATAACATTACACATTGTTACAGAGTTGATACTATAAAAACAGTTTCCATTTTTTTCCAAAATATAAAACATTCAAACTTAAACAAGACTCCTTGACAATTCTTCAAAATTTAACATGGATTCCTTCTTTGTCTTAATCATCCATTAACCTATGAAAATCATTTAAAAACTTGGTATGAGCACAAAAGCTCAGTAATGTATGAAAAATAAGGAAATAACACATTAGTCCATGAAAACTTGTAACGTACGAAATCATTTTCAAAAGACTTAATTATCACCTGTATATATATATATATATATATAAATACTTACCTTGTGAAACATGAGATTTCCAAAAATACATAAAAACATAAGTAGAACAATAAAGGTATCTTGGGGAATTACTTACATAATCTTGTAACCATCACAGCTACCTTATAACTTGTAACCCTCACGGCTACTTTATATTTTGTGCAACCATCACAGTTACACTTGGAGTAACCATACGTCCGACCTCAAACATACACATAAACAGTTCATTGGAGGGAAATATAGGTCCCACCATTAATCATAAACAATTCTCAATAACCAAAACATAATCATACAACACAAATAATAGCATAAAAACATTTCTTTTGAATCTTGTAAAACAGAATTTTAAAAGAGGATTTAGAAGAAAAGTCCCTTATAAACATAATATACTTGAAGTGAGACTTAATAGAGTTGATGTAATATGTATATACTCTGTAAATAAACATTATTAAACATATTATAACCATAATTAATCACACAAACAATTTAAATACCACATAAATAACGAAGTAGAATGTTAACCCAAAGAATGGAAATCGGGTTAAGAATTCCCTTACCTTAGGCTTGTATTACTTAAAACTTTTTTAAACCTCCTGTATAATGGTTAAAAGAGTTTTATTAGTATTTTAAATAAACATTTTCGTGTTTATAACATATTATATGGTCATTTCATTACATCATTTCACCCATTAATTGTTTGTATTTTGTTCCTTGCACTGCTTTTGGGTGAGTTCTTCACATGATTTCCATGATTAGTTTATGATGGTTGTTCTTGTCGATTGGAAGTGAAACTCCAGAATTGGAATGGATTAGTATTTAAATATTTCCAGTACCATAAATTATACCATTTATCACTTTGATGATTTATGTGAGGATGATTCATAAGTTAAAACATTAATGATGTTCGTTTAGATCATTTAAGTGGTTCTTTGATAATAACAACCTCGTTTAGTCTTATAAATTAGAACCATGAGTAAAAAAGAATTCCAGAACCATGGATGAGTCATAAAACATATATTATAACATGGTTCAACCATATAAATTATTTCAATACCAAACTTATAATAATTAATGGAAATTGAAATTACATCGTCCACGATGTTGGAAATTCGACACATCACGGACAATGTTTTTATTCCTTAAATAAGTGGGATAGGAGAATAATAATGATGATGAATTTTCCATAAACATGAGAAAATACATAATATACATTATTCTGGATATTTCATGCCTCTTGGATAATAGGGGGTGAGGAAAGAAGAAAATGGAATCATGAAATAAAAGAAAAACTTGAGAAATTTCTTACGAAAATTCGGCAGCCTAACGGCGTCTCTTAAAATTTCATAAAAACAAGATTGATGAGAGTAATGGAATATATCATCATTAATCCATAATATGGATATTAAAGGGAAATATTTAATGAAATATAACAACACAAGCCAAAGGTAATGGAAGAGAATAACATAAAATGAAAAAAAAGAAAGAAAATAAAAGAGGTTGTTTACCTCTTGATCCCTTCTCCTCGAAATCCTTCTTAAGGGCTTTGATTTTGGTCTTTTGGTGAGACCAGAAGCTCTAGGACGTGGGAAAGAATATTGGGGAGGGAATTTGGCAGAAATTAGACAATGATCAAGGCTTGAGAGGTGTGGGAGGAAGAGGGGAGTGAGGGTGGTATTTATAGTGGAGGAGGGGAGGTATTTTAGATTATTTTAATCATTAATATTAGTTTTATATCAAGGCTATGAATAATATCAATGAAAGTGACACTAAATAGTAATAATGTAATGTTAGTTTTATCCAAGTTGGATTACATCATCCTTGCATCACCTATGATGCAGTAAATCAATTATTTAGCATTTATCGTATTTTATCGTATTTTACTATTCATCTAAAATTCTTGAATTTTAGAAAATTCCCAAAAATTAACCCTTAACATTTTTAGATTTGTAGAATTCATAAATAAATTCCATTTCTGAAAAATAATTTTCTAAATATTAGTAATTTAATTTTTAAATAAAAGCATACTTAATTAAAAAATTAAGAGTTCTAATTCTACAACTACTTCTTTATCACAAAGAAAAATTAACCAAGATGTAATTATCTTCTAGCCTTAAGAAAATAAAATAATAATAAAATTTACTATTCATTAGGGTCATATTACTATTCATATTACTATTCATAAGGGTATGTTACTATTCACAAAAAAAAACAAGTTGGTTTCATCAGACTCTAAATAACATACTGAACACAATTGTAGATGACAGTTTCTTCAAATTCAAAACATAGAAGAAATAAAATTATGTTTAAAGGATACTTATAAATATATACCTTAAACAAAATTTCAATCATTTCAATTTATTTTTAGAAAACCATGGGGTGTTACATTATCCCCACCTTCTGGAAATTGCGTCCTCACAATTTCATTTACTTATTAAACACATGAGGGTACCTTTACCTCATAGCATTTTCAGACTCTCGTGTTGCTTCTTCAACCATGTGGTTTATCCAAAAAACCTTTACCTGGTGGATTACCTTATTCTGCAATACATGTTCCCTTCAATCAAGAATTTGAACTGGTTTCTCTTCATAAGAAAGGTTCTCTTCCAGCTGAACTGCTTCTGGGCTCACGACATGTGATGAATCTGGCACATACTTTCTCAACATAGAAACATGAAAAACATTGTGTACCTGAAACAAACTCGGAGGCAAAGCTACTTGGTATGCAACTATTCCAACTTTATCCAAGATTTCAAAAGGACCGATGAACCGTGGACTTAACTTCCCTTTCTTACCAAAACGCATCACATTTTTCCAAGGAGAGATTTTAAGGAAAACATGGTCACCTACCTCGAAAGAAAAGTCTTTCCTTCTGTTATCTGCATAACTTTTCTGCCTACTCAGATCTGTCCTCATGTGCTTCTGGATCATCCTCACTTTCTCAGCCACTTCTTCAACTAATTCTATCCCCATCAACTTTTTTCACCGACTTCCTCCCAAAATGATGGAGTCTGACACCGCTTTCTATACAAGGCCTCAAAAGGTGACATCTGAATGCTGGAATGAAAACTATTATTATAAGAAAACTCAACTAATGAAAGATGTTGATCCCAACTTCCCTGATAGTCCATTGAACAATCTCAAATCATATCCTCCAAAGTTTGAATCATTCGTTCTGACTACCCATCTGATTGAGGATGAAAATCTATACTGAAATTTAACTTTGTGCCCAACAAATTCTGAAGTCCCTTACAAAAGTTAGAAGTGATCCTGGGATCTCGGTCAGATACAATGGAAATAGGAACTCCATGTAACCTGAAAATCTCTTTAAGGTACAATCGAGAAAGATGATCCAAATTCATTGTATCTCGAATAGAAAGAAAATGTGCAGACTTTGTTAGCCAATCAACAATAACCCAAATCGCATTATTACCTCGAGAAGTCTTCAGTAGTCCCACCACAAAGTCCATGGATACATTCTCCCATTTCCACTCTGGCACTGGAAAAGGTTGAAGTACCCCCTTCGGTAACTGCCACTCTACTTTAACCTACTGACATGTCAAACATTTCATGGTAAAATCAGCAATATCTCTTTTCATTCCATCCCACCAATAATACTCCCAAAGGTCTTTGTACATCTTAGTACTGCCAGGATGAACAGAAAATGGATAACTATGGGCTTCACACAACAATTCTTTCTTCAACTAGGAATCACAAGGCACACACAACCTTTTACCAAATCTTAAAACACAATATTTATCAAGGTTAAATTCTAGAAACTTACCTACTTTAACCAATTCTACCATTTTTTGTAGCTCACGGTCTTCCTTCTGTGATCGCTTAATTCTGTCTAACAATGAAGACTGCACTGAAACCTAAAACAAAATAGATTTATTCCCTGCACCAACAACTTATAATCCAAAATTCATCAAATCATTAATGAAGGGATCATGTTCCAAATTTAACATAGTTAATGATGCATGATGTTTTTGACTCAAGGCATCTATCACTTTGTTTGCTTTTCCAGGATGGTAATTGATCGTGCAGTCATAATACTTTATCAATCCAATCCATCTTCTCTGCCTCATGTTTAATTCCTTCTGAGTGAATATATACTTCAGAATTTTATGGTCAGTATATATTTTGGAATTTGGCTCCGTATAAATGATGCCTCCAAATTTTCAAAACAAAAACCACAGCTACAAATTCCAAATAATGTGTGGGATAATTTATCTCATGGGGTTTAAGTTGCCTCAAAGCATAGGCAATTACCTAATCATTCTGCATCAACACACAACCAAGTCCCTTCAAAGAAGCATCACTGTAGATGACAAACTCAACATTTCGGGAAGTTAAGGCCAAAACTGGAGAATTCACCAATCTCTTCTTCAGTTTCTGAAAACAAACATCACAATCTTATCTCCAAACAAATTTAACCCCTTTCCATGTTAACTTAGTAATCAGGCTTGATAATCATTCAAAGTTCTTAACAAACCGTCGGTAATAACTTGATATGCCCAAAAATTACGAATCTCTGTAACATTTTTGGGTCTTGTCCATTCATCAACTACTTTGGTTTTGGTAGGATCAACTTTTATTCCATCCTTATTTACAATGTTCCCAAGAAAAGAAATCTGTTGCAACCAAAAATCACACTTTCTGAATTTTCCATACAGTTTATTTTCTTTTAAAGTCTATAAAAAAACCCTTAGATGTTTTTCATGCTCCTATTTATTCTTAGAAAAAACCAGAATGTCATCAATAAATACAACCACAAACTTATCCAAGAACTCATGAAATACTCTATTCATAAGATTCATAAATACAGCATGTGCATTAGTTAATCCAAACAGCAGAACAACAAATTCATAATGCCCATATCTTGTACGAAAGGTTGTTTTTAGGAAGTCATCCTCCTTCACCTTTAGCTGACGGTATCTGGATCTCAAGTCAATCTTGGAAAAGTACTGATCTCCCTGGATCTGATCAAACAAGTCATCGATATGAGGAAAAGGATACTTGTTTTTAATAGTGATGTTATTCAAAGCTCTATAATCAATGCAAAGTCTCATGGAACCATATTTCTTTTTAACAAACAAAACAGGATCTCCCCAAGGTGAAGTGCTAGGATGAATGAATACTTTGTCAAGAAAATCCTGCAACTGATTTTTCAATTTAAGAAGTTCAATAAGAGCCATATGATAAGGAGGTTTTGAAATTAGATTAGCATCAGGAAATAAGTCAATTGTAAATTCGACTTCTCGATCAGGTATGACACTGGGTAACTCATCAAGAAAAACATCAAGGTATTAATTTACCACTGGCACATCATTAATTTGAATAGTTCCCTTGTTTTTAACAATATGAGCAAGATAAATTTCATTTCCATCTTTCAATAATTTCTCAGCTTCCTAATATGTTATCAATTGTATGGGTTCATTCTTGTATAAAAACTGAAACTCTTTTTGAAAAACAACTTCTTTAGCTCTACAGTCAATCTTAGCATGATAATAAGAAATTCAGTCCATCCCCATAATAACATCAAACTCGACTAAGGTTAAAACAAAAAGGTTTTCAGGTAAAGTCTTTCCACATACCACAATATAAAGATTATTATAATTCCTCTTTCCTATAACATTTCCCCCTGGTGTTTTAACAAAAAGTTTAGGTCTCATTTGTTGAGGTGATAATTCAAAATTACCAAAAAAATTCTCAGAGATGAAGGAATGTGTAGACCCCGTATCAAAAAAAACATTAGCAAAATCTGAGTGAACAAACAATGTACCTGATACAACTTCATTGGATGGCCCAACATCTGCTAACGTAGTCGTAAACAATATCACTACACCTTTCTGCTTGTAGTATGGTTTCTTTGCATCATTTGGATCTCTCTTTGGGCAGGCGTTTGCATAATGACCCATCTCACCACATTTAAAACACTTTACAGTTTGTTTATCAAGATTACTCTTTGGATCATTTTCATTGCAATCTCAGGCCATATGTCTAAACTTACCGCATTTAAAACACTTCCCAATTTTTCTAAGACATTCCCCAGGGTGCTTCTTTCTACACTCTTCACAAACTAGAAACTGGATTTTCTTACCATCAGATTTCTTTGGTTGATTCTTACCCATTGCTTGCCAACTAGACCTCTTCTTCTCTTTGTTTCCAAAATGCACGTGATCATCAGTAAACTCCATATTTACCCTCTCAGCACATCGGAAAATTTTCTCATAGCTTTTGAATTCACAGGAGGCCAACACCCTTCGATACCTTGGCTTCAATCCTGAGTAAAAATGGTTGATTTTGCTATCGGGATCCAGAATAAGATTTGGAGCATACCTCACCAGTCGGGTGAAGTTTTCTTCATACACAGCCACTGAATATTCATCCTTCTATTTCAATTCAAGTAATTTCTTCTCCATTCTAAGTCACACCACCTTAGGAAAATATTTTTCAAGGAAAATAATTTTAAATTCATCCCACTCTAAGGCATCAAAATCCTCTCTACCCCTGATATTCCTTACCATTTACCACCACTGATCAGCTTCCCCTTCAAAACGATAAATGGAAAGACTTACCTTTTGATTGTTTGAACATCCCATAACATCGAATATCTTTTCAATGGATTTGATCCATCCTTTAGCTGCTACTGGGTCAGAAGATCCGTTGAATGCAGGAGGATGTTGTCTCATAAAATGTTCTATTACTGTCATGTTTCGTTGTGGTAACTCTATTGGTTCTCTTGCATGGATGCCACCACCATTTATTTCCTGTGTTAGTTGGGTCATTACTGTCACAAACTACTCAGTTCCAATCCCTACCATTCCGGGCTGTAGATCAAGAAGGATGTCGTTCTGTCGGTGCCTCTCCTCTTCAGCATCCTTGTTCCTTCTGTGGACAACCATTCTGAACAAACATGTATTAGATGAAGCAACATGGTAATATTTAAATACTATAACATTTCAAATTAAACATATAGTGAAAAACATTTATGGTATTCTATTAACATCACCCTAACCCCTAAAGTTATCTAAACCATCCTCTAATACCAACTATAAGACTCAGACTTATTACATAAATAATCTTGAATTTAGTCAAGAAAACACTTACTTTTACATTGAGGATATTTTCAAGTTTATATCTTTAGATAATTAGGACAATACATTCATAACATTACACATTGTTACAGAGTGGATACCATAAAAATAGTTTCCATTTTTTCCAAAATATAAAACATTAAAACATAAACAAAACTCCTTGACAATTCTTCAACATTTAACATGGATTACTTCTTTGTATTAATCATCCATTAACCTGTGAAAATCATTTAAAAACTTGGTATGATCACAAAATCTCAGTAAGGTATGAAAAAGAAGGAAAGAACACATTAGTCCATGAAAACTTGTAATGTACAAAATCATTTTCAAAAGACTTACTTATCACCTGTATATATATATATATAAATACTTACCTTTTGAAACATGAGATTTCCAAAAATACATAAGAAAATAAGTAGAACAACAAAGGTATCTTGGGGCATTACTTACATAATCTTGTAACCATCACATCTACCTTATAATTTGTAACCCTCACGGCTACCTTATATTTTGTGTAACTATCGCAGTTACACTTGGAGTAACCATATGGCCGACCTCCAACATACACATACCCATTGAATTGGAGGGAAATAGAGGTCCCACCCTTCATCATAAACAATTCCCAATAACCAAAACATAATCATACAACATAAATAATAGCATAAAAACATTGCTTTTGAATCTTGTAAAACAGAATTTTAAAAGAGGATTTTAGAAGAAAAGTCCCTTATAAACATCATATACTTGAAGTGAGACATAATATATTGGATTTAATATGTATATACTCTGTAAATAAACATTATAAAACATATTATAACCATAATTCATCACACAAACAATTTAAATAACACATAAATAACGAAGTAGAATGTTAACCCAAAGAAAGGAAATCGTGTTAAGAATTCCCTTACCTTAGGATTGTCTTACTAAAAACTTGTTTAAACCTAATGTATAATAGTTAAAATAGGGTTATTAGTATTTTAAAGAAACATTTTCATGTTTATAAAATCTTATATAGTCATTTCATTACATCATTTCACCCATTAATTGTTAGTATTTTGTTCCTTGCACCGCTTTTGGGTGAGTTCTTCACATGATTTCCATGATTGGTTTATGATGGTTGTTCTTGTAGATTGGAAGTGAAACTCCAGAATTGGAATGGGGTAGTATTTACATATTTCCAGTACCATAAATTATACCATTTATCACTTTGATTCTTTATATGAGGATGATTCATAAGTTAAAACATTAATGATGTTCGTTTAGATCATTTAAGTGGTTCTTTGATAATAACAACCTCATTTAGTCTTATAAATTAGAACCATGAGTAAAAAAGAATTCAAGAACTATGGATGGGTCATAAAACATATATTATAACATGGTTCAACCATATAAATGGTTTCATGTCTAGAATTATAATAATTAAGGGAAATTTAAATTACATCGTCCACAATGTCGGTAATTCGACACATCACGGACAATGTTTTTATTCCTTAAATAAGTGGGAGAGGAGAAGAATAATGATGATGAATTTTCCATAAACATGATAAAATAAATAATATACATGATTCTGGATATTTCATGCCTCTTGGATAATAGGGGTGAGGAAATAAGAAAAAGGAATCATGAAATAAAAGAAAAACTTGAGAAATTTCTTACTAAAATTCAGCAGCCTAACGGCGTCACTTAAAAGTTCATAAAAACAAGATTGATGAGAGTAATAGAATATCTCATCATTCATACATAATATGGATAGTAAGGGGAAATATTTAATGAAATATCCCAACACAAGCCAAAGTGAATGGAAGAGAATAACATAAAATGAAAGAAAAGAAAGAAAATAAAAGAGGTTGTTTACCTCTTGATCCCTTCTCCTCGAAATCCTTCTTAAGGGATTTGATTTTGGTCTTTTGGTGATACCAAAAGATCTAGGACGTGGGGAAGAATATTGGGGAGGTAATTTGGCTGAAATTAGATAATTCTCAAGGCTTGATAGGTGTGGGAGGAAGAGGGGAGTTTGGGTGGTATTTATAGTGGAGGAGGGGAGGTATTTTAGATTATTTTAATCATTATTATAATATTTTTATCAAGACTATGAATAATCTCAATTAAAGTGACCCTAAATAGTAATAATGGTATGTGAGTTCAATCAAAGTGGGATTACATCATCCTTGCATCACTTATGATGCAGTAAATCAAGTATTTAGCATTTATCGTATTTTATCGTATTTTACTATTCATTAAAAATTCTTGAATTTCAGAAAATTCCCAAAAATCCACCCTTACAATTTTTCGACGTGTAGAATTCAAAAATGAAGTCCATTTTTGAAAAATAATTTTCTAAATATTAGTAATTTAATTTTTAAATAAAATCATACTTAATTCAAAAATTAACATTTCTAATTCTACAACTACTTCTTTATCACAAAGAAACATTAACCAAGATGTTATTATCTTCTATCCTTAAGAAAATAAAATAATAATAAAATTTACTATTCATTAGGTTCATATTACTATTAATATTACTATTCATAAGGGTATGTTACTATTCTCAAAAAAACAAGTTGGTTTCATCAGACTCTAAATAACATACTGAACACTATTGTAGATGATAGTTTCTTCAAATTAAAAACATAGAAGAAATAAAATTATGTTTAAAGGATACTTATAAATATCTAACTTAAACAAAATTTCAAGAATTTCAATTTATTTTTAGAAAACCATGGGGTGTTACAGATAAGGCATTATATTTGATAGAAAGAAGTAGAATAGAGAAAGTAGTAGTGGGAAATCATTGACTCTTGGACACTCCCTTTATCTATGTTTAAAAATATTACCTAATTGAATCTTACAATTCATAATAAATGATCTCTAAGTTAACACCTAAGACTTATAGAAACTATATTGAGACCTCAAATATGGGTGTCGATCCCCTTATAAAAGTGATTTGATTTCCCGGATACCTCTGATCAACCAAAACTAATTGAACCTGTTGTACTCAAAATCAAGACATTGGTTAAGAATTTTAAATAGTAATAAAAACTAATTTATATTCAAAATTTTAAAAAAAATATATAATAGTTATAAAAAATCATCTGAGGGATAAAAATAACTTCTTCAATCATTAAAATATATTTTAGAGAAATACAAAAATATTATAGTTAAAAGCACAAAACTCAAAAGAGATACCATCCTCGAATCTCCACCACCCATTTCCACGTGAGAGTTTTTCCCAACATAGTTAGATTACTCCATTTATATTACTATTATCTATATGATACTATCCAACCCACCCCAATCACTCTCCTTATCTAACCCTTTAAATGGAAGTGGATGCACATATTTACAATGAAGGGATGTGGCAGATTTTCTCTCCATTTCTTTCTATCAACATTGAATAAATTATCATCTCATTAGGTGGCCTAATATTAATTGGTTTTATTCCATAAAGTTTTTTGAAAACATCTTGGATATCTACACCCAATAATTTAGATCCATTTGACACATATATAAAAATTTATACTCTAATTACTAGAGTACACTTTTTCTAGCCAAACAGACTATTCAATTTCATTCACTTACACACATCCAATGAAAGCCTTAATGATAGAATATTTCCATGATAATTTTTTAACATATGATAATATAAGTTATATTTCATTTAAAACTTTAATAAGATCATTTTGAGTTTTTTACCCCAAGTTATGACTTATTTAATGAAGGATGGTCAATTTTTCCTGCCCAAAAGTTTTCCAATTTGAATGAATTATTTGGACCTCATATGGCTCGATTCAGCTCTTAGTCAAATTGAAGGAATTGAATTAAAATACACATAAAATCATAAAAATAATAATTTTCCGATTTAGAGAAATTTATAAATAATTTATGAAAAAAATACTAAAATGATAAAAACACTTAAAATATAGAATTTTACCATTTTTACAATTAAGCTCAAAATATCCATAAAAACTGAAAATGGTTTCATTTGTTTCAAAATAAAAAAATGTGGGGTTTTATTCCTTAAATACATATAAAATTAATGAAAATTTCATATCAACCAACCTATGTATACATTAATCAATAAACTCGTCTATAACAACAAAGTAACACCACCCCCACCAATTTCCACTAATGTAGGCTCACAATGTCAATGGCTCAATTCTAGCCACACAATTCACCACCAAGACAACTTTAATCATAAAAATTTAAATAAGTCATATCATTAGAAAACATCACCCATTTTCAAAAAAAAAACACTTTAATAATTCTATTTTTAGACATGACTTCATATTAATTCAACATCTCCTGCACGATAAGTATTGCCTCAATTAAAAAATTTCTACAACTAATTAATTACCATATTTAAGTGATTAAACTTTTATGAAATTTTATCCATTCACTCCAACAATATAAAACTATTTACACAGTAAAAATATCACTCAATAAGCATAAAAACACACCAAAAACATGAATTAACATAAAGCTCGGGAAATCCACATGTTCCTCCCCTTCAATTTTATTAGATTAGTAATTATAATTCTTTGGTTGATATTACTATATGACCAACTAAAAATAGAAGCATAATAATTCCACAATTTTATATAATAAAAAAGAATTCCCAAATCCCTCACCTCAATTAGAGCTTCAATAGATATTGTGTGAGAACAAAGAGAAGTAGATGATAACAAGCCAAGATCACACAAGGAAAACATTATAAACCATAATCATTATAATCTCTATCAAAAACATGACCCAATTTAAAAAAAATTGAATCCAAACTTTTTTCACAACCTCTCTAAGAATAATGGATGGAAGAGAACCCAAAAAATAGAATATAAACTTGTCTTAGATCACAAATTGGTTGATTTATTAAATACAGGTGTTAGAGCCAATCAAAGAGCACTCAAGGTATCCAAAGACCCACCTCAAATTGACTGGGGTTTGGAAAAAAATAAAGTAATATGGAAGAATAAAAATGGGCTTCAAAAATTATATTGAAAATAGAAACATAAGGAGTCATGAAATGACCTCCCATCCCCATGAATCTCATGGTCAAAAAAATTTTAAGCTCCACACATCCAATGAAGTTTGTTGTTCAAATATGGTTTTCCCTCAATGATACATGATCCCCTAAAAATCATGGCACAACCCCAAACCAAGACACAACACAATAGGATCATTGTGATACAATCATACCCAAAAATGAAAAACCAAAAAATCATCCATTAGGGGATTCATGCCATGAGAATTATGACCAAACCATAATGAACACTCATATAAAATTAAATAAACACCCTAATACCCTTCATTCTATGATTGGATATTATCACAGCATGAGAGGATAATGAATAAGGGTAACTCAAAACCTCATGTAACCTTATGTATCATAATCACTATATGTAATATTTTTTCCTTCATAAGAATGACTCAGAAGTTTCTATGCCATAACCAACACCAATCATGTCATAACCAAACTACCTACCCAAGATAGTGTTCCACCAAAATCTAATTTCTTGAACCCCATGAAAAAACACAAAAACGACACCATGACTTAACCATTTAATTTGAAACACACCAGACTACAGAGCTACCCCCTCTCCCAACCAACCCTTCACCATAAACTTCCTATGGCTATGTTGTGAGGCACCACTTCTAGCTGAAATATCATCTTTAGAAACACCTCAATTTATTCAACCTTTTTCCAACACCTCTAACACACAAAATATTGAAGGTAATGATCTAAGAAGGGTCACACCATGACATACCTAGATAATAATTCAAATTTTTTTCTAAAACTTTTCAAACCAATTATCCTTTGAAGGTAAACTTCCAAGTCCTATCAAAAGAATATTTTATAAATCCCAATTCATAAATCCATAACTCTACACTATTGTGGAATTTTTCATGACCCAATTCATCTTTATCAAACCTAAATTTCTTCAACATTCTTCTAACACCTCTAACACCCAAAATATATAAAGTAATGATCTAAGAAGGGTCACACCGTTACATACCTAGATAATAACTCAAATTTTTTTCTAAAACTTTTCAAACCAATTATCCTTTGAAGGTAAACTTCCAAGTCCTATCAAAAGAATATTTTATAAATCCCAATTCATAAATCCATAACTCTACACTATTGTGGAATTTTTCATGACCCATAATATATTGTCATGGTCATGTGCCAAACTTTGTCCAATAGTTTATATCCCCTTTATGTTTCATATCCTTCATTCCACGTGGCATAGCCCCATGTATCTCTCTAGTTATGTAGTGTAGAATGAGGGAAGTCAAAATGGAAAATATTCAGTTAGTGGGACATCCCCCATGTCAATTTGGTACAACCCATGTGAAATGTTTTAAAATAACTCTTTGATTTATCATTAGATATAACATTAAAAATATGAGTTTCATAACACATATACCCTCCTAGATACTTAACATAACTTAATTAATATATATATATATATATATAATCATTCTACATACCATAATTCCCTATTTTATCCTCTAACTTCTGTTTAATTATATCTACCTAGTTATTCAAATTCCACCCTTATCTCAAGATTATCAGAGTTCTCTCAAAAAAAAGAAAATTATATTCTAATCCATCTCATTTATAGAATAATTCCTCTAACTCCTCATAAATACATAATGGAAACCATGATCAATAATTCAAAATATTCTCATTATATTCTCTCATTCACATGAAACAACTCTCACTAATTTCACCCATTAAGACTCTCCTTCTCTTTCCATTATTAATCCATCAATTTCAAATTCTCATTCAACATCTATTTCTTCTATAATAAATCTATATAGCACCACCACCACATATCTTCTAATTAAACACCATAATGAAATCACAAAATTATTTCAAATTCAAAATTATAAAATCAATACATATGAATTTATTATTTTAATTCCCAAATAAAATCAAGTCATTGTAAATGCCAACAATTTGTGAAAATTATATAATAGTCTAACCAATGACATTTCAAGACTTATTCTCCAAATAAATCCTTCTAACCCTCATAATAACATCTAAGTCATTTAGAAAAGATTTAATTCCTTAAAATTAATTCTACCATTTAATTATTTAATGAAAAAAGCTAATAACTCCGATATTCAAATAATGTAAACATTTATTTATATTTAAAACTACCAAATTTAAATAATGCCTCCATTTCAAAAACACCTCTATAAAAAACTAAATTAAACATTAAATTCATTAAAAACTTTTAAAACATGAGTGTTATATCAACCTTTTATTTATCTAAACATCTCAGTAACTATAAGTTCAACATTAAGAGGTTATATACACTAACTAATGAATATATTTCATGTTCCAATTATCCTATTCTTCACACCTATCTTACTTCCCTATACTCAACTTAAAACCATACTTTATAACCATTTTTTAATACCCTAACCCAGGGAACTAAATCTCAAGACCCAAATCAATGTGTTTCATGGCCTTAAGCACGATACTATGATCTCCAAAGGGTATTAGATAGTGTCAAGGGATAAATTAAATCATTGGGGAACAACTTTACCTCAAAATACATGAACTAAAAGGATAATAATACATATAGATATAAAAATATATTAATAAATACTATTAAATATCATAGTAGAAACAAAAAACAATTTTAAAAAACTATTCATAAGAGGATTATTCAAGATTATAAATTGAAACAAAAAGATAAATAAATTTGAATCCAACCTGAGACACTAATTTATCCTACCATAACTCTGATATAGATCTATATCTCTCCACTAGTAAATTATAAAACTTTATTTTTCCTTATATCATTTCCAATATTTCTTCATGTCCGCTAAAGTATACATATACGGCAAGTACAAACTCAGTAATATTTCCTCAATGAATCCAATAAATATTTATTCATGATAATACTAAATTACCCAAAGGTGTTTTATTGTATTTATTATTGATCAGGTTTTTCAATGTTGTAAATGTAATAATGAAAAGGTGATAACTTGGGTGATGAAGAAAGGATCCACCCAAAATAAGTTTAAGTTACTACTACCAAAAAATATCTAGTTGGAAAACTTCTAGGTAATGGATATCACATCATATTATTGAAAGAGATGGTATTTATGTCTGTGAAAAGTGATGAAGGTGAATAAGACTTTTATTCAACATAAATTTTGGAATTTGAAGAGCTTAAAGAAGCATAGAAGGATCCAACCACTTCACCTATACTTGGAATCCTAAAGAAGATGTATTCAACACATTTTTAACATGTTTGAAGTTATTGGTGAAGTTAACTAAAAGTGGAGAACCCATACAAGGAGAGAAATTCATGTTGGCTACTACAATAAATTTTTTACACTCATAGATGATAGTTGATGTGATTGAAGATGAATCAATATTGATTAAAGAAGAGTTTCACCTGATCTAGAAGAAGAATTCATAGAAATACTCTACTTGTAGTATTATATATGATGAAACACCTCATAAATATTTTTTAAGGAGTTTGAAATTATTTTAACAATCTCTATAACCATTTGAAGTGGTTTTGAGATGATTTGAAGAGTTTAGAGAATACTTAGAGAAAGAATAAGTTTGTTTTAAATTATCTATATAAGTATTCATTTTAGAGTTCACAAAAAAATGGATAAGTAATAAGAATAATTATTTTCCTACTATGATCATAAATATTCTATCAAGTATAAAGTTTCTACCGATCATAAGTTTTTAAGGTTAAACATAAAGATTTAGGTGTTCAGTATAAATCTTTCAGGTTGTCATAAGAATTTTAGTTCCATAATATGAATCCTTAAATCATATGACTTTTATGACTATGCAAATTCATCTTAAATATTCCCTTCTCATCGTATAAATTTGGAGTATATTTAAAACTTACAAAGGCATGATTGTATGAATTTGAGATGAGGTGGAAATTTAATAAAGGCAGGACTATAAATCTTCTGGATTTGAGTGTGAGTATTATATTTTTAAGCATCAGTCTCTAAATGTAATCATTATAAAACATAATATTTATAAGTTATCAGTGTAATACTTCAACACTTAAGAAATTTTTGATATTCTGCTTGATGAAAAATCCAGTTTCTATCTTTCAAATTTGAGGAATATTAAATTAAATGGGATAATTCAATAGTTGTTCCTTCATGGTATAAATAATATAAACACATAAATTGATGTTTGATCCAAGAATGAGAATAAATATAAGTTTATTTTAATCCATTTAAAGGTAATATCAAAGGATGAAGAAAAGGGGAGTTTCCAGAATTTTTTTATTATAAGGAAATACAAATTCGAAGATGATCATGTTGTGTTTTTAAGTTTATAACATTATAAATCTTATTCAAGACATGATCTGATATTTTTTTGATTAATATTGAAGTATTATTTACACTACAAGTATTTCTTGATGTTGAAAATGAACTTATCAAGTTTTCAATAATAATGTAGATAAAGAACCATAAAAACTTTATTTGTTAACTTATACCCATATAACAATCTAAATAGGAGGTTATTTGATTGTTATATAGGAAATGATATGGATTTCAAGAATTTTACCAAAAGTGGAATTTTTAGAAGATTATTATGAAGCTGGGATGTTGTTACTATATGAAGATCCTAGTTATAGGTTGTACTATTTTTATATAAAGTCTCACACTACAAAATGATTCCCACACTACAGATATGAGTGTTATAAATTCTTATACAGTTGTAAAGATTTTTAGTGTGGGTATTTTGGAATTTTTTTGAAGGGTAATATAGATTCTCACCTGTATAAAAATAAAGGAATATTGTATTCATCCATGTTTCAAAAGGTGAGGTTCATTTATTAAGTGTATCCTTGGAATACTCCATGTGTTTAAAAGGGAGAAAGCAGGATATCATGGGAACTGAAAATAGGTATTTTAAAATTTTTATTTTATCCTAGTAGTTATTTTGACTTCTTAATGTACCATTTATGGTATTTGGAAAAGAAATAAAATATTAATTATAGTCACATATGCATGTGATGTGATGAGGATATCAAAGAGGATAAAAGATAAAAAGAAGTAGCAAATGTTGTTAGTTGTGTGTGAGTTTGGAAATTGAGAATCTGAGAAAATTGAAGCTCTCTAATAATATAAAGAAGAAGAAGAAGTAAATTAATTTTTTAGTGAATAATAAGGAGTGATTTTCAGTCTTATAGAACATATGGGGTCTTAATGAAAAGAATATGAGTTTGAGGAGGCTAGTGAACAGATTCTAGAAAAAATTATAGGATTGGAAAGTTCAGAGACCGAGTTGATTGATAGTTTGTTGAAAAAAATCTTGGAGGTTGAAGACTTTGAGTATTTGATTAATAAAATCATATTTTGGGTGAAATGGAATCCATGGGAATGTTGTGATCTAATTCATAAGGAGGATGGATTCAGATATCCAATTGGTGCTGAAGATTGTGGAAGTAGTGTGAATACCCCTTCACTTGTTTCATATAGTAGATGCTTATCACTGATATAATATGGTGATTCCACCTATGTAATATGGTTTAAGAGGGTTCAGGATGATCCCTATACCCCCATTGTGATTGATGCCTCAATCATAGTGTATAATCCATTAACTGATGGCAGTTGACATAGTAAGTAGTAGATTTCCCACACTAGGACTGAACCTTGTAAAAATACATGTGTTATTTTTTAATTTTAGCATATGCACTACATAGAGGTGTTTGGTATGGTAAAATACAAAGAGATTGATTTAAATCCTAATAGTTTACAAAGGTTAAAATCCGAATGGAGGTTTATGTTTAAAATATGAATTATTATTTTTTGGTAAAATTGGTCCACACTTGATTCACTCCCCCCAGGTGTGTATGCATGGTCCACTAGGCATCTCAAGTAGTATCAGATCCTAGGTTACCTCTATTTTTTAGATTTTGGATATCTATAATTTGTAATGATATTATTGGTTACCTATGATTATAACTTATTCTTATTGAATATATAAATTGTATATTTTAGATGTTTGAAGAAGTGCCTCAGATGGAAGAATCCACTTCCACTTCCACTCGAACAGACTATGAGATATCAGAAAAGACCTTGAGAAATAGATAGAAGGAGGAGGAAACAAGGAAAATAAATTTATTGAATAAGTAATATTAATAATCAATGGATGAATCTAGTTATAGTTTTAATTGAAATTTTAAATATTTTGATAATGATTACTCTAGTGAATTTATCTCAAGCTAAGAAGAAGATGATTCCAACTAGTCACTTTGTGAATTTTATTCTGAAGTTAAGGATTCCTTGAAAATGGTCCCCAAATAATTTTTTTCATATATGTTCTCATATATCAAGGTACTAATTGATGAAAAATTACATCTAGAATAATATTTCAATATAATGGAACAATCATTATCAAGGAAAGTAAGTTGTTATAACACTTACAAAGCTTTCAAAAACCAAGTAAGAATCTTTAATACTCTATAACAGAATTTTTTATTTAATTGATAAATAATTATAGAGAGATAAATGTGAGACATAATTTTTTAATAATATTCTAAAGGAGGTGTTCCATGTATTGGATAACTTACATAAAGTCTCCAGGGATGTCAATTCATCCCAGCTAGAAGTAAAATAAAAAGGCATGAAAGATTTGGAAAGTTCTCTAGTGTAAATAAGAAAATTTAATGAGGATAAAATTCATAAGTTTAAGAGTGATTTGGAAGAAAGAAATAGGTTTGAATTTCTAAGAAAACATTTTCCCCAAAATAAGCCTAGAAATTTGAAGTTCAATACCAGAAATAGCAAGGCATGTAATCTAGAAAATTTGGACAAATTGAACCATAAGTGAAAAGTAAAAGACTTGTTGGAATAAGTTTAATGCTACTGGAAATTTTGGAATAGAGATATTTATTCCTAGAACAATATTTTAGTATGTTGGAATCATAAAAGTCTTAAATCAAGATAAAATTTAAATAAATGAAACAACCTACTCTAAATAATCAACCCACATAGATAAATAATAATTTTTCCATAATGATCATATTTGAATCCCTAAGAAAATTTTATAAAATGTACAAGATAGGTGGTCATAGTTATAATGAATTACAGTATAATATTTCTAGGTATTATCCACTTACTAATGAGAAAGAAGAACTAAAAATGGTTGAGAAAAAGGTGAAGAATAAAAAAAAGTCTTCCTTAGGAGAGGAATCATGGAGGGAGAGTGAAAAAAAAGTCACTCCTAAGAGGTAAATCAAGAATAATGAGAAGGATGTCACACCAACTGATAAGAGAACATGCTTCTACAGGGTAAAGAGATTACATAACATAGTCTAGTGCAATATTTCCATAAATATTATGGAAAATGGGAGAAATATAAAGGAAATAAGAAAATTCATTGAGAGAGAGATTCTAGGATTGGATTAGTGGTTGAAAATCCTTGTGAATAAGTGGAGAGGATACCTGATAATGGAAAATCAAAATCAAATAATGTGGTATGTGGAAGGTGAAAAAGGCATGTTATAGTGTTATTAGGTCTACGAAAAGAAATTTTGATGAAATATAAAATTAAATTACTTATGATCTCAAGTTCAGAAAAAGATGCTTATAAAAGGAAATCCAAACCTAAATTTAAGGTTTTTCATGAGCTTACTAATGTACTTACCATATGTCTAGATCAGTTGAAGTTTGTGAGAAAATTAAAATAGGCTGAAAAGAAATATTTTTCTTTATTTTCTCAAGTCAAAAAGACCACTCCATGTAAGAAGAAAGGTGAAAATGGTAAGAATTACATGCTTTTTAAATGTGAAAAAAGTTATAAAGGAAAGGGGTAAGCAAACATAAGGAGGTTTAGGAACTTTGGACCTATAGAAAAATTATTTTTTAGGTTGAGAAATATATTTCATCCCTATTGATTGAATTGAGGATATTATATAAGATCCGCACTCACCCCATGTTTGATTAATGGTATTTCAATGATAGTAAAAGGAGGTGATTAATGTTGAATATAATTCCCTTTATAAAGATCTCTAAAAATGTGTGAAGTTCCTATAATTAATCAAATCTAGTTGAATATGGAAATCTAGACAATCCCTTAAAAACTCAAAGGTTGAGGTATTATTTCACTCTCCCATCACTTGTTTTAACATTTATATATTATGTTTATCAAAGGGGGGTTATTACCTAACCTTATGGGGATGACCTGGCACTTGAAATATTTTGATTTATTTTTTCAATTGAGCATAGGTTACTAAAATTTCCATGAAAACCTATGTGGGATACCCCCTAGTTGTGAAAGACAAAAATTGGTATCATGTGTTAAAATGGGGATATACTTTTTGTCTAAAATTTTCAATATTTTTTTCTAAAAAGGGTTGTCCCATGTAGACTTAGAGTTGATCTTTTATGGAACATTTTTAAGTAAAATGTGATTCCAATTTAATTTTTGATGATATTATGTTATTATAAAGTTCCCAAAATCACTTGAAACTAGTACGTAATGATTCTTTCTTAAATTCTTCCCACAAATGAGAATTGATTATATCTCTCAAATGAGGACAAATAATTTTGAGAGGATATGTGTTATTGAAATCCTCCTAGATAGAAATCATAATATGTATAGAAATTTGAAGAATATCCTCCCCTTTTATTTCAATTGGTATCATTTGGTATCTCAACTAGTATTTAAAGTGGTATCAATATCAAGTGATATAAAACATTAAAGGGGATAAGAAATTAAAATAATGACCCCTACTATGGAAAAAAGGGGAAGAATGGTTTTTCCCCTTTTCATTTATTACCAATTCAGGGGAGAGGAGTTACATTGACTAATGAAGATTATTTTAATTGAAAACAAACATAAGGGGGATTGAAGTACCCAAAGGTGTTTTATTATATTTTTTATGAATTGGGTTTATCAAAGTTATCAATGTAATAATTTAAAGGTGATAATTGGGGTGGCGAAGAAAATATAAACCTTAAGGAATTAGAATATATTACTACCTATGAAGATCTAGATGGACAGGTTCTAGGTAGTGACTATCACATTAGACAATTGAAAGTGATTGTTTTCATGTCTATGAAAAGTGTTGAATGTGAAGAATTTATGTATTCAATGGTTATTTTAGAAGTTGAGGAGCTTAAAAAAGTTGATGAACTTAGAGAATCTAAGGAGGATCTGACCACTACACCTATATTGGGCACCTTGAAAAAGATATATTCAACATGTGTTTAATAAGTTTTAATTTAGTGGTGAGGTTAAATGAAAGTGTATAATACATACCAAGATAAAAAAAACATGTTAGCTATTGAAATCAGTGTTCTAAACTCCAGGATAAAGGTTGATGTTATTAGATATGTCTCGGGATTGATTGAAGAAGAGATACACATGATCTAGTATATTAATTCATATAAATACTATAATTTGAGTATTATATATGATGAAACACCTCAAAAATATGTTTTAAGAAGTTTGGAATTATTTTAAGAATTCCCATAATCATTTGAAGAGGTTATGAGATTATTTTAAGAGTTTGGAGAATCCCTATAGAAAGAATAAGTTTATTTGAAGCTATATGTAGAAGTCTATATTTTGGAGTTCATGAAAAACGGCTAAGTGTGAAGTGTAAGTATTTTAATAATATAATCATAAAGCATATTCTGATCATAATTCTTTTTTTGATTGTAAGTATTTTTACTGAATATAAAGCTTCAAGTGCTAAACATAAATATTTAAGGTGATTATAAGAATTTGATTTCTATCATATGACTCTTCCAATTTTAATTCATTTCCAACTATGTGACTTCATCATAAATCTTCCCTACTCATCGTATGACTTTGGAGTCTACTGAAAGTTAACAAAGTAATGATCATATAACTTTAATATGGGGTGGAAATTTGGAAAAGAAAATAGTATATAAGTATTTTAGAGATGAGTGTAATACTTATACCACTGAGAATAAATATCTGAAGGTAATCCTTGTCAAAACATAATAATTGTAATTTCCTGATGTAAGACTTCAACACTTCGGAAATTTTAAAAGTTCATCAATATTAATAATTTAGTTTTCAGATTTTGAATCTATAGAATATGAAACAAAATGGGACAATGAAAGAGTTGTTTAATCATGGTATAAACATCATAAACACATAAATTGGTGTGTGATTAAAGTATGAGAATAAATATAAGTTTATATTAATCCATGGAAAGGGAATATCAAATAATAAAGAAAATGAGAGTTTCCAGAATTTTTTAATTTTGAGGAAATACAAATTTGAAGATGTTTGTGCAATGATTTCAAGTTTACAACATCATGAATCTTATTCAATACATGATATAATATTTTTTTAGTAATATTGATGGAGGATTTCTACTATATGTATTTCTTGATGCCGAAAATGAAATTATCGGTTTCTCAAGAATAATGAAAATAAAGAATCATTGAAACTAAAGTTGTACACCTTTACTTACATAATAATCTAAATTTGATGTTGTTTAGTGTTTAATAGAAACTGATGTGGAAGTATGGGAATTTTACTAAGACTAAAATATTGAGGAGATGAGTATGAAGCTAAGATATTGAAACTGTGTACAGATATAACAATATAGGTGGTACTATTTTTATATAAAGTCACACACTGTAGAATGAGTCATGTGTTGTAGATATGATTGTTCTAGATTTGGATATAGTTGTTAATATTTGAGTGTGGATTTTGTGAAATTTGTTTAAAGAGGAAGATAAAGTTGATCATATAGAATAATAATCAAATATTTTATTCATCCATATTTCAAAAAATGGGGATCATTTGTTTAATTTATTCTTGGAATACTACTTCAGTTGAAAAACAAAGTGCACAGGATATCATGGGAAACCAAAATGGGTATTTTATAATGGTGATTTTTCCCCATAGGTTGTTTTGGATTCTCAACGTACCATTTATGGTATTTTTAAAATAATGAATTAATTTATTATAGCCACTATGCACATGAGGTGATGATGAGTTCGAGGAGAATAAAAGAGTAAAGTAAGTAGCAACCACCACTATATGTGTGTGAGTTTGTGAACTGGGAATATGAGTGGAAGAATTCTATCAAATAAGAGGAAGAAAAAGGAGAATAATTTTATGCATGTTTTAGCAAAGAATAATGGATTTTTAAGCCTGTGAAACATGTGGGGTATTGAATAAAATAAGTTGATTTTGATAAGGTCAGTGAACATGTTCTGAAATAAACTGCAAACTAGAAAAGTTCATAAATTTATTTTCATGGGAGTTTATTGAATATGTCTTAGAAGTAAAATAATCTGAGTAGTTGAGGAATTAGATTATATTTTTTAGTGAAATAGTATCCCTGTATATATTGTGATATACTTTATATGGAGAAAGGATTCAGATATCTAGAGGTATATAAAGACTATGGAAGTGGTATAAAGACCCATTCACTTGCATCATATAGTGGAGTCCTATCACTAGTGTAATATGGTGAACCATCCTATGTGATATGGTGGAATAGGTTTCAATATGATCCTTTTCCATCCATTATAATTGGTGATTTTATTATAGTGTAGAAACTATGACTCTATGGGAGTTGACATAGGAAGGAGTAGGTTTCCCACACTGAGGTCAAACTCTATAATGCATGTGCTATTTTTACTTTCAACATCTATACTACATATAGGTGTTCATAAGGTTAAAATACAAAGAGAATCATTTATGTCCTAATAGGTGACAGAGATTAAAAATAAAAGGGGGTTTATGTTTAAAAGAATAATTTTTTTGGTAAAATCATTTCACAAATGATCCCCCCCAGGCTTGTCTACACAATCCATTAGGCATATCAAATACTAAAAGTAAATTCTAGAAAACATTTAAAAATCAATATAGTTTTATCCAAAACATTGATTTAGTAAAAATAATTACTAAATTCAAGGATTTGAATAATTAATATCTATTTTGACACAAAATCCACATTTTCTATGAAACATTAAATGAAATTATTATTTTCTAAAAAATTCATAAAACCAATTTTCTCCTCGAAAACATTAATTTTATAAAAATCCACATTTTTTAAAATTCCAATGAAAACTCCTCATTTCCTTAAATTCTAATAGAAAACCAATATTTCATCTAAGCCATTGGAAACTCCCTATTTTTTAAAAAACTACTCATGCTAAAGAAATATAATGTATAATGAAATCAATTTAATCTAATTCTAGCTAGATACAACCTAGAAAAAAGTCACCACTCGACTATCAATAATAAAATCATTATCTACATGGTGCTTTGTGTAAACCATTTCATCACTCATTCACACATTTACCCCCAAACCCTTTTCTTATTATGAAAAAGGGTAATATTTTGCCTTTCGACCCTAATCATTCTAACCATTGTTCACCTTAACACACTCTCTCTAAGTATCCACTTTTCCATGAAATAATATTAGTGGTCACAAAATATTTTTCACCAAAAACCATATTTCATACACACACTCTCATAGTTCAATAATATCCAATAAATATCATTTAAATCATTTATCATGATCCAAAACTTCTCCCAATGTATTTTCACAAAAGCAGTTTATGAAAATTTTATATTTCAAAAAAAATAAGGGTTTATTAAAAAAAACCAAGATATTAAAATCATTTCATGTCCATAATCAATCAATAAAGAATAAATGTATTATCAAATCTCATATAAAGTATCAAAGCTACCTACCTAAATATTATTTCTTAGTCTCTGTGTATTCCTAAATTGATGATCCTTTCAAGGTAAACTATTTAGATCTATCAAAAAAAGTTCTATAAATATAAATTCAAAAACCAAAATCATAATCCTCCATATAAATGAATTTATCATGAAATATTTATAATTACCATAGAACCATGCATATCCCTGTGTGACTCGCTATTTGAGTGTAAAACCTCTAATAAGCTACGCATGCAACGACCCAAAATGTTATCAATGGAATTGTTTCATTTTTTATAATTTTTTTATATAGTATAAAACAAGTACATATTATGTAGATCCCAATAAAAACATCATTCTCATAAATTAAGAATGAAATAAGTAATATTCATAGAAATTAAAGAACCTATACCGATGGAATAGTAACTTGAACCTTGCAATAGTAACATAACCACTAGAAATAGTAATCCATGCAATAAAATAGTAACCTCAATTATGAAAGTATAGATAAAATTTACACATATTATAAATGAAAATATTATATAATTATATCATAGTAAAATTAAATAAATGTTTTAAAAATGATAAATTAAGTGTTGGCATTTTTATAAAACATAAATATGTATTTAATATTTTATAATTAATTTAATGATTTAAAAGAAAATTTATTCTTAAAATTGTATGAATAAATTAATATTTTTTGTCTTATTATTAAAAGATAATTTTATGTGACCTTAATTAATTTTTCAAGTGTTTTAAAATTCGTTATAATATTAAAATTGGTGTTTTTTGAATAAATGATGATTTTATTTAAAAATTAAATTTCTCATATTTATAAAATTATTATCATAAAATAGACTTAATTTTTTAATTCTATACATTGAAAAATGGATAGTTATAATTTTTTGTATTTTTCTAAAATAGTTGATTCTTTGTGAATAGTGAAATATGGTAATTTGCGGTATTTATCAAATACATGAATTATTGAGTCATAGATGATGTATGGATTATGTAAGCCCATAATATCTAAATATAATTAATTATTTAATATATTTAGTGATAAGGTTCAAACTATTAATAGTCTTGATCCAAAATAATAAAATAATGAATAAAATGATCAAAAAATACCCCCCCCCCCTCCCCTATAAATACCATCCCTCATCAATCTTCTCATCACACATTACAAGATTTGAAGCTTGTAAAAATTCTGACAAATACACTTCCCAAACCTCTTCCGTATGTCTAGGATCCTTTGGTTTCAAAAAAAGACCAAATCAAAATTTTTATAAGGAGGTTCTCAAAGAGAAGTTCAAGAGGTAAAATCCTCTTCCATTTTCTTTTAATTTTTTTTCAATTTTCTTTATTTTCTTATCCTCTCATAACCTCACCTTATCCAAATAAAATGATAAGTCTATTATATTATATATAATGTAATTTTATTATGTTAATGTAATAATATATCATCAAACCTCTTCTCTTATCCCTTTTATTCTAAAAATGAAAACATCATCTGTGAGGTGTAAATTTATCGCCTTTGAGGATGAAAAGTTTTCATTTTCCTTTACCGACTTCAAGGCTAGCCATAAAACCATTATAATGGTTGGAAATATTTTAAAATTTATGTTATAACCCTTTTTTTATTCTAGAACTAACATATATATAATACTAAATAATATGACAAACCCATTTCATGATAATCGAAAAACTGCCAAATTAATCTAAACAATTATCATTAACATTTTATCTAATGAATCATCCCAATATCTTGAAATATATATATATAATAAAACTTAAAATTATATATGTTCACTAATAACATATAATTTCAATTCTATATAATTATTCTCATCTTACATGAACTTATATACTTGTATATAAGCAAACCGATCATGAAAACCAAGAAACAAACACCCTCAGAATGACAGAATTAAACTCTATAACTCATAATAATGGCCATAAATGAACTTAATAAAATTATAATATATGTATAGTTGGTTATTTATTTATTAATTAATTAATCAAATTTTATTATCTGGGATATTAATGTGAGGAAAACATTTGGATATAAGGTAAGGGGATTCTCAAACCCAATTTCTTTTCTTTGGGTTATTCCTATTTCATGCCAAATTTTAGTGTGGATGTTCATTTAATACTCCTAAAATATAATTTCATTGTTATAACCTTTTATTTTTTGGGATATACATGTTTCTAATATCTTTTTATGAAAATTACAAATATTTTCTAAAAGAACTCTTCTTTCTAAAAACACATCTTTTACTTCTCTTGAGATTGTTTCTTCTTCAATCAAGATTGATTATTCGTATACCAGTATGCTATTTCCTTTTTGGAAACCCAAAGATTTTTCATGAATTTATACTTTATTAAATGAAACTAATTCCTTTAAATGGGTTATTTTATGTCTAATATTGATATATTTTCTATGTGGCATGCATGATCATGTAAATTTTATTATGTGATGGGTAATCCTAGAATTATATAGCACTCCAATGCATTGAGTAATGTGATGTATCTCATGTGATAATGTGAAATATGTGTGAACATGATGCTATATTGTTTCACAATGATGATTTTATGATTATTCACATATTTTATTTGTGAACATGATTCTATTTTTGTTCACAACTATGTGTTGTATTTGACCATTAATACATGATGTGTCATTTTTATACATTTCCATTTTCTGTGCCTTAATTTAATGATTACTATCATGATTATAATTATGATACAATACTTAGGTTATGATTATTATGATTACACTCACCCATGTCATATTGATTCATGTTATCATTTATCCTCTTATTGGGATTTTAGCTCACCCCTTTCTTCGATGTATATCCTCAAGTGACTACTTATACTAAGGAATATATAAGGGCCACTAAGAAGCTATAGAAGAAGGAATTAAATAATTTTTATGTTTTATTATGTAAATGTTATATATAGTCCCAATTCTTCCAATACACTATACCTTTGATCTTGGTTTTATAATGATTTTAAGTTTTTTATCTCTAAAATGATGTAATAGTCATGAAAGAAAAGTAGGGTCTCTTTAGTTGGTATCAAAGAACAGTTTATTTAATTTGGGAATTATGATTAAATAAAATTAGTGAAAACCCTTGGTATGAGACTAAGTATATTAAAGCACCCAAGAATATTTGTTTTAGAAAAATGATAAATATAGGGATCCCAAAATATATTCCTTTAGAGTTAATTTCTAAAAGGAATAAATTATTTATTCATGACTTGTTAACTTATGTTTTTTTCAAACCTTTTCTATTTTAGAAAATGGTAGGAACCAGGAGAAACCAAAACAACAATCCATGTGAGGGGCAATGCAGTGAATGCCTGAATTATATCCCCAATGACTTGGGAGGTGGAGTTCAAAATTTCATTGAGATACTTACCCAACTATCTCATAATATGAACAATAACCCAAATAATGTGGAATTTCCTCCTTCACCTAAGAGGGAGAAACTGTATATTGAGTATTTTATGTGGAAACAAACACCAACATTTAGTGTATCTTTAAATCCACTAGTCATGGAATAGTGGATAAACTCAATGGAGAATATCTTCCTATGATTCATTATTCTGAGATGGATAAGGTGACTCTGGCCATTTATCATTTAGATGGATAGGTTGATCAATGGTGGTTGTTGATTAAGAACACCAAGTATAAGGAAGAAATTGAAGAGATGGAGTGGGAAGGCTTTAAGAAAATATTCATTAACAATTATTTCACTCAAAATATTCATAGGAAGATAGAGATAGAAATTATAGAGCTGGAGAAAAAGGAATTTGAATCTTTAACAGCTTACGAAGAAAATTTCACAATTATATCAAGGTAAAAATCAGGTTTTTTATCAAAAATTATAGATAAATAGATATATTATTTAGTGGTTTAAAACCAATATTTCAAAAAGATCTAGAAATTAAAGACTTTGGGAGTTATGAAGAAGTTGTTCGATGTGATCTCAAAGTGGAGATAGAGTTTTTAGAGTGTTACCATGGCTATGGTGATAAGAAATAGAAGATGGAATTTTAATATGGAGGATCTAATGACAAAGGTGGAAATAAAACTCAATCACTCACATGTCAAAATATGGGAAGAAGCATCATGGGAATTTCCTAAAAGGGGTGGGGAATGATTCAAGTGTGGGAGAGAAGGCCACCAAGCTCAAGAATGTTAGAGATACATAAATAATATGGCCAACATGATAGAGGAAATGAGATCACCACACATGGTTAAATACTTCAAATATAGGGAGTAAGTGCACTATGCAAGCCAGTGCACTAAACCTAGACTCCTTGAGGGTAATCAGCATCAGCAACCACTGAAGACAAAAGATTAAGGGAAATCTTATGTCATCACTACTAATGAGGTAGACCCAAACAATGATTTAGTGATAGGTACACTGGTTATTAATTCAATAATAGATAATGTACTATTTGATTTTGATTCTATTCATTCTTTCATATCTTGTAGGTTTAGTAAAAATATTCAACACCACCTCAAAATATGGAGGCAGAGTTATCTGTGAGAATATAAAATGGGGAAATTATTGAATCCAAAGTATATAACTCCTATCTGGTTAATGTTTGTGTATTTAAACTCCTATAAAAATTTTTCTTAATTACTTTGGTGTAGTTTGATTCTATTTTGGGCATAGATTGGCTATCTTTATACAAAGCCAAAATCAACTTTAGAGAAAGGGAAATCACTCTCCATATCATAAGGCATCCTCTAATTATATACAAGTGTAAGGAGGAGGAGGATATACTTATGATTTATCATATCAATTGTGGATATTATTTCCTTATGAGTAATAATATCTAGCTCAAATGATTGAGACAAAGGAGAGAGTCAGGCTCGAGGACATGCCCATTATGAGGGACTACACTGATGTGTTCCCTAAAGAATTCTCAAGTCTTACTTCTGGACAAGAGGTTTATTTCTAGGTTGAAATTATTCCTGGATCTCTACTAATATTGAAAACTCCTTAAATAATGGACACTTTTGAGTTTGAAAAACTGAAGAAGCAGTTATAATAGAATCTAGAAAAGGGTTTTGTATGCCTGAGTACTTCAACATGTGGTGCTCTAGTTATCTTTATGAAGAAGAAGGATGGATCAATGTGCCTCTGCATTGATTATCATCAACTCAAAAAAATCATGATAAAGAACAAGTATCCCCTAGCATGGATATATGACTTGTTCAATCAACTATGTGGTTCCAAGTATTTATCTAAGGTGGACCTTCGGTTGGGATATCACCAATTAAAGGTGAAGAAGGAAGTTATTCCCAAGACTACCTTTTGATTGAGGTATGGACACTATGATTTCATAGTGATTCCATTAGGACTCACTAATTATCCAGCAATATTCATGGACTTAATGAATAGATTATTTAGAGATTACCTTGACAAATTTGTGGTAGTCTTTATAGATGATATTATAAAGTACTCCAAGAGAAAGAGGGAACATGAGGAGAATTTGAATATTGAGCTAAAGAATTTGTGAAGGGATGAAATTTATGCAAAGTATGGTAAATGGGAGTTCTGGATTTAGGAAGTATCATTATTGGTGAATTTTATCACCAAAAAAAATATTTACAGACCCTTCCAAGACAAAGGAAACTGAAGAGTGACCTAGGACAACATTTATAATGGATATTCGTAGTTTCCTTGGTCTGGATGGGTATTATTGGTGACTTGTGAATAAATTCTCATAATTTTCAAACCCACTAACCAAGATAACTCAAAGGGAGAAAAGATTTTCTAGACTAGTGAATTTAAATACTACTTCAAAGATATAAAAAATAGGTTTATCACTACGCCAGTACTCACACTTCCAAAAAGTGGGGAACTCTTTGTAGTATACAGTGATACTTCAAAGAAGGGATTAGGCTATGTGCTAATGAAAAATGATAAATTGATAGCCTATTACACTAGGTAGTTTAAAATTAATAAAAAAAACTATCCCACGCATGATCTGGAATTGGCATTTGTAATCTTCACATTGAAAATTTGGCGTCTTTATCTCAATGGGGAGAAGTGTGAAATATATACTAACCATAAGAGCCTCAAATATATATTCACATAGAAATATCTTAATATGAACCAGTGAAGATGGTTAGATCACCTCAAGGATTATGACTTCTCAATCCACTACCATCCTAGCAAAGCGAATAAAGTGGAGGATGCTCTAAGTAGAAAGGATCCTTCAATATTATTAATGATGATAATTGAGAAGGATCCAATCTTCTTAGATTTTAAAATGATGGACATTGGAATAATTAATAAATAAAAATAATTAATCCTTTCTGAAATTATTTCTCAACCATCCCTCATGGAGAAAATAAAGAATTCTCAAAGAAATTATGTGGAAATTTAGAAGACGGTGGAAGCTATGAGAAAAGGGAAATCCTTAGAGTTAAAAATTGATGAGGAAGGAGTTATAAGATTTGGGTCATGATTATATGTACCATACAATCCATAGATAAATAAAGAGCTTATGAGTAACACACAACCTTATCTATTCACCCAGGGATCATAAAAAGGTATTGAGATCTTAGAGAGAACTATTGGTGGGACAATATGAAGAAAGAGATCATTGAATATACATCAAAGTACCTCCTGGTATGTCAGCAAGTGAAGTATGAAAGAAAAAATTATAAGGATATGATGAAACCATTACCCATACCAACATAGAAATGGAAAAACATTACCATGAACTTTATCATCAGATATCTGAATAAATCTAAATGAAACAATGATATATGGGTTTTTTTGGATCATCTTACAAAGAAATATCACTTTCTCACAATTTTAGAGGACTTCTCACTGGATCAACTTGCACAGATATACATCAAAGAAGTGGTAAGACTGTATGGACTACCACTATCGATTGTATCTGATTGAGATCTCATATTCACCGCCAAGTTCTTGAAAAGTATCTAACATGCTCTGAGATAAACTTTATTATGGATTATCATCCTCAAAGTGATGGAAAATCAGAGTGGACTATTTATAAAATGGAAGATATGTTGATAGCATGTTCTATGGACTTCAAAGGAGGATGTGACCTACATCTTCCTCTGGCCGAGTTCTCTTAAAATAGAATTTTCCACTCAAGTATCCAAATGGATTCATATTAATCCATTTATATGAAAATATTTAGAACACCGGAATGCTAGGATGAATTTGGGTAATATAAGCTTTTAGGACCATAAATGGTGGAAGAAATTATGGAAAAGGTGAAAATCATTCAACAGCACATCAAGGCATCCCAAAGTCGATAGAAGAGCTATGAATAAAATCATCAATGGGACCTAGAGTTTGACATTGGAGACATGGTATTTATCCACATATCTCCATGGAAGAGGATCATGATATTTTCAAAGAAAGGAAATCGGATTCCCAGGTACATCAGCCCCTTTGAGATTCTTGATCATGTCAGAGTTGTGGCCTATCGACTAGCACTTCCACCTACTATGTATCAAGTACATGATGAATTCCATGTATCCCTCTTGAATAATTACATACCATATCCCTCACATGTACTGAATCCAAAGGTGTTATAGTTAGAAAATGATCTCTCTTACAAGGAGCAGTCGGTGAAGATCTTGGACCGTAGAGATAAAGTTTTACACAACAAGACTACTCACCTGGTTAAAGTACTATGGTGGAACCATAAGTACAAAGAGATAAAATGGTAATTATAGGAAGAGATGAAGGAGAAATACCCTCACCTATTTATGTAAAAATAAATTTCAAGGAAGAAATTTCAAAAGGGGGGAAGAATGTAACGACCCAAACTTTTATCAAGGGAATTTTTCCTTTCTTATAATTATGTTATATAGTATAAATAACATACATAGTATGGATATCCAAATAAAAATATCACTCCCATAAATTAATAATGAAATAAGTAATATTCATAGAAATTAAGGAACCTATATTGATGGAATAGTAACTTGACCCTCAGAATAGTAACATGACCATTAGGAATAGTAATTCATCCAATAGAATAGTAACCTCACTTATGAAAGTATAAATAAAATTTAAGCATCTTATAAATTAAAATTTGATATAATTATATCATAGTATAAGTAAATAAATGTTTTAAAAATGATAAATTAAGTGTTGGTATTTTTATAAAACATAAATTTTTATTTACAATTTTATAACTAATCTAATTATTTTAAAATATATATATATTTATAAAATGTATTTATAAATTAATATTTTGTTTTCTTATTATTATAAGATAATTTTATGAAACCATAATTAATTTTTCAAGTGTTGTAAAATTGATAATAATATTAAAATATATATTTTTCAAATAAATGGTGATTTAAATTAAAAATTAAATTTAAAAAATTTAGAAAATTATTTTCATAAAATTTAGCTCATTTTTGAATTATAAACATTGAAAAATGGATAGGGTGAATTTTTTGTATTTATCTAAAATAGTTGATTTTTTTGTGAATAGTGAAATGCAATAATTTATGGTATTTAACAAATGCATGAATTGTTGAGTCATGGATGATTTATGGAGATGTAATACTATAATATTTAACTATCCTTAATTATTTAATATATTTATTTATAAGGTTTTAAATATTGATAATATTGAGTTAAAATAATAAAATAATGAATAAAATAATCAAAAAACACCCCTCTCCTCCCCTATAAATACCACCCCTCATCACCTCTTCTCCTCACACCTTCCAAGATTTGAAGCTTGTCGAAATTCCACCCAATAATCTTCCTAATCCTATTCCCCATTCCCAAAATCATTTTTTATAAAAAAACACTAAATCTAATTTCCCTAAGGAGGTTCTCAAGGAGAAGAAGTTCTATAGGTAAAACTCTCTTTTGTTTTCATTTAATTTCTTTTCAATTTCCTTTATTTTATTATTATATACTCACCTCCCCTAATCCAAGTGGCATGATAACTATATTATATTATATATACTAAAATTTTATTATGTTAATGGAATAATCCATCACCAAACCACTTATCATCTCTCCTTTATTCTAAAAATGAAAACATCATCTGTGAGGTGTTGATTTATCGCCTTCTAGGATGACAGGTTTTCATTTTCCATTTCCCCATTAAAGTATGGTCATAAAACCATTATAATGGTGGAAAAATATTTTAAAATTTATTTTATATCCCTTTTTATTTTCTAGAACTAACATATATTTATAATACTAAATAATAAAACAAAACCAGTTCGTGATGATCGAAAAACTACCAAATTAATCTAAATGATTGTCATTAACATTTTATCTAATGAATCATTCTAATATATGGAAAGAAAATAATATATAGGACTAATTAATATTTTTTAAGTTCACTAATAATATATAATTTCAATTATGGATAATTATTCTCATCTTACATGAACTTCTATACTTATATACAGGCAAACTAATCGTGAAAACCAAGAAATGAACACCCTATAAACGACTAAATTGAACTCTATAACTCATCATAATGGACATAAATGAACTTAATAAAATTATAATACATTTATAATATGTTATGGATTTATTATTTAATAAATCTAATTTTATTATCCAGGATATTAATGTGAAGAAATCATTTTTACATAAGGTAATGGGATTCTTGAACCCTATTTCCTTTCTTTGGGTTATTCCTTTTTCATGAAAAATTTCAATTTGGATGTGCATTTAATACTCCTAAAATATAATTTATTTGTTCTTAGATTTTATTTTCTGAGATATACATGTTTATGATCTAGTTTTATAAAAAATAAAATGATTTTCCAAAAGAAATGTTCTTTCTAAAAACACATCTTTTACTTCTCTTGAGATTGTTTCTTCTTCACTCAAGATTGATGACTCCTATACTAGTATGATATTCCCTTTTTGGAACCCCAAATTTTTTTCATTAATGTATTATTTATTAAATTAAACCCATTCCTTTCCATGGGTTATTTTATGTATAATATTGATATACATTCTATGTGTCATGCATGATTATGTAAATGTTATAATGTGATGGGTGCGCCCGGAATTATATAGTGCTTAAATGAATTGGGTAATGTAATTTATCTCATGAGATAATATTAAATATGAATTAACATGATACTATGTTTTTTAACAATGATGGTGTTATGATTATGCACATATGTTATGCGTGAACATGATGCTAGTTTTGTTCACAACTATGTGTGGTATTTGACCACTAAGACATGATGTTTCATTTTTATGCATTTCCACATTCCATTCCTTTATATAATGATTCCCATCATAATTATGATTATCATACCATAATTATGTTATGATGATTATTATTACACTCACCCATGTTATATTGATTTGTGTTCTTATCTATCCTTTTATTGGGATTTTAGATCACCCTTTCCTTTCATGTATATCCTCAAGTGACTACTTATACTAAGGATAATATGAGAGCCAATAACAAGCGATAGAATAAGTAATTAAATAATTTTGAGGCTTTATGATTTAAATGTTATGTGTGGTCCTAATTATCCTAAGATTATAAACCTTTGATCCTGGTTTTGTAATGATTTTAAGTTTTTTATATATAAAATGATGTGATAGTCATGAAATAAAAGTAGGGTCACTTAAACACGAGCCCATGTAACTTATTAGTATCAAGGTATATAATAAAAAGATTCAAAGGGGAAAGTTTCTAAAAAGTGGAATAACCCCATAATGTTTTGGAGTGTCCTATCTCAGATGTTATAAAACCCTCATTTTTTATGCTTTAATTATGAGAATATCATAAATAAATATTTTAGGGCATTTAAACATTGAAAAACACTATGAATAATTTATTTCATGTCGATATATTTGTTATTCAACTTTTTAATTAAGATTTAAATTATTTACGAGGTTTATTAACCCATTATTAATTAATTTTTACTCAATATATGTTTTCTATTCATTAGTTGAAAACATATTAAAACATTCAAAAATACATTATGGTGAAAATGGATAGCATGTGAATATATTTATTATAAAATTTCTTAAAATGATTAAAATTTCAGAAATACTTATTTTTGGGATTTTATGTTTAATGGGATACAAATTATTTAACTATACCAAGATATATATCCAATCATAGTAGGCCTAATGAGGCCCACAAAGATAATAAAATCTAGGTGAGGTAGATTAGTGCATCCTTTTGTAATCAAACCATAAATTGGGATAGGGAAGTCCAATTGGTTTAATTAAGGTGTAATTGTAAAGAAGAATAAAATTCCCATATCTACAAAAAATGTAAATTCAATATTTAGAGTATAATTCATCCATCTAATCCAATCAAATGGATGGAAAATTATACCGTGGATAGCTCATCTCTATCCATAGAGCATTGAATTATTTTGTCTTTATCTTGTGTAAAATATTAATGAAAATCATAATATCCCTTTTTATAAAAGGTTGATTTACCAAAATGATAGAGGAGAGTTATTAGGATATTCATTCATCCATCATATGGTTTCCTCCCCTTCTATGGAGTTTTAAGCTCCTTGTGATCACTCGGGAAGGAACTTGATGTAAATATTGAGATTTATCTTTGTAATCATTATAAGATCATTTAATTATAGGTGTGTGTTGTTTTTATATATATTATCTTCTTATATAATTGATTTTTTTATTATTATATCACACTCACATGATCGTGTTTGGGGGAACCTATTCATGTGATGTTTCACACATCATTCACCTCTCCTTCTTCCCCTTTTCAATTATAGGGTTTACGTGGTTCATATCAGTAGATTAAAATCACCTAAACATGACCATATCCATGTAGATTTAAGTCATGGTATTATAATAAAATAACATACAAACTTGTAAAATACATTTATTTCCTCTCATGATTCCTTGGTTAGTTTCATGTTATGACGTTTGACGTAAATAACTTGATCATCAGCAGTAGATGGTGAATCAATTTTCATTTCCTACTAGCCCCTATGAGGTATCTATTGTGAATATACCCCCCATAATTTGATTACGAGACACTAAACCACTATAATATACATGAATAAAAATGAGTATTCCCATAAGGACTCCCTCATATTAGTGTACTAAAAGATGGGAATCATTGCACCCTACTCACCTCACTAAGTTAAACCACGCACACAATCAAATGAACCCACACCTAAAAAACATTTCATTAAAAATTTATAAAGGAAAAGGAAAAAATAATTTATATATTTTTTAAAATGTGTCTTACATCCATGGGAGAAATGTTGTTTCTCTTTTCAATATAATTGAAAATTATAAAATTTACACTTTCAATTGACTAATCAGTCAATAATAATTAATTACAGAGTTTGGGGACTCTATAATTCTCTAATCAATGTAAGATCTAAATCATTGTTAACATATTCCCTAACATTACTTTTATGGAAGAATCTATTTTGTCATTAAAGTTTCAATACCTCCTACATTCATGGAGGTCCCTCCATTTAGAATGGTGATTGCTGATCTTTAGTAGCCATATGAACTTGACCAATTGTCCTGGTGAATACCCCAAGTTGTACTTTTCGACAGTAGCTCTTAGTTGAACCTTTTCTGGACCATAACTTTTGCACACATCCATTATATAGTATCTTTATTTAATTTCTCCTCCTCCTATTGAAGATCTTTCAATACCACTATTTAAGTATTGTGAACAATTTAATCACTCAGACCTCTAATGTCTGGTGTAAAATGGTTGGTGAACTATTATAGGTTTCAAATCCCAATAATCTACCAATTTAATACAGCTTTATATAACCTTTGGAAACTCTCCAAAACATTGGCACAATCTCACATTTTCATAGAAAACAAAGCCAATGGTGTTCTCCATTATCCGTTTTTTACCAAAGTACCACTAAGGCACAGTGTTTCCTTATAATTTCCTAGACTAAATCTGTAACACCCCATGTTTTTCTAAAAATAAATTGAAATGCTTGAAATTTTTTTTAAGGTATATATTTATAAGTATCCTTTAAACATAATTTTATTTCTTCTATGTTTTGAATTTGAAGAAACTGTCATCTACAGTTGTGTTCAGTATGTTATTTAGAGTCTGATGAAACCAACTTGTTTTTTTGTGAATAGTAACATACCCTTATGAATATTAATATGAATAGTAATATAACCCTAATGAATAGTAAATTTTATTATAATTTTATTTTCTTAATTCTAGAATATAATAACATCTTGGTTAATTTTTCTTTGTGATAAAGAAGTAGTTGTAGAATTAGAACTGTTAATTTTTGAATTAAGTACGCTTTTATTTAAAAATTAAATTACTAATATTTAGAAAATTATTTTTCAAAAATGGAATTCATTTTTGAATTCTACACGTCGAAAAATGGTAAGGGTAAATTTTTGGTAATTTTCTGAAATTCAAGAATTTTCGATGAATAGTAAAATACGATAAAATACGATAAATGCTAAATACTTGATTTACTGCATCATAGGTGATGCAAGGATGATTTAATCCCACTTGGATATAAATCAAATGCCATTATTACTATTTACGGTCACTTTCATTGAGATTATTCATAGTCTTGATAAAAATATTATAATAATAATTAAAATAATCTAAAATACCTCCCCTCCTCCACTATAAATACCACCCTCACTCCCTCTTCCTCCCACACCTCTCAAGCCTTGAGAATTGTCTAATTTATGAAAAATTACTTCCCCAATATTCTTCCCTACGTTCTAGAGCTGCTGGTCTCACCAAAAGACCAAAATCAAAGCCCTTAAGAAGGATTTCGAGGAGAAGGGATCAAGAGGTAAACAACCTCTTTTATTTTCTTTCTTTTCTTTCATTTTATGTTATTCTCTTCCATTCCCTTTGGCTTGTGTTGGGATATTTCATTAAATATTTCCCCTTACTGTACATATTATGTATGAATTATGAGATATTCCATTACTCTCATCAATCTTGTTTTTATGAAATTTTAAGAGATGTCGTTAGGCTGCCGAATTTTCGTAAGAAATTTCTCAAGTTTTTCTTTTATTTCATGATTACTTTTTATTCTTTCCTAACCCCATCTTATCCAAGAGGCATGAAATCTCCAGAATCATGTATATTCTGGATGTTCTCATGTTTATTTAAAATTCATCATCATTATTCTTCTCCTCTCCCAATTATTTAAGGAATAAAAACATTGTCCGTGATGTGTCGAATTACCGACATCGTGGATGATGTAATTTCAATTTCCATTAATTATTATAAGTCTGGTCATGAAACCATTTATATAGTATAACCATGTTATAATATATGTTTTATGACTCATCCATGGTTCTGGAATTCTTTTGTACTCATGGTTCTAATTTATAAGACTAAATGAGGTTGTTATTATCAAAGAACCACTTAAATGATCTAAACGAACATCATTAATGTTTTATTATGAATCACCCTCATATAAATAATCAAAGTGATAAATGGTATAATTTATGGTACTGGAAATATGTAAATACTACTCCATTCTAATTCTGTATTTTCACTTCCAATCGACAAGAACAACCATCATAAACCAATCATGGAAATCATGTGAAGAACTCACCCAAAAGCGGTGCAAGGAACAAAATACTAACAATTAATGGGTAAAATGATGTAATTAAATGACCATATAAGATGTTATAAACATGAAAATTTTTATTTAAAATACTAATAACACTCTTTTAACCATTATACAGGAGGTTTAAACAATTTTGAAGTAAGAAAAACCTAAGGTAAGGGAATTCTTAACCCGATTTCAATTCTTTGGGTTAACATTCTACTTCGTTATTTATGTGGTATTTAAATTGTTTGTGTGATGAATTATGGTTATAATATGTTTAATAATGTGTATTTACTGATTATATACATATTACATCCACTCTATTAAGTCTCACTTCAAGTATATGATGTTTATAAGGGAATTTTCTTCTAAAATCCTCTTTTAAAATTCTGTTTTACAAGATTCAAAAGCAATGTTTTTATGCTATTATTTATGTTGTATGATTATGTTTTAGTTATTGGGAATTGTTTATGATGAAGGTTGGGACCAATATTTCCCTCCAATTCATTGGGCATGTGTATGTTGAATCTCATCCGTATGGTTACTCCAAGTGTAACTGCGATGGTTACACAAAATATAAGGTAGTTGTGAGGGTTACAAATTATAAGGTAGTTGTGATGGTTACAAGATTATGTAAGTAATGCCCCAAGATACCTTTATTTTTCTACTTATGTTCTAATATATTTGTGGAAATCTCATGTTTCACAAGGTAAGTATTTATATATATATATATACAGGTGATAAGTAAGCCTTTTGAAAATGATTTTGTATGTTACAAGTTTTCATGGACTAATGTGTTATTTCCTTATTTTTCATACCTTACTGAGCTTTTGTAATCATCCCAAGTTTTTAAATGATTTTCACAGGTTAATGTATGATTAAGAAAAATAAGGAATCCATGTTAAATGTTGAAGAATTGTCAAGGAGTCTTGTTTAAGTTTTAATGTTTTATATTTTGGAAAAAAATGGAAATTGTTTTTATGGTATCTACTCTGTAACAATGTGAAATGTTATGAATGTATTGTACTAATTCTCTAAATCTATAAACTTGAAAAGATCCTCAATGTAAAAGTAAGTGTTTTCTTGACTAAATTCTAGATTATGTATGTAATAAGGTCGAGTCCTTATAGTTGGTATCAGAGGATGGTTTAGATAACTTTAGGGGTTAGGGTGATGTTAATAGAATAGCATAAATGATTTTCACTCTATGTTTAATTTGAAATGTTATAGAATTTAAAGATTACCATGTTGCTTAATCTAAGACATGTTTGTTCATAATGGTTGTCCGTAGAAGGAACAGGTATGCTGAAGAGGAGAGGCACCGACAAAACGACATCCTTCCTGATCTACAACCCGGAATGGTAGGGATTGGAACCGAGTAGTTTGTGACAGTAATGGCCCAGCTAACACATGAAATAAATGGTGGTGGCATCCATGCAAGAGAACCAATATAGTTACCACAACGAAACATGACAGTAGTGGAACATTTTATTAGACAACATCCTTCTGCATTCAACGGATCTTCTGACCCAGTAGCAGCTGAAGGATGGATCAAAGCCCTTGAAAAGATATTTGATGTTATGGGATGTTTAGAAAATCAAAAGGTAAGTCTTGGAATTTATTGCTTTGAAGGGGAAGCTGATCAGTGGTGGTCAATGGTAAGGAATATCAGGGGTAGAGAGGATTTTGATGCCTTAGAGTGGGATGAATTCAAAAGTCTTTTCCTTGAAAAATATTTTCCTAAGGTGGTGTGACTTAGAATGGAGAAGCAATTCCTTGAATTGAAATAGAAGGAGGAAGATTCAGTGGCTGTGTATGAAGCAAACTACACCCTACTGGTGAGGTATGATCCAAATCTTATTCTGGATCTTGATAGAAAAATCAATCATTTTTACTCAGGATTGAAGCCAAGGTATCGAAGGGCGTTGGCCTCCTGTGAATTCAAAATATATGAGAAACTTTTCCGATGTGCTGAGAGGGTAGAGATGGAGTTTTCTAATGATCACGTGAATTTTGGAAACAAAGAGAAGAAGTGGTCCAGTTGGAAAGCAATGGGTAACAATCAATCAAAGAAATCTGATGGTAAGAAAATCCAGTTTCTAGTTTGTGAAAAGTGTGGTAAGAAGCACCTTGGGGAATGTCTTAGAAAAACTGAGAAGTGTTTTAAATGCGGTAAGTTTGGACATATGGCCTGTGATTTAAATTAAATTGATCCAAATAATAATCCTGATAAGAAAATTGTAAAGTATTTTAAATGTGGTGAGATGGGTTATTATGCAAACGCCTGCCCAAAGAGAGATCTGAATGATGCAAAGAAGCCAGACTATAAGCAGAAAGGTGTAATGAGATCCTTTGCGACTACATCAGCAGATTTCGGGCCATCAAATGAATTTGTATCAGGTACTTTGTTTGTTCACTCAGATTTTGCTAAAGTTTTGTTTGATACAGGGTCTACACATTCCTTCATCTCTGAGAAATTTTTTGGTAATTTGGAATTATCACCACAACAAATGAGACCTGAACTTATTGTTAAAACACCAGGGGAAATGTTATAGCAAATAGGAATTATAAGAATCTTTCTATTGTGTTCTATGGAAATACTTTACCTGGAAACCTTGTTGTTTTACCCTTAGTCGAGTTTGATTTTATTCTGGGGATGGACTGGCTTTCTTATTATCATTCTAAGATTGATTGTAGAGCTAAAGAAGTTTTTTTTCAAAAAGAGTTTCAGTTTGTATACAAGAATGAACCCATACAATTGATAACATGTCAGGAAGCTAAGAAATTATTGAAATATGGAAATGAAATTTATCTTGCTCATATTTTTGAAAACAATGGAACTATTCAAATTAATTATGTGCCAGTGGTAAATGAATACCTTGATGTTTTTCCTGATGAGTTACCCGGTTTCATACCTGATTGAGAAGTCTAATTCACAATTGACTGAGTTCATGATACTAAGCTAATTTCAAAACCTCCTTATCGTATGGCTCCATTTGAACTTCTTGAATTGAAAAATCAGTTGTAGGATTTGCTTGACAAATGATTCATTCGTCCTAGAACTTCACCTTGGGGAGATCCTGTTTTGTTTGTTAAAAATAAAGATGGTTCCATGAGACTTTGCATTGATTATAGATCTTTGAATAACATCACTATTAAAAACAAGTATCCTTTGCCTCATATTGATGACTTGTTTGATCAGCTCCAGGGAGCTCATTAGTTTTCCAAGATTGACTTGAGATCCAGATACCATCAGCTAAAGGTGAAGCCAGATGACATCCCAAAAACAGCCTTTCGTACTAGATATGGGCATTATGAATTTTTTTGTTGTGCCGTTTGGATTAACTAATGCACCTGCTGTATTTATGAATCTTATGAATAGAGTATTTCATGAGTTCTTGGATAATTTTGTGGTTGTATTTATTGATGAAATTCTGGTTTTTTCTAATAATAAATAGGAGCATGAAAAACATCTAAGGGTTGTTTTAAAAACATTAAAAGAAAATAAAATTTATGGAAAATTCATCAACTGTGATTTTTGGTTGCAATAGATTTCTTTTCTTGGGAACATTGTAAGTAAGGATGGAATAACAATTGATCCTTCCAAAACCAAAGTAGTTAATGAATGTCCAAGACCCACAAATGTTACAGATATTCAAAATTTTCTGGGCTTAGCAAGTTATTACCGACGGTTTGTTAAAAACTTTGCACGGTTATCTAGCCCGATTACTAAGTTAACACGAAAAGGGGTTAAATTTGTTTGGACAGAAGAATGTGATGTTTGTTTTCAGGAACTGAAAAAGAGATCGGTGAATGCTCCAGTTTTGGCCTTACCTTCCCGAAATGGTGAGTTTGTCATCTACAGTGATGCTTCTTTGAAGGTACTTGGTTGTTTTTTGATGCAGAATGATCAGTTAAATGCCTATGCTTCGAGGAAACTTAATCTCCATGAGATAAATTGTCCCACACATGATTTGGAATTGGAAGTTGTGGTTTTTTCTTTGAAAATTTGGAGGCATTATTTATACGGACCCAAATGCCAAATATATACTGACCATAAAAGCTTGAAGTATATATTCACTCAGAAGGAATTAAACATGAGGCAGAGAAGATGGATTGAATTTATAAAGGATTATGAATGCACGATCAATTACCATCCCAGAAAATCAAACAAAGTGGCGGTTTCCTTAAGTCGAAAACATCATGCATCATTAACTATGTTACGTTTATAACATGATCCCTTGATTAATGATTTGATAAATTTTGTCTTAGAAGTTGTTGGTGCAAGGAATACATCTATTTTGTTCTAGGTTTCAGCACAGTCTTCATTGTCAGACAGAATTAAGAAAGCACAGAAGGAAGACCGTGAGCTACAGAAAAAGGTATAATTGGTTAAAGTGGGTAAGTTGCCAGAATTTAACCTTGGTAAAGATTGTGTTTTAAGATTTGGTAAAAGGTTGTGTGTGCCTTGTGATTCCACTTGAAGAAATAATTGTTGTGTGAAGTCCATAGTTCTCCATTTTCTGTTCATCCTGTAAGTACTGAGATGTACAGAGACCTTCAGGGGTATTATTGGTGGGATGGAATGAAAAGAGACATTGGTGATTTTACCATGAAATGTTTGACATGTCAGCAGGTTAAAGCAGAGTAGCAGTTACCAAAGGGGATGCTTCAGCCTTTTCCAATGCCAGAGTGGAAATGGGAGAATGTATCCATGGACTTTGTGGTGGGACTACCAAAGACTTCTTGAGGTAATAATGCGATTTAAGTTATTTTTGATCGGCTAACAAATTCTGTACATTTTCTTTCGATTCAAGATACAATGACTTTGGATCAGCTTTCTTGATTGTACCTTAAGGATATTGTCAGGTTACATGGATTTCCTCTTTCCATTGTATCTAACCGATATCCCAGGTTCACTTCTAACTTTTGGAAGGGACTTTAGAATTCATTGGGCACAGAGTTAAATTTCAGTATAGCTTTTCATCCTCAATCAGATGGGCAGTCAGAAAAAACAATTCAAACTTTGGAGGATATGCTTCGAGCTTGTTCAATGGACTATCAGGGAAGTTGGGATCAACATATTTCATTAGTTGAGTTTTCTTATAATAATATTTTTCATTCCAGTATTCAGATGGCCCATTTTGAGGCCTTGTATGGGAAGCGGTGTCGGACTCCAGCGTTTTGGGAGGAAGTCAGAGAAAGAAAGTTGATGGGGCCAGAATTAGTTGAAGAAGTGGCTGAGAAAGTGAGGATGATCCAGTAGCACATGAGGACAGCTTAGAGCAGGCAGAAAAGTTATGCAGATAACAGAAGGAAAGACTTCTCTTTTGAGGTAGGTGACTATGTTTTCCTTAAAATCTATCCTTGGAAAAGTGTGATGCATTTTGGTAAGAAAGGGAAGTTAAGTCCACCGTTCATCGGTCCTTTTGAAATCTTGGATAAGTTGGAACAGTTGCATACCGAGTAGCTTTGCCTCCGAGTTTGTTTCAGGTACACAATGTTTTTCATGTTTCTATGTTGAGAAAGTATGTGCCAGATTCATCACATGTCTTGAGCCCAGAAGCAGTTCAGCTGGAAGAGAACCTTTCTTATGAAGAGAAACCAGTTCAAATTCTTGATCGAAGGGAACATGTATTGCGGAATAAGTTAATCCACCAGGTAAAGGTTTTGTGGAGAAACCACGTGGTTGAAAAAGCAACATGGGAGTCTAAAAATGCTATGAGGGAAATGTACCCTCACTTGTTTAATAAGTAAATAAAATTGTGAGGACGTAATTTCAAGAAGGGGGGGATAATGTAACACCCCATGGTTTTCTAAAAATAAATTGAAATGCTTGAAATTTTGTTTAAGGTAGATATTTATAAGTATCCTTTAAACATAATTTTATTTCTTCAATGTTTTGAATTTGAAGAAACTTTCATCTACAATTGTGTTCAGTATGTTATTTAGAGTCTGATGAAACCAACTTGTTTTTTTTGTGAATAGTACCATACCCTTATGAATAGTAATATGAATAGTAATATGTCCCTAATGAATAGTAAAATTTATTATTATTTTATTTTCTTAAGGCTATAAGATAATAACATCTTGGTTAATTTTTCTTTGTGATAAAGTAGTTGTAGAATTAGAACTGTTAATTTTTGAATTAAGTATTATTTTATTTAAAAATTATATTACTAATATTTAGAAAATTATTTTTCAAAAATGGACTTAATTTTTTAATTCTACACGTCGAAAAATGGTAAGGGTGAATTTTAGGGAATTTTCTGAAATTCAAGAATTTTCGATGAATAGTAAAATACGATAAAATACTATAAATGTTAAATACTTGATTCACTGCATCATAGGTAATGCAAGGATGATTTAATCACACTTGGATAGAACTAACATTCCATTATTACTATTTAGAGTCACTTTCATTGATATTATTCATAGTCTTGATAAAAATATTATAATAATGATTAAAATAATCTAAAATACCTCCCCTCCTCCACTATAAATACCACCCTCACTCTCCTCTTCCTCCCACACCTCTCAAGCCTTGAGAATTGTCTAATTTCTACCAAATTCCCTCCCCAATATTCTTACCCACGTCCTAGAGCTTCTGGTCTCACCAAAAGACCAAAATCAAATCCCTTAAGAAGGATTTCGAGGAGAAGGGATCAAGAGGTAAACAACCTCTTTTATTTTCTTTCTTTTCTTTCATTTTATGTTATTCTCTTCCATTCCCTTTGGCTTGTGTTGGGATATTTCATTAAATATTTCCCCTTACTGTCCATATTATGTATTAATGATGAGATATTCCATTACTCTCATAAATCTTTTTTTTATGAAATTTTAAGAGACGTCGTTAGGCTGTCGAATTTTCGTAAGAAATTTCTCAAGTTTTTCTTTTATTTCATGATTCCTTTTTCTTCTTTCCTAACCCCCTCTTATCCAAGAGTCATTAAATCTCCATAATCATATATATTCTGGATGTTTTCATGTTTATGGAAAATTCATCATCATTATTATTCTCCTCTCCCACTTATTTAAGGAATAAAAACATTGTCTGTGATGTGTCGAATTACCGACATCGTGGATGATGTAATTTCAATTTCCATTAATTATTATAAGTTCGGTCATGATGTCACGACCCGCCCTCGGGGTCCATGTCGTGACTACCCCAAGCCCGCCTTCCATAGTCCAGGGGTTGGCGACTAGTACCAAGGCGTAAATCCCGGTAAAAAGGGAAGGCATTGCCTTTGTAAAGTAAACAAACACCACAGAGTAAGAAAGCGGAAAGTAAACACTAAGTAAAAACAGAGTAAAGCTGAAAGTGAGGAAAAGTAAATGGGCCAGTATACAAACCCAAACTGAAAGTAAAGTACAACTCGAAAGGGAAAACAACAACTGTAAGTAAAAGCCGCTACACCGAGCTGTCCACTGGAGATCCCACCTGAAAGATGGGTACAGATAGCTCCACTACTCCACGGGTCCCGTCGTCCGCTCTGAACACGTCCCGCCTAGTGGTCCACCTCCAGGTACCGTCCTGCTCTGCAATCCTCAGCCAAGATCAACGCTGTCTGTCGTCTGCAACCAACACAACTTAGTGCGGGCATAGCCCGTGCAGCGGTGAGTATAAGCTACTCAGTAGGGACCCCGAGACCCCTGAAGGTCTCTCGAAATCCAAAAAGGATAAACCACAAAGAAAGGTACAATCACGAAGTAACAACCGACACTGTTTAGGTATATGCCCATACATATACCTAAGTTATAAATTTCAAATACACTCCAACCTCCGAGCCCAAGTACAACTCAGTCCACACAGGAAAGTAAACGTATTCCACACAGGAAAGCAAAACGTAATCCACATAGGATAGCACAACACAATCCACACAGGAAAGCAATAGGATTCAGCTCACACAGTTATACATCTTCGAAAGACGATAAAGATGATCTCTGATCCATCTAAGTCGTCGGACCCATGAAAGATCGATAGGTAACTAACCCCCGCAAAGACCCACACAGGATCGAGCCCACATAGGACCTGTAGGCGCTGGTTCACACAGGACCGCTGAGCGCAAAGACCCACACAGGATCGGACCCACACAGGATCAGACCCACACAGGATCGGGCCCACACAGGACCTGTAGCACTGATCCACGTAGGATCGCTGAGTGTTGTAGTTGTCGTCGTCGAATCCACTAAGGATCTCTGTACTGTCGTCGTCGCAGTCACAGTAGCAGTAGTAGTAGTAGCAGTCACAGTAACAGTCGCAGCCAGCACTAGGGTTCTCGCACACAGCAAGCTCGTACAGGAGGGTCCGCTCCACGAGCCGAGAGGCTGATACATCAATTGTCACAAAGTCCAGAGTTGATGTATCCAAAAGTTCCGTATCGTCAACAGGAACTCAACGCAACAGACGGCGCGTCGATCGGACGCCCGGTCTGAGAGTTATTGGCTTTTTCGTCTCAGGGGCCCGGTTGGTTTTTAAGGAAAAACCAACCCGACCGTACTCCACCTGCGTCCAAACCTCGGGCGGAGTATTCCAAAAGATCTGTCTCACTAAGAGGAACACAACAAAGCTGACGGCACGTCAATCGGACATCCGTAGCTCAAGATATGAGCGTTTCCGCTCCGAAGGCCCGGTTTGTTTCGTGTACGAACCAACCCGGCCGAAATCAAAGTGTTCCGAAACTTTGATTGCGAAATACCGAAACGACCGTCTCGATCCAAGGATCGTGTTGCCGTAGACAGTTCGTCAATCGGAGGTTCCTATCTCAAGTTATGAGCAAAAAACCGAAGTCGTCTCGAAAACGGGGGGTCCGGGTCCGGGCCGACCCGGCCCGACCCCCCCCCCCCCCCCCTGGGTCGGCCCGAACCGGGTCGACCCAAACCGGGTCGACCCGACCCGGGTCCGACCCCGCCTGGCCGGCGGCGGTCCGGCGCGGCGGCGCGGACCGGCGCGGCGGCGCGGACCGGCCGGCGACGGTGCGGCCTGGCGCCGCACGGGTGCAGCATGCGGGGGGAAAGGCCCCCACTTTTGATAGCTGGCGGCGCGGCTTAAGCCGCGCCTTTTGGAGAACCGGCCCCCCATGTGGGGTCCTGCTTTGTGGAAAACGGGGGGCCGCCTGCCCCCCTTAATGAAACCCCCCCCCTCATAAATGGGGGGGGCATTTGATGATGGCCGGGGGAATTAAATTCCCCCAGATTTTCCCTTCCGGCCGGCCCACCTGGCCGGCCGGTTCTTCTTCAACGGACCGGCAAAGCCGGTCCCATTCTGGCTTCCGACACCGGCGGCCCGGCAAGCCGCCGGTCTTCCCGTCTCGCCGCGGCCCGGAACCGGCCGCAGTGTTCGTCGTCTGGCGCGGTGTGACGGCACCGCGCCCCTCCGCCGCGGCCCCGCTCCGGCCGCGGCGCCTTTTATTCCCTTCGACGTGGCGCGGCGGCGTCGCGTTCATGATATTCCTTCCACAGCGCGACGCGACGGCGTCGCGTAAATAAGCCGGGCGATTCCCGCGTGGTGCGACGGCACCACGCCTTCTCGTTCATCCACAAGATTATATAAATAACCAAGAACAAAGGAGGGGGAATTCGGCCGTGTTTGTGCAGTCCGACCCCCCTCTCGTTAGATGATAACTCTTAAATATTTAATCACAAGATTATCATTCTAGAACCAAGAACGAGAGTAAAGAAAAATAACCAACAACAAACCCCTACCTTGGGTTCAAGTTCGAAGAACGTCAACGACTCGCGGAAGACAACGTCGTGGAGGTCGGGCGTCGCGGTAATCGTTCGTCAAATCCGTTGACCAAGAGGTACGTCCGAAGAGGTACATCGTTGGCGAATCTTCGTAAACCGACGAAGGAAGTCCGAGGAGGAAGCGGTGTTCCCTTTCGTTGACATAGAAGGCGTCATCGATCTTCGGATACAATCGGCTATGAAGAAGAGAGGAGCGGCGTTCTTCGTCGGAGCTCGAAGGTTCTTCGCGTTCTTCGCCAAGCTTGAAGAAGAAGAAGAAGAAGGAGAAGGCTTCAAAACTCTCAAGAGGCTAGAGAATTCTAACCAAATAAAATAATCTAAGAGCTTATTTTATTTACTCAACCAAACCTTTTTGAATTTCAAAGGTTTGAAAAGTTTAAACAACTCAACCTAATTAATAAGCTAAGTTGTCAATTTCATTTAAAAGGGGAGTTAAGGGAGTTTTGAGAGGAGATGGAAAGTTGGGTTTCGTGTGGGCCCCACCACACTTAATCCTCCCAAGGGAGGTTAAGTGGATGTGGGTCCCACCTTTAACTTCCTTTGAGAGGAGTTAACCAACAAGTAAGAAAAATAAAAAGTGTTCCACATTTTTATTTAACTTTTTATAATTCTCCCAAAAACTAACTTTCGTCCCGCAATAAACGCAACTTTGGAAAAGGTCTCCTTAAGCGAATATCGGCGCTGCGAGTTCATCGGTGTCCTCGGATTTCAATTCCGAGCACCAGATCAAAAGTTAGAATTTCCCGCTCGTTCGTTCACTGAACGTACCCGAGCCAAACTTCAGAAATTGATTCCGGGCACACCGGGCCTCGGAATCAGGTGCCGTCAGAAACCGTGCTCTTGTAAAATTCCAAAGAAAATTAAGAAAAAATTTCCCTTGAATTTTACAGGTCTTTATATTACTCTCACCTCAGGGCTTTACGTCCCCGTAAAGATACATCAAAACTAGGGAAACAAATGAGGGTACTGAGCACGCATCTGAGCCTCCCGCTCCCATGTGCTCTCCTGGAGGTTCCCGTGCTTCCATCTGATGCGCACAAGAGGAATTGATCGCCCACGTAGGACCCGCTCCTGTTGATCCTCTATCTCCACCGGGACCTCCATAAAAGTCTCCCCATCATCAACGTCAAGCTCCCCATGGTCAATGATGTGCGTCGGGTCGTGCACGTATCTCCTCAGCTGGGATACGTGGAAGACGTCGTGCACCCGGTGCAACTGAGGTGGCAGAGCCAGGCGATAAGCCACTTCGCCAATCCTGCTGAGGATCTGGAAGGGTCCGATGAAGCGCGGAGACAACTTGCCGCCTCGGCCAAATATCTGAATACCACGTCGAGGTTAGACCCGCAAGAAGACGTGGTCGCCATCCCCGAACTCCAGTGGCCTCCGCCTCCTGTCAGCATATGACTTCTGTCGGCTCTGAGCTGTCCTCATCCGCTCCTGGATGACCTGGACCTTCTCTGTCGTGGCCTGGACCATCTCCGGTCCCACCAGTGCTGACTCCCCAGGGTCTGCCCAGCACAAAGGAGATCTACAAGGTCGGCCGTACAACGCCTCATACGGTGCCATCCCGATGGTGGAGTGGTAGCTATTGTTGTACACAAACTCCACCAAGGGTAGGTGGTCCTCCCAGCTGCGACCAAAGTCGAGGACACATGCACGGAGCATGTCCTCGAGAGTCTGAATGGTCCTCTCCGTCTGACCATCCGTATGAGGGTGAAAGGCTGTGCTCAGACGTAGCTGCGTCCCAAACGCCTCCTGTAACCCCTTCTAAAGCCGGGAAGTAAAGCGAGCATCTCGATCGGAGATGATAGATGATGGAACACCGTGGAGCCGCACAATCTCCTGAACGTAGAGACGTCCCAAGCTCTCCACTGAGCCCTGCTCTCTGATGGGTAAGAAGTGTGCCGACTTGGTGAGTCGGTCAACTATCACCCAGATGGAGTCGTGACCTCTAGAAGTGCGTGGAAGTCCAGCCACGAAGTCCATAGATATGTCGTTCCACTTCCACTCCGGGACCTCCAAGGGCTGTACCAAGCCTGCTGGTACCTGATGCTCTGCCTTCACCTGCTGGAAAGTGAGGCATCAAGAAACGAACTCTGCTACAGCCTTCTTCATGCCCGGCCACCAGTGCTGTCGTCTGAGATCCTGGTACATTTTCTCCACTCCAGGATGTACCTCCAAAGGATAAGTGTGAAACTCTCTCAGCACCTCCTCTCGTAAAGCGACTGGTACCATGGTACGTCCTCTAAAAAGGATGTCATGCTCTGCTCCAAGGGAGAAACCATCAGGTGCCTGTCCCGAGGATATCTGTGCACGCCGTGTCTCACAGTCAGCGTCCTCACGCTGTGCCTCTCTGACCCGCTGCAGTAGTAGAGGGGTGACTGTGAGAGACTGGAGGAAGGCTGCTCCATCTCTATCCACGAAGGATATCTGTAAAGAGGATAGCTGCTCTGTCGCCTCCTGAAGTAGCTGAATGCCCGTCCTCCTGCTGAGGGCATCGGCTACTACGTTCCCCTTCCCAGGAGTATAGACTATCTCAAAGTCATAGTCCTGGAGGAACTCGAGCCATAGTTGCTGTCTCAGGTTCAGGTCCTTCTGCGATAATATATACCTGAGACTCTGATGATCGGAAAAGACTTTAAAGCGCTCGCCCATCAGATAATGTCGCCATGTCTTCAAAGCGAAGACCACTGCTGCTAACTCCAGGTCATGGGTAGCGTAGTTCTGCTCATGCGACCTCAACTGACGTGATCCATAGGTGATCACTACCCGCTCCTGCATCAGAACACATCCGAGTCCGGTCCCTGATGCATCGCAGTAGACTACGTACCCTACTCCTTCCTCAGGAAACCTCAAGATAGGTGCGCTGGTCAATCTCTGTCTCAGCTCCTGGAAGCTCTGCTGACATCTGTCTGACCACACGAAGGGTTTCCCCTTCTTCGTCAAAGCTGTGAGTGGTGCTGCAACTCTAGAGAAGTCCGGCACGAATCTCCGATAGTACCCAGCTAATCCCAAGAAACTCCGAACCTCAGTCACGCTCCTGGGTGGCTCCCAAGCTAACATAGCCTCGATCTTCGCAGGATCCACTGCAACTCCCACCTCAGAGATAACGTGTCCCAAGAAGTGGACCTCACGTATCCAGAACTGGCACTTCGAGAGCTTACCATAAAGCTGGTTCTCTCAGAGTGTGTCTAGTACAACTCGCAAGTGATAGGCGTGCTCCTCCTCGGTCGTAGAGTAAATCAAAATGTCGTCGATGAAGACTACGACAAATCGATCGAGGTATGGCTGAAAGATCCTGTTCATGAGGGCCATAAACACTGCTGGAGAATTGGTTACACCGAAAGGCATAACCAAGAACTCATAGTGGCCATACCGACATCTGAAGGTCATCTTCTGCACATCCTCGTCTCTGACTCTGAGCTGATGATAGCCTGACCTGAGGTCTATCTTCGAGAACCACAGTGCTCCCTTGAGCTGATCAAAGAGGTCATCAATCCTCAGTAGCAGATACTTGTTCCTCACTGTCACCTGGTTCAGGTGACGATAGTCAACAAAAAGACGCAAGCTCCCGTCTTCCTTCTTGGCGAACAAAATCGGGGAAGCCCAGGGTGAAACACTGGGTCGGATGAACCCCTTTCCCTGTAAGTCCTCCAACTGTACCCGTAGCTCTCGAAGCTCATCGGGGGCCATCCGATATGCTGGAGTGGATATCGGGGCTGTCCCGGGGTACAAGTCAATATAAAAGTCTACCTCTCTGCGAGGAGGTAGCCCTGGAACGTCGTCGGGAAAAACGTCCACAAACTGATCCACCACTGCAGGAAAACCAGGACTCAGCACGTCAACTGCTCCAAGGATGAGGCTAGCCATATGATGAGTGATGGGCTCTCCTCTCCTCCGCGGAAGTCCATCATGTGCTGCTAAGGCTCCCTTCTCGCCGGTGAAGGTGAACCTGCTCTCGTCGGTGCGTACACATTGCACCTTGCGCCTAAAATAGTCAATCTGTGCATGGACCGTAGATAGCAAATCCATGCCCAAGATGACGTCGTAAGGCCTCGACGCTGCTACAAGAAGATCCCAGCCGAAGCTCTCGCCTCCTAGAGTAAGCTCACACTGCCGGCACCAGTGCGTAATCGTCGAGTCTGCTCCCGTAGGAGTCTCTAGCCGTAAGGATCAAGCCAACGGCTCTGTCGGAATCTCCGAGCTCCGAACAAGGGCAGCGGCTATGAAAGAGTGACTCTCTCCTGTGTCTATAAGAACTGCAGCAAGGGTGTAATAGACACAGATAGTACCTCGAATCATCTCGGGTGCGCCGTGGTCGTAGGCCTCTACTGCCTGGAGCTGTGCCTGTCTCTGCCCGCCAGCTCCCTGTGGTCGGGGTGGACCTCCTGGTGGTGGTGGTGGTAGAGCCTCAAAGCGTCGCCCACCACCGGATGCTCGTCCATCTCCTATGCCTTGTCCTCCTCCTCCCTACGGACCACCACGGTCGACCCTCTGCCTCTGCCTCAGTGGTCCCTCAACTGTCTGCTGCTCCTCGGCACGGCGGGTCGGGCAGTCACGAGCCATGTGGCCCTGCCCGCCGCACGAGTAGCATTGTCTGCCTCTAGAAAGACTGGCTCCTCGCTCTGTGCCCCGCACTGCTGAGCCAGTGTCCTGAGGTCGTCTGCCAGAGGGTCTGGTCTGTCTGGACCCCTGAGTCATCTGTCGACTGCCTGCTGCAGATGACTCTGCCACGTACCGCCCTGCGGTGGGTCGCTGCGCTGGTGTAGACTCAGCAAGGAAGCTCTCGATCAGAAGGGCCCGCTCCAGTACTCCTTTCTGAGTCGGTATGCTGAGGGAGATCAGTGATGCCCTGATCTCGTGTCTCAAACCCTGCTCGAAGGTCCGGGCCCGGAAGAATGGGTCCTGTACCATGTCGGTCGAGTAGCGCGAGAGATCAGTAAATCTCGCCGAGTACTGAGCGACCGTCATGCTGCCCTACCGCAGCTGAAGAAGCTCCTGGATACGCACCGCACGAAGGGTGGCTGGGAAGAACTCCGAGCGGAAGAGGCTCTCAAAGTCCGTCCAAAGAAGAGATGCCTCATCGTGCACCTGGAGCATCAAGCTCCACCATCGTCCTGCTGCTGCGTGTAGTAGGCTCGCAGTGAGGATCACCATGAGGTCTGCTGGTGTCCTCACTAGCCTAAACACACGTACCACCGCCTCCAGCCAGTCCTCAGCTGCCTGGGGGTCCGTCTCCCCACAAAACTTGGGCGGTCGCTGGCGCTGAAACTCATGCAGTGCGCTGAGGCGACGTGCATCGTCAGCGGCTGGTGCTGGAAGCATCGGGGGCTCGGCGGGTAGAGCTGCCGCCGGTGCCACTGCTGACAAAGGGCCCTGCACCGAGGCCTCGTCGCTCGGTGGGCTGTCGTCACACTCGACTCTCGGAACCCTAGCTGGTTGCCGTCGTGGGGCCATCCTGAAAAGGAAATAGGTGCGCCATGGTCAGAACAGTATACCTGGTGAGCTGATATAAGTAATCACAAAGAAAACTTTGAAACACACACGCAATCAATGTTTTCATGCATTAAGTCGGAAATCAGAAGTTAGGGTCCTGGTGTACGGATACGTCGGCCGCCGCACCAACACTGGACTCCCTGGACAGATAACCACACTCAATACGCTAAATATTATTGCTTCACATAGAAAAGATCAGAGTTCGCGGTAGAACCGAACTCCTCTGATACCAATTTGTCACGACCCGCCCTCGGGGTCCGTGTCGTGACTACCCCAAGCCCGCCTTCCATAGGCCAGGGGCTGGCGACTAGCACCAAGGCGTAAATCTCGGTAAAAAGGGAAGGCATTGCCTTTGTAAAGTAAACAAACACCACAGAGTAAGCAAGTGGAAAGTAAACACTAAGTAAAAACAGAGTACAACTGAAAGTGCGGAAAAGTAAATGGGCCAGTATACAAACCCAAACTGAAAGTAAAGTACAACTCGAAAGGGAAAACAGCAACTGTAAGTAAAAGCCGCTACACCGAGCTATCCACTGGAGATCCCACCTGAAGGATGGGTACAGATAGCTCCACTACTCCACGGGTCCCGTCGTCCGCTCCGAACACGTCCCGCCTAGTGGTCCACCTCCAGGTACCGTCCTACTCTGCAAGCCTCAGCCAAGATCAACGTTGTCTGTCGTCTGCAACCAACACAACGTAGTGCGGGCATAGCCCGTGCAGGGGTGAGTATAAGATACTCAGTAGGGACCCCAAGACCCCTGAAGGTCTCTCGAAATCCACAAAGGATAAACCACAAAGAAAGTTACAATCACGAAGTAACAACCGACACTGTTTAGGTATATGCCCATACATATACCTAAGTTATGAATTTCAAATACGCTCCAACCTTCGAGCCCAAGTACAACTCAGTCCACACAGGAAAGTAAACGTATTCCACACAGGAAAGCAAAACGTAATCCACACAGGATAGCACAACACAATCCACACAGGAAAGCAACAGGATTCAGCTCACACAGGTATACATCTTTGAAAGACGATAAAGATGATCTATGATCCATCTAAGTCGTCGGACCCACGAAAGATCGATAGGTAACTAACCCCCGCAAAGACCCACACAGGATCGGGCCCACATAGGACTTGTAGGCGCTGGTTCACACAGGACCGCTGAGCGCAAAGACCCACACAGGATCGCACCCACACAGGATCTGATCCGCGTAGGATCGGGCCCACACAGGACATGTAGCACTGATCCGCGTAGGATCGCTGAGTGCTGTAGTCATCGTCATCGAATCCACTAAGGATCTCTGTACTGTCGTCGTCGCAGTCACAGTAGCAGTAGTAGTAGTAGCAGTCACAGTAACAGTCGGAGCCAGCACTAGGGTTCCCGCACACAGCAAGCTCGTACAGGAGAGTCCGCTCCACGAGCTGAGAGGCTGATACATCAACTGTCACAAAGTCCAGATTTGATGTATCCAAAAGTTCTGTATCGTCAACAGGAACTCAACGCAACAGACGGCGCGTCGATCGGACGCCCGGTCTGAGAGTTATTGGTTTTTTCGTCCCAGGGGCCCGGTTGGTTTTTAAGGCAAAACCAACCCGGCCGTACTCCACATTCTTCCAAAACTTGGGAGGAGTATGCCAAAAGATCTGTCTCACTAATAGGAACACAACAAAGCTGACAGCACGTCAATCGGACGTCCGTAGCTCAAGATATGAGTGTTTCTGCTCCGAAGGCCCGGTTGGTTTCGTGTACGAACCAACCCGGCCGAACTCAAAGTGTTCCGAAACTTTGAGTGCGATATACCGAAACGACCGTCTCGATCCAAGGATCGTTTTTCCGCAGACAGTTTGTCAATCGGAGGTCCCTAGCTCAAGTTATGAGCAAAAACCCGAAGTCATCTCGAAAACGGGGGGTCCGGGTCCGGGCCGACCCGGCCCGACCCCCCCTGGGTCGGCCCGAACCGGGTCGACCCGAACTAGGTCGACCTGACACGGGTCCGACCCGGCCCGGCCGGAGGCGGTCCGGCGCGGCGGCGCGGTCCGGCGCGGCCCGGCGCGGCGGCGCGGACCGGCGCGGCGGCGCGGCCCGGCCGGCGGCGGTGCGGCCTGGCGCCGCACGGGTGCAGCATGCGGAGGGAAAGGCCCCCACTTTTGATAGCTGGCGGCGCGGCTTAAGCCGCACCTTTTGGAGAACTGGCCCCCCATGTGGGGGCCTGCTTTGTGGAAAACGGGGGGCCGCCTGCCCCCCTTAATGAAACCCCCCCCCCCCCCTCATAAATGGGGGGGCATTTGATGATGGTCGGGGGAATTAAATTCCCCCGGATTTTCCCTTCCGGCCGGCCCACCTAGCCGGCCGGTTCTTCTTCAACGGACCGGCAAAGCCGGTCCCCTTTCGGCTTCCGACACCGGCGGCCCGGCGAGCCGCCGGTCTTCCCGTCTCGCCGCGGCCCGGAACTGGCCGCAGTGTTCGTCGTCCGGCGCGGTGCGACGGCACCGCGCCCCTCCGTCGCGGCCCCACTCCGGCCGCGGCGCCTTTGATTCCCTTCGACGCGGCGCGACGGCGTCGCGTTCATGATATTCCTTCAACGGCACGACGCGACGGCGTCGCGTAAATAAGCCGGGCGATTCCCGCGTGGTGCGACGGCACCACGCCTTCTCGTTCATCCACAAGATTATATAAATAACCAAGAACAAAGGAGGGGGAATTCGGCCGTGTTTGTGCGGTCCGACCCCCCTCTCGTTAGATGATAAATCTTAAATATTTAATCACAAGATTATCATTCTAGAACCAAGAACGAGAGTAAAGAAAAATAACCAACAACAAACCCCTACCTTGGGTTCAAGTTCGAAGATCGTCAACGACTCGCGGAAGACAACGTCGCGGAGGTCGGGCGTCGCGGTAATCGTTCGTCAAATCCGTTGACGAAGAGGTACGTCCGAAGAGGTAAGTCGATGGCGAATCTTCGTAAGCCGACGAAGGAAGTCCGAGGAGGAAGCGGTGTTCCCTTTCGTTGACACGGAAGGCGTCGTCGATCTTCGGATACAATCGGCTACGAAGAAGAGAGGAGCGGCGTTCTTCGTCGGAGCTCGAAGGTTCTTCGCGTTCTTCGTCAAGCTTGAAGAAGAAGAAGAAGAAGAAGAAGAAGGAGAAGGCTTCAAAACTCTCAAGAGGCTAGAGAATTCTAACCAAATAAAATAAGCTAAGAGCTTATTTTATTTACTCAACCAAACCTTTTTGAATTTCAAAGGTTTGAAAAGTTTAAACAACTCAACCTAATTAATAAGCTAAGTTGTCAATTTCATTTAAATGGGGAGTTAAGGGAGTTTTGAGAGGAGATGGAAAGTTGGGTTTCGTGTGGGCCCCACCACACTTAATCCTCCCAAGGGAGGTTAAGTGGATGTGGGTCCCACCTTTAACTTCCTTTGAGAGGAGTTAACCAACAAGTAAGAAAAATAAAAAGTGTTCCACATTTTTATTTAACTTTTTATAATTCTCCCAAAAACTAACTTTCGTCCCGCAATAAACGCAACTTCGGAAATGGTCTCCTTAAGCGAATATCGGCGCTGCGAGTTCATCGGTGTCCTCAGATTTCAATTCCGAGCACCGGATCAAAAGTTAGAATTTCCCGCTCGTTCGTTCACTGAACGTACCCGATCCAAACTTCGGAAATTGATTCCGGGCACACCGGGCCTCGGAATCAGGTGCCGTCAGAAACCGCGCTCTTGTAAAATTCCAAAGAAAATTAAGAAAAAATTTCCCTTGAATTTTACGGGTATTTACACATGAAACCATTTATATGGTTGAACCATGTTATAATATATGTTTTATGACTCATCCATGGTTCTGGAATTCTTTTTGACTCATGGTTCTAATTTATAAGACTAATTGAGGTTGTTATTATCAAAGAACCACTTAAATGATCTAAATGAACATCATTAATGTTTTAACTTATGAATCATACTCATATAAAGAATCAAAGTGATAAATGGTATAATTTATGTTACTGGAAATATTTAAATACTAATCCATTACAATTCTGGAGTATCACTTCCAATCGACAAGAAAAACCATCATAAACCAATCATGGAAATCATGTGAAGTACTCACCCAAAAGTTGTGCAAGGAACAAAATACTAACAATTAATGGGTGAAATGATATAATGAAATGACCATCTAAGATGTTATAAACATGAAAATGTTTCTTTAAAATACTAATAACACTCTTTTAACCATTATACAGGAGGTTTAAACAAGTTTGAAGTAATACAAGCCTAAGGTAAGGGAATTCTTAACCTGATTTCTATTCTTTGGGTTAACATTATACTTCATTATTTATGTGGTATTTAAATTGTTTGTGTGATTAATTATGGTTATAATATGTTTAATAATGTGTATTTACAGATTATATACCTATTACATCCACTCTATTAAGTCTCACTTCAATTATATGATGTTTATAAGGGACTTTTCTTCTAAAATCCTCTTTTAAAATTCTGTTTTACAAGATTCAAAAGCAATGTTTTTATGCTATTAATTATGTTGTAAGATTATGTTTTGGTTATTGGGAATTGTTTATGATGAAGGGTGGGACCAATATTTCCCTCCAATTCATTCGGTATGTGTATGTTGGAGTTTAGCCGTATGGTTACTCCAAGTGTAACTACGATGGTTCCACAAAATATAAGGTAGCCGTAAGGGTTACAAATTATAAGGTAGTTGTGATGGTTACAAGATTATGTAAGTAATGCCCCAAGATACCTTTATTGTTCTACTTATGTTATTATTTATTTGTGTAAATATAATGTTTGACAAGGTAAGTATTTATATATATATATATATATATATATATATATATATATACAGGTGATAAGTAAGTCTTTTGAAAACGATTTCTTACGTTACAAGTTTTCATGGACTAATGTGTTCTTTCCTTCTTTTTCATACATTACTGAGATTTTGTGATCATACCAAGTTTTTAAATGATTTTCATAGGTTAATGTATGATTAATATAAAGAAGTAATCCATGTTAAATTTTGAAGAATTGTCAAGGAGTCTTGTTTAAGTTTTAATGTTTTATATTTTGGAAAAAAATGGAAACTGTTTTTATGGTATCCACTCTGTAATAATGTGTAATGTTATGAATGTATTGTCCTAATTCTCTAAATCTCTAAACTTGAAAATATATTCAATGTAAAATTAAGTGTTTTCTTGACTAAATTCGAGATTATGTATGTAATAATGCCGAGTCCTTATAAAATCCTTGGTAAACATGTCAACTAGATTCTGGAATCCAGATATATTTCATACTCTAAAACCTTGACCTCCATAAATGTCTACATAAAGTGATATTTCATGTAAATATGATTTATTTATTTATAGTACACCATATTCAAAGCTAATTTGATCTCACTATGATTATTATGGAATAACCCTCCGCCCTTCATACTCCTTTTGAGCTCCTTGAGAAAATGTATCAACCATATCATCTCTTTCCTTACTTTCATTACATCTGCATACTCAGATATTATCATAGAAAAGGTAACCAATGGTTATAGTCATGACATCCAACTAACATTCATTCCACCATAGGTGAACACAAAACCTATAGTTCACTTCCAGGTATTTGAATCCCCAAAAATTAAACATCAATATAACCTTGAAATGGATCATTTTTTCCAAAGAACAAGGTTATACCTTATGATCCCTTCAAGTATGGGATGATCTATTTCACACCCTCCTAGTATTCTCTTCCTATATTATACATGAATCGGATCACAACTCCAACTATGAATACAATTTATGATTGAGTACATATCATGGTGTATATAAAACTCCATAAAACTAATGAAAATGTAAATTTTTTCATGTATGTGACTTTATATTCCATCTCAAGCACCTTCTCCTCAGTAAATTTGAGCTTTTTAACAAATGAAAAAGCGATTGGATTGTATTTTTTTATCCCAAATATTTTGATGACCCTTAAAATGTAGTCCTTTTAAGATAATAATGAAGTCCTATATTTTATATCTCTCTCAATATTCATTCCCAAAATCTTTTTTACCTTTCTGATATCTTTCATCATAAACCTTCCGGAAAAATCCTTCTCCAGCTTCTAAATCCTTATATTGACTGGTCTAGCTATCAAAATTTCATCCACATATAAGATAATTATGGTGAAATTATCATCGTCCCATTCCTTCTGGTAGAAATAATGGTTTTCATTACACTAAATGAATCCTTCATCTTCCATAAAAGTTTCAAATTTTTTATTCCACTTCCTTGGGCCTACTTCAATCCATATAGGATTTTATTCATCTTACGCACCAAATTTCAGTCTTCATCATCCATCAAACCAAATAGTTTATTCATGTAAATTTCTTCTTATAAATCACTATGAATAAAGTTCATATTTATATATATCTATTCTAAGTATAAATTCTTGCATGCATCCGTACTGATCATTGTTTATATGGTAGCATTCATAACTACTGATGCACTTATCTTTTCATGAAAATTTTTTAACATTTCCTAAGGATTATTAATGTATTTTAATCAATATTACAATGGAATTAATTTTTTATTTTAAATGTTTAAAATTACATTTGAAGAGTTAATTTGGAAAAAAGTAAATAAAAATGTTTCATTCTAGATGTTTGAATTTACTTATGAATTGCTAGTATTTCACTAAGTGTTTTTAAACATTTCATGTAAAAAAAATTGGTCAACTAAAAGCTAGTCCTCAACCCATAGGATAAAAACCACATATACATCCCAATATGGGTCTTCCATCCTTGTGATCCCATGGGGAAGGACTACTTAAGTGTTATGAGGATATTGGGTCATGAATAGGTATAATAATATAGCGTGTGGACTGAATCCCTCTCAAACCGTGAGTTTTGGAAGGGTCTATTTCATGTGTGAGGGTGTATACAGGAGATCATGTCCATAAAAAGTGTCTAATAGATGGATTTCTTGGGTTAACATTTATACAAACACTTGACTGAGTTCTACTCTAATGTGGTATGGCCTTGACATGGATACAATTCATCATTAACCGAAACACTATCATCACACCTCATCTCCACGTTGTAGTACATCTATGAAGTACAAAATTTAGAATCTAAATATATATGGATTATTATTTTCTACACAGCTTGTGTCCGAGAAAAATAAGGAAATGCATTTATATCACCTCATTCACTTTTAAAGAGTTTAAAATCACTCCTAAAAACATGGATAAATAATTGATCAATATTGATTTAAATAATACGTAAATGGGGAAAGAATATATATATCTTTTATAGATATTATGTTTTAAAAAAATAATGTAGTAGAAGTTTGAGGATTTTCCTTTTTCCTATTAATTGAAATGAGAGAATATTGAGAAGGGAGGAATCAAGCATGAACCATAGACTGAAGGATGAGATCCACCTAATGAAACTCTAGGATTTTCTTCTATATTTTCCTAATTTTTTATTCCAAAATTATTTTTCTACCCCTCATACTCCCATTATATATTCTTTAATAGAGTTTTAGAAACCTTGAGTGATCGGGTTAAAGGAAGGTGACTCAATTTTAATGCTTATGTTAGGAGCTTAATTTAATTTATGGATTTGTTTTCTTTATTAAATGATTTTCGATATTTAATTTTATAAATTTATATGAATTTGATTGTTTTTTTTTGATTAATAATTTTAATTATTTCCTTATTTAAGAAATATTTTCTCCCTCCAATTGATTTTTAATCATATCAATTGATTATTTTAAAATCAAGTGGAGTGTGTTTAGTGATTACTAAACATGTAAGGAATAAATTGTGATCTGATGTGGATTATTAGGAATTTAAATACCTGATTAGGTATTTCCTAGTTAATTAAAAGTGGGTATTATTGTGGATTTCAATCATTTAATTAGGATAATCTAATACAATGAAATTTATAGGATTATTCTTATCATCATCAACTTGAAAAGGGGTGAAAATAGGGAAGAAATTGTTGAACCATTAATTTAATAAACTAACAAATATTGGAGATATATTTTTAAAATACCATGATAGAATTATAAAGGGGAATCTAAACCTAAAACCCAATCACTTATCTCTCATATTTATCTTTCAAATTTCTAGTTATTTGTTTGGTAGTTGTATAAATATTTCTCTACTTAATACTTTTTCACCTAGGACATCTATATTTAAGAACAAATTCTTGAAGACAACTTTGGTTACTAAAACTAAACACCTAGGGGAAATTAAAAATCTTTTTTCACACCCTGTTATAGGTGTACATAAAAAATTGGTGTTGCTACTGGGTATTGAGTGCTAATATAACCCATAATTGAATGATTATGACCTCCAATGAGGAACAATTTACTTTTGATCATGAGATAAAGAGGGATTCTCTAACTAAGATTAGGAATATTACTCTAGATAATAACTTTGAACAAATAAATCATTATGACTTGAGTGAAACTTTATATGTTCACTCCAAGCCACCAAATATGTTAATAAACCCACAAAAAATCTAAGGGACCTTTGTTCCCCACAATTTTCAAACCAAAAAAAACTAGTTAGCTATGCTTTCTTGAAAAAATTATTTTGAATTTTGTGTCAATATGAGTCTAGTACTACATAAATTCCATGGCCTTGTAGGTAAAGATCCCAACTAGAACATTCAATAATTCTGCTTTGTATTTTCAAGCTTCAAGCAAAGTGGAGTAGTTGAAAACCAAATCAAGTGGAGGGAATTCCACTTTTCAATTGAGGGAGCTGATAAGGAGGGGTTGTATAGTCTACAACCTAGAGATATCCATGACTAGGATGATCTATAAATAATTTTTAGGCAAATATTATTCCCAACCTCATGTATCACAGTAATAAGGAAGGATATCTACACCATTTGACAAGAAACTGGAGAAAGCCTTTATGATTATTGTGAAATATTCAAGAATCTGTGTGCAAGATTTCCTCATAAAGTGGTGGAAGAAAACCAATTTTTTTATAACAAGGACTACTAGAAAATGAGATAAGATTCTTAAATGTATCATCTGGAGGATATTTAATTGATAAGTCAACCATAGAATCAAGGATCCTGATTGAGAAGATAACATGGAATTTCTAATGGTTCAGAACAAGAGGTATGAGAAAAATAGGTATTCATGAGGTAAGAAATTCTAAATCATCACCTCTACTTGAAACCAATATTAAAGAATTAACAATTATAGTGATAAATATGGTTGTGAAACAAGTGAGTAAACAACTAGACTCACCTTAGGTATGTGATTTTTGTTCATCATCCCACAACTTTACTGCTCAATGTATTGAGATACAGGGTATGGAAAGTCACATTCCAGCCAAGAAAATTTCAATAAAATATACCATGGATAGAAATTTCACATGACTAATAAATATTTAGGAATCAAAAAAACCAAGTTGGCCCCCCCATTTCAACCAACACCCAAATCATCCCCCTTTCCAATAGAAATTTCTAAACCCGCCTCCTTTCCAACAACCATACAAGAAACCATACCAAAAATATCTTATTAAACACTCCATTTTCAAAAAAAAAGTCTTATGGGAAGCCCTCAACTAGAACACTATCAACTGAATGAAAAAGAGCAGAAATTGAGGATCTGAGAAATATAGTGAAGGATTTTTAATGTATGTTTGAGAGTCTAATGGACATGATATCTAAAAATCCATGAAAACTTCCATCCCAAAACTTAAGTAGAGTGTAATTATGATCATCATAAGGAGTGGAAAGGATATTCAACCACCTGAACCCAAGGAATTTCAATATAAATATGAAATAAGTAATGCTGAAAATTATATACAAACTCTTAATGAACAACCCAACCAACCAAAAGAAGAAGTGAAAGAAAGGTATAGAAAGAAAAGACCTAAAAATCCATTATAAAGTAAATAAAGGGAGAAGAAGGATGTTACATTGCAATTGCCTACAAGGTTTGTTTAATCAAAGAATCTTGATAAGATCGACATCAAAGAGAGATACAATAAATCTTTCAAAAGGTTGAAATTAATATCCCTCTCTTATAATTTATCCAAAAAATTCCCAAGTATACCAAATTTCTCAAATAGGTTTGAACCAAAATTAAAGATACTTGATGGAATGAGATAATCAGACAAAGGAGGAGTGTTTCATCCAAGATAACACCACTATTGCTTAAAATTTTTCAAGATACATGGATATTTTCTATTCCTTGTACTATTAGTTCCATGAGTTTTTCTAATTCTTTATGTGATATTAGTGCTTATATAAATGTGATATCTCACTAAATTTTTTCAGATTTGAAAATAGGATAATTAAAGCCCACAAGATTGGTTTTCCAATTGAAAAATAGATCCATTTCTTGTACAACCATAGCTTTAGAATACATACTAGTGGGAGTTGAAGGACTAATTTTTTCAGCTAACTTTTATGTTCTTACCATGAAAGAAGATAAAACACCAATCCATTCACCCATAATTTTGGGAATACAATTATTGAAAATAGATAATATGATTATCAATTTTCATGAAGGTACCCTTACCATTAATCTTGGATACATCAAGGTGAACTTCAATATTATTTACTCCAAGAGGAACCCTATAATAAACCACTCCCTCCTTATAATCATTCATGAAGAAGGTACTCATCCCATTGATTATTTGGGTAATATCCATGAATTCTTGGCCTTATGAGATCACTTTTCTTTTGAAAAAACCAAGGAACAGGTAAGTGCCTGTAAATATAAAAATTATAATTTCAAAGAATAATTAAAATATAATTTATCTGATAAATAATTAGAGTATATTGATATGATTACCTTTATACTATAAATTCAAGATTTTGAAGTGTGGAATTTAAATTCAATCTCATATCTTGAAAAACCCTTGGATCTAAAATTAAAACTTATCCCATATTATTTGAAGTATGTGTATCCTATGGAAGATTAAAAGTTTTCTATAATCATAGCTATCAATCAGTCTAAAACCTAATATTACACCTTTATTGGCATTTTTAGAAGAAACATCCAAGCTATAGGGTGTAGCTTAGGCGACATCCCTATAATTAACCCCAAAATTTTCTTACATATAATATTGTTAGAGTGGGATTAAAAACTTATTAGGTAGACCCAAAGGAGGATAAATACCACCATTATGGATTTAGTAAAAAAAGAGATAAATAAGGTTTAGGTAATCAACATCATTTACCTGAACTCTAATTTATAGTGGGTTGGATCAATCCATGTTATCCTAAAGAAAACTGGTCTGTCCATTTTCATGAATGGACAAAATGAACTAATTTCCATGAGAGTGAAAAATAGTTAGAGTGTGTGTATAGATTACAAAAATCTAAATCAAGTTATTTAAAAAATAACACTTTCCCATACCATTCATTGATCAAATTATTAAAAGGTTATCAAGGAAACTCATTATTGATTTTTGGATGGTTTTTTGGGATAATTTTAGGTACCAACTTCTATAGAAGACCAAAAAAATGAAACCTTCACTTTACCTTTTGGAAACTCCTCCTAAAAAAGGATACCTTTTGAGTTATGAAACACCCCAGGTAAATTTCAAATATGAATGGTAAGAATATTATCAAATCACATTGAGGACTTCCTAGAGGTATTTTGTGATGAATTTACTGTTTTTGGTGATTATTTTGATCATTTATTAGGGAATATTGAAAAAAATTTGAAAACATGAATTGAGAAAAATATTGTTATAAAATTTGAAAATTTTCATTTCATGGTTGAGAAAGGAATAGTGTTAGGGTACATGATTTTAGATAATGGAATTGATGTGAATAAATCAAAGGTTGAAGTAATAAATTCTTTTCCATATCCCACTTATGTAAAACATATTAGATTATTCTTGATCCATGTGGAATTCTATAGAAGATTCATCAAGGATTTTAGTAATATTTATTTTCCTATTTCTAGATTAATTTTAAAAGAATCTGAATTTTATTTTAGTGATAACTATAGGAATTCATTTTATGATATGAAGCAAAGATTTATTATCCCACTAATAATGATACCCCTAAATTGGTATCACCCATTTGAACTACTTTGCGGTGCATCATACCAAGATATGGGAGTAACCCTATCCTAAAGAATTAAAGGAAGACCATAAGTCATAACTTATACCTAAAGAAACTTGGATTAAACTCAACCTAATTACACAACTACTAAAAAGGAGTTTTTTTTTTGTTGTTTTTTCATTAGATAACTTCAAATACTATTTACTTGAAACTAAAGTGGTTGTATTTTTTGATCATGCACTACTTAGGTACTTAATAAAGAATGATGATGCCAAGATGAGGTTGGTAAGATGAATACTACTATTGAAAGAGTTAAACCTACAGATCAATGATAATAAGGGAGATGAAAATTAGGTGGAAGATCACCTTAGAAGACTTCCCAACACTATTGAAATAGAAATTTCAGAACTGAACCCACTCAATGATCACATACCGGAAGAATAACTATCCATCATAGAAGGAGAAGTACCATGGTATGATGTCATAGTAAATTATTTGGACACATATCAAGTACCATCTCAAATTAACTCTCATCAAAATCAAAAACTCAAGTCATAATCAAAAATCTATATTTGGGAGGATCAATTTCTATGGAAAATTTGTAATGATCAAGTTATAAGAAGGTTCTTACTGGAAAGTGAAATAGAATGTATTTTTTCATTTTTTTTCACACACTCTCTTATAGAGGACACTTTGACCTAAATGAATGTAAATAAAAGTCTTGGAATCTGTAATATATTGGCTGAACTTGTTTAAATATGCTAATGAATATTGTAAGAAGTGTGAAAAATATCAATTTTCTGTAAATATTTCAAAATTAAAAGAAATACATAAAACCCCCATAATTTTTTGTGAAATTTTTGAAGTGTGGGTAATTTATTTTATTAGACCCTTTCCCGTGTATTTTGGTAATTCTTACATTCTAATTTTTATTGATTATGTCTCAAAATGGGTGGAAGCTAAGGACACTGAGACTAATTATACCAAAGTTGTGTGTGATTTTGTTAGGTAAAACATATTTTGTAGGTTTGGAGTGTAAAGAAACATCATCAGTGACCAATGGAATCATTTTTTTAATAGAATAATAGATTTTATACCTAAGAAATATGGGGTTATTTTGAGTCGAAAGTTAAAATTTTAAAACATTCTAACCTTTTTTTTAAATCACAACATAGTTTCTTAAATACCAAGTTTTTTTAACTTTATATTTCCCAATATTTTAGAATTTTTTTATAGAAAACATATAATTTTTACTGTATATGGAAAACTTTATTAATAGGATGATATTTTATAATTATATGATATTTATAATCAGATGGCATTTTATAATCAGATGATATTTAATCGAACAACATTTAATAATCAGAAAACATTTTATAATCATAAGATATTTTATAAGAAGATAGAACTTTATAATTGTACAAACATGTACTTTGTATATTAGATGGAATATTTCATATTTAATCAAATTATGGTTTTATAGTTTCTAAATTACAAAGTATAATTAAGTCTCTCTGGTTAAAGTATCACTTTTTTAAACTAATATAAATTCATCGGATGGAGGTAGACATACTCTCTGAATAAAAAATTATAAAACTTTTGAATGATGTTTTTTTATTTCACCAGATGAATAAATTATATCCTAATAGATAAAAAAAGTTAATTATATCGGATAGTGGATATTACAGCATTGTGATGGTGCTACCTAAATAACCATTTAATGAAGTCTATACATAAAGAGAGATATCATCCAAGGTGGTCTAAACCAAATATAAGAATCATGGAATATGAACCATGGAGCCCTGCCTATAAAAAGAAGTACATTCTAGGAGGACGGAGCTAGTACTTTTTTAAACTCAATTGATCTAGAGATTCTTTGTAGATTTTTTTTATATTTTTTTACTAGTACTCTCATTGTGATCTTTAGAGAGTTTTATTTAATAAGGTATCCATGTGAAGATTGTAAATACCTTAAAACATTTTTTGTGATTATATTCACTAAATATGATTGGGTTCGGTCAAGGGATTCTGGGAATAGGAATATTGTTGCATCTTAACATTTTGATCAAGGCCTTCTAGGGGGATGAATATGAAGATATTCCGATCTTTTTGATTGAGGGATTTCTAATTATAGAAAGATAGACCTTTTGGTTAGTTTGAAAATTGTGTATACTTTAAGTCAAGGTGATTGAATTCCTTTACACTGGAGGTTAAAGTGTTCTTATTCTTTTATAAATTTTTACTTTTATTTTCTTTATAATATTTTATTTCCATTGTGCATATAAATAAGGGAGGTTTAACTTTATTACAAGATTTTATTATTACTATAAATATAAAAATTATTGAAAATAGTTTTTATGATAACAACTTTTTACATCGGAAATTAAGTTTTTTCAATCAACTAAAAAACATGTTTAAGTAAATTTTAAGTTTTATTTTATAAACTATAATTAACCCCCCCCCCCCCACCTCTTATAGCCATTTATGTACTCTTCTGATTTTATAGGTGAATCATAAGACATCTACACCCTACCATCCTTAAAAAAATTCAAAGACAAAGTGTCTAAAAGGGATAATAAAGATATTTTAGTGAAAAAAAAGTTAAAACCCACCAATAAGGATTGGATCCAAATTCTTGAATATGCCTTATGGTAATACCGAATAGCCTACAAGACATCTATAGGTATGAACCCCTGAAAGTTAATTTATGGAAAAAGTTTTCATTTATCGATGGAGTTGGAGACCAAGGATGTTGGGCTGTCAAAAAGATGAATTTGGATTTAGATATTGATAGTAAAGAAGGTAAACTTCAGTTATAGGAGTTGGAAGAAAGATGATTTTAAAAATTCCAAAAATTTTAAAGAGATAACACGAGTGGTGCATGACAAACGGATTTAGTAAAATACATTTCAATTGAGAGAAGAAGTTATGCTCTATAATTCCCAATTAAAGTTAATGTTAGGTAATATTTATTCTTGATATGAAGGACCTTTTACTGCTACTCATGTTTATACATTTTGTTCCATTCATGTGACACCCCGAAATTCTAAAGTAATAACCTTGTATTCGATAGCATGTATGATACACAACACCAAGTGCATAAGGTAATATAATATCTAGATAATTTATAATATATTTTCTATTTAAAATAATTATATATATTTAAATAAATGAAACACTAATTTAGCAAGTGTTACATGCAAGATTGACCTTCCTTGATGGCTTGTGTTACATGCAAAACTGAGTTTTATCGAACAATAATATATTGTTAAAATATAATGATATAAAACCTAGTTGTTAAATTCGTAGTTATGAATAATAATAACTAACTTATAAAAATTATCGTTTATAAAAATATAGAATTAATTAATTGGTTACAAATTAATTATAAATGAATATATGAATTAATTGAATATAAAATGAATATTTTTATATAAAACTATTTTTATGCTCAAAACTTTGTTTTATGATAATAGATTAAATTAATTATAATTAGTTAGTTATATTAATGTAATATTACAATTAGTTGTTTTATGATCATTGAAGTTGTTTCATTAGGTTTTTTTGAATTTTTTTCGGTGTTATGCGATTAAGTTTATGATGTTCTAGTTTGATACTTTACGGCGGTAATGATGGAGTTCTCAGGCGGTGTTATGTATGACGGTGTCTTTCTCGACGATGGAGGTGTTGAAGGTTGCATGTTTCTTTTGCATTTTGAATGCTCCAGTCATCAGTGTTGGTGGTGAGGAGCGGCCGACGATGGTTGTGTACCAAATCTATGATGGTGAACATGGGTGACCTGTCTCTGCCTGACGTGGGTGCCCCCGGATTGAGCCTTAGGGTGTTGGAGAGTTATGTTTTTCAAGGTGTGTGGCATGAGGCGCCTCTTCAAATGAGGTGGTATGATGGTGTGTATTTGAAGTTAAAATTTTAAACCTTTTAATTCAACTTATTCTCAAGCTGGTGATTTTGGTTTCGGATGGCGATGGAATGATGACGGCATGGGTTGAACCACATGATGTTTGTATGGGTTGATAGTAAATGATGATGGGATGTCTACTACCGGGTTGATACTATTTTTCTGAATCTGGTTTTTGTGTTTTAAGTCTAGTGAAGTTTTGAATTTTTATTTTTTTGAATTATGTACTATGATTTTACCACTAAACCATAAAGTGGCTTTTAGAAAATTTAAAAAAAATAGATTTTGATGGTATAAAGGCAATTTTACCGCCTTTTAATAGAGAACACATTTTAAATATAAAAATTGACACTATAATTGATTTAATATATCAAAATAAACTTCATATTTTAAATCAAAACATAATAATTAGGTTGTGGTGAATTTTTTATATTTTTATAAAATATTTCATTTTTTTAATGAATAGTTAAAAATACTGAATTTTAGTTCAAAACTACTTTTTCATCTAATTTATTTATAAGGTTAAATTATAAATTTAATTTGTTTTAAAGTTTAATTAGATAAATTTTTACCAATTAATAAAATCTATGTCATTGGAATCAATTTCACTTTGAAATTGATTATAAAAATATAGCAAACTTTTGGATGTTTTTTCTTTGAAAACCTACATTCTCGTCCCACCTACAGGGTTAAATTTAAATCAATTTATGACACTTATATGATTTTAGATTTTAAAAATGGATTCCATATTTTTAATAATCATAATTTATAATGTCTAATAAGACCAAATTTTTCTTTGACCAAAAATATTAGTGAAATTAATTAACATTAATTACAATTATTAAGGAAAAATTAAGATTAAAAAAGGACTAAACCTTTAACTTAGGGGCCCAAATGACCTATAAACTTTTACAATACCCGTTATTTGGAAATAATTCATCCCTAAACCTTATATTCTTTAGTTTGGTTGGTTTTTTAATACTTTTTTTAGGTAAAAACGTGGGTACACCAAATTTATTTTCAAAAATACCAAGTGAGTTTTTTTCCTCACTTATAAAAGGACACCAACTATCCCCATTCCTCACACATATAAAAACACTTAGGTTTAGACAATATATAACCATATAAATTCCAAAAATCCCTTCCCTCAACCTTAAATCCTTCATTTGGGAAGAAATCCTTCCAAGGAATCATTTTGGTACAAACCAAAAGAAGTTACCCGATTAAGAGGTAACGTCTTTTCTCAAGATCTCTAGATTCATTTCCATTATCTACCCACTCAAATATATTTATTACATGCTTATATAACAAAAACATTATCCTCAATATACTAGTATTTTTTTATTTAAAGGGTTATACCTACACTTACACACAACTTCATCTAATGGGTAACAAACATACTATTTATGTGTACGCCAAACTAATGCCTCACAAAACGATGATTGTTTATTTTTCCTTTACCACCTCTCATGGTGGAAATTATGATGGAAAATATGTTTATATATGATACTTATTATTTATTTATACTTATTTAATCCTTTTATTACATATACCTTTAATACTTTCCATTTTACGTTAATATGATAACATCATTTGAGGAAGTGTGGACTACCACCCCTCAAAGCAATGTGATTCATTCACACTATAAAAGGATCATATAAAGGATGGTTTAAATTAAATATACCTGAAATAAAAAACAAATATATTATATTCATGATATAATTACCTTTCTTTAAATATGATATGTATATCATTTTCATTATTACCCTTTCACACACTTAAAAAGTGATAACATCGTTCGTAGATGTGTGCACTATTGCCTCCTTGATACGATATGATTCCTTTTAAATCAAAATAATTATATATATATATATATAATTATATATGATTAAATAATATGTTATTTATGATGTAATGATCATTTTGGAAATATATTATAACAACCCTGCTCTTTAATACACACTCAAACATGATTTATTACATAAACATGCACTTAAGAAAACTCTGAGAATCATGAGGTCTAGTGTATTGGGAAATTAGGAACATTACATAACAATTTGTAACATAAAATAAAACATATTTATTAAAAAATTCTTTTACATGACCACAACATTCCTTCGTACTTAGCATTGCATGGGATAACCTGAGAACATGCATAAGAAAAGGGTGAGCTGTAAATCCCAGTAAGGGAGTAACAAGGCATAACATGAAGAATATAGTACATGTTAGGAAATAGGTATATCAATGGATAAAAATGGAAACATGAACATAAAGGCATGATATAGCATGATTATCATAACATGGAAATGTTGCAACAATATTTAACATGATATTAGCATGAGCCAAGGCTCATTGCACATGGAGCATGAGTAAACCCTCATTGCAATTCAATTAGCATGATTAAACCCTAATTATACTTTAATTAGAATTATTAAACCCTTATTACACACGTAGTATCATGATATTATTCTTTACCCAATGCATTGGAGCGCTATCAGGGTGCATCCTTCTTAATCATTTCATTTTATGCATAAGTGTGCCATATAGATCATACAACATGGATTCATTAAATATCATAATTTATTCCATGAATAAGAGATGTGGAATACATAAATTAAGTCCTCAATCAACAAGTACATGTGAATAAATGTGAATAACATTAATATAGAAATGGGTATGGAATTCACTTACATGATGATTTTGGCATGGGAAATTTTGGTGCAACTTCGATAGCATAACAATGTCAAATAGAAGTTGTAAAATGGGTTGATGAGAGATAAAGGGGTATCTTATCATTTATACATGAAATGTACAGTAAGGGGGTCATGGAACATAATATCCCAACATATTTAATGGAATTTATATGCATAATATAAAATAATTTCTTGAATGTAAATGAGGAGAGAGAAATCCCTTACGGAATTTCGGTATGGTAATGGGTGTGAATGGGAGGAATTAATGAGAGAAAAAGGGGTCTATCATAATTAAAACATAAGGAGAGAAGTATAGTGGAGGTGATAAATAATACCCCAAAATTCTTAATTAAAAATAAAATGGAATAACAATAAAAGTAAACCTGGACATAAATAAGGAAAGAAGGAAAGTGAGGATCCCTTACTTGGAAGTGTGATCCCAAAGGTTTGGGAGAGGCTTGAGAGAGGATTATTGGGAGCTTGGGGCACCTTGTGAGGATTCTATAGAGAGGATGGAAGAGTATGGATGTGATCCAAGGGTTTTTAGTGAAGATAAGTGGGAGCTTGGGTGGGATTATATAGGAAAAGAGAGGGGAATTCTTTAATATTTCACAAACTTAGGTTTTTGAATCTATATAATTAAATATTAAAAACCACAAACAAACCCATGGTTCTTGTCCATGTTTTTTGCAAAAGTGTATTCTAAAATATTATTTTTTAAGTCCAATGGCCGAACTTATTAAAATTTTAGGCTTGTTTATGTGGAGGTGAGTCACACTCTCAAGGAAATCATTTTAAAATGTTAAAATATTTTATCAGTCTTGGAGGGTCCACTAAGGCATTGTAAAATTAATCAAAAAAATATAAAATCAAATTATTTTAAAGGTAAAACATATATTGGATGAATAAAGCTTTTATTTTATTTTATTACATCACTATAGGGACATTATGATTTCATAAAACACATTATACATTTAAATAGTATTTAATTTTTACCCCAAAATTTGATTGTCTCTGAAAATTATGAAAAATTCACCATTAGATAATTCTAACATCCTGAATCCAAAAAGATATTCATTTTAACTAAATAATTTTATAAATATTTTAATTTTTACTTTTAAAATAAAAACCCAAATTTATCGAAAATTCATGGGTTTTGAAAAAAAACAGATTTCAAACCTTAATAAAAATTAAAATTGTTTAAAAATTATATTATCATTTATATTTAATAAAAATTAATTTAGTAATAATATTTTATTAAAATATTATTTAATTAAAAAATTCATTAATTCATCAAAATAGATTTCTTTAATGAATATTAACTAAAAATATTATTTATGCTTTAAAAACCATTTACAAAGTAACAATAATAAAATGAATGTATATTATTTATTATATTAAAAAATAATTCACATAATCATAGTGATAGGATCTTGTTAAATAACCCCTTATAAAAACCGCATAAGACTTAAGGTTAAGGTGTGTGATGGTGACGGACTCTTGGGGCGGCTCAGATAACATCGGGTGGTAATCTCTATTAACTTCCACTTCTCCCGTAGGCAGTTCTGTTCAAGCTTAACATATTGAATCTTGGCTTGGAATTGGTCCAGAGCGAAGCCCAGTGACTCTACCTCCTTTCCAAGATTCGAAAAATGGGCTTTGTATGGATCAATTCTACTATATGAGGTTATCACTTACATTCTCTGAGTAAATTGGATTTGGTAAAGCTCTATATTTATACTAATAATGTGATCATTATTCAATGAATATATTAGAAACGGTAAAAATTATTAATGGTATATTAAAATCCAAAAATTTAAAACCAAGGAAGTGAATATGTTTTATATAACCATTTTACATGATAAGGCATTTAATTGGATCAAGAGGAATTTTCATTAATAAAAGTTTGGTGCATTACAATCTTCCTCCTTAAGAAATTTGTCCCTCGAAATTTCCTTTTCCCACAATAAAATAGATGAGGGTAATTCTCTTTTATTGATTTTATAAGGTCTTCATTATTTCTTGTTGGAATTTCCTTCAAGTAGAAAGGGTCCATGCATCATTATGGTACCTCAGCAGTTTTTCACAATCATATACTTCCTTTACCCAAAAACACCTCAAACATCTTGTATTGTATCGATGGAAGCACTGATAAGTCATTAAAAAAGTATTTATTATATATAATTTTGAAATATCTTCTTGAACTTGTTTTTTATAAAAAATTCTTAATGATTAATCTTCAAATATTTCAAAATAGTGTTTTGGTATATCATTTTTGTGTTTATACAAAGACAGAAATCTATAATTTGATACATATAGATTTCTCAGAGGTCTCCCTCTTTTGTAGCATCTATAAAATCATTTAGTTCCTTATGATTTTGAAATAAAGAGGTGAATTTGAAAATACACTGATGGTACTTCCCATACTTTTCATGGTAAAAAAGTTGAGAGATTAATTCTCTAATAGACATTGCCTGATCCTTGAAATAATCATGCAATTATATAGGTATTGGATTCCTCATAAAGTTGTTTGTATGTAAATTTGATATTTGAAAAGGTTTCAAAATCATCTGAGCAAGACTTCAGGATAATCTCTCCTATTAGTTCTTCAGGAAGAGAGAGAGGAGTTGTTTCTGATCTTCCTCCTTCCATGTTTTAACTAAAAAACGAAATTAAAATTAGGGGGTTTGAATACTTATCTAATAAGAATGTAAAAAAAGAAAACATTGGACATATAAGGATAAACTTGTATAGTATATCCTAACTTATGATACCCTAAGTTTTAATCTTGGTTATCCATGATCTATTTCATAACATATATTCTTATGGGATTTTTTTCCTCCCTTAATAATGGTTCATACTAAGCTTATGAATTTACTAAAGCATATCCCCTGAGAGTGTCGAACCAAGAGTGAATCAAGGCCTGTTTTCATGCATCAGTTCCTATTCGAGTCTATCTCAAAGAATTATTTCGTTTTTTACCCCTAGATACATTTGTCCCAGATCCACCTCTACTTGTTCGTATCCAGATAGGGATGTATTTTCTTGATAAACCACTTACTCTACTCAAAAAAATTTAGGGATGTTTTTATTATACTTAGTCTTATCCCTAGGGCCTTCACTAGGGTTTTCTAATCATAATCCCAAAAATAACTAAACATATCCTTTGACACCAACTATAACAACCCTTCTCTTTAATACACAGTTAATCATGATTTATTACATAAACATGAACTTAAGATAACTCCAAGGATCGTGAGGTATAGTGTATTGGGAAATTAGAAACATTACATAACAACATAGAATATAAAATATAACATCTTTATTGAAGACTTCTTTTACATGACCACAACATTCCTTCTTACTTAGCATTGCATGGGATAACCTGAGGACATGCATTAGAAAAGGGTGAGTTATAAATCCCAGTAAGGGAATAACAAAGAATAACATGAAGAATATAGTACATGTTAGTAAATAGGCATATCAATGGATCACAAGAGAAACATTAACATAAAGTCATGATATAGCGTGATTATCATAACATGGAAATGTGTCAACAACATTTAACATGATATTAGCATGAGCCAAGGATCATTGCACATGGAGCCTGAGTAAACCCTCGTTACACTTGAATAAGAATGAGTAAACCCTAATTTCACTTGAATTAGAAAGAGTAAACCCTTATTGAACATGGAATATCATGATACTATTCTTTACCCAATGAATTGGAGCGCTATCAGGGTGCACCCTTCTTAATCATTTCATTTTATGTAAAAGTGTGCCACATAGATCATACAACATGGATTAATTAAAAATAATAATTTATACCATGAATAAGAGATTTGGAATACATAAATTTAAGACCTAAATCAACAAGTACATGTTAATAAAGGTGAATAACCTTGATATAGAAATGGTTATGGTATTCACGTACATGATGATTTTGGCATGGGAAATTTTGGCGCAACTTTGATAGCATAACAACGTCAAATAGAAGTCGTAAAATGGGTTGATGAGAGAGAAAGGGGTCTCTAATAATTTATACATGAAATGGAAAGTAAGGGGGTTATGGAATATAATATCCCAACATATGTAATGGAATTTATATGCATAATATAAAATAATTTCTTGAATGTAAATGAGAGAGAGAAATCTCTTACGGAATTTCGGCATGGTAACGGGTGTGCATGGGAGGCATTAATGAGAGATAAAGGGGTATCTAATCATTCAAACATAAGTAGGGCAGTATAGGGGAGTTTATAAATCATACCCCAACATTCTTAATTGAAAATAAAATGGCATAAAAATATAAGGAAACTTGGGCATAAATAAGGAAGGAAAGTGATGATCCCTTACTTGGAAGTGTGATCCCAAAGGCTTGGAAGAGGCTTGAGAGAGGATTATTGAGAGCTTGGGGAGCCTTGGGAGGATTCTAGAGAGAGGAGTGCAAAGTAGGTACGTGCACCAAGGCTTTTAGTGAAGTTATGTAGGAGATTGAGTGGGTTTATATAGTAAAAGAGAGGGGAATTCTTTAATATTTCACAAACTTAGGTTTTGGAATCTATATAATTAAATATTCAAAACCACAAACCAACCCATGGTTTTTGCCCATGGTTTTTTCCAAAGGGTAGTGGAAAACATTATTTTATAAGGCCAATGGCCTAACTTATTAAAATATTAGGCTTGCTTATGTGGAGGTGAGTTACACTCTCAAGGAAATCATTTTAAAATGTTAAAATATTTTATATGTCTTGGAGGGTCCATTAAGGAATTTTAAAATTAATCAAAAAAATCTAAAATGACATTATTTTAAATTTAAAACATATATTTTACAAATATAACATTTATTTTATTTTATTACATCACTATTGGGTATTTGTGATGTCATAAAACACATTACACATTTAAACGGAATTTAATTTTTACCCAAAAATTAAACTGTCTCAGAAAATTATGAAAAATTCACTGTTAGATAATTTTGAAATACTAAATCCAAAAAAAAATATTCATTTTATCTAAATAATTTTGTAAATATGTTAATTTTTAATTTTAAAATAAAAACTGATATTTATCGAAAATTCATCGATTTTGAAAAAAACAAAGTTCAAACCTTAATAAAAATTACAATTGTATAAAAATTATACGATCATTTATATTTAATAAAAATTAATTTTTTAATAAAATTTTATTAAAATATTATTTAATTCAAAAATACATTAATTCTTCAAAATATATTTCTTAATTGAATATTAACTAAAAATATTATTTGTGATTTAAAAACCATTTACAAAGTAATAATAATAAAATGAATGTATATTATTTATTCTATACAAAAATAATGAACATAATCATAATTCTAGGGTATTGTTACATAACCCCTTATAACACCCACATAAGACCTAAGGGTAAGGTGTGTGATGGTGACAGAATCTTGGGGTGGCTCGGATAACATCACTCGGAAGGTAATACTTATTAACTTACACTTCTCCCATAGGTGGTTCTGTTCAAGATTAATGTGTTGAATCTCAGTTTATGCTTGGTCTAGAGTGAAGCCCAGTGATGCTAACTCCTTTTAAAGCTCCAAAAAATGGGCTTCGTATGGAGCAATTCTACTAGATGATTCTATCTCTTCCTTTGTCTGAGTAAATTGGATTTTTTAAAGCCCTATATTTATACTAATCATGTGATCACTGTTCAACGGCTATATTAGCAGCGATAATAATTCTTAATGGTATTTTGAAATCCAAAAACATAAAACCAAGTAAGTTAATATGTTTTATATAACCATTTTACACAATAATACATTTAATTGGATTAAGATAAATTTTCATTAATAAATGTTTGGGTCGTTACAATCTCCTCCCCTTAAGAAATTTTTCCCTTGAAATTTCCTTTTCCCACACTAAAACAGATGAGGGTAATTCTCCTTTATTGATTTTATAAGATCTTAAATCTTTCTTGTTGGAATTTCCTTTAAGGAGAAAGGGTGCATGCATCATTATGGTACCTCAGGATTTTTTCAAAATCATCTACTTCCTTTACCCAAAAACACCTAAAACATCTTGGATTATATCGATGTAAGCATAGATAAGTCAATAAAAAGGTATTTCTTATATATAATTTTGAAATATATTCTTGAACTTGTTTTTTATAAAAAATATCTTAATGGTTCATCTTTAAATATTTCAAAATATGGTTTTGTTATATTAGTTTTTGTGTTTCCCCAAAGACAGAAATATATAATTTGATACATATAGGCTGCTTGGAGGTCTCCCTCTTTTGAAGCATCTAGAAAATAATTTAGTGCTTCATAATTTTGAAATAAAGAGGAGAATTTGAAAATACTCTGATGGTACTTCCTACGCTTAACATGGTAAGAAAGTTGAGAGCGCAGTTCTCCAATAGACGGTGCCTGATCCTTGAAAGAATCATGCAATTATAGAGGCATTGGATGCCTCATAAAGTTGTTTTTATGTAATTTTGATTGTTGAAAAGGTTTCAAAGTCATCTGAGCATGACTTCAGGATAATCTTTCCAATTAGTTCTTCAGGAAGAGAGAGAAGAGTTGTTCGTGATCTTCCTCCTTCCATGTTTTAACTAAGAAAATGAAAATACAGTTAGGGGGTTTGAATACTTAGCTAATAAGATTGTAAAAATGAAAACATTGGAAATAGAAGGATAAACTTTTATATTATATCCAAACTTATGATACCATAAGTTTCAATCTTGGTTATCCATGATCTATTTCATAACATATATTCTTATGGGATTTTTTCCTCCCTTAATAATGGTTCATACTAAGATTATGAATTTACCAAAGCATATACCCTAGGAGTGTCGAACCAAGAGTGCAGAAAGGCTTGTTTTCATGAACCAGTTCCTGTTTGACTCTATCTCAAAGCGGTGTTTTTGGGTTTTACCCCTAGATATATTTGTTCCAGAGCCACCTCTACTTATTCGTACCCAGATAGGGATGTATTTTCTTGATAAACCACTTACTATATACTCAAAAAAAATTAGGGATGTTTTTATTATACTTGGTATTATCCTTAAGGCCTTCACTAGGGTTTTCTAATCATAATCCCAAAAATCACTAAACCTATCATCTGATACCAACTATTACAACCATGCTCTTTAATACATACTTAAACATGATTTATTACTTTAACATGAACTGAAGACAACTCTGAGTATCATGAGGTATAGTGTCTTGGGAAATTAGGAACATTACATGACAACTTAGAAGATAAAATACAACATATTTATTGAAAACTTATTTTACATGACCAAAACATTCATTCGTACTTAGCATTGCATGGGATAACCTAAGGATATGCATAAGAAAAGGGTGAGTTATAAAGCCTAGTAAGGGAGTAATAAGGAATAACATGAAGAATATAATACATGTTAGGAAATAGTCATATCAATGGAGAACAAGAGAAACATGAACATAAAGGCATGATATAGCGTGATTATCATAACATAGAAATGTGGCAACAACATTTAACATGATATCAGCATGAGCCAAGGCTCATTGCACATGGAGCCTAATTAAACCCGTATTACACTTGAATTAGTATGATTAGACCCTTATTGAACATGAATTATCATGATTAAACCCTCATTTCACATGGTGTATCATGATACTATTCTTTACCTAATGCATTGGATTGTTATCAGGTCACACCCTTCTTAATCATTTCATTTTATGCATAAGTGTTCCATATAGATCATACAACATGGATTTATTAAACAACATAATCTATTACATGAATAAGAGATGTGGAATACATAAATTTAAGTCCTAAATCAAAAATTACATGTTCATAAAGGTGAATAACCTTGATAGAGAAATGGGTATGGTATTCACTTACACGATTATTTTGGCATGGGAAATTTTTGTGCAACTTCGGCAGCATAACGACGTCAAATTGAAATCGTAAAATGGGTTGATGAGAGAGAAAGGTGTATATAATAATTTTTACATGAAATGGATAGTAAGGTGGTCATGGAACATAATATACCAACATATTTAATGGAATTTATATTCATAATATAAAATAATTTCTTGAATGTAAATGAGGAGAGAGAAATCTCTTACGGAATTTTAGCATGGTAACGGGTGTGCATGGGAGGCATTAATGAGAGATAAATGGGTATCTCATCATTAAAACATAAGGAGGGAAGTATAGGGTAGGTTATAAATAATAAACCAACATTATTAATTGAAAATAAAAGGTCAAAACAATATAATGAAACTTGGGAATAAATAAGGAATGAAGGAAAGTTAGGATATCTTACTTGGAAGTGTGATCCCAAAAACCTGAAAGAGGATTGAGAGAGGATTATTGGGAGCTTGGGGAAACTTGTTGTTATTATAGAGATATTAGGGAAGATTAGTTATGTGCTCCAAGGGTTTTGAGTAAAGATAAGTGGGAGCTTGGGTGGGTTTATATAGGAAAAGAGAGGTAAATTCTTTAATATTTCACAAACTTAGGTTTTGGAATCTATATAATTAAATATTCAAAACCACAAACCAACCCATGGTTTTTTTTAAAGTGGAGTGGAAAACATTATTTTATAAGTCCAATGGCCTAAATTATTAAAATATTAGGCTTTCTTATGTGGAGGTGAGTCACACTCTCAAGGAAATCATTTTAAAATGTTAAAATATTTTATAAGTCTTGGAGGGTCCACTAAGGCATTATAAAATTAATAAAACAAATCTAAAATCACATCATTTTAAATCTAAAAAATATTGTCTGAATATTAATTTTATTTTATTTTATTACATCACTATTGGGTCATTATGATGTCATAAAACACATTATACATTTAAACAGTATTTAATTTTTACCCAAACATTTGACTGTCTCAGAAAATTATGAAAAAATCACCATTAGATAATTCTGACATCTTGAATCCAAAAATAATATTCATTTTATATAAATAATTTTCTAAATGTGTTAATTTTTTACTTTTAAAATAAAAACCAAAATTTATCGAAAATTCATGGGTTTTGAAAAAAACAGCCTTCAAACCTTAATAAAAAATACAATTGTATAAAAAATATATGATAAATTATATTTAATAAAAATTATTTTAGTAATAATATTTTATTAAAATATTATTTAATTAAAAAATCCATTAATTAATAAAAATATATTTCTTAATTGAATATTAAATAAAAATACTATTTGGGATTTAAAACCCATTTACAAAGTAACAATAATAAAATGAATGTGTATTCTTTATTCTATACAAAAATAATACACATAATCATAGTGCTAGGGTCTTGTTACATAACCCCTTATAACACCCGCATAAGAGCTAAGGGTAAGGTGTGCGATGGTGACAGACTCTTGGAGCGGCTCAGATAACATCTCTTGGGTGGTAATCTCTATTAACTTCCACTTCTCCCGTAGGCGGTTCTATTCAAATTAACGTGTTGAAGCTTGGCTTGGGATTGGTCTAGATCAAATCCCAATGATGCTACCTCCTTTCCGAGCTTCGAAAAATGGGCTTCGTATGAAGCAATTCTAATGGATGAGGTCATCGCTTCCTTTGTCTGAGTAAATTGAATTTGTTAAAGCCCTATATTTATACTAATCGTGTTATCACTGTTCAATGGATATATTAGCAACAGTAACAATTCTTAACTGTATTTTAAAATCCAAAAACATAAAACCAAAGAAGTGCATATGTTTTATATAACCATTTTACATAATAAGACATTTAATTGGATCAAAATGAATTTTCATTAATAAAATTTTGTGTCGTTACATATATAGTGTTACTTACCTTTTTTACATAATGATCATTGAAAAATAGAAATGTTACTCATGCTTACGTATGGCCAACCATCTACATGATTGTAATGTTGGTTCATTTTTTATAACCATATTTAATGATTAATTTTAAAAGTATAATTGATGTATAAATATGATAATTATGTCATGATTATTATTTGGGAGATGTTATGTAATGAACCCTCTAACCGTAGTTAACCTACCAAAGTTATTTTTGACACATAAACCAAATTTGGTCAAAACAGCTGGCATAAACTTAATTTTTTAAGTGGTTGTACACAACATGGTAATAAGTGAAATAAAAGTAATGATAAATTTAACAACCCTGAACTCTATCAATGAAATTTCTCTTATTATGTTTATTTCATATAGTATATATCACATAAAATCACTTATAAAACACAATACAAACATCATAAATGAATAATGAATGAAATAAGAGGTATTTATAGATATTAAAGAACCTATACTGATGAAATAGTAACTTGATCTTAGGAATAGTAATATGACCCTTAGGAATAGTAAATTAGCCTAATGAATAGTAACCACATCCATGAAATTATAGATAAAAATTAGGCACCTAATAAATGAAATTATGTTATAATTATATCATGGTATAAGTAAGTGAATGTTTAAAAAATAATAATTAGGTGTTGGTATTTTTATGAGTAATAAATATTTAATTACAATTTTATAATTAATAAAATGATTTAAAAGAAAAATAATTTTCATAAAAAATATTCATAAATCAATATTTTTTTGTCTTAGGATTTTAGGATAATTTTATGAGACCGTAGTTAATTTTTGAAAATGTCATAAAATCTGTTATAGATTTAAAAATTTTATTTTTTAGTAAATGATGATTTTAATTAAAAATTAAATTTATCATATTTAGAAAATTATTACATAAAATGGTGTCTATTTTTTAATTCTAAACATCAAAAAATTATAGGTTTTATTTTTTGGATTTTTCTAAAATACTAGAATTTTTTGTGAATAGTAAAATACGATAATTTATGATAAATGATAAATACATGATTTATTGAGTCATATGTGTTGTTTGGATGATGTAAGCATCTTTGGTTCGAACTCACATGCACTTATTACTATATATAGTCATAATAATCAACACTATTGGTTGTCGTGAACAAAATAATAAAATAATGAATAAAATAATAAAAAAACACCCCTCTCCTCCACTATAAAAACCACCCCTCACACCTTCCAAGGTTTGATACATATCAAATTTCTACCCAATAATCTTTATAAGATACTCCCCAACATCTAGAATCTCTTGGTCTCATCAAATGACCAAAATCAATCCCCTTAAGAAGATTCTCAATGAGGAGTATTGAAGAGGTAAAATCCTCTTCCTTTTCCTTTTATTTTCTTTTTAAGTTCTTTATTTCATTATTATCTCCTTACCTCCTCTGTCCAAATGATCATGATTACTCTATTATCATTTATATACTGTAATTATATCATGTTAATAGAAGAACCATCATCAATCCGCTACTACAAATATGTCCTTTATCAGTGCTAGAAATGTCAATTTACAGTGCTAAAAAAGTGTTGTTAATCTCAGCGAAGATAAAGGGGGTCCCTTTTATCAGTGCTAAAAAAAGCACTGATAAAGACCCCTTTTATCAATGCTAAAAAAATCACTGATAAAAGGGGTCTTTTATCAGTGCTAAAAAAAGTGATGATAAATGGGTCATTTATCAGCACTTTTTTTAGCGCTGATAAAAGTTAAAAAACATTAAAAAAATAAAAAAAATATTTTTGCAATTCAGGGAGGGGCTTTAAAAGATTTTTAACCACCCCTTAAACAGCGCCCCCCCCCCCCCCCACCCACCCACCCACCCACCCACCCCAGCCCGCACGTCCCATCCATCTCATGACCCGTCCCCCAGGGCCTGTGCTGTCACTACCCCAAGCCCATCTTCCATAGGCTAGGGGCTAGCGACTAGCACCAAAGGTGTAATTCCCTAAAATTGGGAAGGCATTGTCTTTATAACCTATAAACACACACAGCAAGATACGAACACGAGTAAAATGTATAACCAAAAGAGTACTAAAAGTAAAATGGGTCGGAATACAAGTCTAATAGTAAAGGTACAAGTACAACTGAAGAAAAAGAAAGAAAAATAGCTATTGGATCGTCTTCTGGGATTCCTATCTGAAGGGTAGGTACAGATAGCCTCCTCAGCACTCTTCATTTTTTTGTCTCCTCCACATACCAACACGTCGTATGGTCCACCTCCAGGAACCGTCCAGTCTTGGTACTCTCAGCCTCAATCAGCGTTGTCCGTCATCTATAACCAACACAACAAGGTGCGGGCATAGCCCGTGCAGGGGTGAGTATAATGATACTCAGTAGGGACCCCGAGACCCTCAAGGTCTCACAAAATCCAACAAGGATAAACCAAAAAGTATGAAATCAATAGATAACCTTACTTAGGTATATACCCATACATATACCTAAGTTATCAAGTGATCCATCTCAATCATGAGGAAAACACAGAAAAAATTGACTCGGATCAACTAGGATTTTATTCTAGGGGTAATATCAAGTAACATCCCCAGTCACATTGTCAAAAACTCAGCTGCTGGAGAACTCCTCCTCTGTCGAGTATAGTGGGCCTGCCACGACACCAAGAACACTTCCCACTAACCTTGGAATGATGAGGTACTCCTCCTGTCGAGTATTGTGGATCTGTTATGTCACTAAGAATGCTTCCCACCGTGGGTCTGTCGTGTCACCAAGCGCGCTCCCCCTCGTAGCCTACTGAGGTACTCCTCCTGTCGAGTACTGTGGGTCTGCCGTGACACCAAGGTGCTCCCCACTATGGTTCTTCCGTGACACCAAGGCGCTCTCCACTAGGCTAGTAGAGTCACTCTGAGTCAAAACGGTCAGCAGTCGTCAGGTCTCAGCCAGCTACTAGGTCTCCGCAATACGCTCTCTCGTCTCTGGGAGGATTTGCTCCACTAGCTACTATTCGATACTTCAACTATTGTGAAGTCCCACGAAGTAGTATCTCAAATTTCTGTCACGTCAAGGGGGGCTCAACGCAACAGACGGCGTGTTATTCGGATGCCTGGTCTGTGAGTTATTAGCCATTTAGTCCTGCGGGCCCTGTTCGATTCGTGCTCGATCCAACCTGACCATTTCCCATATCAAACCAAAACTCTAGTGTAGTATACTCAAAGGGACCTTCTCACTCCAAGATTTCCAGCGTTGCTGACGGTTCGTCAAACGGAATTCCGGAGCCAAAGATATGGCCAAAAGAAAGTAAAGGGTCATAGTGGGCCTGGTTCCGGTCCGACCCGACCCGACCTAGCATGGGTCGACCCGGTTCGGGTCAATCTGGCCTGACCCGTTGGTTCTAGCCCAGCCCGTTTGGCGGGTCGGCCCTTTGGGTTCGGCCCGGCCCACTAGGCCCAGCCTAGTAAGCCGCGTGGGGCCACAGAGAGTCGTGAGGGCGTGGACCGGTCGTAAGGGCGTGGACCGGTCACGGGTTGGCGTGAGGGCGGTTTGGCCCGGAGGGCGCCGCGTGGTCGGCTTGGCCCGGAGGGTGCCGCGAGGGCGGCTCAGTCTAGGGTGCAGGGCCGATTCAGCTCAGAGGGTTTCGGGGGTGCGACTCGGGGTGGCTCGACCCGGAGGCCGGGGTGGCTCAGTCGGGGCGTCGCGGGGGCGTGCACGGATCTGGAGGCCAGCAGGCGACGTGATTCGGGGCGGCTCAGAGGGCCGGCGGTGGTGTGGCCGGTTCGGCCGGCGGGTGGCATGGTCGGGGTAGCGCGGCCGGTGAGTGGCGCGGCCGGCGGGTGGCGCGGCCGGCGGGTGGCGCGGCCGACAGGTGGCGCGGCCGGCGGGTGGTGCGGCCGGCGGGTGGCGCGGCCGGAGGGTGGCGCGGCCGGCGGGTGGCTCGGTCGGCTGGGGGTGCGGCCGGCGGACAGCTCGGTCGGGGTGCCTCGGGCAGTGGGCGGCGCGGCCAGGGTGACTCGGCTGGCGGGCGGCGTGGCTGGGGTTGTTCGGCCGACGGGCGCGGGGCCGATTTGGTCAGAAGGTCGGAGCGTCGCGGGGGCGGCGCGGGTCGCGGTGGCCATGGGTGGCGGCGCCGTTGCCTTCATCGCCTTCCTTCATTCTGAAGAACACCATAAAGAAGAACGGCGGAGGGGGTCGGGCCATGTTAGTTTGGCCCACACCCTCCGCGTTTATAGTGGTAGCATATGGCTCAACAAGAAAGAAGAATGATGAACATCAAAGTTTACAACCTCTGCAATGATTCTTTCCCAAACCACAAAAGAAATCAAGGAAAGTATTATCACACAAAAAGACCCCCTACCTTGTTCGTTGACATTGCTGTGGGGAGAAGTATGAACGTCGATTCATTGTAAACGAACACGTCCTACGTCGAAGGAAGTTCTTAGGAAGAAAGTCAAAGTCAAGGTCGTTCTTCGTAGTCAAAGGCATTCCTCGTCGGCATTCTTCTTCGGTGGATAGTTCTTTGTTGGAGTTCGTAACCCTCCAAGTGTTGGGCGTCGCATCACTTTACCAGTGCTTTGTCATTTGGTGAAGCTATCCCAAAACCTCCTCCCAAGCTCCATATATATAGGAGAAGGGGGGAGGTATGTAACGATCGTGGAATTTATGATGGTTCATTTCTTAGGAACCTTCCTAAATTCTAACGTCATTGTTACTTAATTTAAAAGAGGTTCAAGCCAATTAAATAGGTTTTCACAAATAAAGGCGTGCATTGGCATAATTAATGTGGAGAAATCTCAAGAGTCTCCTCCACATTAATGAGGGATTTGAGAGGTTTCTCCCTCATTAAGAGGGGAGTTGAGAGGTTTAGGCCTCGAGTGGTCCCCACCACCATAACCTCTCATGGGAGGTTTGGGTCTAGTGGTCCTCACCACCATAACCTCTCATGGGAGGTTAAGGTCTGGTGGTCCCCACTTCCCAACTTCCACAAGTGGGTGGTTACAACAAAATAAAATAAAACATGTGTTTATTTTATTTTATTATTTCCACGAAAAACCCAAAAACTAACTTCCACCCTCGACCAACTGCTATCGAGGTGAAAGTCTCTTTAAGAAAATATCGGTGTTGTGAGTTCAACGGTTCCCTCGAATTTCAATTCTGAGCACCGGTTCAAAATTTAGAAAAACCTGCTCGCACGTTTACTAAACATACCTGAATAAAAGTTCAGAAATTCATTCCGGGCACTCTGGGCCTCAAAATCACGCGCCGTCAATTTTTACGGACTTGTAAAATTCTCATATATTAAAAAACAATTACATGGAAATTCCGGGTCTTTACATTCTCCCCACATTAGGTCTCTACGTCCCCATAATCCACAACTCAAAACTAGGTAAATAAGTGGGGGTACTGAGCATGCATCTGAGCCTCCCACTCCTATGTTCTCTCCTGGAGGTTCCCGTGTTGCCAGTGTACTCGCACCAGAGGTATCGACCATCCATGAAGGACCCGCTTCTGTCGATCCTCAATCTCAACTGGAACCTCCGTAAAATTTTCCCCATCGTCATTGTCCAGCTCCCCGTGGTCAATGATGTGAGAAGGTTCATGCACGTATCTCCTCAGTTGGGATACGTGGAAGACGTCGTGCACCCGGTGCAACTAGGGTGGAAGATCTAAGAGATATTCCACCTTGCCAACTCTGCTAAGGACCTGGAAAGGTACGATGAACCTCATAGATAACTTGTCACCTCATCCAAATATCTGCAAACCTCATCGAGGTGAGACCCATAGAAAGACGTGGTCACCATCCTCGAACTCCATAGGTCTTCATCTCTTGTCAGCATATGACTTCTACCTGCTCTGTGCAGTCTTCATCTGCTCCTGGATGATATGTACCTTCTCTGTGGTAGCCCATACCATCTCTAGTCCCACGAGTGCTGACTCCCCTGGGTCATTCTAGCACAAAGGTGATCTGCAAGGTCGCCCGTATAACTCCTTGAAAGGTGTCATCCCAATGGTGGAGTGATAGTTGTTGTTGTACGCAAACTCCAACAAAGGCAAATGATCCTCCAAACTGCAACCGAAGTTGAGGACACAAGCACGCAGCATGTCCTCGAGGGTCTGAATGGTCCTCTTAGTCTGACCATCCATCTGAGGATGGAATGCAGTGCTCAAAAAAAGTTGCGTCCCGAAAGCCTCCTGCAGCCCCTTCCATAGCCGGGAAGTAAAACGTGTATCATGATCGAAGAAAATCATCATGGGTACTCCATGTATCCGCACAATATTATGCACATAGAGGCATTCCAATCTCTCTACTGAACCCTACTCTCTGATCGGTAGGAAGTGGGTCGACTTGGTGAGTCGGTCGATGATCACCCAGATAGAGTCATGTCCCCTGAATGTACGTGGAAGACCTGTCATGAAGTCCATGGATATCCCATCCCACTTCCACTCTGGGACCTCTAAAGGCTAAACCAAGCCTATTGGTACCTGATGCTCCGTCTTCACTTGCTAACAAGTGAGGAACCAAGAGATAAACTCTGCAACTGCTTTCTTCATTCCCAGCCACCAGTGTTGTCGTCAGAGGTCCTGGTACATCTTCCCCACTCCTGGATGTACCGCTAGAGGGTATGTGTGGAAATCCCTCAACACCTCCTCCTGAAGTGACATTGGTACCATGATAAATCCTCTGAAGAGGATGACGTGCTCCCAACCTTCAGAAAATCCATCAGGTACCTACCCTGTGGATATCTGATCACGTCATGTCTCACAGTCAGTGTCCCCATGTTGTGCCTCCCTGACTCACTGAAGAAGTGGGGGAGTGACTATAAGAGACTGAATAAAATATGCTCCATCTCTATCCACAAAGGATATCTGCAAAGTGGCCAGCTGCTTCGTCGCCTTGCCTAGCAGTTGTATACCAGATCTCCTGCTGAGTGCATCTGCAACAACATTCCCCTTACCATGAGTATAGACTATCTCAAAGTCATAGTCCTGGAGTAACTCAAGCCAATGTCGTTGTCTCAAGTTCAGGTCCTTTTGAGAGAATATATACCTGATACTCTTGTGATCAGAGTACACGGTAAAACATTCGTTCATCAGATAGTATCGCCACATCTTTAAGGCGAAGACCACTGCTGCTAACTCTAGCTCATGGGTTGTGTAGTTCTATTCATGTTGTCTCAGATGTCAAGAGAAATATGCAATCACTGCTCACTCCTACATCAGGACCCATCCGAGCCCATTCCATGATGTGTCGTAGTAAACTACGTACCCTATGCCTTCCTCTAGAAGCCTCAAGATGGGGGCACTATTCATCCTCTGCCTCGGCTCCTGAAAGCTCTGCTCGAATCTCTCCGACCACACGAAGGGTTGTCCCTTCTTCATTAAGGCTGAAAGTGGTGCTGTAACTCTGGAGAAACCTGGAACAAATATATGGTAGTATCCAGCCAAACCCAGGAAACTCCGTTCCTCCGTCACACTTCTGGGTGGCTCTCAAGAAAGTACCACCTCAATCTTCAATGGATCCACTGCAACTCCATCCTCCGATATGACATTTCCCAGAAAGTGAACCTCTTGAATCCAAAATTGGAACTTTGAGAGCTTACCATAAATCTGGTGCTCTTGGAGTGTGTCCAGTACTAACTGTAAATTGTAGGCATACTCCTCATCAGTAGTCGAGTAGATCAGAATGTTGTCGATGAAGACTGTGACAAAGCGATCGAGGTACAGCTGAAAGATCATTTTCATGAGTCCCAAGAACACTGCTGGAGAATTATTTACACCTAATGGAATAACCAAGAACTCGTAATGGTCATACTGACATCTGAATGCCGTTTTCTGTACATCCTTGTCTCGAACTCTGAGCTGGTGATAGGGCACCGGACATGGAAATAGAGTTTTTGAGGCCTTATGATGATATTTTGGGGTTTTAGGGTCAATTACATGATTGGAACTATTTTCTAAATCAACCTACTGCGTAGATATCTTCACTTCCTTTGATTTGATATGTGGTAGAGCCCAAGCGGATACCCGGAGTGAAGGTTATAGTTGTTTGAAGTTGGAGTTTTTTTAGAGTGGTATAACTAATATATCTTTTGTTTCTTTGATCTTATCATGCTTTATATTATACTTAGTCCACACTCATATCATGAGATTCAATTTGACTGGTTGTGGCACTCAAACGGACACCCAGAACAGAATTTATGGCTGTTTTAGTGAGTTATGGGTTTCTTAGGTTAATAGGTTCTATGAGGGTTTCTCAATTTAAAACAATCATAACTTTTGCTTCGGGTGTCCTCTTTCACTCTACCACATATCAAATCAAATAATTCAAAAATATATGCACTTTTTTTACCACTGGAACCCCTTATCACTTTCTTCAAGTCCAAAAAAGTCCCATAATTCCTCCCAATGGTCATAAGTTCTGGTTTGGGTGTCTGTTTTTCCATAACTTCTGCTACGGGTATCCATTTTGAGACTACCACATATCAAGTCAATCTAAATCATATTTAAAAAATATATATTATATTTATATCACTATAAATATACTTATATATTAATATATTATTTTTCATGAAATATTTTTTTTTTTTAAATATACATTTTATCAATGCTATGAAAAAAAAGCACTGATAAATGGGATGTCTTTATCAGTGCTAAAAACAAGCATTGATAAAGCGTCACTTTTAACAGCACTTTTTTTAGCACTGATAAAAGTACCCTTTATCAGTGCTTCTTTTTAGTGCTGATAATGTAACCCCCTTTATCAGTTCTTTTTCTTAGCGTTTTTAAATGTTGGTGCTGCAGAAACCCAGTTTTGTGGTACTGATCTCCTTACTCTCTCTCTCTTTTATTTTATAAATGAAATCATCATCCGGGAGGTTCTAATTTACAACCTTCATAGACAATGAACTTTCATTCTTTAATTTCATCTTCAAGGATGATCATGATACAATTTTTATGGTTAAACCATACTATAATATATGTATTAAAACCTTTCTTATGTTCTATAAGTAACATATTCACATAATACTAAATGATAAAACAAAATGAGTTCTTCATGATCAATAACCACCATAATAATGTAAACAATTATCACTAAATTTATTATCTAATGATTCATCATCATACCATATAACCAAAGGATATATATATGACCATTAACACTTCTTTATTTTCATCAATATCATATAAATTTAATTCTGGATAATTATACCCATTCCACATGAACTTCTATACTCATATATAAGTATTCCAATCATGAAAACCAAGGAAACGAACACTTACGAGTAATAAAATTGTATCTTATAACTCATCAAAAAAACCATGAATGAACTTAATAAAAAAATTAATTCAAATAATTGTATATATGTTTCTTAATTAATTAATTGATGGATTTAACTTGATTTTCCAAGATGATAAGGTCAAGTGCAGAACACATTTGAACATAAGGTAAGGGTTTCAGGTTGTGATTTATTCCTCTATAAACCAATGTAATTATTCATTTCCTTTATATACTTCTTATAAATTCTGTGAATATGTTCCAAAATCATTTATTATAATCATTTCATCTTTCTTTTGTAGAAAATATATTTTTTTAAAAGGGCTCCCCTTCTCAATTATTCACGATAAGCATGCCTGATTAAAGGGAACTTCTTGATTTCTTACCTATTTTCAAGTGCACTCTATAATATGTTTTAAGACACCATTATTTTTCTAAAACCACTAATTTTATCATGGAAAACTATCTTATTTAAATTCTAGTTTTTTCAAATATTTTTCCAAAATAACTCTTCTTTTCAAAGTAAAAGAGTATTACTCTCAAGAACTCATTGATGATTTTATTATAACATTTTCATCTATTTAAATACCCCTATTTAATCTTATTTTTTATTGGTATTAACATCTTATTATCATCTAACATATTTTATTAAATTTTTTATGATCAATTTGACTATGGATGTTCTATCTTCATACCATTCACCCTACTACTCAGAATGGTTGGTGATTATTTATATAGATTGGGGAAAGTTATTTCATATATTCATGTTGTTTATGTTTAGCCTCATTCATATAAGGAATTCATTAGACTTAGTAAGTGATGGGTGTGGCCTACTATGGCCCCTCGATGCATCAGTAGGTCTCATGAGATAAAATAGAATTGGGTTTTGGCTAAGTCTTTACCCTAGTATTTTCAGACGTCTTGGTCGAGGCCTTAATAATATGTTTCAGATGTCCAGCATTATATATTCCCTCATTATGATAATAGTAAATGATAAACCATGTGATTATTATACTAGTATAATATCTATGGTTATGTTTCATTCTCTTATAATCATTTATATGGACTTATGTAATCATCTTTCATTCCTTCCATATTATGATCAAGTTTATTTTTAAAGGCATGTGTTTTTAGTTATTCATCATGCCTAATGTTTATGTTTATGATATATTTTGTTGTATTACATAACTTTACTGAGAATCTGAGCTCACCCCTTTCTTATGTTTTATTTTCCCCCTATATGTGAAGATGGATATTATTATGAATGACTTGTATGAATAATCTAAGAGTTTATGGGTGTTTCCAATGGAGTTGCAATGTTTTTTTTATTTCAAGATGTAATGTAAATCTTATTTTTGTATTTGGTTTCCCAAAACTACTAAAATATTCATTCCTTCAGGATACAACTTCCTTGTTTATATTTCAATGTAATAAATTAAGGCACTGTCTCTAGGAAACTAGGGTCAGGGTCCTTATAGTTGGTATCAGAGGATGTTTAGAAGAAACCTTGGAAACTAGATATAGAAAATGTAGATTAGGGAATATAACCCTAAGATAGACTTTGATGATTAGTATATAATAACATCCTATAATTTTGTTAAGGTAGATATTATGTGTATAATTCTAGAAAATGCATCCCTCTCTGGATACTACAAATGTACGTGGTTCTGGAACAGATGTACCTAAGAGTAACAACTCCAACAAGGTGTTATGGGCCTTACTTAGGATAACCCGGTACATGACAATGAGGCTTACTACGCACCTGGTTTGATAGTATCATGGGATATGCTTAGGATAATTCACATTTTCTTTACAAACAATTATGAAGGATTTAATTGTAAATATGTCACCAAAGAAACCATTCTTAGTATTATGAGATTAGACATGCATAAAATTACAATTTAGGTTATGTGTTTTACTAGTTAGACATTATATATTATGATTCATGACCTAATTTAGTGTATTAAATTATTTAGAAATGTATCCTAGTGGAAGGAATGGAATCCGTATGAGCGCGCGTATCCCATGTAGGGATTTCCCTCCTATACAAGATAATGATGTTGGTTCTAGAGATGTGATTGGTATTGAGCAACTTATAACTATACTGGGAAAACTAACTCAGGTTATGAAAAATAACCTTACCCATATGAAGAATCTTGGTCCACAACATGGAGGAGAAATGTTAGATTGATTTATGCGACAGTAGCCTACATAATTTAATGGGACTACAAACCCATTTGTAGTAGTGCGGTGGATAAGTTCCTTAGAGAAGATATTTCTCACCTTGGGAAGTAATGAAAGGGAGAAGGTTGTCATGGAATTTTATCTTCTATCAAGATATACTGATCAATGGTGGTCATTAATTCTAAACACAATGGAGGAGGAAGAGATTGAAAATATGTAATGTAGGGATTTTAAGGAAATTTTCCTAGAAAAATATTTTCCTCATGAACAATGAGCGGATATGGAAAGGAAATTCTTGAATCTGAGGAAGAATAAGAATGATAATGTTTCCAAGTATGAATCCAACATTACAAGGCCATCAAGGCATGTCGCAAACTATTTACTTAATCTGAGGATCAATATTGATCAATTATTTTATGGTTTAAATCCATTCCTATGAAGGAAACTGGTTTCCAAAACTTTCTCATCATATAAAGATATAGTCTCATATGCAATCAATATAGAGAAATGATTCTCTAAGTCTTATGACTTTAAAGGAAATCAAGATAATAATATGGTGGCAGAAGAAAGAATTTATAAAGGGAAGAATAAAAAAGTGAGTTTTCCAACATGTGATACTTGTGGAAGGAAACACCCCAAATACTTATTAAAAGGAAAAGGATTCCATTATAAGTGTGGATAAAAAGACCACCAAGCTCGTGATTTTAAGGGAAATAAAGAATCTGTGAATGTTCAATGGTACAATTGTAAGAAGATGGGACACTATACAAATGATTATCTGAATCATCAAGAAAACATTCCTTAGAAAATCCCATGGGATAAAGGAAAATATTGTGCGATTACAACAATTGAGGTTGAAATTATGAATGATGTGGTTGCAGGTAGATTAATCATCTCCTCAAACTTAGATAAATATTTATTTGATTATGGATCATCACATTCCTTTATATCTTCCCAGTTATCATTAAAAATTATATATTTCTGATTCTCCTTAATAAGGTAGTTGTCAGTCAAAACCCCTAAGAGAAGTCTCATTACAAAAACGATGTTTCAGGAAGTTCCCATTATAGCATATAAAAATTCTTTATCTACTGATTTTATCATCATAACTATGGTTTACTTTGACATAATCTGTGGTATGGATTGGATCTCAAAATATGATGTGAAAATCTATTGCAATAAGAAGGAAATAACAATTTGTGATGAAGGTGTAGAATCCCTTATCTTTAGAGTAGAAACATCGCCATCTGATTCTTATCTAAATCCACTCCCATTAGATCTACTGAATTCAATTATTGGGGAGGAAGAGAACGCAATATCTAGGGATGAGTAAAGAAATCTTCAAATTGAGGATGTACCTATTGTGAAAGAATACATAGATGTATTTCCATAAGATTTACCTAGAAATCCTCAGAAGTGGAAATTGAGTTCTCTATTGATTTAATTCCGAGTAAAAGGCCTATATCAAATACTCCTTATAGAATAGCCACAAAATAATTAGTAGAACTAAAGAAACAACTAGAGGAATTGAGTGATAAAAGATTTATCCGCCCTTGTGTTTCTCCATAGGGAGCCCTTGTTCTCTTTTTCAAGAATAAATATGTATTCATGAGGCTTTGCATTGACTATAGAGAAATCAATGCTATTATGATAAAGAAAAATTATCCTCTTCCTCACATTGATGATTTATTTTATCAACTTCTCGGAGCCCAATATTTTTTGAAGATTGACCATTGATCTGGATATCATCATTTTCATTTGAGAAAGGAAGATATTCTAAAGATAGAATTTTGAACCAGGTATTGGAATTACGAGTTTATAGTAATGCCTTTATCACGGAATAATTCACCCTCTTTTTTCATGGATCTAATGAATATAGTTTTCAAGTAATGTCTTGATGAATTTGTTTTGGTATTTATTAATAATATCTTGGTATACTCTAAAAGCTATGAATATCATAAGAATCACTTGATCATTATTCTGAAGACTCTGAGAAGAAACAAGTTATATAGAAAGTTTATCAAGTGTGAATTTTGGCTTCAAAAAGTTTCTTTTCTTGGCCATATTGTCTCTATGGATAGAATATTAGTTGATCCTAAAAATAAAAAGGTGGTTCAGGAATGGTCTATTCAAATGAACATAACGGAGGTACGTAGTTTTATTGGTTTAGAAGGTTATTATCAGTGTTTCATTTAGAACTTCACCTGATTAGCTAACCCATTAACCAAGCTTACTTGTAAAGGGGTTAAGTTTATTTGGACTAAATAATGTGAATAATGTTTTGAAGAATTGAAGAGGAGATTAGTAAATGCTCTAATTCTAACTCTACCATTGGGAAATGGTAGATTTGTAATTTATAGTGATGCATCAAAGAAATGACTTGGTTGTGTCCTTATACAGAATGATAGAGTTATTTCCTATGCATAAAGTCAGTTAAAAACTCATGAACAGAACTATCTAACTCGTGATCTTGAGTTAGAAGTTGTAATATTTTCCCTGAAGATATGGATACATTATCTCTATGGTGAAATATGTGAGATATATACAGATCACAAGAGCTTGAAATATATCTTCTCATAGAAAGAACTCAACATGATTAAAAGGTGATGGCTTGAGCTTCTCAAGGATTATGATTTTTCAATACACTACCACCTTAGGAAGGAGAATAAGGTAGCAGATGCATTGAGTGGGAATGATCATGGATTTCTGAACAAAAAAAGGATTGACAAGGACCCTGTGTATATAGATCTAGAAAATATAGATATGGGAATTATCAAGGAAGATGAAACATAATTTGTAACACCCCAAGATTTTTCAAATAAATTTAATATTGAATAAATGAAACAATGAGTCTCTAAAAAACACCACTTTATTATAACCTATCTAGTAAAAATAATTTTTCCACCACTATAATTTGAATTTTGAAAAACTGACATACACAGTTACGTTCAGTAATATATTTAGAGTTTGATAAGAAAAACTTAATTTTTGGTGAATAGTAACATAACCTTATGAATAGTAATATAAATAGTAATACGACCCTTATGAATAGTAAATAAATTATTATTTTATTTTCTTAAGGTTATAAGATAATGAGTTCTTGATTAATTTTTCAAGGTGATATAAAAAGAATTATAGTTTTAAAATTATTATTTTTTAAAAAATTATGATTTTATTTAAAAATTAAATTAATAATATTTAGAAAATTATTTTCAAAAAATGGAGTTCATTTTTGAAATCTACACATCTAAAAATGGTTAGGGTAAATTTTTGGGATTTTTATGAAATACTCAAATTTTTTGATGAATAGTAAAATATGATAATTTACCGTATATATACATTATCAATTAAATTCACTATTACTAGCATCATGGATGATGTAAGCACACTTGTTTCGAACTCACATACACACATTACTATTCTTGGTCATAAGAATCAGTACTATTGGTTGTCTTTGGAAAAATAATAAAATAATGAGTAAAATAATGGGAAAACCCTCCTCTCCTCCACTATAACCCCTCCCCCCCTCACTCCCTCTTCTCTTCACTCCTATAAAGCCTTTTGACTTGTCTAAATTCTGCTCAAATATCCTCCCAAGATCCTCACCCACTTTCATCATCCCTTGGTCTCATAAAAAGACCAAAACCTCTCCCCTAAAGAGGCTTTCAAGGAAGATTAATTCAAGAGGTAAATTCCTCTTTTCAATTCTTTTACTTTCATTTCAAGTTACTTTGTTTTCTTTTCTATCCTCACCTACCCTCATCCAAATGTTGTGATGACTCCAGTACCATACATGAATTGTAATGTTGTTATGATAAAGTAATAATTCTTCATCATCTCTCTTTCCCCTTATTTTATACTTGAAATGAAAACATCATCTGAGATGTGTTAATTTATCACATTCAAGGATGACGGGTTTTCAATTTATTTTACCCTCTTAAATTCTAGTCATAAAACCATTTTGATGGTTTAACCAAAATATAATATATGTATTATAACTTATTTAAGGTTATGTAATCCTTTTTTACATATGATATTAATTTATAAATCAAAATGAGTTCGTTGTGATCAAGAACCGCCAATTAACCCAAACAATTATTATTAAAGTTTTATATGATGATTCATCTTCACTTCCAATAACCAAATGAATTTATAACCATGTAATATTATGGTTGTTCACTAATAACATAATACTTCTATTCTGGACAACCATTCTCATTCTACATGTTTATCCTTACATAAATATAAGTAAACCGATCATGAAAACCAAGGAAGAAAACCCTCCCAAACAATGAAATTGGATCTATTAACCCATCAAAAGGACATAAATGAACCTAATAAGGTTATTATAAATAAATTAAAAGTATAGGAGGTTCTGGAATCATTAATTTATGAACCTAAATTTGATTATTCAGGTCATTAAGATTCAATAGAGGAACGCCAAGGGACTTAAGGTAAGGGTTTTCTACCTGAACCTCCATTTTCATTCGGGTTACTCTTATTCACTACTTACCTCAATTAAATTATTATTTATTCATATTTAATCCTCATAAATTCTATATGAATATTATATATATTTTTACCAACCCAATTTCTACCTTCATTTATGGGGATTTATACGTTTTAAAAGGATCTTTCAAAAATTCTTCCCGAAATGCGAGCTAGATTCAAGGGAATTTCTCACATTCTTACCTATTTAAAAGTGGAATCTATAATATATTTTTGGAAACCAATATATTTATAAAATACCACATTTTATTATTAAAATACTATCATACTTAACTTCTTATTTTATACAAATATTTTTTCCAAAATAACTTTTCTTTTCAAACTAAAATAGTATTTATCTAAATAATTACTCGATGATTTTATAAGAGTATCTTCATCTATTTCAACACACTTGTTGATTCTTATGTATTATTGGGATTAATATTTTATTATATCATCTACCATATTTAATTTAATGGTTTATGATTAGTTTGATAGTGGATGTGCTATCTTAAAACCATTCACCAATTTACTCTAAATGGTTAGTGTTTATGCTTAATGTTTAGGGAAAGTCATTTACATTTCATATATTATTTTAAAAGTGAATGTATATGTTTTTTATGTTTATCACTATTCATATGAGTAATTCATTGGAATTAGTAAGTGTTGGAAGGTCTCATGAGACAAATTATGGTCTTAGAACGAGGACTTGACAAAATGGATATTTATGGACTTGGCACGAGGCCTTGACGGTATATTTATGATGTCCCACATTATGCATTACCTCATTAAGAAAATAGTATTGATGGTTCATGTGGTTATTCAAATAGTATAATACCCATGATTATGTTTTATTATACCACTATTTATTCATCTCTTATTCCTTCCATAATGTGTTCAATTTTATCGTTAAAGGCATGTGTTTTTAGTTATTCACCATGCCTAATGTTTATGTTTATGATATCTTACACTGTATTTCTTACCCTTATTGAGCGTTTGATCTCACCCCTTTCTTATGTTTCATTTTATCAGGACATGAAGAAGCTTATTATGAATGATCTGCAGGTATAAACTTATAGTTGTGGATGTTCCCAATAAAACTTATATGTTGTATTTCATTTCATGTTATAATGTTGATATTATGTATGTATATTTTTTCCAAAGCTACTAAACTACTCATTCCTTCAGGATGCATATTCCTCGTCAATATGCCAATGGAATAAAATAAGGCACCAGCTTCAAGCAACTGGGGTTGGTTCCTTACATTTGGTATCAAAGAAATTTTAGTAGAAAACTTGGAAACTAGATTTATAAAATGTAGATTAGGGAACAAAACCCTAATATAGTATTTGAGGATAAACATACAAGAAAATATTAGAATCTTGGTAAGGAATATATTATGTGGATAGTTCTAGAAAATAAATCCATGTCTGGATACTACAAGTGGATGTGGTTCTGTCATAGATGTACCTGGGAGTGAAAACTCTGACAAAGAGTTTCGGGCTTCACCTAGGGTATCCTAGTACACAACAACGGGCCTTACTGTACACCTAGTTTGAAACTCCTAAGGGATATACTTAAGATAATTCACATATTCTTTACAAACCATTATGAAGGATTTAAATTTAAATTTTTCCTCAAAGAAACCATGTTTATGATTATGAGATTAGCTATGTATAGAATTTCAATTTATGCTAAGTATTTTTTTACATTGAGATTATACATTATGATTCATAACCTAATATAGTGCATGCCATTATTTAGAAATGGAACCCAGTTTAAGGAATGGAAACTGTATGAACATTCATGTCCCATGTAGGGATTTCCCTCCGATGCAAGATAATGATGGTGCATCTGGTACTTTGACTAGTGTTGAGAAACTTATAACTATACTGAGGCAGATGAATCAGGTTATGAATAATAACCTTACCCATATGGAGAATCTAGATCCACAATGTGGAGGAGATATGTTAGATCTCTTTATACAACAACAAAATCCATTATTTAATGGTACAACAAACCCATTCATAGTGGAGTAGTGGATAAGTTCATTAGATAAGATCTTTCTTGCTTTGGGATGTAACAAAAGAGAGAAGGTTGTTATGGAAGTTTATCGACTATCGGGATATGTGGGTTAGTGGTGGTATTTAATCCAAAACACAAAGGATGAGGAAGAAATATAAGAAATATAATGGAGTAATTTTAATGAAATATTCTTAGAAAAATAATTTCCTCGTGAATAGTGAGAAGATATGGAAAGGTAGTTTTTGAATCTGAGGGAAAAAGAGGATGAGAATGTTGCAAAGTATGAAGATAACTTCATAAGGTTATCAAGACATGATACAGAATACATATGTAATCCAAGGATCAAGATTGATTGATTCTTTGATGGTTTAAAACCATTCCTCCAAAGTTATCTAGTCTCCCAAAGTTTCTCATCATATGAAGATATAGTCTCAAGTGATATCAAGACAGAAAAGGAATTTTCTAAGTCTTGTGACTTTAAAAAAAAGCAAGAGAAGAAGAGGGATACCAAAAACTCTGGAAAAGGAAATAAGGAAATGGGGAAAATGGAATATTTGACCATCCATCTTCCAGTAGTTTTGGGAAGAAACACTATGGAACCTGCCTAAATGGAATGGGAGTCTGTTACAAGTGCAGAGAAAAAGGAAACATATCTCAGGATTATAAGGGGAAGAAATAATCTACCAATGTTCAATGATACAATTTTTGGGATATGGGACATTATGCACATGAATTTCCTAAGAATCAGGTAAACGTTCCCCAAAGAAGACCAAGGGAGAAAGGCCAAGCTTATGCAGTCACAACTATGGAGGTTTAAGTTCCTAACGATGTACTGGTAGGTACTTTAATCATTTCCTCGAACTTAGCCAATGATTTATTTTATTCTAGATCATCTTATTCTTTCATATCTTCCCATATTTCCAAGAAAATTATATATTTCCAATTTGATTTAATAAGTGATTTTTCAGTCGAGACTCCTAAGGGAAGTATCATTATAGCAAATTTGTGTCAGGAAGTCCCCATTATGGCATATAAATGTGCTTTATCTACTGATTTTATTATCATACCCATGATTTAATTTGATATAATTCTCATTATGGATTGGATTTCGAACCATGATATGGAAATTTATTGCAATAACAATGAGGTTACAATTTTTGAGGATGATGTGGAGTCCCTTATCTTTAGGAAAGAAACATCACCATATGATTCTCATCTAGATCCACCCCCAGTAGCTCTACTGAATTAAATTATTGGGGAAGAAGGGAACACAATATCTATGGTTGAGGAAAGGAATGTTCAAATAGAGGATGTACCTATTGTGAAATAATATTTTGATGTGTTTCCAGAGGATTTACCTAGACATCTTGTAGAGCAGGAAGTTTATTTCTCTATTTATTTAATTCTTGGTTCAAGGCCTATATCAAAGACTCCTTATAGAATATAAACTATGGAATTAGTAGAATTGAAGAAACAACTAGAGGAATTTAGTGATAAAGGATTTATTTCCCCTAGTGTTTTCCCATGGGGAGCCCCTGTTCTTTTCATTGAGAATAAAGATGGATATATGAGGTTATACATTGAATATAGGGAGATCAATGCTATAATAATAAAGATCAAGTATCCCCTACCTCACATTAATGATTTATTTGATCAAATTCATGAAGAACAATATTTTTCAAAGATTGACTTTCGATCTTTATATCATCAGTTTCTAGTAAGGAAGGAATACATTCCAAAGATAGCATTTCGAACCAGGTATGGTCATTACGAGTTTACAGTAATTCCTTTTGTACTGACTAATGCACCCTCGGTTTTCATGGATCTAATTAAAATAGTTTTCAAGTAATATCTTGATGAATTTTTTTTTGTATTTATTGATGATATCTTGGTATACTCCAAAATCTATAAAGATCATGAAAATCAATTGTGCACCGTTCTGAAGACTCTTAGAAGAAATGAATTATATGGTAAGTTTATCAAGTGTGAATTTTGGATTCAATCAGTTTCCTTTCTTGGCCACATTGTCTCTAAGGATGGAATATCTATTGATCATGTGAATAAAAAGGATGTACAAGAATGGCCTACTCCAATGAACATAATCGAGGTATGTATTTTTATTGGTTTTACAGGTTATTATCAGCGTTTCATTCAGAACTTCATCCATTTAGCCAACCCAATAACAAATCTTACACGTAAAGGGTTTAAGTTTTTATGGAAAAAAGAATGTGAGTAATGTTTTGAGGAATTGAATAGGAGATTAGTGAATGATCTGATCCTAACTCTACCATCGGGGAATGATGGGTTTTTGATCTATAGTAATGTATCAAATAAAGGACTTGGTTGTGTCCTTATGCAGAATGATAGGGTTATTGTCTATGCATCAAGGTAGATAAAAATTCATAAAAAAACTATCCTACTCATGATCTTTAGTTGGCAGTTGTAATCTTTTCTCTGAAGATCTAGAGACATTATCTTTATGGTGAAAAATGTGAGATATATACGGATCATAAGAGTTTGAAATATATCTTCTCACAGAAAGAACTCAACATTAGGAAAATGTGATGGATCGAACTACTCAAGGATTATTATTGTACCATACACTACCATCCAGGAAAGGAAAATAAGGTAGTTGATGCATTGAGCAGGAAGGATCATGGAGTTCTCAAAAAAATGAGTATTAAGAAGGATCCTTTGTACATGGATCTAGTGAGGGTGGATATGGGAATTATCAAAGAAGGTGAAAGATCTCTACTTTTTCAAATGGTTGACTGACCGTCTTTATTATAAATAATTAAATCTTCACATTATGATGACGAGAATATTTAAAAGAAAATTAATGTTTTGAAAGATGGGAAGTTGGTTGGCTTCATGTGTGAATATGGAATTCTGAAATTTGGGAAGAGACTATGTGTTCCCTATCTACCCAATCTGAAAAGGGAGTTATTGGATGATGCTCATAGATCAAATTTCTCTATACATCCTGGTAGCACTAAGATGTATAAATATTTAAAGGAAAATTTTTTTTGGGACAACAGGAAGAGGGAAATTGTTGATTATGTATCAAGATGTTTAGTCTGTCAACAAGTAAAGGTCAAACGACAACATCCTAGAGGAGTTATGTAACCACTACCTATTCCTACATGTAAATGGGATGACATCACCATGGATTTTTTAACTAGGTTACCCAAAACTCTAAGAAAGAATAATGTAATATGGTAAATTATTGATCAACTTACGAAATCTGCACATTTCCTCACTATAAGGGAGGATTTTCCACTGGAGCACCTAGCATGACTCTATATCAATGAAGTTGTGGGACTTCATGGAGAACCAATCTCAAATTTTTATGATCATGATCCATTATTTACATCAAAATTATGGAAAAGTCTTCATAAATATTTGGATATAGATCTTCATTTGAGTATTGATTATCACCCACAAATTGACAGGCAATTTGAAAGGATGATACAAACCTTAAAGGACATGTTGATATCATGTTCACTTGACTTTCAAGGTATGTGGGATCAATATTTACCTTTAGTATAGTTTTCCTACAATAATAGTTTCCACTAAAGTATTCAAATGGAAACATATAAAGCATTGTACGAAAAGAGATGTCGTACGCCAACTTGTTGGGATGAAGTTGGAGAAAGGAAGCTTGTGGGGTCAAATCTTATGGAGGAAACAATAGTGAAGGTAAAGACTATTCAAGGTCATGTCAAAGAAGATCAAAGTAGACAAAAACGCTTTGTAGATAATAGAAGGAAGGATTTGGAATTTCAAGTGGGATATCATGTTTTCTTAAAAGTATCTCCATGGAAGGGCATCATAAGATTTGGGAAGAAAGGGAAACATAGCCCTAGGTTCATTGGTCCTTTTGAAATTATAGAGAGAATTTAATCTATGTATTATCGTTTGGCTATTTGGCCTAGCCTGTCTAAAGTACACAATGTGTTCCATGTCTCATTACTGAGAAATTACATGCCAGACTCAATGCATGTCCTCACTTTGAAAGGAATAGAATTGGAACCTGACATATCTTACTGTGAAGATCCTATCTGGATTATGGACACTAAAGAACAAGTGTTAAGGAATAAAACAACTCGACTGGTAAAGATACTTTGGAAAAATCATAAAATCAAAGAGGCAACGTGGGAACCTGAGTAGCTTATGATCAAGAACTACCTAAATCTTTTTGTGAGACAACATTCTGGTAATTTCAAGGACGAAATTTTTGTAAGGAGGGGATAACGTAACACCCCAAGATTTTGCAAATAAATTTAATATTTAATGAATAAAACACTGAGTCTTTAAAAAACACCACTTTTTTATAACCTAGCCAGTAAAAATAATTTTCCCACCTCTTTAATTTGAATTTTGAAAAACTGACATACACAGTTGCGTTCAGTATGATATTTAGAGTATGATAAGACAAACTTAATTTTTGGTAAATAGTAACTTACCCTTATGAATAGTAATATGAATAGTAATATTACCCTTATGAATATTAAATCAATTATTATTTTATTGTCTTAAGGTTATAAGATAATTATTTCTTAATTAATTTTTAAGGTGATATAAAATGAATTATAGTTTTAAAATTAATATTTTTTAAATAAATTATGATTTTATTTAAAAATTAAATTAATAATATCTAGATAATTATTTTCAAAAAATTGAGTTCATTTTTGAAATATACACATCGAAAAATGTTTAGGGTGAATTTTTGGGATTTTTCTAAAATACTCGAATTTTGATGAATAGTAAAATATGGTAATTTACAGTATATATACATTATCAATTAAATTCACTATTAATAGAGTCATGGATAATGTAAGAACAATTTTTTTGAACTCACATGCACATATTACTATTCTTGGTCACAAGAATCAATACTATTGGTTGTATTTGGAAAAATAATTAAATAATGAGTAAAATAATGGGAAAACCCTCCTCTCCTCCACTATAAACCCTCCCCCCCTCACTCCCTCTTATATTCACTCCTCTCAAGCCTTGTTCCTTGTCTAAATTATAATAAAATATCCTCCCAAGATCCTCCCTCATTTTCATTATCCCTTGGTCTCATAAAAAGACCAAAACCTCTCCCCTAAAGAGGCTTTCAAGAAGATTAATTCAAGAGGTAAATTCATCTTTTCAATTATTTTACTTTCTTTTCAAGTTCCTTTGTTTTCTTTTCTATCCTCACCTATCCTCATAAAAATGTTGTGATGACTCCATTACCATAAATTTACTGGAATATTTTTATGACAAAGTAATAATTCTTCATCATCTCTCATTTCCCCTTCTTTTATACTATAAATGAAAACACCATCTGAGATGTGTTAATTTATCACATTCAAGGATAACGGGTTTTCAATTTCTTTTACCATATTCAATTATGGCCAATAAACCATTTTTATGGTTGAAACAGACTATAATATATGTATTATAACTTATTTAAGGTTCTAGAATCCTTTTTTACACATGATAATAATTTATAAAACAAAATGAGTTCTTTTTGGTCAAGAACCGCCAATTAACACAAACAATTATCATTAAAGTTTTATATGATGATTCATCTTCACTCCCAATAACCAAATGAATTTATAACCATGTAATATTCTGTTTTTTTAACTAATAAAATAAAAATTCTATTCTAGAAAACCATTCTCATTCTACATGTTTATCCTTACATGAATATAAGTAAACTAATCATGAAAACCAAGGAAGAAAACCCTCCCAAACAATGAAATTGGATCTCTTAACCCATCAAAAGGCCATTAATAAACCTAATCAGGTTATGCTAAATAAATTAAATTTATATTAGGTTCTAAAATCATTAATTTATGAACCTAAATTTGATTATTCAAGTCATTAAGATTCAAGTGAGGAACACTAAGGGACTTAAGGTAAGGGTTTTCTATCCAAACCTCCATTTTCATTCGGGTTACTATTATTCTCTACTTACCTAAATTAAATTATTTTTTATTATTATTTACTCCTCATAAATTCTGTTTTAATTTTCTATATATTTTTACCAACTAGATTCTTACCTTCATTTATGGGGATTTATACGTTTTAAAAGGATCTTTCAAAAATTCTTCCCAAAATACGAGCCAGATTCAAGGGAATTTCTCAAATTCTTACCTATTTACAAGGTCACTCTATAATATATTTTTTAAAACCATTATCTTTATAAAATATATGATTTATTATGAAAATACTACCATACTTCACTTCTGGTTTTATACAAATATTTTTTCCAAAAGAACTCTTCTTTTCAAAGTAAAATAGTATTTATCTCAAGAATTACTCGATGATTTTATAAGAGTATATTCATCTATTTCAACACTGTTGTTGGTTATTATGTATTATTGGGATTAATATTTTATGATATCATCTAACATATTTAATTTAATGGTTTATGATTAGTTTGACAGTGGATATTCTATCTTAAAAACATTAACCAATTTACTCTGAATGGTTAGTGTTTATGCTTAATATTCGGGGAAAGTTATTTACATTTAATATATTAGTTTCAATATGAATGTATATGTTGTTCATGTTTATTCCCATTCATATGAGTAATTAATTGGACTAATTAAGTGTCGGGTGGGCTCGCTATATCCCCCTGGTGCATCGGTAGGTCTCATGAGACAAACTATAGTCTTGGCACGAGGTCTTGACAAAATTGATATTTATGGTCTTATCACGAGGCCTTGACAGTATGGTTATGATGTCCCGCATTATGCATTCCCTCATTATGAAAATAGTATTGATGTTTCATGTGGTTATTTTACTGGTAGAATACCCATGATTATGTTTTATTATGGAATTATTTATTCATCTCTTATTCCTGCCATAATGTGTTCAATTTTATCATTAAAGGCATGTGTTTTTAGTTATTCACCATGACTAATGTTTATTTTTATGATATATTCTATTGTATTGCTTACCCTTACTGAGAATTTGAGCTCACCCCTTTCTTATGTTTCATTTTCTCAAGAAATGAAGAAGTTTATTATGAATGGCTTGTAGGGATAAACTTATAGTTGTGGACATTCCCAATAAAAATTATATGTTTTATTTAATTTCATGTTGTAATATTGATCTTATATATGTATCTTATTTCCAAAGCTACTAAACTTCTCAATCCTTTAGGATGCATATTCCTTATTTATAGGCCAATGTAATAAAATAAGTCACCTGCTCCAATCAACTAGGGTCGGGTCCTTGCATCATTAATTTTTCAACTAGTTTCCAAACCATCTTTATTGGAAATAATTAAAAGTTCTATGTGTAACGATGAGAATCTTCAAAAGAAAATTAATTCTATGAATGATGGGAAGTTTCCAGACTTCATGTTTGAGGATAGAATTCTGAAATTTGGTAGGATGTTATGTGTTCCCTCTTTACCCGAGCTAAAAAGAGATTTATTGGATGATGGTCATAGAAAAAATTTTCTATACACCCTAGTAGAACTAAGATGTAAGAGATTTAAAGGAACATTTTTGGTGGGATAATATGAAGAGTGAAATTGTTCATTATGTATCAAGATGTTTAGTTTATCAATAGGTGAAGGCTAAAAGGAAATATCCTAGGGGAGTAATGCAGCCTCTTCCTATTCCTATATGTAAATGGGATGACATTACTATGGATTTTGTCACTAGATTACCCAAAACTCCAAGAAATAATGATGCAATATGGGTAATTGTTGATAAACTTACCAAATATACACATTTCCTCACTATAAGGGGGTATTTTCCATAGGTGCACCTTGCATATCTCTATATTAATGAAGTTATAAGACTTCATGGATCAACTATATCAATTTTTTATGATCTTGATCTAGGATTTACATCAAAATTCTGGAAAATTATTTTGAAATATTTGGATACTGAGCTTCATTTGAGTACTTCTTATCACTCTCAAACTAACAGGCAGTCCGAAAGGACCATTCAAACATTAGAATACATGTTGAGATCATGATCCCTCAACTTTCATGGTATGTGGGATCGGTATTTTCATTTGGTATATTTTTCCTATAATAATAGTTTCCATTAAAGTATTCAAATGGAATCATATAAATCATTGTATGGAAAGAGATGTCTAACACCAACTTTTTGGGATGAAGTTGGTGAAATGAAGCTTGTGGGACCAGAACTTGTAGAGGGAACAACAACAAAGGTAAAGACTATTCAAGTCTATATCAAAGTAGCTCAAAGAAGGAAAATAGTTATGTTGATAATCGAAGGAAGGACTTGTAATTTCAAGTGGGAGATTACATTTTCTTGAAAGTATCTCCATGGATGGGTGTTATAAGATTTGAAAAGAATGGGAAACTAATCCCCAAGTACATTGGTCCTTTTAAAATTATGGATAAAATAGAAACTATGGATTATCATTTGGAAATTCTACATATCCTTTATAAGGTGCACAATGTGTTCCACATCTCCTTGTTAAGTAAGTACATGCCAGACCCAACACTTGTATTCACTTCTAAAGGAATATAATTGGAACCTGACTTATCTTACTCTGAAGAGCCTATCTAGATTCTGGAAACTAAAGAACAGGTTTTGAGGAATTGGATAACTTGGATGGTAAAGATAATTTGGAAAAATCATAAAATTAAAGAGGTGATGTGGGAGCCTAAGGAGATTATGATGAAGAACTACCCAGATCTTTTTATGGGGTGAAAATATGGACATTTCAAGGATGGAATTTTTGTAGGAGGGGAGAATGTAACGACTTAGAACTCTATCAATGAAATTTCCCTTCTTATTTTTATTTCATATAGTATATATCACATAAAATCACTTATAGAACACAACGGAAATATAATAAATGAAGAATGAGTGAAATAAGAGGCATTTATAGAAGTTAAGGAACCTATATCGATGAAATAGTAATGTAACCTTAGGAATAGTAATATGGCCCTTATGAATAATAAATCAGCCTAATGAATAGTAAATTCATCTATGAAATTATAAATAAAATTTATTAACATTATAAATGAAAGTATCATATAATTATATCATGGTATATGTAAATTAATATTTTAAAAAAATTAATAATTAAGTGTTGGTATTTTGTGAGTAATAAATATTTAATTACAATTTTATAATTAATAAAATGATTTAAAAGAAAATTAATTATCATAAAAATTATTAATAAATAAATATTTTGTTTTCTTATTATTTTAGGATAATTTTATGGGACCTTAGTTAATTTTTGAAAGTGTTATAAAATCAGTTATAAATTTAAAATCTGTATTTTGAGTAAATGATTAATTTAATTAAAAATTAAATTTCTCATATTTATAAAATTATTTTCATAAAATGGAGTCCGTTTTTTAATTCTACAGATTAAAAAATAGTTAGGGTAAATTTTTGGTATTATTCTAAAATACTTGAATTTTTGGTGAATAGTAAAATATGATAATTTGTGATAAATGATAAATACATGATTTATTGAGTCAAAGGTGATGTTTGGATGATTTAAGAACCCTTGGTTATAACTCAATGAAATTATTACTGCATATAGTCACAAGAATCAACACTATTGGTTTTCTTGAGAAAAATAAAAAAAAATGAATAAAATAATGAGAAATCACCCCTCTCCTCCACTATAAAAAACATCCCTCACCCCTTATTCTCCTCACACCTTCCAAGATTTGATCCTTGTAAAATTTATTCCTGATACTCTTCCCAAGATCCTCCCCCACATCCATAAGCTCTCAATCTCATCAAAAACCAAAATCAATCCCCTTAAGGAGATTCTCAAGGAGGAGTATTGAAGAGGTAAAATCCTCTTCCTCTTCCTTTTATTTTCTTTTCAAGTTCTTTCTTTTATTATTCTCTACTCACCTCCTCTATAAAAATTATCATGGTAACTCTAGTATAATTTATATACTATAATTATATAATGTTAATGGAAGAACCATCATAAATATTCTTACTCTCTCTCTCTTTTATTTTAAAAATGAAATCATCGTTCGGGGGGTGCTGATTTACAGCCTTCATGGATGAATAACTTTAGTTCTTAAATTTATTCTTTAATTATGGTCATTATACCATTTTTATGGTTAAAATATACTATAATATATCTATTAAAACCTTTCTTATGTTCTGTAATTAAAATATTTGCATAATACAAAATGATAAAACAAAATGAGTTCGTTATGATCAATAACCATCATGATAATGTAAACTATTATCACTAAATGTCTTGTCTAATGATTCATACTCATACCATATAACCAAATGGTATATATAACCATTTACACTTCTTTATTTTCATCAATATAATATAAATTCAATTCTGGATAATTATACCCATTCCACATGAACTTTCATACTCATATATAAGTATGTCAATTGTGAAAATCAAGGAAACGAACGCTCCAAAACAATAAAATTGTATATTGTAACTTATCAAAAATACATTAACTTAACTTAATAAAATTATAATAAATCAAATACATGTAGATAATTTTATTAATTAATTAATTAATGTATTTAATTTGATTTTCCAGGATGTTAAGGTCAATTGCAGAACACATTTGGACATAAGGTAAAGGTTTTGGGTTGTGATTTATTCCTATATAAACCAATTCAGTTCTTCCTTTATTTTATATATTTCTTATAAATTCGGGTTTTATGTTCCAAAATCATTTATTCAGATCATTATATCTTTCGTTTATGGAAAATTCATTTTTTTAAAAGGGGTCCCCTTCTCAATTCTTCACGGTAAGCAAGCTCAATTAAAGGGGAATTCCTAATTTATTACCTATTTTAAAGTGCACTCTATAATATGTTTTAAGACACCATTATTGTTCTAAAACCACAAATTTTATAATATAAAAACTATCTTAGTTCATTTCTAATTTTTTGTAAATATTTTTCCAAAATAACTCTTCTTTTCAAAGTAAAAGAGTATTACTCTCAAGAATTCTTCAATGATTTTATTAGAGCATTTTCATCTATTTAAATACCCCTATTAAATCTTATGTTTTATTGTGATTAACCTATTTTTATTATCATATAAAATTTTTTATTAAATTTTTTATGATTAGTTTGACTGTGGATGTTCTATCTTGATACCATTCACCATACTACTCAGAATGGTTGGTGATTATGTCTACAGATTGGGGAAAGTTATTTCATATGTTCATGTTTTTTTTAAAGGTTGGGGTCAAAGCCTCAATTTATTATTTAAAGCAAAGACCTCTTTAGACTAGGTAGAGGGTTACCCATTACATATCCTGAAGGCCCAAGGCCAAGTGGCCTGAATACAAGGCTTTAAAGCCCATTTTTTGGCCCAAAAGACCCCTCGGTGAACAGTACTGCTATAGTGTTTGCGCTGCTACAGTACATCCGCCACTAAAGTACCTGCTACAGTCCCTCCTCCACTACAGTGTCGCTGCTGCTACAGTGTCGTCGCCGCTACAGTGCCCTACTATAGTACCCGGAAATTCTCCCCTACCCGGATTTGATCCTGGGTCTTTTGGATGCCAAACAGGAGCCTGTACCACTAGGTTATAGGCTCGTTGGCATTTCATATATTCGTGTTGTTTATGTTTAGATACATTAATATGAGTAATTCATTGGACTTATAAAGTGATGGTTGGGGACCGCTATAGCCCCTCGATGCATCATTATGTCTCATCATACAAAACAGAATTGGGTTTTGGTCGAGGCCTTACCCTAGTATTTTCAGATGTCTTAGCCAAGGCCTTGACAATATGTTTCATATGTCCGGCATTATGAATTCCCTCATTATGATAATATTAATTGATAAACTATGTGATTATTCTAATATTATAATATCTATGGTTATTTTTCATTCTCTTATGATCATTTATATGGCTTTATGTAATCAGCTTCCATTCATGCCATATTATGCTCAAGTTTATTTTTAAAGGCATGTGTTTTTAGTTATCCACCATGCCTGATGTTTATGTTTATGGTAACTTCCACTTTATTACATAACCTTACTAATAATATGATCTCACTCCTTTCTTATGTTTTATTTTTCCCCAGGATGAGAATATTAATATTATTATGAATGAATTATTGGAATAATCTAAGAGTTTTTGGGTGATTTCAATGGAGTTTCAACGGTGTTTTTTCATTAAAGTTGTGATGTAAATATTATGTTTGTATATGGTTTTCCAAAACCAATAAACTATTCATTTATTTTGGATAATACTTACTTTTTTATATTCCAATGTAATAAAATAAGGCATCATCTCTAGGAAACTGAGTTTGGGGTCCTTGCAGTTGGTATTTGAGGAAGTTTAGTAGAAACCTTGGAAACTAGATATAGAAAATGTAGATTAGGGAACAAATCCTTAAGATATACTTTCAGTATAAGAATAAAAGAACATCCTATAGTTTTGGTAAGGTATAGATTATGTGGATCTTTCTAGAAAATACATCCATGTCTGGATACTACAAGTGGATTTGGTTCTGATTCCTTCCTCTATAAACCAATGTAATTATTCATTTCTTTTATATAATTCTTATAAATTCTAGGTATATGTTCCAAAATCATGTATTCTGATCATTCCATCTTTCTTTTGTGGAAATTAAATGATTTTAAAAGGGTTCCCCTTCTCAATTATTCATGATAAGAAAGCCTGATTAAAGGGAACTTCCTAATTTCTTACCAATTTTCAAGTGCACTCTATAATTTGTTTTAAGCCGCCATTATTTTTATAAAACTACTCATTTTATCATGGAAAACTATATTATTTCATTTCTGTTTTTATACAAATATTTTTCCAAAAGAACTATTCTTTCTAAATTAAAAAAGGGTTTTTCTCCACTACTAGAATTTGAGGTTATTTCTAGAGACCTATAGCTATGGGAAATAAGGACTATGGCTATAGGTAATTTATTTCCATATCCTTTTTTTATGTGGATATAGCCCACCCCAACTCCCCAATTCACCCTAACCCTCATGCCCCTCCTTGCGACCCTCCTTCCCAGTCGTTGCTGCGATCCTCCTCCTCCTTGTGCCCCTTCTCCTCCTCCCCACCCTCCTCCCTTGACTCCTCACGCACCTTCTCCTCCTTGTGACCCTCCTCCAAAGCAACCACCCAACCCTCTCCCCTAATGATGCTCTGACGCAAACTCCCCACCTCATCCTCCAATATGGCTCCTACTCTACTCCAACATGGACTCACTACATCCTCCTTCAACATGCCTTCGATGTGGTTACCCCACTTCACCATGACCCTCCTTCTCTAACACAGCTCTGACATGGCTCAGACATGACCACCCCACCTTCAGACTAGTTCCCTTTTTGGATTTTCAAGCATTGGTAACCATGAAAGGTTTGGATTTATTGATTTCTTCATCTTTCTTTTAACTTGAAATTGGGTTTTTAACCTTAGTAAAAAAGTTGAAATCCTCTCTATTGTGTTGGATCAGTTTTCTTAGAAAATCCCAACTAAGTTATCCATATTATCAAGAATTCCTTTAGTATATTCTTATGATTCTTCTTTTTTGGAGGCTCTATTTTTGTAGCAGGTGTCTTGGAACATGAATTCACTGGTGATTTATCTTTGTATCTCTATAACTCTTGTCTAGGAAGCAATGTCATCCATATGTTGGGAGTGTTTCAAAAAAAAATCACCTTTCACCCAAAATTTCAATAGAATCTTTGTTACCCCATTTAGATAACCTCCTATGAAATTTGGAATATTTATCTAAGATTCCTTTTCTAAAGACAATTCTTCTATTTCATTCTTTAATTGATTCAATTATTATTGATTTAATATTTATTCCTTCAGTTTGTGTTTTTATAAATTTATCAATATGACATCCTATTGAAGACCTATCAATTTGAGAGTATTTTTATCATTCTAAACCAATTTCAATAATCATTAAAAATTATTTTCAATAATATGAATCTGATGCCCATGCAGCCTAATTTCATCTTTTTGAAAATTATCAATATCCTTAGTTTTATTTTCTTTGATTTCCAACGAACCATCTCTGACATTTATAGTGGTTTCACATCATTCTTCCAATGCATAGATATTCTTTATTGACATCCTCTTTATCTCATCTTTCGTAGCACTTATTTTATATAATGATTTTTTATCCAAGGAAGACTTTTCTTCATAGATGGATAAATATTATTCCTCATCTTCAACAACTTGTGTGAGTTTTTACATTTACAACTTTTTATTCAAATATTTCTCCTTTTCTTCCAATTCTAATTCCAATAGTGATTTTTCATTATATAATCCATTGATATTCTCAAATATTTAGGTGGAAACTTCAATAGGAACTTTATTTAAATAATCAATTACTTTAAAGTAGAGGAATTCAATTGATTTTGATTTTTCAAGAGGATTATTTTTAATATATTTAAAAGATAAACTACTAATTTTATTACCTTCATTTATTGGTGTATCCTCTTTCACTTTAAAATTATTTTTTAGATTATTTTCCTCTATTTTATCATTTTTTTCAATTTTTTTGCCAAAACCTCAATTTGTTCTTTGATAGGTATGTAAAATGAACTTACAGCTGAGGAATTTCTGAAATCCCTTCAAATATGAACTTCATATAAAGCTAATAAAAAACTAGGAAAAAGATATATCCATCCAGTAGTAACTTGGTTTTCTCAAATAATAATTATGGTACCTAGGTTTATATACGGATGCCTAAAAAGGGAGGTGAATGAGGATGACTTTTTTTACCAAATTCTTTTATAAATAAAATTTTACCCTTTAAAAACTATCTCAATATTTGAATCTCTATTACTTATTATGATATAAATGGATCTCCTTCTATTTTACCCTTTAAAAATTATCTCAATATTCATTTCTTATCACTTTCTTGCCACTTCCCTTTTTAACATTCAACTTCTTAAACAAAATTTTATATAGAGTTAGATATGAGTTTTATTATATGAGGCATTAATTCTAAATTATTTCATCCATTTTTATGGCTTACAACCAATAGTATCTTATGGTATCATGCTCTATCAGCATGTCACTAGCCATATCAAATAGTATCATATTCTTCCTCTCATCCACTTCATTTTACTATGGAGTGTATGGAACATTTAATTCATGTGTAACTCAATTATTCTTTAGATATTCAATGAAAAAAAATTATCATGTTCACTTCCATTGTAGGAACTCTGTCTCTTTAATTTCAATATTTTTCTTCCCAACCAGTCTTCTGAATATTTTAAATCTTTCCAAGTCCTATGGATTTCATGTAATCAATATGATTCATTTTATTCATGTGAAATCATATTATAATGTGTTAAAATATATTTCTCCACTTATTTAATTCATATTTATAAGAACACACACAACGGGGTGATTCATCTCCAGAGGTTTTCATGTTTGGATTACACCTCCCTTATAGAAGTCAGTTTCTAACCTATGAACCTATTGGAAAGCTTGAAAAGATATTATTTAAAATGATTTAACAAGTTCAATGGTTAGAGGAAGCTATATTGGAGTAAAATAAACCATTAATGAAGTACTTATCATTTTGGATGGTGAAATAATTGTTTAATATCTCTTGGATGAAGGTTTTATATTGATTAAGTGAAGACTATAAATTCAAGGATAATGGAGCTCATTGAAATACTCTAATTGAGTATTTACATGCTGCTAAGGGACTTTAAAACTTACTAAAGGAGTTTTAATTTTTTTTATAATTCTATTAATTATTTAGAGCAGTTATAATATGATTATAAAGATTTGATAATGACCAAGGTTGATTTGAAGAAGTTCTATAGTTATCTGAATAAGTTTGGAATTTCTAGAAGAGAAGTAGAAAAATGAAAAAGGCATGAAGTCTACTATGATCATAAGAATTTTCAAGTTATAAAATGAGACTTTGAGCTAGTGTATGTATTTATAAGTTCAATCATATGAATTCATGTCAAGTGTATTCCATAGTGAGGTAGTTTTTATGACTTTACTACCAATTGTATGACTTTGTAAGTCCTATTGTATGACTTTATAAGTCCCCATATAAGACTTTTATCATGTGTCGTATAACTTTTAAGTCCCATAAAACTTCTATTGTATGAATTTGATTCATTAAGTATGACTTTAAACTATAATTTATTACCTTTATAGATCCCATGTAAGACTTTCTAGTCTATGAACGTGAATTATACTAGTGCTACGTAAGACGTCCGTTCTGTATAATACTTCAACACTTTGTAAAATTTTGAGGATTATACTATATGAAAACAATGTTTTATAATTTATATTCTTAAGAGGAAATCATATAAGATGATTCTTATGATGTTTTATTGATTTTAAAACATCATGAATCTATTATTATCAATTATAATAGCTTGAGTTTGAATAATATCAAGTGAAAGAGCTTCTTGATAAAAAATAAAAAACATCATAAGTTTTTAAGAATAATATAGATAAAGTTGATTCGATGATTGGGTTATTAATCATAGCTTAAATCATTGTGATTTGATCTGAATGAGTGAATTATAATTTTATCATCATAATTGAGTCAAATAATATCAAATATAACTGAGATGCAAGGCTAGGAATTTACTCTAACCTAAGATGAACATTACAGATTTCATAAAATATGGAAATGAATTGTGTTGATAAAATTTCTATGTTTCATGGTCACAAACATCACAAAATATTTGTGAATCAAGTTGGAAATGTGATAAAATATGTGATAAGTTATTTTTTTTTACAATATCATGTTGAGATCTATATAAGTTTTTATGGGAAGCTCTCAAGAAATGAATAAGGAGACCCTCACTGCAATATGTTGTTATATTTTTATACAACCTGTGAAGAGTGTTTTATGTGAAGATGTTATGAATGTATTTTGGGATGATAAGAAAAATAAATCCTACTTGGGTCAAAGTGATATTTATTCATCCATGAGAATTGATAAAAAAATAAAAGGTACATTTTTATAAATAAACTGGAGACATGTATTTCGTGAGATAGTGGAGATAAAACCATGTGTTACCCTTGATAAGTGATGTGTATAATCATGGGGTTATTTGTTTCTTTTCATGTATCCCCTAAGATATATATATTTATGGGAATATGAAAATGTAACCTAGAAAATCTATGAGGCACGTGAATAATAATATTATGTGAGACTCTTAAGAAAACTAGAGTTTTCTAGAATAATATACATTGGTTGAGAAAATAAGTGAGTTTCGATATAGAAGTTAGTGATCCAAGAGAACGTGTAACTCTCAAATAGAACAAAGAGAGAATCGATAGATAACCTCTTGAGGAATAAAAATAGTGTGTTGAGTTAACTAAATCTCTTGAATAAGAATAAAAAGGAAATATAATACAATGTTGTGAAGGAAAGATTCATTTTTTATTAAAGAAGTAGAAGAAGAAAAGAATAAGAAGTAGACCAATGAGGTGATACTTGTTGTGAGAAAGTTCAGACCTAATTTTCATTATTTCAAATTACAAGAAACATTATGAGATTTATTTTAATTAATTATTACTCACTATATAATATTTTTTGGGGATTTATTCTTGAATATTGAGTTGAGAGTTTCTAGTAATAAAATTCTAAAAGAACTGAGAATCTAGGTAGTAAAGTGGAATCCAAGTTTCATAAGAAGTTCTTGAAGACTTAAAAGTGTTCAAAGAGTCTCTGTTACAAAAGAAGGATATTAGTTTGGGATGTAGGGACCTCCTTGGACATCTTGGTGACCTAGTTCAAGAAGAGGAAGGAAACAAAGATCAATAGGTGAGATATCTGTTTGAAGAAGTGAAGTGGGATGTTGTGTTTGATCACTTATATAATATAGTGATACCTCACCTAATTAATATAGTGATACCAATTTTAGGATGATAACTTTACAAAACATTGTATCATTAATGTTCATATTTATGGTGGTAAATATGTGACTTAATCATCCCAATAACAGTATGTAGTGGGTTTCCCAAGAGGGTCTAAATATTATAAAAACACATATTTCATACTTTAATTTATATATTTCACTTCATATAGGTATAAGATATATTAAATAAGAAAATATCCACATTTATTAACTGGAAACATTGTTTAATGTTCCAAATGTGTTGAAAAGTTAAACTAATAGATTTGAATTTGGTAAAAATTGACCACATCTGATTCAACCCCCCCCCCCTAGGTGTGTATTCACTAGTCTAATGGTATTAAAAATTGGTATTAAGGAGGTGATACTTTCATTTGAATATCTCCATAATGTTTTGATAGATGTCAAATCTACTCAATTAAAAATCAAGGAAAATAAGAGATTGACAACCAGTTCTAATAGGCAAATGAAATATATTAGGATAAACATAAAAATATAAATAAATAATTGGAAGATAGGTTGATATCATCATACAAGGTTTAGAATAATTCTATCAATATGAGGTTCCCTGATTATTTCAATATGGAAATGGGTTTCAAATATAAATGGAGTAATATGGAACCAATAAAAGAGTCAATTAAATAAATGGAATCCATCCAAGAGATAGATGGTCAGATTGGATTAGTGCTTGACAATTCTAGTGTGGAGTTTGAAAGGGAGCCTAAAAAGGGTACTCTAAAGGCTGTTGAAAGTTTGTGTGGAAGGGAAACCAAGTAGTATAAATTGTTAATAATTTATGACATATATTCTATAACAATAATAATTGTTGAAATATAAAAGGAAAAAACCAATTATCACATGTTTGGAAAAAGTTTCTACAAATAAGGAATACACAATCAAGAAAAAGGAAGATCGTGCACCAAAAGATTGTCTAATCATATTATCAAAATAGTTTGAAAAATCCAATAGGATTGAGTAAGAATAAAAGAAGGAAAATTATCTAATTTATAAAATTGATAAACCTATATAAACTAAGAATAAAGGTGAATTATAGAAGAATAACATGCTAAAAAATGAGGTTTAAATCTAGAAAATCAAGAAGGATATAGACATGAAGAGTTTTATGCATTTTATACATTCAAAGAATGGATTTTCTAGGTTAATAACAATTTATCATCACTATTTATCACATTTAAGTATTGATGGAAGTTTACAGTATTCCCATATTTTGGTGATTTTTGATTTTTGAATAGGAAATTGAAGGTGGTGTTTGAAAAATAAAGAGCATATTCCCATATCTATTCTCAGGTTGTTCATAAAATCTTAAATCATTATGATCTAAGTTTAATGAGTGAGTTATAATATGATATCCATTATTCATTAAAAGGATATAAAAGTTAATTAAGATAGAAAGTTATGGATTTACTATAGCCTGAGATGAAAAATTATATATTTAATAAAATATGTAAATATAGTGTATCTATTTAGGAGTTTTTCTTCATGGTCTCAAACATCTCAAAATATTTTTGGTTTGATATGGGGTGGCTACTACAGGGGGAGGGGCTATTATAGGGGGGAGGGGGATGTGCAGGGGTGGGGGTGGGAGGTGGAGGTTGTATGGGGGAGGGGTTGTGCTACTACAGGAAGGGGGTTGTGCATGGGGGTGGGGGAGGGGGATACTTCAGGGGGTAGGGGTGTTGTGTGTAGGTGAGGATACTGTAGGGAGGGGGTTGTGCAAGGGGGGAGGCAGGGGATGCAGGGGGGAGGGGGTTTTGCTAATGCAGAGAGGGGGGTTGTGCATGGGGTGGGGGAGGGAGCTATGTGCAGGTGGGGATACTACAGGTGGAGGTGGGGGTTGTACAGGGAGAGGGGATGTGTAGGGGGAAGGGGCTACTGTAGGGGAGTGGGAGGGGGTTACAGGTGGGGGCTATTGTAGGGGGAGTGGGAGGGGGTGGATCTTCATGTGGGGATACTATGGGGGGTTGTGCAAGGGTGGGGAGGGGTGGGAGTTAGGGGCTACAGAGGGGATGGGGCTATGCTATATAGGGGGAGGGGTGTGCAGGGGGTGGGGGAGGGGGCTACTGTAGGGGGAGTGGGGGGCTGTGCAGGGGGGGTATTATGCATGTGGGTGGGGGAGGGTTTTGCAAGGTATAGTGTGGGTATGAGATAGAAACACATAATATTATTACAAGATGTACCCCCCATTTGAGTTACTATTCTGCATATTGAATTCTTCCTCCTTGTTTAACCCTTCAAATATTAAATAAAAATATTTACTTCCTTTGATGGGGAATAATTAATGAATTGATGTGAAAAATGTATTGTTATAAAGGACTACCGACAAAAGAGAAAGGATGAGCATCTAAAAATGGAATTCATAATGGTTTGGGTTCCCTAGATTGAAATGACCAAGATGGTGAAAAAATGAATTTTCATTACATTCTAAATTAAAGAAGGATTTTTCAACTCAGATGATGAGGGAATTTGAACAAAAATCCTTTATTAATGATCATGGTATTTAGTATTGGGATGTAAATATCAATCTGAATATTATTTGTTCATTTTTTGTTATGGATTCATGTATTATTTATCATGTACAGTTGATACACTGATCACATGTATATAAGAATTCATTATATCTCATTTCTTTTCTCACTATTTCCTTATAGGTGGTTCTTGTGATGAGGTTGGTTCTATCCACCACCATTGAAGATAGTGAGTTCAACATTGAATTTGGGTAAGGTTTATTCTGTTTTTATTCTTTGTCCCAATTTTAATTAGGGATTTTGTGATTTTTGGGTTCCTTATATTTTTGTAGTTCAATTTGGATCTCATTGAGGTGGATTCAATTCGCTGTTGATGAAGTCTTACATGTGTATGAATAGGTAGGCATATACATATATAAGTTCCCCCTTTATATATATTCACTCATGGTAGTATGAATATATATATTTGGGCTAGGTGTGCTTATATATAGATATGAAAAATGCATACATGTGTAAGTGTAAAGGGGTATATGAAAGTATAAACATATATCTAAGGACCCACTTGTGCATATTTAGCCATGAAAATATATACATATGGTCTAGGTGTCCTTATATATATATGAAGTTTCATATGTGTGAAAGTATAAAAAAGGTATATTCGAGTTGTCGTCGTCAAAAGCAGTGCACCTTGAGGTTGAGGTAGGTTTCCTCTTCCTAAACCTTTAATTTGAATTTTATAATTTCCTAATTGTTTTAAAAACTTGTTTCCATAATTTCTTGATTATTTTAAAAATTGGTTTTCTAATAACCACTAGCTTTTTCAAGGAAGAATTTAATAAGAATATAAAGCATCTAAGTTTATTTTCTAATAAAATGAAAATATGATGACATTTTATCAGATGATTTGAATCTATATATACCTTGTAAAACAGAAGGATTGACACCCGACCATAAGGATAGAATTTATTTTTACTGATCTATGTGAGAAATGATACATGTATCTCAACATATATATTTTTCAGGTTACTTTCTCCTCTTTTATTAGAAAATAAATAAAACACATGTCATGAAATAAGACTTTTTAAAAATCCCCTACCCTTTAAGAAATCCCTTCCAAAATTAACATAATAAGGAAATTCTATTCTATTTCTAGATCCTTTACAAGAATATTTATGATTGTATGGGATTCAAATGGATTAAATATAGCATCCAATGGAATAAACAACTTGTCATTATTTATCTTATTAATAAAAATGAATCTCCCTTCATGTGGTCAGTAGAAAATTTTAGCCAGCTCGATAGTAGGAAATGAAATTTCCTTCACTTTAGAGATGATCGTATCCTCATTTTGAGAAAACATGAAGTGATAATTCTTATAAAAATATAAAAATGACATGATTCAAGATACTCCTCTTAGTGACCTAAATAAAAATAGTTGGGATATTCCCCTTGGAAACTCAAAATTCCTAGAGTCATGATACTACTCTTGGTAGACTAAAATTAATTAGGTCAAGGTATAATTTTTAGAATTCAAAAATACATTAAGATGGGAAATTTCTCTTGGAATCCCAAATTCCATAAGCTAAGATACTTCTTTTGGAAACCATAAAACCTTTATTTGAGAATCTCCACCAAGAAAATTCACATTGGGTATGTGGTACTTGTTTCTTAACCTTATTATCCAATTCCATGGTAGTGACATATTAAACCTGAAATTTTAGGCTCTATGTCTAAAGGATCTACAACACCAATAATAACCATTAAAGATTGATCTATTAACCTATTGTTGAGTTAGTCCATAAAGATAATCATTCTTCTAAAAAGTAACCCTAACATATCATAGTTCATGGTTAGTTGGTAAGATGTCAAGGGGGAAGGGGCAGGGGGTGTACAGGGGAGGGGTAGGGGGTAGGGGGTGTGATGGAGGAAGGGGGAGGGGGTATGTTGGGTTCTGTTGAAATGGGAAGGGGTGTAGGGGGTGTGAAGGGGGTGCATGGAGTGTACTGGGGAGGGGTCGGGGTGTGTTGGGTTCTTTTGCAAGGGGAAGGGGGAGGGTGAAGGGGGTGTGCAGGGGGTGTGTATGGGTGTATGGGGTGTGTAAGGGGTGTATAGGGGGTTCAGGGGGTGTGTAGGGGGTGTATGAGGTTGGAAGGGGTGGGGTGGGCAGGGGGTGTGCAGGTGGGGTGGTAGGGGATAGGGGGTGTGTTGGGGGTTGGGGGAGGGGGTGTGCTGGGTTTTGTTGCAAGGGGTAGGGTAAGGGTGTAGGGGGTGCAAGGGGTATGTTGGGGGTGTGTTGGGGGTGTGTTGGGGGTGTGTTGGGGAGGGTTCAGGGGGGAGGGGTTATGATGGGTTTTGTTGCAAGGGACAAGGGTAGGGTGCAAGGGGTGTGGATGGGTGCAAGGTAGTGTTACCCTATAAAGGGTCCAGTATCATCAAATCTTGAATCATTCACAATATCTACAACATCCTAAAAAGGGATCAAACTTCAAGCCTAGTAGAATTATCACATCATGAGCTTGGGTAAAGAAAACCTATACTAAAATATCATTATACCACATATAGAACTAAACATAAGAGTTTTCATCTGGTTAGTGGGTGACCTAACCTGATAGAAAACATAAGTCTCAAACTCTATTTAATCCTCCAAAACCTGATGACTAGGCTCACCTAAAATCCTAGGAAATTTGTTACTAACACACATGCACCACAATAAACTTATGGGGTTTAATCAATCAAAGCTAACATCCTCTCCACATGAAGGAAAGCCAAATCAGAAAACAATATGGAATCAATCCTCAATATTTGAGTCATGGATACCACCTAAAATAATCCTTTAATTGAAGCCTTATTTCTCTTATAATCAGTATAAATAATATAAAATACTATAATTGTCGTTTAAATACCCTACCTATGTATCTAGGCTAGATGTATATAGAAATAATTATTTTTTGATAAGATAAATGCATGATTACTAGAGTAAATTTGGGTGAGCTAACATAGGAAGGACATTATAACCAAAACTAACCATTATATGATGAATTTACTATCCATATTATACCTTGTAACCAGTGTTATAGGGTTCCGATTGATCAATATATTATCAGAGTTATTTTGAATGGATACATTGGCCATCAAACCATTATTGGGCTCTCTGGTCTGATAAACCATCAATTAACCCCTTAACACCATTTCCTTCAGTTTCCCAAACCAATCCTTATATAAACATAAACTCTAAACTACATGCCTAGGACTCATACTAAAATTATACCATTCTAACATGACCCAAACCACTGGGAACCAACTTGGTTAGGTGATGATTTGGGTGTTCTACCTTGATACTTCCTCTCATTTCTGTAGGAACTTTGTTTTTCTATGGTAGGGGAGGATTTGAAGAAGTAGGATACCTGTTTTTTTTATGGAATGAATAGATTTTTTCCATGGTTATATACTATGGAAATATGCCTATATCCATGGTTTTCAATCATGGATATAGGTATTTCATAACTTAAGATTCTACCACGGTTTGAAAATTGTGGCTATAGGGTTGTTTCCACAGTTGGAAACTGTGGGTATAGGGTTGTTTCCATGGTTTGAAACTATTTCTATAGGTTTTTTCCTATAGCCACGCCAATACTAGCCACAGTTCATGAAACCATGGATATAACCTATATCCATGGTTTTTGGGTCCTATATCCATGGTTTCAAACCATGTTTATAGACTTATTTTGTAGTAGTGTTTACTTATATGAGATATATTCCTTATTCACCACTATTTACTTGTGTGTGGTGTATATATTTCCCTTTTATATTTTATATAATAAATTCTATGATTATAATGATATTACACATTTCATTTAATGTTAAAATGGATTATGATTTAAATTTTTCAAAGTAGTATGGGACACTTTGGAATGTTTAAAGATTATTTTCCTCTAGAATTTCTCAATGATTTTATTAGAGTAATTTCATCTATGAAACTTCAAAGTGGTATGGTACACTTTGATTTGAAGATGTACTTTTATTTGACACATGAGTAATGAATTGTAATTAGTATGTGATGGTCGGGGCTTGTTATATCCCCTAGATGCATCGGTAGGTATCATGATAAAAAACAGAATTGGTTTTTGGATGATCCCTTAGCCTAGTATTTTTAGATGTCTTAGATGAGGCATTGGCAATATGTTTCAGATGTCTGGAATTATTAATTCCCTCATTATGATAATATTAATTGATAAACCATGTGATTATTTGACTAGTATAATATCTATGGTTATGTTTCATTCTCTTATGATCATTTATATGGATTTATGTAATCACCTTTCATTCCTTCCATATTATGCTCAAGTTTATTTTTAAAGGCATGTTTTTTTTTGTTATTCACCTTGCCTAACGTTTATGTTTATGGTAACTTATGATATATTACTTAACCTTACCAAGAATCTAACCTAACCCCTTTCTTATATTTTATTTTTCCCCAGGATGTGAAGATGAATATTATTATGAATGACATGTAGGAATAATCTAAGAGTTTATGGCTATTTCCAATAGAATTTCAATGTTCTTTTTTCTTTCAAGTTGAAATGTAAATCTTATGTTTGTATCTAGTTTTACAAAACTGTAAACTATTTGTTACTTTGGGATACTAATTCCATGTTTATATTCCAATATAATAAAATAAGGCACCAGGTCTGTGTAACTGGGGTCGGGGTCCTTAAAATTTGTATCATATGAAATTTAGTAGAAACCTTGGAAACTAGATATAGAAAATGTAGATTAGGGAACAAAACTCTAAGATAGAATTTGAGGATAAACATACAAGAACATCCTTTAATTTTGTTAAGGTATAGATTGTGTGGATATTTCAAGAAAATACATCCATGTTTGGGTACTATAAGTGGATGTGGTTTTGGTACAGATGTACCTAGGAGTAACAACTCCAACAAGATGTTCTGGGCCTGACTCGGGGTAACCTGGTACACGAAAATGGGCCTTACTGCACACCTGGTTTGACACTCCCAGGGGATATTCCTAGGATAATTCACATTTTCTTTACAAACCATATGAAGGAATTAATTTTAAATATGTCCCCAAAGAAACCATTCTTAGGATTATGATATTAGACATGCATAAAATTACAATTTACATTACATATTTTTCTAGTTTGATATTATACATTATGATTCATGACCTAATTTAGTGTATTCCATTATTTAGGAATGACACCTAGTGGAAGGAATGTAAACCGCATGAACACGCGTATCCCATGTATGAATTTCCCTTCTATGTAAGATAATGATGTTGATTCTAGAGCTGCGACTAGTGTTATGAAACTTATAACTATACTGAGACTGAAGTACCATTGTGATAAAAAAAAATTAAAAAAATTTTATTTGTTGACAACTAACCTATCTCTATTAGACTTTTTTTCTTTTCTAGGAATTGAATCTGTCTGCATCATATTCATATCATAGGATCTAAAAGAATCAGAGGAATAATTTATTGTTTTGTGGAAGTCTATATTTTTTGTAATCAGAGAAAGAATGAATTTTCTGAAGAGTTTTGAAAGAAGAACGTAAATTCAGGAGATAGAAAATTTTAATAATTTCTAAAACAAAATCAGACGATGATTTTCTGGTCAAGAATTTCTTACAAATCATGAAAACATTCATGATAAAATATTTTTAAGAAATGGTGGAGAGGTTTGAAGAAATTCAAAATTACAGAGTGAAGAATTCCATCATAATGTGAATTTCATTGTAATGAGAATTCCATCATGATGGGAATTTTATTGTAATGATAATTCCAATGTAATGGGAATTTCATTGTAATGAGAATTTCATCGTAATAGGAATTTGATCGTAATGAGAATTCCACCGTAATGGTAATTTCATCATAATGAGAATTCCATTATAATGGTATTTACATTGTATTGAGGTCAATTGGAATCAGGTATTGTAGCATCTGATCATCCATCTGAAGCATAAAAAACTTTTTGTATGTAGGATGATCGTACTCCGACTCAGGAGGAAAATGATCTTATCCAAAAATGATAGTATCTAGGTCAATCAAAATATCATAATGGTCTTAGAAAGTAATAGATTATAATAGGTTGAAAAATAATTCATAATTATTGATTAAAAAGAAGAATTAAAGTCGTCAAACTTGACATTCAATTTTTCATAAATCTCAAAGAAATCTAAGGAGGCTTGAAGAAGTCAAAGTTGAAGATTAAATGTGAGATATTATTAGATTTTTGAGATTTAAGTAAGTGGGAAAGTTTTCAAGTTTCTCGCCTTTGGTTTTCTAGTTGCCTATAAATACTTGCTCAGATCATTCATTCATTTTCAACTTTCTACATATGCGAGAAAGTTAAAGAGTTGGATAAATAAAAGTGGAAGTTCCCATCTAATTGAAGAATAATTGTATTGAGCATTCAATTAGAGTTTGAGATTTACAGCATTCTGCAAAAACTTGGATCCATCATTATGCAAAAATAGGATCCACCATTCTAAAAAAAATCAGATCCATCATTCTGAGAAAAAATCAGATCCATCATTTTTCAAAATATAAGATCTATCATTCTACAAAAATCAGATCCACTATTCTATAAAAATAATATCCAGCATTCTATGAAAATTGGATCCAGCATTCTATAAAAATCGAATCTAGTATTCTGAGAAAATCTGACCCGGAATTCTATGAAAAACAGATCCAGGATTCATCATCTTTGTATTCAGAAAATCAGATCCAGAATCCAACATCTTTTTATTCATAAAATCAGATCCAAAATCCAGCATCATTGTATTGAGAAAATCTAATCCATAATCCAGCATCATCAGATTGAGAAAATCAAATCCATCCAAATCAAACTGAGGATTCGAACAGATCAATTGTGGATCATATTCAGCATAGTCTATCATTTTTTTGGATCAATTGTTTTATAATCAAACATTGTAAACTGACAGGAGTTATTATAATCATTCCTATCAAGAGATAGAATGTGTTTAATAGAATTTTTCACAATTTTTATTCACTTATTATTAATATTGGATTTCCATAGACCCACGGGAGTGTCTATGGTTAGGATGTAGGTTCTCACACTAAGGCTGAACCTTATAAATCTTGTGTGATTTACTTTAATTCCTACTTTTTCATGAATGAGTATTTAATAAAATTTTATAATGAAATAAATCTTAATATTTTTCAAGGGTTAAGTTTATAAATGTTTTGAAACTTATAAAAAGTGAAAAATAGATTCACCCCCCCCCCTTCTCAGTTGTTATTAGGTCCTTTGGAACCTCAGGGACAAATGAATTAGGTTATGAAAAATAACCTTACTTGTATAGATAATCTTAATCTACAACATGGAGGATAAATGTTAGACCACTTTATACGACAGTAGTCTCCATCATTTAATGGGACTACAAACCCATTTGTAGTAGTGCAGTGGATAAGTTCCTTAGAGAAGATATTTCTCACTTTGGGAAGTAATGAAAGGGAGAAGGTTTTCATTGCAGTTTATCATTTATAAAGATATTTTGATCAATGGTAGTCATTGATTTAAAACATAAAGTGGGATTAAGAGATTTAAAATATAGAATATAGTTATTTTAATGAAATTTTTCTAGAAAAATATTTTCCTCATGAACAATGAGAGGATGTGGAAAGGCAATTCTTGAATCTGAGGCAGAAGGAGGATGAGAATGTTTCCAAGTATGAAGCCAACTTTACAAGGCTATAAAGGAATTTTGTGGACTATATACGTAATCTAAGGAGCAAGATTTATTGATTCTTTAATGGTTTAAAATCATTCGTTTGAAGGGTAATGGTTTCCCAAAATTTCTCATCATAAGAAGATATAGTATCATGTGAAATAAAGACAGAGAAATAATTCTCTAAGTCTTATGTATTTAAAGAAAATAAAGATAAGAAGAGGGTGGAAAAGAAAAAAAATAGATAAAGGGAAGAAGAAAAATGGTATTTTTACAATATGTGATACCTGTGGAAGGAAACACCCTGGAGCCTGCTTTAAAGGAAAAGGAGTTTGTAACAAGTGTAGAGAAAAAGGCCACCAAGCCTGTGATTATAAGGGAAAGAAAGAATATATAAATGTTCAATTATATAATTGTAGGGATATGGGACACAATGCAAATGATTTTCTGTAGTGTCAAGGAAACTTTCCTTAGAAAATTCAATGGGAGAAAGGACAAACTTATGTAATCAGAACAGATGAGGTTGAAGTTCCAAATGATATAGTAGAAGGTACATTAATCATCTCATCAAATTTATATAAAGATTTATTTGATCTTGGATCATCTCATTCCTTTATATCATCCCAATTTTCATTAAAAATTAGATATTTCCAATTCTCCTTAACAAGGGACTTATCAGTCAAAACCCCTAAGGGAAGTCTCATTGAAACAAAGATGCTTCAGTCAGTTCCCATTATAGAATATAAACATGCTTTATCTACTAATTTTATCATCATACCTATGTTATAATTTTACATAATCCCCAATATGTATTGGATTTCAAAATTTAATGAGAAAATATATTTCAAGAATAAGGAAATAACGATTTGTGAGGAAGGTGTAGAATCCCTTATCTTTAGAGAAGAAACATCACCATATGATTATTATCTAGATCCACCCCCAGTAGCTCTAATGAATTAAATTATTGGGGAGGAAAAAATACAATATCTATGGGTGAGGAAATAAATCTTCAAAATTAGGATGTACCTATTGTGAAAGAATACATTGATGTATTTCTAGAGGATTTACATAGACATCCTCTGAAGTGGGAAATTGAGTTCTCTATAGATCTAGTTCTTGGTTAAAGGCCTATATCAAAGACACCTTATAGAATGGACAGAGTAGATTTAGTAGAACTAAAGAAACAACTAGAGGAATTGAGTGATAAATTATTTATCTACCCTAGTGTTTCTCCATGGGGATCCCCTACTCTCTTTATTAAGAATAAATATGGATCCATGAGGATGTGCATTGACTATAGATAAATTAATGCTATTACGATAAAGAATAAGTATCCTCTTCCTTGCATTGATGATTTATTTGATCAACTTCATAGAGCCCAATATTTTTTTAATATTTACCTTCAATCTGGATATCGTCAGTTTCTTGTGAGTAAGGAAGATATTCTAAAGACAACATTTTGGACAAGGTATGGGCATCACAAGTTTACAGTAATTCTTTTTGGACTGACTAATGCACCCTCTATTTTTATGGATCTAATTAATAGAGTTTTCAAGGAATATCTTGATGACTTTTTTGTGGTATTTATTGATGATATATTAGTATACTCTAAAATATATGAAGATCATGATAATCACTTGATAATTATTCTGAAGTCTCTAAGAAGAAATGAGTTATATGGGAACTTTATCAAGTGTTAATTCTATCTTCAAATAGTTTCTTTTCTTGTCCATATTGTCTCTAAGTATGGAATATTAGTTGATCCTATAAAGACAAATATAGTTCAATAATGGACTACTCTAATGAACATAACTGAGGTACGTAATTTTATTAGTTTAGCAGGTTATTATTGGCATTTCATTCAGAACTTCAACTAATTAGCTAACCTGTTGACCAAGATTACTTGTAAAGGGATTAAGTTCGAATGTATTAAAGAATGTGAATAATTTTTTGAATAATTGAATAGGATGTTACTGAATTCTCCAATCTTGACTCTACCATTGGAAAATGGTGGATTTTTAATTTATAGTGATGCATCAAAGAAAGGAATTGGTTGTGTCCCTATGTAGAATGATAGAGTTATTGCCTATGTATCAAGGTAGTTAAAAACTCATGAAAAAAATATTGAACTCATGATATTAAGTTTGAAGCTATAATATTTTCCCTGAAGATATGGATAAATTATCTCTATGGTGAAAGATGTGAGATATATACAGATCAAAAGAGCTTGAAATATATCTTCTCATAAAAAGAAATCAACATGAGCCAAAGGCGATGGCTTAAGCTGCTCAAGGATTATGATTGTTCAATACACTACCATCTAGAGAAGGTGAATAAGGTAGCAGATGGATTGAGCAAGTAGGATCATAGGTTTTTGAACAAAATGAGGATTGACAAGGACCCTGTGTATATGGATCTAGAAAATATGGATATAGTAATTATCAAGTAAGGTGAAAAATCATTGATTTTTCAACTGGTTTCCAAACCATATTTATTGTAAATAATTAAAAGTTCTCAGTGTGATGATGAGAATATTTAAAAGAAAATTAAAGTTTTGAATGATGGGAAGTTTACAGACTTTGTGTGTGAGGATGGAATTCTGAAATATGGGAAGAGGCTATGTTTTCCCTCTTTACCTGAACTAAAAAGATAGTTATTGGATGATGCCCATAGATCAAATTTCTCTATACACCCTGGTAGCACTAAGATGTATAGAGATTTAAAGGAACTTTTCTAGTGGGATAATATAAGGTGTAAAATTACTGATTATGTATAAAGATATTAAGTCTGCCAATAGGTGAAGGCTAAAAGAAAACATCCTAGGGGAGTCATGCAACCTCTTCATATTCCTATATATAAATGGGATGAAATTACTATGGATTTTTTCACTGTATTACCAAAAACTCCAAAAATAATTATGTAATATGGGTAATTATTAATCAACTTACCAAATATACACATTTCCTCACTATAAGGGAGGATTTTACACTATAGACCCTTACAAAACTCTATATTAATGAAGTTTTAAGTCTTCATGGAGAACCTCTCTCAATTGTGTCTGATTGTGATCCATGATTTACATAAAAATTATAGAAAATTCTTCAGAAATATTTGGATACTGAGCTTCATTTGAGTACTACTTATCACCCTCAAATAGACGAGTAGTCTGAAAGGACCATTCAAACATTAGAAGACATGTTAAGATCAGACTCCCTTGACTTTCAAGGTATGTTGGATCAGTATTTTCCTTTGGTAGATTTTTTCTACAATAATAGTTTCCATTCAAGTATTAAAATGGCACCATATGAAGCATTGTATGGAAAGAGATGTCAAACACCAACCTATTGGGATGAATTTGGTGAAAGGAAGCTTGTGGGCCCAGAGCTTGTAGAGGAAACAAAAGCAAAGGTAAAGACTAGTCAAGTCCATATCAAAGTAGTATAAAGAAGGCAAAAGAACTATGTTGATAATATAAATAAGGACTTAGAATTTCAAGTGGGAGATCACATTTTCTTTAAAGTATCCCCATGGAAGGGTGTCCTAAGATTTGGGAAGAAAGTGAAACTGAGCCCCAGGTACATTGGTCCTTTTGAAATTCTGGAGAAAATCAGAGTTGTAGCTTATTGTTTGGAAATGATTCCTAGCCTTTCTAAGGTACACAATGTTTTTCATGTCTCCTTGTTAAGGAATTACATGCCAGACCCAACACATGTACTCACTTATAAAGGAATAGAATTGGAACCTGACTTATCTTACTTTAAAGATCCTATCTAAATTCTAGAAACTAAAGAACAGGTGTTGAGGAATTGGATGACTTGACTAGTAAAGGTACTTTGAAAAAATTATAAAATTGAAGAAGTGATGTGGGATCCCGAGGAGTTTATGAGGAAGAACTACCCAGGTCTTTTTTATGGGGTGACAATTTGTAAATTTCAAGGATGAAATTTTTGTGGGAGGGGAGAATGTAATGACCTATAACTCTATTAATGAAATTTCCCTTCTTATTTTTATTTCATATAGTATAGATCACATAAAATTGCTTATAGAACACAATGAAAGTATCATAAATGAAGAATGGATGAAATAAGAGGTATTTCTAGATGTTAAGTAATATATACCGATGAAATAGTAACTTGACCTTAGGAATAGTAATATGACCCTTAAAACTAGTAAATCAGCCTAATGAATAGTAAAATCATCCATGAAATTATAAATAAAATTTAGGCACCTTATAAATGAAAGTATGATATAATTATATCATGGTATAAGTAAGTGAATATTTTAAAAAAATTAATAATTAAGTGTTGGTATTTTTGTGGGTAATAAATTTTTAATTACGATTTTATAATTAATAAAATTATTTGAAATAAAATTCATTTTCATAAAAATTATTCATAAATCAATATTTTTTTGTCTTATGACTTTAGGATAATTTTATGAGACCTAAGTTAATTTTTGAAAGTGTTATAAAATCAGTTATAGATTTAAAATTTGTATTTTCAGGTAAATGATGATTTTAATTAAAAAATAAATTTATCATATTTAGAAAATTAATTTCATAAAATGGAGTCCACTTTTGAATTATACATTTCAAAAAATTATTATGGTTAATTTTTGAAATTTTTCTAAAATACTTGAATTTTTTGTGAATAATAAATTGCAATAATTTACGATAAATGATAAGTACATGATTTATTGAATCATAGGTGATGTTTGGATGATGTAATCACCCTTGGTTTTAACTCATATAATCTTATTACTATATATAGTCACAAGAATCAACATTGTTGGTTGTCTTGAGAAAAATAATAAAATAATGAATAAAATAATGAAAAATCACCCCTCTCCTCCACTATAAAAACTACCCCTCACCTCCTCTTCTTCTCACACCTTCCAAGATTTGAGCCTTGTCAAATTTCTACCCAATACTCTTTCCAAGATCCTCCCCCATATCCAAAAAAGTCTATGAGATAAAGGACCAGCTTATGCGATCATAACAGCTAAGCTTGAAGTTCTGAATGATGTGGTTGAAGATACATTAATCATCTCCTCAAATTTATCTAAAGATTTATTTTATTCTGGATCATCGTATTCATTTATATCTTCCCAGTTTACATTAAAAATTAGATATTCACAATTCTCCTTAACAAGGGATTTTTCATCCAAAACCTCTAAGGTAAATCTCATTGCAATAAAGATGTGTCTGGCAGTTCCCATTATGGAATATAAACATGCTTTATCTGCTAATTTTATCATCATACCTATGGTAAAATTTGACAAAATCCTTTGTATGGATTGGATTTAAAAATATTATGTAAAAATATATTTCAAGAAGAATGAAATAAAAAATTTTAAGGAAGGTGTAGAATCTCTTATCTTTAGAGAAGAAACATCACCATCTGATTCTTATCTAAATCCACCCTCAGTAGCTCTAATGAATTCAATTCTTGGGGAGGAAGAGAATGAAATGTATATGGGTGAGGAAAGAAATATTCAAATTAATGATGTACTTATTTTTAAATAATGCATTGATGTATTTCCAGATGATTTACTTGGACATCCTCTGGAGTAGGAAATTGAGTTCTCTATTGATTTAATTCCTAGTTCAAGGCCTATATCAAAGACTTCTTATAGAATGTACATATTAGAATTAGTAGAACTAAAGATACAACTAGATGAATTGAGTGATAAATTATTTATCCACCCTAGTGATTCTCTATGGGGAGCCCATATTCACTTTGTCAAGAAGAAAGATGGATCCCTGAGGCTGTGAATTGACTATAGATAAATCAATGTTATTACAATAAAGAAAAAGTATCATATTCCTCGCATTGATGTTTTATTTGATCAACTTCAAGAAGCCCAATATTTTTTTAAGATTGACCTTTGATCAGGATATCGTCAATTTCATGTGATGAAGGAAGATATTCCAAAGACAACATTTTGAACCAGATATGGGCATTATGAGTTTACAGTAATGCCTTTTGGAATGATAAATGAACCCTCTGTTTTCATGCATCTAATGAATAGATTTTTCAAGGAATATCTTGATGAATTTTTAGTGCTATTTATTGATTATATCTTGGTATACTCTAAAATATATGAAGATCATTAGAATCACTTGAGCATTATTCTGAATACTTTGAGAAGAAATGAATTATATGGGAAGTTTAGAAAGTGTGAATTCTAACTTCAAAAAATTTCTTTTCTTGGCCATATTGTCTCTAAGGATGGAATATTAGTTTATCCTCTAAAGAAAAAGGTAGTTTAGGAATGGCATGTACCAGTGAACATAACCTAGGTACATAGTTTTATTGGTTTATTAGGTTATTATCAGTATTTCATTCAAAACTTTACCCAATTAGCTAACCCATTAACAAAGCTTACTCATAAAGGGGTTAAGTTCATATGGAATAAAGAATGTGAAGAATGTTTTGAATAATTGAAGAGGAGATTATCGAATGTTCTGATCCTAACTCTACCATCGGTAAATGGTGGATTTGTAATTTATAGTGATTCATCAAAGAAAGGACTTGGTTGTGTCCTTATACAAAATGACAGAGTTATTGAATATGTATCAAGGTAGTTAAAAACTCATGAAAAAAAGTATCCAACTCATGATCTTGAGTTAGAAGCTGCAATATTTTCCCTGAAGATATGGATACATTATATCTATGGTGGAAGATGTGATATATATATATACATATTATAAGAGATTAAAATATATCTTCTCACATAAAGAACTCAACATGAGGCAAAGGTGGTGTGATCGAGCTGCTCAAGGATTATGATTGTTCAATACACTACCACCCTGAGAAGGTGAATAAGGAAGCATATGAATTGAGAAGGAATGATTGTGGAGTTCTGAACAAAATTAGGATTGATAAGGACCATGTGTACATGGATCTAGAAAAGATGGATATGGTAATTATCAAGTAAGGTGAAACATCATTCCTTTTTCAACTCGTTTCCAAACCATATTTATTAGAAATAATTAAAAGTTCTCAGTGTGATGATGATAATATTTAAAAGAAAATTAATTCTATGAATGATGGAAAGTTATCAGACTTTGTGTGTGAGGATGGAATTCTAAAATTTGGGAGGAGGATATGTGTTCCCACTTTACCCAAGCTAAAAATAGAGTTATTGGATGATGACCATAGCTCTAATTTCTCTATACACTATGGTAGCACTAAGATGTATAGAGATTTAAAGGAACATTTCTGGTGGGATAATATGAAGTGTGAAATTGCTAACTATGTATCATGATGTTTAGTATGTAAAAAGGTAAGGGCTGAAGGATAAAATCCTAAGGGATTCATGAAAACTATTCTTATTCCTACATGGAAATGGGATGAAATTACTATGGATTTTGTCACTGAATTACCCAAAACTCTAATAAATAATGATTCAATATGGGTAATTGTTGATTGACTTACCAAATATTCACATTTCCTTACTTTAAGGGAGGATTTTCCACTGGAGTAACCTGAAAGGCTCTATATTAATGAAGTTGTAAGACTTCATGGAGCACCTCTCTCAATTATGTTTGATCTTGATCCATGATTTATATCAAAATTTTAGAAAAATCTTCAAAAATATTTGGATACTGAGATTCATTTGAGTACTTATTATCACCCTCAAACTAAAGAGTATCCTGAAAGGACCATTCAGTCATTAGAAGACATGTTGAGATCATGCTCCCTCAACTTTCAAGGTATGTGGGATTAGTATTTTCCTTTGGTAGAGTTTTCCTATGATAATATTTTCTATTAAAGTATTAAAATGGAACCATATGAAGCATTGTAAGGAAAGATATTTTGAACACAAACTTTTTGGGATGAAGTTGGTGAAAGGAAGCTTATGGGACCAAATATTGTAGATGAAACAGAAGCAAAGGTAAAGACTATTCAAGTCCATATCAAAGTATCTCAAAGCAGGAAAAATAGATATACTAATAATCAAAGGAAGTACTTCGAATTTCAAGTGGGAGGTCACATTTTCTTGAAAGTATCTCCATGGAAGGGTGTTATAATATTTGGGAAGAAAGGTAATTACATTGGTCCTTTTGAAATTCTAGAGAGAATCAAAGTTGTGGATTATCATTTGGAAATGCCACCTAGCCTTTCTAAGGTACACAATGTGTTCCACATCTCCTTGTTAAGGAAGTACATTCCAGACCCAACACATGTACTCACTTATAAAGGAATAGAATTGGAACTTGACTTATCTTACTGTGAATATCACAGAGCACTCTGCATCACTGGAACTCGGAAGAAACTAAATAGCATCACTACCTTCTACCTCAATAGACAGTGTAGAAAGAAGACAAACTGAGACATTTATTGTCCCAAACTCAATGTACAAATATATATTTTTTATTTCAACTTGCATAGTGATTTTTATTCCCAAATAACTTTCCTATGGAAGATTAGAGATCGGTATAATTAATATATTTATTTGACGTGTCTGCAAAGAGGACAAAAAATATGATCTCAAATTATTTGGAATAGATAACCAGAGATATCAGCTTGTTAAGGTAGAAAATAATAGTGGGAAGAAAATTCATTTGATTCATTGGAAGAAACTATTCTAAAATTGACAATCAGACTGAATTCAGTGAATGAAAAAATGATCATAAATGAAATTTTTCTTATATTTAACCGATTCCACACAAAATGGTATATGAGATTGACAGATAATAGATGGACTAAAATCTCTGAAAAATGATACAAAAACCATTAAAATTTATCATGATATTCCAAGTTTCATTTAATGTTAAAATGGATTATGATTTAAATGTTTCAAGGTGGTATGGGACACTTTGGAATGTTTAAATATTATTTTCCTCAAAAATTTATCAATCATTTTATTAGAGTAATTTCATCTATGACACTTCAAAGTGGTATAGTACACTTTGATCTGAAGATATAATTTTATTTGACACATGAGGAATACATTGAACTTAGTATGTGATGGGTAGGGCCTACTATAGCCCCTCGATGCATCAGTAGGTCTCATGAGACAAAACAAAATTGGGATTTGGCTGAGGCCTTACCCTAGTATTTTCATACGTCTTGTCCGAGGCCTTGATAATATGTGTTAGATTTATAACATTATCAATTCCCTCATTATGATAATATTAATTGATAAACCATGTTATTATTTGACTAGTAGAATATCTATGGTTATGTTTCATTATCTTATGATCATTTACATGGCTTTATGTAATCATATTTCATTTCTACCATATTATGCTCAAGTTTTTTTTAAAGTCATGTGTTTTTAGCTATTCATCATGCCTAATGTTTATGTTTATGATGACTTCCACTATATTAACTAACCTTACTGAAAATTTGAGATCACCCCTTTCTTGTGTTTTATTTTTCCCTGGGATGCAAAGATGAATATTATTATGAATTACTTGTAGGAATAATCTAAGATTTTATGGGTGTTTCCAGTAGAGTTTTAATGTTGTTTTTTACTTTCAAGTTGTAATGTAAATATTATATTTGTATCTGGTTTTCCAAAACTACAAAATTATTCGTTCCTTCAGGATACGACTTCCTTGTGTATATTCCAATGTAATAACATAAGGCACCAGCTCTGGGAAACTAGAGTTGGGGTCCTTATAGTTGGTATCATAGGAAGTTTAATAGAAACCTTGGAAACTATATATAGAAAACGTAGAGTAGGGAACAAAACCCTGAGATAGACTTTGAGGATAAACATACAAGAACATACTATAATTTTGGTAAGCTATGGATTATCAGGATCTTTCTAGAAAATAAATCCATGTATGGATACTACAAGTGGACGTGGTTCTGCCTTAGATGTACCTAGGAGTAACAACTCTGAAAAGGTATTCTGGGCCTGACTTGGGGTAACCTGGTACACGACAACAGGCCTTACTACACACCTGATTTGACACTCCTGAGGAATATGCTTAGGATAATTCACATTTTCATTAAAAACCATTATGAAGGATTTAATTATAAATATGTCCCCAAATAAACCATTCTTAGGATTGTGAGATATACATGCATAAAATTACAATTTATGTTATGTTTTTTGCTAGTTCGACATTATACATTATGATTCATGACCTAATTTAGTGTATTCTATTATTTAGAAATGGAGCCTAGTGGAAGGAATGGAAACTGTATGAATGCACGAATCCCATGTAGGGACTTCCCACCTATGCAAGATAATGATGTTGGTTCTGGAGCTACAACTGGTGTTGAGCAACTTATAATTATATTGGGACAAATAACTCAGGTTATGAACAATAACTTTACCTGTATGGGGAATCCTGATCCACAACATGGAGGGAAAATGTTAGACTACTTTATACGACAACAGCCTATATCATTTAATGGGAGTACAAACCCATTCATAGTAGTGCAGTGGATAAGTTACTTAGAGAAGATATTTCTCACTTTGGGAAGTAATAAAAGGGAAAAGGTTTTCATTGAAGTTTATCATCTATCAGGAGATTCTGATCAATGGTGGTTGTTGATTCAAAACACAAAGTAGGTAGAAGATATTGAAAATATGGAATGGAGGTATTTTAAATAAATTTTCTTAGAAAAATATTTTCCTCATGAACAATAAGCAGATATGGAAAGGAAATTATTGAATCATAGATAGAAGTAGGATGAGAATGTTTCTAATTATGAATCCAACCTTAAAAGGATATAAAGGCATGTTTTGGACTATTTATGTAATCCAAGGAGAAATATTTATCGATTCTTTTATGGTTTAAAGTCATTCCTCCAAAGGGAACTGGTTTCCCAAACTTTCTCATCATATGACGATATAGTCTCATGTACAATAAATATAGAAAACTAATTATATGTGTCTTATGAATTTAAAGTAAAGAAATAGAAGAAGAGGGTAGTGAAGGAAATAATGGATAAAGGAAAGAATAAAAAAGGTATTTTTTCAAAATGTGATACCTATAGAAGGAAACACCTTGGAGCCTGCTTAAAAGGAAAAGGAGTATGTTACAAGTGTAGACAAAAAGGCCACCAAGCCCATGATTACAAGGGAAATAAATAACCTACAAATTTTGAATGTTACAATTAAAGGGATATGGGACACTATGCAAATAATTGTCTGAAGCTTCAAGGAAACTTTCCTCAGAAAATGCCACGGGAGCAAGGGAAATCTTATGCGACCACGACAGATGAGGTTGAAGTTACGAATGATGTGATTGCAGGTACACTAATAATATCCTCAAATTTAGCTAAAGATTTATTTGATTCTGTATCATCACATTCCTTTATATCTCCCCAATTTTCATTAAAAATTTGATATTTCCAATTCTCCTTAAAAAGGGATTTGTTAGTAAAAAACCCTAAGGGAAGTCTCATTGCAACAAAGATGTGTTGGTCTGTTCCCATTATGGTATATAAATATACTTTATCTACTGATTTTATTATCATAACTATGGTCGAATTTAACATAATCCTTAGTATGGATTAGCTTTAAATATATGATGTGAAAATATATTGTAATAATAAGGAAATAACAATTTGTAAGGAAGGTGTATAATCCCTTATCATTAGAGAAGAAACATCACCATCTGATTCTTATCTAGATCCACCCCCAGTAGCTCTACTGAATTTAATACTCGGGGAGGAATATAATGCAATATATATGGGTGAGGAAAGAAATATTCAAATTGAGGATGTACTTATTGTGAAAGAATACATTGATGTGTTTCCAGAGGATTTACCTGGACATCCTCTGGAGTAGGAAATTGAGTTCTCTATTGATTTAATTTCTGGTGCAAGGCCTATATCAAAGACTCCTTATAGAATTTCCATATTATAATTAGTAGAACTAAATAAATAACTAGAGGAATTTAAAGATAAAGTATTTATCCTCTCTAGTATTTATCTATGGGGATCTCATGTTCTCTTTGTCAAGAAGAAAGATGGATCCATGAGGCTATGCATTGACTATAGAGAAATCAATACTATTAGGATAAAGAACAAGTATACTCTTCCTCACATTGATGATTTATTTAATCAACATCACAGAGCCTAATATTTTTCAAAGATTTACCTTCGATATGGATATCATCAGTTGTGTGTGAGGAAGAAATATGTTCCAAAGACAGCATTTTGAACCAGGTTTGGGAATTATTAGTTTACAGTAATTCCTTTTGATCTGACTAATGCACCCTCTATTTTCATGGATCTAATGAATAGAGTTTTCAAGGAATATATTTATGACTTTATTGTGGTATTTATTAATGATATATTGGTATACTCTAAAAGCTATAAAGATCATGAGAATCACTTGGGCATTATTCTAAAGACTCTAAGAAGAAATAAGTTATATGGGAAGTTTAGCAGGTGGAAATTATAGCTTCAAATAGTTTATTTTCTTGGCCATACTATCTCTAAGGATGGAATATTAGTTGATCCTATAAATAAAAAGGTAGTTTAGGAATTTCCTACTCCAATGAACATAACTGAGGTACGTAGTTTTATTGGTTTATCAGGTTATTATTGTCGTTTTGTTCAGAACTTCACCCAATTAACTAACCCGTTAACCAAGATTACTCGTAAAGGGGTGAAGTTTGTATAGACTGAATAATGTGAAGAAAGTTTTGAAGAATTGAAGAGGATATTAGTGAATGATCTGATCCTGACTCAACCATTAGGAAATGGTGAATTTGTAATTTATAGTGATTTATCAAAGAAAGGACTTGGTTGTGTCCTTATGCAGAATGATAGAGTTATTGCCTATGAATTAAGGCAGTTAAAAACTCATGCACAAAACTATCCAACTCATGATCTTGAGTTAGCAGTTGTAATTTTTTCCCTGAAGATATGGATACATTATCCCTATAGTGAAAGATGTGATATATATACATATCATAAGATCTTGTAATATATCTTCTCATAGAAAGAACTCAACACAAGAAAAAGGCGATGGCTCGAGCTGCTCAAGGATTATTATTATTCAATACACTACCACCCAAAGAAGGTGAATAAGGTAGTAGATGCATTGATAAGGAAGGATCATGGAGTTCTAAAAAAATGAGGATTTACAAGGACCCTATGTACATGGATATAGAAAAGATGGATATAGGAATTATCAAGGAAGGTGAAACATCACAACTTTTTCAACTGGTTTCTAAACCATATTTATTGGAAAGAATTAAAAGTTCTAAGTGTGATGATGAAAATATTTAAAAGAAAATTAATGTTTTAAATGATGGAAAGTTTCCATACTTTTTGTGTGAGGATGGAATTCTGAAATTTGGGAGGAGGCTATGTGTTCTCTCTTTACCCAAGCTAAAAAGAGAGTTATTGGAAGATGCCCACAGCTCGAATTTCTCTATACACCATGGTAGCACTAAGATGTATAGAGATTTAAAGGAACATTTCTGGTGGGATAATATGAAGCATGAAATTGCTGATTATGAATGAAGATGTTTAGTCTGTCAACAGGTGAAGGCTAAAAGACAGCATCCTATGGGAGTCATAAAACCTCTTCCTATTACTACATAGAAATAGGATGACATTACTATGGATTTTTTCACTAGATTACCCACAACTCTAAGAAAGAATGATGAAATATGGTTAATTGTTGATCGACTTACCAAATCTACATATTTCCTTGCTATAAGGAAGTATTTTTCACTGGATCTCCTTGCAGGACCCTATATTAATGAATTTGTAATACTTCATGGACCACCTCTCTTAAATGTTTATGATTATGATCCACGATTTACATTAAAATTATATAAAATTATTCAGAATTCATTTCATACTGAGATTTATTTGAGTAGTGCTTATCACCCTCAAACTAACGAGCAGTCTGAAAGGACCATTCAAACATTAGAATACATGTTGAGATCATGCTCCCTTGACTTTCAAGGTATGTGGAATCGGTATTTTCATTTGGTAGAGTTTTATTATAATAATAGTTTGAATTCAAGTATTCAAATGTCACCATATGAAGTATTGTATGGAAATATATTTTGAACACCAACTTGTTGGGATGAAGTTTGTAAAAAAAATCTTGTGGGCCCAGAGCTTGTAGAGGAAACAATAGAAAAGATAAATATTATTCAATTCCATATCAAAGCAGCTCAAAGGAGGCAAAAGAGATATGCTGATAATCGAAGGAATTAATTTTAATTTCAAGTGGGAGATCACGTTTTCTTGAAACTATCTCCATTTAAGTGTGTTATAATATTTGGGAAGAAAAGGAAACTGAGCCCCAGGTACATTGGTCCTTCTAAAATTATAAAGAGAATCGGAGCTTTGGCTTATCATTTGGAAATGATACCTAGACTTTCTAAGTTACATAATGTGTTCCACATCTTCTTATTAAGAAAGTACATGCGAGACCCAACACATGTACTCAATTATAAAGGAATAGAATTGGAACTTGACTTATCTTACTGTGAAGAGCCTATATGGATTATAGACACTAAAGAATAGGTGTTGTGGAATCAGACGAATCGACTGGTAAATCTAAATTGGAAAAATCATAAAATTGAAGAGTTGGCGTGGGAACCTAAGGGGCTTATGAATAAGAACAACCTAGATCTTTTTATGGGGTGACAATCTGGAAATTTCGAGGATGAAATTTTTTGTAGGAGGGGAGAATGTAACGACCCAAAACTCTATCAATGAAATTTCCCTTCTTATGTTTATTTCATATAGTATAGATCACATAAAATCACTTATAGAACACAATACAAACATCATAAATGAATAAACAGAAAAGATAAAGATTATTCAATTCCATATCAAAGCAGCTCAAAGGAGGCAAAAGAGATATGCTGATAATCGAAGGAATTAATTTTAATTTCAAGTGGGAGATCACATTTTCTTGAAACAATCTCCATGTAAGTGTGTTATAAGATTTGGGAAGAAAAGGAAACTGAGCCCCAGGTACATTGGTCCTTATAAAATTATAAAGAGAATCGGAGCTTTGTCTTATCATTTAGAAATGCTACCTAGACTTTCTAAGTTACATAATGTGTTCCACATCTTCTTATTAAGTAAGTACATGCAAGACCCAACACATGTACTCAATTATAAAGTAATAGAATTGGAACTTGACTTATCTTACTGTGAAGAGCCTATCTGGATTATAGACACTAAATAATAGGTGTTGTGGAATCAGATGAATCGACTGGTAAATCTAAATTGGAAAAATCATAAAATTGAAGAGTTGGCGTGGGAGCCTAAGGGGATTATGAATAAGAACAACCTAGATCTTTTTATGGGGTGACAATCTGGAAATTTCGAGGATGAAATTTTTTGTAGGAGGGGAGAATGTAACGACCCAAAACTCTATCAATGAAATTTCCCTTCTTATGTTTATTTCATATAGTATAGATCACAGAAAATCACTTATAGAACACAATACAAACATCATAAATGAATAATGAATGAAATAAGAGGTATTTCTAGAATCTAAGTAAACTATATCGATAAAATAGTAACTTGACCTTAGGAATAGTAATATGACCCTTATGAATAGTAAATCTTCCTAATGAATAGTAATGTCATCCATGAAATTATAAATAAAATTTAAGCACCTTATAAATAAAAGTATGATATAATTATATCATGGTATAAGTAATTGAATATTTTAAAAAAATAAAGTGTTGGTATTTTTGTGAGTAATTAATATTTAATTAAAATTTTATAATTAATAAAATGATTTAAAAGAAAATTAATTTTCATAAAAATTATTCATAAATCAATAATTTTTTTCTTATGATTTTAGGACAATTTTATGATACCTTAGTTAATTTTTGAAAGTGTTATAAAATCAATTATAGAATTAAAATCTGTATTTTCAAGTAAATGATGATTTTAATTAAAAATTAAATTTATCATATTTAGAAAATTATTTTCATAAAATGGAATCCATTTTTAAATTTTAGATGTTTAAAAATGGTTAGGGTGAATTTTTGGGATTTTTCTAAAATACATGAATTTTTTTTGAATAGTAAAATACGATAATTTATGATAAATGATAAATACATGATTTATTGAGTCATAGGTGATTTTGGATGATGTAAGAACCCTTGGTTCTAACTCACATGCACTTATTACTATATATAGTCATAAGAATCAACACTATCAGTTGTCTTGAGAAAAATAATAAAATAATGAGAAATCACCCCTCTCCTCCACTATAAAAACCACCCCTCACCCTCTCTTCTCCTCACACCTTCCAAGCTTTGAGATTTATTAAATTTATACCCAATACCCTTCCTAAGATCCTCTCCCATTTCCAGAATCTCTTTGTAAAGACCCGGAAATTTCAAGGAATTTTTTTTCTTAATTTCTTTGGAATTTTACGAGACTGCGGCTTTTGATGGCACCAGATTTCGAGGCCCGGTGTGCCCTGAATCAAGTTCTGAAGTTTAGCTCAGGTACGTTCAGTGAACGAACGAGCGGTTTTTTTCTAACTTTTGAACCGGTGCTCGGAATCGAAATCTGAGGGCACCGATGAAACCGCAACGCTGGTAATTCATTAGGAACACCTTTTCCAATGGTGCGTTTTCTTGGAAGGAGTTGTTTAATTTTTGAGATTAAATAGTGAAGTAAATAAAATTTGTGGAACAAATTTTACTTCTAACCATGTGTGGAAGTTGGGGAACTAACCAAGTGAGAATAAAGGTGAGGTGGGGCCCACACGAACCCCACCCCTTCAAATTCTTTAACCCCCTTAACTCTTCCCCTTAAAACCCCCTTGTATTAAATGATGTGACTTCCTTTCACATTAAATTATGCCTATGCTTAAATTAATTGAGAGTTATGCGTTTGAATTTTAAAAATTTAAATGCATGGCATGTTATAATAAAATAAGAATAACACTTATTTTATTTTGGGGGGTTGTTTTGTTGTGTTGGGATTTTGAGAGAGGGAATGATCTTTCCTCTGAAGAAGTTCATCTTCCTCATTGAAGAACGTGAAGAACGCAACTCTCCGACGAAGAACGCCGACACAAAAGAGCGGCGACGTACCCCTTTCTTCCTTCTCTACGACAAGAGGGGAGGCGTCACATCTTTGGGAACACTTTGGCGACGTCGGGCCTTCTAAGACCTTCGACGAAGAATGCTTCCTGGATCTCCATCAAAAGAGGAGACACCACCGTGGGAAAACTGCAAACGATGACGTCACCTTCTGATATCAACGAACGACGCTACCTCTCCGCAGATCCATAGAGGGATCACATCACGAGGTAGGGGTTAATTTCTTGTTCGTGAATATTTTCCTTGTCGTTCATCGTATTATTATTGCGCCGCCTGTTATCATTATAACGGGAGGAGGTCAGACCGCATGAACATGGTCGACTCTCCTCCCCCTTCGATGTTGTGTTTGTCGCAGCATGAACAAGGGCAGGCGGTGCAACGGCACTACGCGGAAACAAGAAGAATGTGGCGAAGAAGCGCGGCGCCGTCGCGCCGCGCCGTTGAGGCCGAACGAAACTGTGGTCAGAGTCGGGGCCGTAGAGGCGTTTCGAAGAGTCCGCGGATTGTTTATTTGACATGCGGATCGTCAGGGATGATGGAACGGGCCGCAGGGGCAATTTGAAGACTTCGCAGTGAAGAGTCGGTCCCGGGAGGACCACTGGCAAAGACCACAGGCAAAACGGACCACCGGACCGCGTCCGGTGGTCCACGGAAGATCCTGCCGGCGCGCCACGCCGGCACGGTGGCGTCGACGGTCGGAGGCAGCGGCTGGCACCGGCCGGCCGCCAGGAGGCGGCGGCGCCCGGCGCGCCGCCAGGAGGGTCCGCCACGGCTGAAGCCACGGAGGCAGGCAGCGGTCCCGTGGCCGTGCGGGACCAGGGGGGAAACCGGGGGTCGTAACCCCCGGCGGTCAAAGGGAGCGGCACCCACGTGGGGGGTCGCGGCTTCAATCAGGGGGGCAATGCCCCCCCCCCCTTTCCGCAACAGCTCGGCCTAGCCGAGCAGTCTGGCCACGCGGGCCGCGCCCGCCCAGGCCAGTCCGGGTCGGGCCGCACCCTAGTGGGCCGGACCCAGACCCGGGTTGGGTCGACCCAGTTTGGGCCGACCCAGGGGGTCTCGGGCCGGGTCGGACCGGGCCCGAACCCCCTATTTTCGGGTAGTTTTCGTTCAAATGCCCATAACTTGGTATACGAACCTCCTATCGATGCACCGTTAGTTGAGATGTGATCCTTGGATTGAGAAGGTCATTTTGGTATATTACACTCAAGGTTTCGGAGAACTTTGAGTATGGTCGGGTTGGTTCGAACACAAAACCAACTGGGCCCTCGGAACAGAAACGCTTATAACCTGAGCTCCGGACGTCCGATTGACGTTTCGTTGACTTTGTTGGTTTCCTCTTTATGAGACGGAACTTTTGGCATACTTCTCCTGAGATTTGGATGCATTTGGATAGTGTCCGGGTTGGATTGAACCCGAAATCCATCCGGGCCCCTGGAACGAAAAAGCTGATAACTTTCAGACCGGACGTCCGTTTGACGAACCGTCAGCGGCGTTAGTGATCACGTTGAGAAACAGTCCTTATGAGTATACCCTATGAGAGTTCGGGGTACAGTTGAGATACGGCCGGGTTGGTTCGCACACGAAACCAACCGATCCCCTGGGACAAAAATGCTAATAACTTACAGACCGGGCGTCCAATTGGCGCGTCGTCTATTGCGTTGATACCCCTATGACAAGGCGGTCCTTTGAGATACTTCTTAGTGGGACCTTGTGATACTTAAAGTATCGACCTGTAGCTCGTGGATAGGACCCTCCCAGAGACGACCATACGGAGTACGGAGACCGTGTAGCCAGCTGAGACCTGACGACTGCTTGACCGACTCGACTTGGAGTGAGTCGACTAGCCCAGTGGACGGAGCACTACAGTGTTTGGGTGCAGACCCACGGCGGACGGAGCGCCTGGTAGCAGGCAGCAAACCTGCGGTACTCGACAGGAGAAGTACCTCTACAGGCTATTAGGGGGGATGCACTACTATGTTTGGATGGAAGACCCCGGTGGGAAGCACTACTATGTTTGGGTGGCTGACCCGCGGTACTCGACAGGAGGAGTACCTCAGCAGTCTTAGGTTAGTGAGAAGTACCTCGGAGTCGTGACAGGATCACTGTACTTGTCAGAGACGGGGCTATTCAGCAGTTATGGTTTCGATAATGAAAATCCTGGTTTGAGCTGAGTCTATGACCTTTGTGTTTACCTTATGATTGAGATGGGTCACTTGATAACTTAGGTATATGTATGGGCATATACCTAGGTAGTGGTTATCCATTGATTTCATAACCTTTGTGTTTCCTCATGATTGAGATGGGTTACTTGATAACTTAGGTATAAGTATGGACTTATACCTAAGTAAGGGTTATCTGTTGAGATCCTTCTTTGTGGTTATCCTTGTTGGATTTAGTGAGACCTTGAGGGTCTCGGGGTCCCTACTGAGTATCGTATACTCGCCCCTGCACGGGCTATGCCTGCACCTTGTTGTGTTGGTTACAGACGACGGGCAGCGCTGATAGAGGCCAAGTGTTCGAGGACTGGAAGGTACCCGAAGGTGGACCTCACGACGAGTCAGTATCCGGAGGTGGACTTCACGACGAGATGATACTCGGAGGAGGTTTATGGGAAAGAGCGTTGTGGAGGATATCTGTACATACCCTTTAGGTAGGATCCGTGGCAGACGATCCAGGAGCTGCGCTATCTGTACCTACCCTTCAAGTAGGATCCAAGGTGGACGACCCAGGAGCTGCTGCTATTTTTCTTCCAGCTGTTTGTCTTTCCTGTTGTACTTTTGTTCAGTTGTAGTTGTACTTTCAGTTGGGTTTGTATTCTAGGCCACTTACTTTTCATCACTTTCTTTTGTACTTAGTGTATTACTTCTGCTTGTACTCTGTGGTGTTTTGTTTACTTTTATAAAGGCAATGCCTTCCTAGTTATCGGGATTTATGCATTTGGTGCTAGTCGCCAGCCCCTGGCCTATGGAAGGAGGGCTTGGGGTAGTCACGGCACGGGCCCCAAGGACGGGTTGTGACATCTTGGTCTCATCAAAAGACCAAAATAAATCCCCTTAAGGATATTCTCAAGGAGTATTGAAGAGGTAAAATCCTCTTCCTTTTCCTTTTATTTTCTTTTCAAGTTCTTACTTTTATTATTATCTCCTCACCTCCTCTGTCCAAATTATCATGATAACTATAGTATCATTTATATACTAGAATTATATCATTTTAATTGAATAACTATCATCAATATTTTTTCTCTTTCTCTCTCTTTTATTTTAAAAACGAAATCATCATCTGGGAGGTGCTGATTTAAAACCTTCTTAGATGAAGAACTTTTGTTCTTCAATTTATTCTTCAAGGCTGGTCATGATACCATTTTTATCATTAAAATAGAATATAATATATGTATTAAAACCTTTATTATGTTCTAGAAGTAACATATTTACATAATAATCAATGATAAAACAAAATGAGTTCATTATGATCAATAGTCGTCGTAATAATGTAAATGATTATCACTAAATGTATTATCTAATGATTCATCCTCATAACATATAATAAAATGATATATATAACCATTTAAACTTATTAATTTTCATCAATATCATTATATTTAAATTCTATATAATTATACCCATTCCACATGAACTTTCATACTCATATATAAGTATGTCAATTGTGAAAACTAAGGAAACGAACGCTCCCGAGCAATAAAATTTTATCTTATAACTCATAAAAAAGGACATAAATGAACTTAATAAAATTATAATAAATAAAATAAATGTAGATAATTATATTAATTAATTAATTAATGGATTTAATTTTATTATCCAGGATGTTAAGGTTAAGTACAAAACACATTCAGACATAAGGTAAGGGTTTTTTTCCTGAACCTCCATTTTCATTCGGGTTGTGATTTCTTCCTCTAAAAACCAATGTAATTATTCATTTATTTTATATAATTATTCTAAATTCTGGGTATATGTTCCAAAATCATTTATTCTGATCATTCCATATTTACTTTGTGGAAAATACATGTTTTTAAAAGGGGTCTCCTTCTCAATTTTTCACGATAAGCAAGCCCGATTAAAGGGAACTTCCTGATTTCTTACCTATTTTCAAGTGCACTATATAATATATTTTAATCCACCATTATTTTTTTTAAAGCACTCATTTTATCAAGGAAAGAATATCTTAGTTCATTTCTGGTTTTGTGAAAATATTTTTCCAAAATAACTCTTCTTTCCAAAGTAAAAAGTGTTTTTCTCATCTCACTTTTACTTCTATGAAATATATGACTTGTTCGCCACTATTTCCTTGTTTATGGTGTATATACTGCCCTTTGATATTTTATATCATGAATTATATTATTATCATGATATTAAAAGTTTCATTTAATGTTAAAGGTGATTATGATTTAAATATTTCAAGTTGTTATGGGACACTTTGGAATGTTTAAAGATTATTTTCCTCCAAAATTTATCAATGATTTTATTTGAGTAATTTAATCTATGATACTTAAAAGTGTTATGGTACACTTTTATTTGAATATATCATTTTATTTTACACATGAGGAATGCATTGGACTTACTATGTGATGGGTGGGGCCTGTTATAGCCCCTCAATGCATCAATAGGTCTCATGAGACAAAATAGAATTGGGTTTTGGCCGAGGCCTTACCTTAGTATTTTTAGACGTCTTGGTCGATGCCTTGAAAATATGTTTTAGATGTCTGAAATTATTCATTCCCTCGTTATGATAATAGTAATTGATAAACCATGTGCTTATTTGACTAGTAAAATGTCTATGGTTATATTTCATTCTCTTATAATCATTTATATGGATTTATGTAATCAACTTTCATTCCTGTCATATTATGCTCAAGTTCATTTTTAAAGGCATGTGTTTTAGTTATTCACCAAGCCTAATGTTTATGTTTATGATAACTTCTGTTGTATTACTTAACCTTACTGATCATTTGTGATAACCCATTTCTTATGTTTTTTCCATAGGATATAAAGATGAGTATTATTATAAATGACTTATAAGAATAATATTAGAGTTTATGGGTGTTTCTAATGGAGTTGAAATGTTGTTTTTTCTTTCAAGTTGTAATGTAAATCTTATGTTTGTATCTATTTTTTCCAAAACAATTAAGTTATTCATTCCTTTGGGATATGACTTCCTTGTTTATATGCCAATGTAACAAAATAAGGCATCGGCTCTAGGCAACTGGGGTCGGGGACCTTACAATAAACATGAAAAAAAAAGGTTCTCAAGAAAGTAGATAATTAACATGAGTTTATTATAAAGTAAATTTAAGGAAGTTCACCTAAAAGGAAATGCAAGGTAAGGGATTATCATCTCACTTTTTACATCTTTGAGATAAATGTCATGTTCACCACTTATATCTTTTGTGTGGTGTATTTATATCCCCTTTTTTATATTATATAATTAATCCTTTTATCTTCATGGTATTTTAAAGTTTTAGTTAATGTTATTCCTCCATGAGGATTATGATTTAAAATATTTCAAAGTGGTATGGGACATTTTAGAATGTTTAAAGATTATTTTCCTCAACAATAACTTTAATGATCTTTAAATGGTATTTCCATTTGAAGAAATTATATGAGCATTGTTTATAAAAACCTTTCATTTTCTCTCCTCTAGTTATTCATGACCATTTTCAAGTATTAGAATCATTTTTCCAATCTTTTGTACTCAAAATGTTTTAGAAAATGCTTTTAATAAAACTCGACATTGTATCTCTATTTATTTAGAGAACTTGTTTTCTTTTAAAAATCATGTTTTATTAAAATGTTTTTAAAAATGTTTTTAAAATTATTTAGTAAATAAATTTTTACCCTTTGTGTCTTTTACCACTTTTTTCAAAGGAATATTCTTGTCACTTTCTAAACAAGGTTTTTTTCTTTCCTTTAACCATGCAAAAGGAATATTCTTTTTACCTCATATGGATTGAATGGATTTACCTGCCCTCATTTCTTTAATTCTTTCCTTATATGTTTAAAATGTTACTTTTTAAAGAAAAAAATTTCAAAATTTATTTTCAAAGAAAATGTTTTTAAAAATAAAAAGATATTTTCCTCAAGAATGTTTTTAAAATATCTTTTTATAATGTTTCCCTTCATCAATGAAAACAACCCTTAATTTTACTCCACTTGGGTTATGTTGTATTGATACCATCTTTAATCTTACTATAGATGGATTATGATTGATTTGTACAAGGATATTATTCACATTCTCATTCCCCACTATCCATAAGAAGCAATAAGTTCATGTCTTCTCCAAACCTATGAATTGATTTTCTAAATATGGTAGATCTGTGTAGAATGTATGGCTCATCTCTACCCAATACTACATTGTTTGGTGTTATAACTTTCAGAGTTCCACTATTTGATACTCTAACTTCTACAGAATTCTATAAAGATTTAATATTCCTCAAGATCTATGGAACATATTTCATTATTCTATTATCTAGACTTCTAGTGTATCCATATAAGTTTCTTAAACTCGTTATCATTTTATATTTCTCAAATAAACTTGGAATTGCTTAGTTAAACCCTTGCTTTCAACTTCCTTCTTATCTAAGTTTTAGGTATTTTAAAAAACCATCTCATTAAAGAGAACATCTCAAATCCTAATGAATTTTCATTTTTCGTCATCTAAAATCTATAATTCAAAATATTCATTATAATATCTCACAAGGAAACATGTATTTAACTTGTCCTCAAGCTTATATCTATCCTTAGTATCAACATGAAAGTAGGAAATATTGTTAAAAATTTTGAGGCTGCTAAATTCCTCTTGTTTACCACTCCATATTTGTTATATTAGATCATGTCTAAAGGATCATATGGACTTCAATTAACTAGGTATGATATCATGTTCACTGCTTCCACCCATATTACCTTGGGAATTCTATAGTGAACTCACATGCTCTGTGCCTTTTTTATCAACATTTGGTTTATCCTTTCTACCAAACCATTATACTATAGTGTATTGGGTATAGTTCTCTCTATCATGATCCTTTTATTTAGATATAAGTATTGGAAGTTACATCATTTGTATTCACAAAAAAAATTAGACCATAAGTACTTTAGATTATGACTAGTTTCTATCTTTATCATGGTCTTCCATTGAATAAATGTTGAAAACACATAATATTTATTTTTTAGGAATTAAACTCATATTATCCTAAATTCATCATCAATAAAATTCAAAAAATAATTCAAACTACCATGAGATCATATGTGGATAGGTCCCCAAACATATAAATAAACTAGTTTAAACTTATGAGCACTCAGGTTCCATCCATTCAAGTTTAGGGACACCCTCTTCTGCTTCCTAAGAATGAAACTCCCACAACATACAATGTTAGTTTGATCAATATTCGATATGCTTTTTTATGTTAGAACTTCCATATTATTTTCAATGAGATATTTAAACTGACATGCCACAAATTTGGATTATCAAAAATTGAAACACTAGAAATTTTTGTTCCTAAATAGTATCAAGAACACTAAGAGGGGGTGAATCAATGGTTCCTTTTTCTTTTTATAATAAAGTTTCTTAACTTCCTTAGTAAAATTTATTAACCTATTAAACTTGTTAGAGTTACGATCAACTCAAATATAACTTGTCAAACTTACCTTTAATATCTAACAAATATAAGAGAAGGTAGCACATGGTATTTACATGGTTTGGTGCAAATACCTACTCCATACCATGTTGGATAGTCCCACCAATATGGATTCTTTCACTATCTTATTTTCAGAATAAAAAGGAACAAGAAGTGAAAGATTCTACAACCCCAGTATCAACTTTCCTACTATAGTTGGTTATACCCCCCAAATATCATTTTTGTATCAACTTTCCCATAGCTGGTTATACACCCCAGTAAATAAACAATCCTTTTTAGAAACTGGTAAGTATCCATAGTTAGAAGATTCACTTTACTTCTTCTTTTATAATCCAATTCAGAAATTTCTTCACTTCCTAAACAAGTAATCTAAATCAAACTTTACTTATGTACAATATTCAAGAACTTTAAAATTCTTTGAAGAAATTTTTGGTACTGAATCTTCTTCCAGAAACTTGGTCTGGAAAACTTATTCTGCAAAATTTAATCTAATCAGCCTCTGTCTGATAACCTCTGTCTGATGGTCTCTATCTTATTGGCCTCTATCTGATTGTACTTCTGATCCTTCTACTTTAATTGAGTAGAAACTCAATCAGCAACTCACTCCTCCTCTTTCCAATAGAACTCGGTCTGATGGGGCTAACTCTGATGGAACTGGTTCCAATGGATCTTACTTTTATGGACTTGCTTCGATGGATCTTCCTCATCTTCAACCTGAAATAAAACTCAAGTTGGAATCTGAATAACTTACAAAACTATCAAGGTATTATCTCTCAACACATGTGTATAGTCCAAATTATGATTGTATTGTGCTTTCTATTTATAGGCAACCCAGAAGAGATGTGGGTCCCATCCTTTACTCTTAGAGTAACCACCCCAGGACCATGAGTCACATTTTAAACTCCTCTTACAAAACTAGTCTCATAGCCAACCTCATCCAGCTGCCCTATAGAAATTAAGTTCTTCTATATCCCAGGTATGTGTCTTACTATTTTCAACCATAAGAAGATTTCATTCTTCATATGTACATTAACATCGCCCTTCCCCATGATCTATAAAGATTTTTTACTCTCCAGATTCACCTTGTTGAAATTTCTAGGTGCATAATTCACTATGAATCCTCACTCTTCCATTGAATGGAAAGATTATCCTAAGTCAATAACCCATGAATCCACTGTAATATTGACACTGAGCAATAATTTGTTTCCTCCCTTAACTATAATCACATAATTTGAACATTTTAAAGTTAATCTTTTGGATGTATCCTTGTGATTCGTGCAATACTTCTTAATGCTTCCTTTATTCCCACAACTCTATCATGTCATACCAGAACTAGTTGACATGCCTCAGATTCACTCTTGGGACTTATTGTTTGATTTTTTTTCTTCCAAATTATTCTATGAGTGACCTTCCACGTCTATCTACATTAAAATAATTATTGTATGTTTCTTGTAAATACATTCATCTAAGTTCTTCATTGAGGATAAAATTCCTAACATCCTCAAAAATCAAGTCGGTCCTTCCATAATGATTACTCACTATCATTACCATTACATCCCATGACTCAGGAAGTGATGACAATAATTGAAGAGCCTATACATCATCTGTGAATATCACCTTCACATATTTGAACTACCCTCGGATCATATTAAAATAATTCATTTTATATGTTTTTTTATACCTCCTGATAACCTCATGATGAGTAACCTCCACATCATGAAGATTTAGTTAAGTGTCATAGGTTTCTTGTATATATCCTCCAAGACTTCATGAGATTAATTGTGGTATTCACTTCTTGGATGTTAAAGTCCGTGTTCTATGCTAATGAAATCCTCACTGATCTAATTATCTTCCTATATAATTACTCCCATTCGAATTCATTTATCTTATCTAGAAAAACACTAATCAATGGAATATTTGGGTCCTTTTTAATTAGATGATCCTTTATATTCATTATCTAGAATCCAAAATCTATTCCATAGAACTTATCTATTCAAAATTTACCTTAACCTAATGTTATACCATCCATTGATAGTAAACTCCCATTGAAAGTTAAATAACATCAAGTCAAGAGTTTATTTTACATGAGCTTCCTCAGACTGTTCTTTGAGCAAGCTAAACCAACCATAATCTTTAATACCACTTGTTAGGAATCTACCCACAGTGTTTGATTCCAGGATACCAAACCACCAGATGATACGTAGTGGAAAACCATACTGTCTAGAAAGAATCCCATGACTTAGTGTTCCAGAAGATAGAAAGCCATGCACCCTACTCCCTACACTAAGTTGAACCTCACACACACTCAAACGAATTCATGACTCACAAACATTTAAATGAAAAATGATAAAGGAAAAGGACATAATAATTTATGTGGTTTGGAAAATGTGTTATATATTCATTGTAGAAACACTTCTTCTATTTTAATTACAATCAAAAATTATAAGATTTCCACTTTCAACTGACTAATCAGTCAATAAGGATTAATTATAGAGTTTAAGGCCCTTGTAATTCTCTAATCAAGGTTATATCCAAATCATTGTACATATGGTACTCTCCTTTACTTTTATGTAAGAATCCATCTAGTCATATAAATTTTATCGACCTTCTATATTCACAGAATTCCTTCCATTTAGAATGGTGACTGTTGATCTATATTTTCCATCTGAACTTGATCGCTTGTCCCAGTGAACATTCCAAGTTACACTTTTCATTATTAAATCCTGATCAAACCTTATCAATACCATAATATGTGTACACATCCATCAAAATGTATCTCATTTCCTCACTTCCACTAAAATCCAAAACCAATTCCATCAATGAATTTTGTCCCTAACCAACCAAACCAAACCTACCAGCCATAATGAAATTAAAAAATCATAGAAATGTTATATATCCTAGTCATTTAATAGGATTAGATGATTTTTTCTAATTTTTAATGACCAACTAAATGTATCCTTTATCATAATATTTTATAATACAACATTTATATTACTCTAAAAAATTATAGCCTTTGGTCATCATAATACAATATCTAACTTCCTTTCTTGGAATAAAACATCTGATCACCATCTAGAATACAATATTCATTCACTTCATCACCTCTTTATCTTTAAGTATTTAAACCATGTTAACATATATAAGATAAAGATAAATTCTATCAATCACATAAAAAGTCATTTAAATCCATCACCATGTTCCTTCCCATGAACAAATAATCTAAAACATCTTAACTATAAAATTTTGTTCAAAAATCATCAAGAAAAAAAAGAATTCTAAATTCACATGAATAATAATGAATAAGAATTAAGGGTCTCCTACCTTAAGCAATTATTTATAAATCCATAGATCAAGATTTTCTAATCTTGATTCCCATAAATCAAGTTTTACATATCCCACTCTTACTCTAATACAAATTTTAACAACTCTTTTTTTGTATGTATTATTTTTTATTAAAATAACTATTTTTTATAATGAAATTCATAATTTAGAATAAGAAATGCAGGAAGAAGGAAAATAAATAGATATTATTACATACCTACCAAGGAAAGAATACATTCCATAGTATCGGTATAAGTACGATAGAAAAATAATAAGTATACAAAAAACTGTAATGTTGAAATATTCATCATTATGATCCCCTGTGAAAATGATACCATCAAAGATAATTATGGAAAGAAGTAAAATAAATAAAAATATGGAAGGTTTTTTGAGGATGAAATGAGAGATTAGAAGGTGTGGTTATTTATGAAGGAAAATGTGATCGTTGTGAGTAGATGTTATATATCTGATAAATTATCTATTCAAGATAGTTGTTATAAGATCCCTAAAATTAATAATATAAGATATTATTATATATTTTGAATAAATTATTATTATGTTTAATTAACATTCAAGCTATGAATTTTTAGTTATTCAATAAATATTTATTTTACAATGTATATATATATATATATATATTCCATTTCATAAAAGATATTATGTAATAAAGTTATATACTCATTATACATTTAAAATTATTATATTTACTTTATGGAGGAAAAAAATTATTTAAGGGTTAAATACGTTTTCTTAAAAATTATTTTTTATTTTGATCTATTTAAATAATTTTTTAGTTACTGGATATTTTATAAATGGATATTTATTCCCATTCTATGAATTTATATTAATATTTATATAAATAATCTTATCAGGATATGAAAAAATAATATGGTTTTTCATTTGAGAAAAAATAGCTTTTATTCTAAATAAATTGTTTTTCCATGTAATTTATGATTTTATTTAAAATTTAAGTTAACATATTTTACAATTTTAATTTGATAAAATGGAATTTATTTTTTATATCATCATGTTTAAATTAACTTAAGGTAAATTTTTGGGATTTTTTTGAATAATTTTACTTTTTAGTAAATAGTTAAAAAAATATGGATTTTACAGATACTGCAACTTTTATAACATTATCATGAGATAAATATGACATAAAAATTTATGAAACTTATATAACATATCTTACAAGATGATATACTCAAAATATCATATAAATATCATTGAATTAATATAAATTAATTTTTATGTCCAAATAAATATGAAAACATTTATCATTATTGATGTAGTGCCTGTGCAGCACTAGAAAAGTCAAAATTGGGATCTTTGAGATAATATTTATTATGGGGTAAGGTTTTTATCAACATAAAGGATAGAAATTATGATTAATAAATGATATTGAATTTTGTATTAAGAATTTTACCCAACATTTACATAATGTAAGAAAAGTCAAAATTTTATCTTAAAAATACTTCCATGATATAAATAAGAATGAATAATATTATGAAATATTTTATATTATTGTATTAAATAATAATAAAATATATTTATATTAGTAATTTATTTTTAATATTAAATAATATGATGATTATCCAAAATGCTTACGCAGTGTCGACGTAACGCTTGTGCGTGCAGGAGAAAAATCAAAGTAAATGGTTTTAAAATATTAAAAGTGATAAGATTTAGATGAATTAAAATATTTCATGTTTTTTTGGGATGAAAATTATAAGAAATTATTTAAATGTTTACATCTAAATTCCATATTTATCTAAACATTTTTAAATTCATATTATGAAAATAACCCTTAAAATGATTTTTAAAGGGATTTAATGTAACAAATTATATATAAATTAATAAAAAAATCATAAAACTTTATCTTTCATAAATTGGGAGTATATAATGGTTGATCTTATCATGAATTTTCCATTTATGATCCACTTTTTATTTTATAATTATATTATTGACCCTTAAAGATTGAATATTTGTGAAAATGCCATTGAATTTTTCCTATAAAATAGGAGTCATTATAACCTTTCCAAATCACATCACAAGTTTAGTTTTGTCTCCATATTATGTTAAAAATTTCTCTAAACATACCTTTCCACATTTATAAGGTTCTATCCATGAAAAAAAATCCTTTCTCTAATGGCTTTAGACTTAATCCGAAGGGGGCGGTTTGAGGAGCAAGGTAAGGGTTTCTAAGCCTCTCTCATTTCTTATTTATGATTATTTATCCTAAAACTATTTTAAAACTTCACTTATTTTTTCCATGATTATATTAATGTTATATTTTTATCTATTTGATCCATACATTATAATATATTACATGTTACTTTTCACGAAACTATTTTATAAGTTGTTACTATGTCAATATAGAGGTTTTTCCAAAACCGTTTCTTTTGGTTTCAAATATTCTCTTACTATTTTCAATAACATAGGTAATATTTAAAATTAACTCTAAAATATTAATTTAATTATAATATAATGGTTTTATAAAACTCAAATATTTATTTTATTTTCCTTCTTTCAAACTATTTTGAAAAACTTCGTTCACCGTGGTGGTCTTACACTACTTAAGTAAATGATATTATTTTCATAAACTTATTTGTTTCATGGGTATTATTAAAAATTTATTTAATGGTATAATATAACACTAATATTCAAATAATTTCTTAATAATTATTCTATAATGATAAAATGTCCATAAACACTAGATCTGACATTCTTTCACCATGGCGCCTCACTGTACAAGGCTGCTCTCGGGCTCTCAGTTTGGTATCTTCCTCCTCCTAGGGTTCCCTATCTCCCAAGTGGAATTGGATATTATGATTCACTCTCCCTGGTTATCTCCTATCATATATCTCTCTCAATATTTTATTCTAGGTATCCTCTCTCTCGCTCACTGGTTCTCAGTATTCTCTCCATGTTTCGCCTCCTCCAGCTCTGTGAAGGCCTTTCTTTGGCCGCCTTATTGCGCTCTAGCCTCAAATTCCATTACTCCTATCCAAGTCAGATATGGAGTGATGGGCTCACAAAGACTTTGGGATAGCGGTTTGGAAGTTTAGGTTCCTCTCAGAATCTCTTATCTTCTTCATTTAGGGTTTCATCCCTCAGTCTTTTTCTAGGGTTACATCCCCTCACAGTGGTGCTTCTCAGTTGTTTAGGGTTGTCTTCTGTTGGGGGATTTTGAAGGTTTTATATTCTATTATTTTATTTTTGTTTTGATGATGGAGTTGTATGATGATATGGTGATGGAATAGGGTAGGGTTTTTTATGAAACTAGGATGACAGCGGCGAAGGTGATGTGATGATAGGATGGTGTTCGGATAGGTTCTTCCTCAATTTGGCTTCTTCGATGGATCTGCTTTTATGGAATGTGTTCTTCCCAGAGGTGTTCTAGGAGTATCGTCTCATGGTTCTGGATGGTTTTGATTAATTCTTCCTAGATTTTTCTGGTGTTTCTATGGCTTGGGGCTGGTGACGATGGTCCCATCAGCGTGGTTGGTTGAGGAGGTCGTTTTCGAGGTTTTTTTTTGTTTAGGTTTTTATTCTGGTGATCAAGTGTCCCTAATTCGTGGTCTTCCTGGTCGCAGATGGGGATTTTTTCTCTAGCTATGATGATGGCATTGATTATTGGTGATGATGGAAATGTTATTGGTTTCTTGGGTGTCTGATGGTGATAACAGGTGCTTTGTTTCTCGGTGATGTTGTGACGTGGTGTGGAATGGACGGTGGCGACGAGATGATGACGATTGTTTGTGGTGGATGGTGGAGATGGTATAGTGATGATGGTGATGTGATGATGGTGGAGACATATATGCGCAATTTACTTGACCTATTACAGGGTGGTTCAGGTGGCTTGCATGATTTGCGGGATTCTAATGGAACTTGATCTGGTTTTTGAATTTTGAATTTCCTCCCACTATTTTGTGTGATGTTTTGGACTGTGTGATGTTTTGATCAATGTGTGGGTTACCACTCTATACTTTAATGTGGTTTTATGAAAATAATAAAAAATTATTTGGAGGATAAAATATCCATCATAATGATGAAATTAAAAGTAAACAATCATAGTCATTTTTATCCATAAAAATAGTCTTATCAAGGAAGATTCTACAAATTGTAATTATTTAATGAAATATTGAACTTACTTGCTTTTATAATGATATATAAAAAATACCTTAACACTTATAGAGATTATATAACCATTTTACAATGATCTTTTACCATTACAATTCTAACATAGCAATTTTAGAGATTATGAACCGAACAATATCAAAACAAATAACAAAAATAATATTAATTTAATGAATGAATGAAATATAATAATGAGTGAGGTAAATGGAATAATAATAAGTAAATTAACATTTAAAAGGTTCTTAATCAAATAAATAATTAATATGATTTTATTATTTATGAGGTTAGATTACGTACTAGGTGGTTCGGGACTTGAGGTAAAAGGATTCTTAACTCAATTTCCTTTCATTGAGTTATACCCTTTCTTCATTGACTGTTATTCTAAGATTATAAGAACTATAACCTATGATTATTTTATGTGGTATTTCCACTTTTTTATGCGTATTTAAATTCCTTTCACATAATATTTTCCTTGATATATTCTCACTTCACATGTTATGATCTATGTAAGGGTTTCTTTTCCAATCTCACATTGAAATTGAGATTTCCTTTGTCTAAATTCCTATTTAGGGAAATGTATGTTCATTCTCTCTAAAACTCCATATATTTTATCACATAAAATCCCATATTTTTTATTTTATGGAATTCCATATCTATACTCCAATGATTTCTTAAGATCACTTTATATTGAAATTGACTTTATTTATAAAAGTGTGAAAGGAGTTTGTTTTTTAATGATTTTTTCATGATCAAATTTTTCCTCTATCCACTTTAGTATTATATATGAATCTTCCTTTCTAAGTTTTCATGGTTTCCCAAATTAATTATTATTCTAATTGCTTTATAAATTATTTCCTTTGAAATAAAAGTTATTAAAAAGATAAGTGGTTTTCTTTTAAACCTGTACTTTAAATGTTTTGAAGTCTTTATCTCAACTCATTCTCTTTAATTTTTTCTAAGAAATTTACTTCTAATTATCTCATTAATATTTATCAATATTTTATTTTTTTTCTTTCATGTTCATCTCAATAATTAATTTATTAACCAATTTTAAAAAACATCTTATTTTTATGGGTTAACTGAAAATGGTTGTGTTTATGGGTTGAAATGTATTTTTTTATGAGTTTTATTTATAAAATGGTGAGAGGAAATTTCCTATGTGTTTTATTCATGTTATGGTTCTTGGATATTGTATATAATGATGGGTGATCTTGAGATATATCACTCCAATGCATCAGGTAATGATTTAGTCTATAGAGATAATATTTTGGAAATAATCGAATAGGTCATTCCATTGAAAGGGTGATATATATGATGTCCCAAGATTCCCTCGTGGTATTTCTATGATTTCTTATTGGTTATAAATGGAAATATTTGGATTTCATGAAATAATAAGTTGATTTTATTATAAATGGGAAGTTTTTTATCTTTTCAAATGTAAAGATGTGTATTTGAAGGAAAGATTATGCACTTTTAAATATTTAATGTTTTCAAAAATCTTCATGTTTTCTAAAGGAATGTTCAATATCATTTCATTTCTTTATTCTTAATTATGATTTTTCATTATGAATTTTTTTTATAAAATAAGTTATTTATATTTTGAAAAGTAATTTTTATACGATCTCAAAGTTCAGCGTTTGAGAGAAATACCTTTTCAAAGGTTTTCAAGTGTTTCAATGGACCACCATATTTTCTCATTCTTTTACACCCCTTACTGTGTTTTATGTGCTCATCCCATGTTTTAAAATTATTTTTATAGGGCTTAAGGGTGATTAGGAATGATTATTAAATGAGAGTTTTGATTGTGAAGTTTTAGTCTTGAATGAAGCAAGTGTATCTTGTAAAGAGTTTGTCTTAGTGGTAAAAATATCCATTTGGAAGGAAAAGTATGGGTTTTGTTATGTAATATATTTTCCTAATTATCTAAAACTTTAAACATAAAAGTTCATGGGAATATATGTAATGCAATATTTTCTACAAATCGTGAAATTATGGGATAATTATGTTCAGGTCTTTATAGTTGGTATAAGAACAAGGTTTAGATAACTTTAGAGGTTAGGATATTATTGGTTGAGGATAACTTAAGAGTTATGGATATCATCATGGGTTGATATGTTTAAGGGTGATTATGAATTCAAAGGCATAGGTCATATTTGATTGAATTTTAAGGTGGTTAATGGTGTTTTGAGCAAAATTAATTGGGTTTTAGGAAGAATACATGATTGAGGTATATATAACCCTTTGGTTTAGCATGTGATTTAGTGTGAAGGTTATTTGGGAATAATGTTATTATATTTTTGGGGATATAAGTTGAAAGGTATAGATAACCTATAGGGATGGTATGTGATTTGATGTTGAGGTAATTATGGTTATTTGAGACAAAGTTTATTTGATTTTACAAATATAAGTTGAGTAATTTAGATAACTATAGGGATTAAAAATTTATTTGGTGACAAGAAGATTAAAGTTATATTGTAGGAATTTCACTATATTTTTGTAAACATTGCATAATTAAGGTATATATAAAAAATTATTGGGTGGTATGTAATTTTATAAATTAGGGAATAAATATTGAGTTGTTTTTCTTAAGGTTTTATGTCATGGTGATTCAAGTTATTTTGAGAAATGATTAATCTATTTTTAGTTTAGAAAATAGTAAGGAATATTTTTTATGATTATTGAGGTTCAATTATTTTTGGTAAAATTGTTAATTTTATTTTTTTAGGAAAACATGTAATCAAGGTTTTTCTAATTTTTAGGATTTCCTTTCAAAGTCTCCATTCTTTGTAAGTATTATTATTCTATTTTCTCCTCTATATCTCAAATAAAAGATCTTAACATGAATATGTTACTCTTTTACATTCATTTATAATTAATTGATAGTCTCATTAACTCTCTTATAGATTTATAGTTCACACGTTGTGTTGTTCAAAAGGGTTTTGTTGGATCAATCTTCTTTCATTGGGTCATATACTCTCTTCATTGAATATGTTCTTCTATGCTTAGTTTATTTCATCCTATGATTGTATTATATTGTATTTACTCTTTATTTTATGTGGATTTACATTTCTTTATTAAAATTTCCTTTTCAAATTATTCTTACATTATAAATTACATTGTTCATAAGAGTTTCTTTCTCTCAATTATTGTTTTTAGAGTCATGTTCCATATTATACATCAATTCACTTTTTCAGGGGGTACTTAATACTCCATTGAAATATTTTATCATAATTTACATATGATTCAAGGTATTTACAATTCCATTTTAGGTTCTCTCTTTTAATGTATTTTAATTCATACGTTACCAAAGTCATAAGGTTTTTTCTTGGATCAATCTCTTTTTCTGAAGTCATAATCTTTCTTCTTTGACCATGATCTTTTGTGATTGATATATTCTACCACTCTCTTTATCAAATGATATTTTATATTTTTCTATTGGAAAATTATATTTTCATGTCATTTTATTCTCCTTTTATGAATTTTTGGTTTTTTAAAAAAAACAACGTTATTACAAATTATTCATTATCTCTTTATTGGTTGTTTTTCTAATCTGTGTCCATGTTCTTTCTTACCACAAATGTTTTTTTCTTATTTTCAAAGTTAAATATATATTCCCTTATGAACCATTCATATGTCACATTATCTCTATTCAAGAGGGAATTTTATGTTTCTTTTATTGGTGTGGATTTCCTTAAAAGCATTTTAAAATCCAAAAGGTTATTTCTTTCAAGTTCTATATATTTCTTTTATCTTTCACTCTACATTTCTTCTCTTTACCTTTATTTCCTTTCAAAATTCCAATACTGAGGCTTAGTTTGAAAATTATTGTTTTCAAACTCCTCTTTCACCCCTTGAAATGGATTTTGAAAATGTTTTAATTTATTATTGCACTTTGTAAACCTTTATTTTTCAAGAATGAAACAACAATGGAAATTGAGGATTCTAATAATGTTATGAATTGTTTTCATAACAGTTAGCATATATTTTAATTTTGAAACTATTATTAGATCCAAGTTGATATAACATTATTCTTCATTATAGAAAGTAAGTATTATGGAATAAGACACCAAAGACTAGTTAAAAGTTTAAGGAGTTATATGCTTGAAGATTATGAAATAGTGATCATTTTACTTGTTTTTTTAAGAAGATAAAATTGTGAGGATGCAATTTCTTTAAGGGGGAAATTAATAACCCAATTTTAAGCATATGTTATCTTTTTATTAAAATAATTGTTTGTTATAATGAAATTCATAATTTGGAATAAGAAATGCAGTAATAACACAAAAGAAATAGATATTATTATATAACATTACCTACCAAGGAAAGACTACATTTAATAAGATCAGTACAAGTACAATAGAACAATAATAAAAAGTATATAAAAGAACTACAAGGTTAAAATATGCATTATTTTGATCCCCCGTGAAAATGATACCACTGGAGATAATTATAGAAATAAGGAAAAACAGTACAAATATGGAAGGCATTTTGAGGATGAAATGAGAGATCAAAAGGTGTGGCTATTTATGGGGGAAAATGTGATCATTTTGAGTAGACATTAAATATCTAATAAAGCAGTTGTTGAGGATAGTCGTTATGAGATCCCAAAAATAAGAAGATAATATATGATTAAAAAATTTAAATAAAATTGTATTATGTTTAATTAATATTCAATATATGAATTTATATTTATTTAAGAAATATTTATTTGACAATGTGTGTGCATATACATATATTTATTTATTTATTTATTTATTCCATGTCATAAAAGATATTACATAATCAAATTATATAATCATTATACATTTAAAATTATTATGTTTACTTTATGATAGAAAAGATATTTATTTAATGGTTAAGTATGTTTGCTTCAAATGATTTCTTATTATGATCTATTTAAATAATTATTTAATTATTAGATATTTTATAAATGGATATTTATGTTGATTATATGGATTTATGTTGTTATTTATATAAATAATTTTATCAAGTTATTAAACAAGAATATGTTTTTTTATTTGATAAAAGAAAAGTTCTTATTTTAAATAAATTGTTTTTCCATGTACTATATGGTTTTATTTAAATGTTAGATTTATACATTTTAGAATTTAAATTTGATAAAATGGAATTTACTTTTGGTATCAGCATATTGATATTAGATTAAGGTGAATTTTTTATATTTTTCTAAACAAGTTGATTTTTTTATGAATAGTTAAAAAATACAGTTTTTATAAATGTAATATTTTTATGACATCATCATTATATAAATATGACATAAAAAAATTTAAACTTATTTAATGTATCTTACATAATTATGTACTCAAAATATCATAGAAATAGTATTCAATTAATATAAAATAATTTTTATGTTAAAATAAATATGAAAACATTTATTGGTGTTGACACATTATCTGTGCAACATTGGAAAAGTCCAAATTAGGGTATGTAAGGCTATCATTGACTTAAAGGATAATAAGTATTACTAATAAATGATGTTGATGTATATTTATGAATTTTAGAATTATATAACAAGTTAATTATCTAAATGTTTACCCAACGCTTACGCAAGGTAAGAAAAATCAGAATTCTTATCTTAAAAAAAATCATGATATAAATGAGAATAAATAGTGTTATGAATGATTTTAGATGATGATATTGATGAAAAATAAAATATATTTATGTTAGTAATTTATTTTTAAAATTAAATAATATGATTATTATCCAAAATGCTTTCACAACGTTAACGCAATGTTTGTGCAAGCCATAGAAAAGTCAAAATGGTATTAAAAATATTAAGAGAGGTAATATTTACATGAATTGGGATCTTACATGATTTTTTATAACGAACATAATAGGTAATAAATTATTTAAATGTTTAAATATGAATTTCATAATTATCTAGATATTTTTAAAGTCGAATTATTAAAATAACCCTAAAAATGACTTTAAAAGGTATTTAATGTTAAAAATGATTTATAAATTAATAAAAAATCATAAAACTTTATATTGAGTCAAGTGAGAATGGTGAATAGTTGATCATATCATTTATTTTTCATTTATGAGCCACTTTACATTTTTAAATTACATTTTTGACCCTTGAGTATTGAATATTTGTGAAAGTGTCATCAAATTTTACCTATAAAAGGGGACTCATTCTAACCTTTCCAAAGAACATATCAAGTTTGGTTTTCTCTCCATATTCTATTAAAATACTTCTCTAAACATCCCTTTCCATATTCATAAGGCTCTATCCTTGTAAAAAAATCTTTCTTCGAAGGCTTTAAACTCAATCCAAAGTAGGTGGTTTGAGGGGCAAGGTAAGGGTTTCCAAGCCTTTTTCTCTTTTCTTATTTATGATTCTTTGTAAAAAAAATTAAATATTCTCTTATTTTTCTTCCATTATTCCATTCCTATGGAATTGGCATCTATTTGATCCATCATTGATAAGATATCACTCATCACCTCTCACCAAACTCTTTTCATAAGCCATTACTATATCAAAATATAGGTTTTTCCAAAATTGTGTCTTTTCATTTCAACCCTTCACTTACTCTTTTCAATAACATAAGTAAAATTTAAAAGTAACCATAAAATAGTATTTTAATTATAATCAAATTATTTTATAACTAAAATATTTATTGTATTTTCCTTCTTTTAAACTTTTTTGAAAAACATCGCTCGCCGTTGTGGTTTTACGTTACCTAAGTAAATGGTGGTGTTTTCATAAATTTACATGTTTCATGAGTATTATTCAAAATTAATTTCATGAATAAATATAACATCAATATTTAAATAATTTCATGATTATGATTCTTGAATGATAAAGTATTCATCATAACAATGAATTTAAAAATAAACAAACATATTCGTTTTTAACCATAAAAAATAGGCTTATTGAGGAAGATTCTATGAATGGTAACTTCCATTACTTATTGAACTTCCTTGCTCCTGTAAAGATATGGATACAATTCCTTGACACTTATAGAGATTATGGAACCATTGGATAATGAACTTTAACCATTACAATTCTATCGCAACAGTTTTGGAGATTATAAATCAAACAACCTCAAAACGACCGACATAAAAAATATTAATGCAGTAGATGAATGAAATATGATAATGAGTGAGGTAAATGGAATAATAATAAGGAAATGAACATGGAAAATTTTTTGAATCAGGTAATGAATTAATATAATTTTATTATTTAGGATTCTAGAGAATGTACGATGCAAATCAGAACTTTGGGTAATGGGATTCTTAACTCAATTTCCTTTCATTGAGTTATATCCTTTATTCATTGACAATGTTATTCTAAGATTATGTAAATTATAATATTTTATTATTTTATGTTTTATTTCCACTTATTTTATATATATTTTCATTTCTTTTACATAATATTTTCCATAATAAATTCTTACTTCACGTGTTATGATATTTCTAAGGGTTTCTTTTCTAATCTCACTTTGAAATCGAGATTATCTATATCTAAATTCCTATTTTGGTAAATTTTATGTTTTCTCTCTCTAAAACCTCATATATTTTCTCTCATTCATTTCCATATTATTTATTTTATAGAAATATTTTTCTATACTTAATGATTTCTTAAGGTCATTTTCTATTTACTTTGACTTTATTTACACAAAGTGTGAAAAGAGTCTCCTTTTTTAATGCTTTCCACATGATCTCATTTTCTCAAAATCCACTTTAGTTTTCTCTATAAGATTTCTTTCCAAGTTTTCATAGTTTCCCAAAGTAATATCTATTTTCATTATTTTATAAATTATTTCCTTTGAAATAATAGTTATTAAAAATATAAGTGGTTTTCTTTTAAACCTTTACTTTAAATGTTGTGATGTTTTTCTCTCAACTCATTCTCTCTAATGTTTTCTAAGAACATTATTTCTCATCTTCTTATTAATCATTATCAATATTATATGTTTTTCTTTTATTTTCTTCTCAATGGAGAATTTGTTAACTCATTTTAAAAATCATCTTATTTTTATGGGTTAACTGAAAATGATTGTGTTTATGGGTTGAAATGTATGTTTCTATGAGTTTAATTTATGACATGGTAAGAGGAAAGATCTCATGTGTTTTATTCATGTAATGGTTCTTGGATATTATATATGATGTCGGGTGAGCCTGAGATATATCTCTCCAATGCATTGGATGATAATTTAGTCTTCAGGGATGATATTTTGGAAATAACTGAATAGGTTATTCCATTGAAAGGGAGGTTTAAAAGGGTGATGTATATAATGTCTCAAGATTCCTTCATGGCGTTTTTATGCTTGCTTATGGGTTTTAAATGGAAATATTTGGATTTTATGAAACAAGAAGTTGATTTTAGGAGCAAAGGAAAGTTTTTTTTCTTTTCAAAGGTAAAGATTTGTATTTAAAGGAAAGTTTATGCTATTTTAAAGATTTAATGTTTGTATAAGCCTTCATGTTATTTCAAGGAACTTTCAAAATGATTTCATTTCCTTATGCTTAATTGTGAGTTTTCTTTATGAAATCGTTTTAAGCAAAGAAGATGTTTATATGTTGGAAAGTGGGTTTTATATGAGCTCAAAATTCTATGTTTAAAATAAATACTTTTTCAAAGGCTTTTAGGTATTTCAATTGTCTAACAGGTTTTCTCTTTATTTTATACACTTTACTGAGCATTATGTGTTCATCCTATGTTTTCAAATTATTTTTGCAGGACTTAAGGATGGGTATGAATGATTATGAAGTTTTTGTTATGAAATCGCTTGCAAAGATCCAAACTAGAATCCCTCTAGCGGTAATCAACACGTGCTCTGATGGCCTCTGATCGGCACTGCTCGTTCTTCGGGTGCTAGCGCGGTGAAGCGAGTGTCTTGTGTCGGTCGTTCTTGATCACTTGTTCTTCAACCTTGAAGAATGTCTCTCGTTCTTGAGAGGGGCGGGAAGAGGATTCGAGAGAGAAATTGTTTAGCTCAATAATTCTAAATTCACCGAGTGTGCGGTTTGGTACATGGCACAATAGACGTATGTGTCTATTTATTGACATGGGGTTTTAGTTACAATATTTAATTACGTAACAGCAATTAAATACATTCATAACCTTAGAGAAAACTCATGCTATTAATAATAATATCGCGTCATTATTTATGGTGCACCAACTTGCGGAAAACGGAATTATAAATAAAATTCTGCGTCACAAAATAATAGCAGCGTTATTTTAATTTGTATCAACTAGTTAAATAATTATTTATCGTCTTGCAAATAATTATTTTACTACCGGACCGGCCTTGGTCCTCTCGAACTCCACTTCCATTTATTGAACACCCGAATAAATAAATAATTTATTCTCTTAAATAAATATTTTATTTATAAACTAGTAAATAAATATTTATTAAATGTTCAATAAAATAAATAAATATATTTTACCCACAATCCGGTGAATAAATATTTATTTAATTTATGCAATCATTTTAACTTGAATAAAATTATTCCATTGTCTTGAGAATAATATTTATTAATTAAATTCAAATAGAATTTAATTAAGACCACTAGAAACACTTAGTGTGTGACCCTCTAGGATTCTTTCTCATTGGCATTAAGCAGGCTTGCCTAAAGTCTAAGAGTACTGTCTCGCAACGGGTCAAGGCACCCAAGAGAAAGGACTTAAAGTCGCAACAGCGACATCCATATACGAACGCTCACTGTGTAATATAATCATTTTGTCACAATATCTCATCAAATAGATTTCATAATAGTGTCATCAACTTTTATGCTTGATACATCATTCTTTGACTACTTGAAATAAACTCATCGTTACACCATGGCTATGGAATTTTGCGTGACGGTTCTATTTCAATCAAAGGGTCGAGATATCAACTTCCATAAATGGAAGAGACAAATCCTTCCTCGACTTATTCATTAATAACATATCACTCGTGACGCACCCAACATACCCTACTTCCTGCCAACTGTCTGTAATACGGTTTTCGTCAGTAAATCAAAGCGCGCGAGTCGTGACACGTATTAATGATAATCTTAAAGTATAAGGATCATTACACACGCTCGCATATAGAAACATCCAATGACACAAAAACATACAAAATTCCTATTGGCGGGTCTGTTCTCATAATCTCCTGTCTTGGAGATTACCAAGTGCGAACTTCATGAGAGGAAGTCTCATCTGCTTATGAGTACTCACACCTGACGGTTTACATGTTATGTGTCCCATCATAGTATGTCATCCAACCGTAGAACTATATTTAAGAATATTGTTATAGCATTTCAAGGTTCTCATCATAGCGGGGAACTGTCATGACATTATCAATGCAACAAATACTCTAGGACATTATTACATCATAGTCATGCAGAACAATGAACAATATGTAATAAGATGTTTAATATTTAAATACATTAAATGTCCATGTAATCAAAGTACAACTAGTTGTTTCTAGGACACCAACTCTTACAAACTCTCACTTGGACTAGAGCCAACTGCCTACGACTTTTAGTCCGCTAGACCTCACATGGTGATCATGTTTTTGCTGAGTCAAGGCTTTAGTCAAGGGGTCCACCATGTTGTCTTCCTTGAAAATACTACTCACTACAACTTCACCTCTCTGAGAAAAAACCCTCAAGAGATGATACTTCTGAAGTATGTGCTTCGTCTGCTGATATGACCTTAGCTCTTTTGCGAGAGCCACCGCTGCAATATTATCACAGTACAGTGTGATGGGATCTTTACTGCTAGGTATCACATCCAACTCTTGGACGAAGCTTCACATTTAAACTGCTTCTTTAGCTGCCTTAGAAGCTGCGATATACTCGGACTCTGCTGTAGAATCTGTGACCACACTCTGCTTTGAGCTCTTCCAGCTCACTGCACCTCCATTCAAAGTGAAGATGTGTCATGTTTGCGACTTCATGTCATCTTGATCAGTCTGGAAACTAGTATATGCATATCCTCTGATGACTAGTTCTTCATCTCCTCCATAAACCAGGAACATATCCTTAGTATGCCTCAGATACTTTAGGATAGTCTTGATTGTCATCCAATGGCGGTCACCTGCGTCAGCTTGATATTTTTCTACCACACTCAATGTGTAGGCGACATCCAGCCTAGTACATAGCATGGCATACATGACTGACCCAATCACTGATGCGTATGAAGTCCTTGTCATTATCTTTCTTTCCTCGTGTGTCTGAGGACACATTTTCTTGGAAAGATGAATGTCATGTGATGCTGGCAACAATTTCCTTTTGGACTATTCCATATTGAATCTCTTCAGTATCTTATCAATGTATGTACTTTGACTTAGGCTCAATAATCTCTTGGATCTATCACGATGGATCTTGATCCCAAGAATATATGTTGTCTCGCCCAAGTTCTTCATAGAGAGGCATTGATTCAACCATGCCTTAACAGACTATAAGACTGGTATCTCGTTTCCAATAAGTAATATGTCATCAACATATACTATTAGGAAAACGACTGCACTCTCACTAAACCGTTTGTAGACACAATGATCACATTCATTCTTGATAAAACTAATTTTCATTATGGCTTCATCAAAACAAATGTTCCATGACCTGGATGCTTGCTTTAATCCATAAATAGATTTCTGCAACTTGCATACCTTATTGGCATCCTTTAGAGTCATAAACTCTTCAGGTTGTGTCATGTAGACATCTTCCCAAAGGTTCCTGTTAAGGAAGACTGTTTAGACATCCATTTGTCAAATCTCATAGTCATGGTAAGTGGCAATGGCCAATAGAATTCTGATGGATTCCGGCATTGCAACTGGAGAAAAGGTTTCATCGTAGTCAATGCATTGATGTTGTTTGAACCCTTTTGCAACCAGTCGTGCCTTATAGGTGTTGACTTGTCCTTCCATGTCCAGTTTCTTCTTGAATACCCATTTGCAGCCAACAGGCTTTACATCAACTGGAGAATCTACCAAAATCCAGACTTGGTTTTGGTACATGGAATCCATTTTAAAATTCATGGCTTTTTTCCACTTGGAAACATTTGTGCCACTTACTGCTTCCTTGTAGGTTAGAGGATCGTTATTATCAACTAATAATGAGTCACCATCCTCAGTAACTAGAAAATCGTACCGTTCTGGTTCTCTAACCTCTCTTGTACTCCTACACAGCTCTTGTGTCTCTGGAACAGTTCTTTCTTCCACGGGGCTTTGTGGAATATGTTCATGTACCAACTCTTGTGTACCTTGAGCCTCAACTTCATCGAAGTCTATCTCGCTCCCACTATCTCTTTTGGAGATGTGCTCCCTCTCAAAGAATATGACATGTCTTGCCACTATAACCTTTTTGTCTGAGGGGTTGTGTAGGTAATATCCCCTTGTTTCCTTGGGGTATCCTATAAAGGTACACTTTGTGTCTCATGGTGCAAGTTTGTTACCTGAAAAGGCCTTAACAAATGCATCGCTTCCCCACACATGTAAATTCGATAATATGGATTTTTTTCCACTCCAGAACTCGTATGGAATACCATTTATCGATTTAGTTGGTACTTGGTTTAGTATGTGCGACGTTGTTTGTAACGCATATCCCCAAAAGGATAATGGAAGACTCGCATGACTCACCATTGATCTCACCATGTCCAACAGGGTGTGGCTCCTCCTTTCGCTCACACCATTCCACTGGGGCGTGTATGGAGGAGTGAGTTAGGATAGGATCCCAAACTCTCGTAAGTAATCAATGAAGTCTTGATTAAGATATTCTCCACCTCGGTCTGAGTGGAGTTTCTTAAATCTTCTTACCAAGCTGGTTCTCAACTTCATTCTTTTATTCTTTGAACTTATCAAAAGAATCTGACTTATACCTCATTAAGTAAATATATCCATGTCTACTAAAATCATCAGTAAAAGTTATGAAGTATGAGTACCCTCCTCTTGCTTCAACAGGAAATGGTTCACAAACATCGGTATGAACTAATTCAAGAAGTTCTTTAGCCCTTTCACCTTTCCCACTAAATGGGGCTTTGGTCATTTTTTCATGTAAACATGCATGACAAACACCAAGTGGTTTTAGTTCGAAAGAATATAAATATTCATCTTGATGTAACTTTGTCAAACATTTCTCGTTTACATGACATAGTCGGTGATGCCAAAGTTGAGTGTGGTATGAGTCATGTGAAGTATCTTTGTTGTCGATTTTCATTACTTGGTTTGTGTAATCCAACATATAAAGACCGTTGTATAAATGTTCCCTACTAAAACAAATGTTATCTTTGTAAAAGAAGCAACATTCATTTCCAAACTTGAAAACAAATTCATCTGTATCTAATCTGGATACAGAAATAATGTTTTTAGTAATAGACGGCACATAATAACCCTTTAACACCAAGATCATCTCAGTTGGCAATGTGAGGTGGTAGTCCCCGACAGCTGCAGCAGCAAGTCTGGCTCTGTTGGCTGCTCATAGATCTACCTCCCCTCGGTCAATCTTCCTGAATCTACTTGGTTCCTGTATTTGGATACATATGTGAGCACCACAAACTGTATCTAATACCCAATTTTTAGAAACAGATAGATTACATTCGATAACAAACGCACTTGAAGCTTCCCCTTGCTTCTTAGGCTGAGTGCAGTTCTTCTTCCAGTGGCCCTTCTTGCCGCATGCGAAACAAACAGCCTCATGTTCTCTTACCTCCCCTTTGATCTTCCTTTTATTGGAAGGTCGTGAAGAAACTTTGGGCTTAAAGCTCTTCACCTTCCCTTTCCTCTTATTCACCATAAGAACATAAGGCTTTTCACGCATCATATCTTTCTCCACTTGGCGAATGAGGATAAGAAGATCAGATAGAGACTTCTCAATATTGTTTATATTGAAATTGAAAACAAAGTTAGAGAAGCTCTGAGGGAGTGATGCGAGAATGAGATCGGTGTCCAGTTCTTCAGGGAGTTTAAACCCTAGAACATCCAGGCACTCAATGTAGCCAATGAGCTTGACTACATGAGGCCCAGCTGGGGCACATTCTCCAAGCTTACTCTGAAAGAGTGTCTTAGAGATCTCAAACCTTTCCTATCTTGCTCTCTCCTGGTAAAGACCGTGGAGGTGCTCGAGCATGCTATAAGCATCCATGTTTTCATGAGACTTCATGAGCTCAGTAGATATTGATGATAGCATCAAACATTGAACGTCGACCGCGTCGTTCATATGTTTCTCATAGACCAGGAAATTCTCATCACTCGCCTCTTTAGCAGGCGGATCAAGTAATGCTGACTCCAGCACGTAAGACTTCTGTTCATGGCGTAGGATAACCTGAAAACGTCTAAACCATTCTTGGAAGTTACTGTCGGTGAGGATGTTGTCTTTATCCAGAATTGATCGCATGGATAGTGTGGTTGATGAGCTTGTCATTTTTATTCTACAATTAAAAGAGAATGTCATTAGTACTTTATTGATTACATTTTATGAGAAATAATAATTTTTTATTAAGGCTCCCACTATTTTATCAAGTCTCAATGGCCCTCACCATTGAACTCAGAATGTCCAGTTGTCATGACATTCTAGTGGCAAGGATCCATATTCCCCTTCGCATAACCCCAACAAAGGTTGGTCAAGCTATTAGAAAGTATTTAGGTAGGCAGGTCTTTGCCAACTGAGGGCTTGCAACTCCTTGATCTGTTGAGTGGACTCCCCAATCCTGAAATCATTACTTTGGATTTCCTCAACTCTTGCCTCCAATATTACATCAAGTCTAGCAAGGGTTACTCCTCTTGATGTAATATGGTTAAGTCAACCCGAAACCTGTTGTTGTGGAATCGTCGGGAGTCACAATGACAGAAATGAGAAAATGAAAGAAAGAAAAGCAACAAGAACACAGCGATTTACATGGTTCGGGAATAATCCCTACGTCCACAGGAGAGGCAGAATTTCACTATATCAGGATCACAAATTACAGAGGTTTTTTCAGTAGTAATTCTAGCCCGAAAATGGGCTGTAAAACATGGAGAAGACGATCACTGTTCGAAAAGTAAGTCTGCGTCGCTACAGTTGTGGGCCACAAGCATTCGGCCCAACCGGATCAGACTACACCAATCCAACACTTTTCATAAGGGCTTCCTGTATAAAAGTAAGTGTCCCAACAAGGGTTGGTCAAACACATAGTTTTATTGAATTTTTCCCTTAATCAAGTAACAGAAGGCTTGGTCTGACTTAATATTTTATTTTGGGGGGTTTTCATCTCTTATGCGTGAATTGCTTATTATCATTATAACATGCTTGTTAATATTAAGTAGAACTTACTTAAGTGATTAATCATGTCTTGATAATATTTACGCATAAGTCTGGTTTATTTTAGTTCTATCTTGCATGCTTGTTTAATTCATTAATTATGTGATCGTGACAACATATTCATAATGATAAACCATGCAACTGACAGAAATAAAATAAAGAGAATGATTATGAGTTTTTCTAATGGTTAGTGTATCTAGTAGTTGATAAACTAACCCTGACCCAGGGGAGAAACATCTTGAACCTTTTGGATTCATGTTTATAGCTTTTCACTTGTCCACCTCTGTATCTCCTGGGATTGGTTTTGTCTCGGCTCCAGCTTGAACCGCCTCCACTAGCTTGGAAGTTTCATCCATTACATATGCCTTTTTTTAACTCACATGCAGGTGAGAGGTAAAAAGGGGTTTTACATAAAAGAAACCTTAGGCACGCAGGCCTTACATATTAATAACGAGAATGCTCGCAGGCAAACAAATTTAATTTAAATAAATAAATTAAAAGAAATCATCCACATACAAAGGTCTTGGTCTAGCTCATGATCATCCATACATGCAACGATATTTACGCATAAATAAAACTAGCATTCAATTCTTTAATCATTCTTGTTTAAGATAAATCACGCTCGAATCAATTAATTATCATCTTTAATTAATCAATCCTTTTATCTTAAACCCTTTTCTGAATTTTCTTGAGATTCTCATCCATCATAATTTTAAACAAATAAATTCTTTTAAAATTATCTTTGTACGTAACTTGTAAATTGGAGGCAACCCGGTGAATTCATATTCATAACTACCCAATGAGTAGAAATGAACATTACGCGGATATTAAATTAAACACATATATATAAAACACCTATCATGTGTTGTGCATCAGCTTTACGCTTGCACGATGGTACACGCCTCAAGGGTTTGTATAATATAATAATAAATTTTAATAAATCTACATAATTTGGATGAGTACACGGCGTGTAGTTCCAACTACACGGTGTGTGCTATTTTTCACCGTCCATCTGAAGTACATGCCCAGGGAAACGACGTGTGAGTGTACTTCGGAAATCTTCGGAGTACACAGCGTGTCCAGTAGGTCACACGTCGTGTAGTTCCTCGTTATATGGTCTCCAGTCGGGCAAGCCGTGTGCAGGGTACATGGTCCAACCCTAACCAGAAGGGACTACACGTCGTGTCCAGTGGGTCACACGATGTGTAATTCGGAAATCATGTGCCACCTGTTTCTGGTCAACACATGGAGTCATTAGGACTTAGACAAACTCCAATGACACAGCTTGGTTTAGCGGACCAGACCCGGTGCATTGAACCTTGGTTACACGACGTGTACTGCCGAATACACGTCGTGTGTTCTTGTGTTGTATGGCCAGGAACCTTTGGCACATCTGGATGAGATCCTTTGTTTTATTTTAATCAAAATTAAAAGAAAAGATTGTTTCTGTAAGGTGAACGAGAAACGAAAGAGGAACAGATCTCGAGATCTAAATTTGTCAAACGATTAACTTGAATTGAAACAACTAAATTATTAAATGCGTAAATCATCAACGAAATATTTAAATAATTATAAACTATGATGTAACTGTTCTGATACCACTTGAAGGTTCTGAGGGTAGCGAAAGCGTGGTTGGTGCGGAACTCAACTTTGATTTTTATCATGATCAATGATTATTCTGGGATTAATACGATGATGAACGTCAGTCTCCACGGAATAGAATCAAAGATTTAGATAAAGAAGGAAGATGCCCGAAACCTTTAGAGAGGATCTTATACATCATGTTTATAATTAATTTAATTAATTTCATAAAGAAAATAATACCTGGATCTTCGGTATTTTTTTCGTTGATGATGTTGATCGTCTGGAATGACCCTTCCAGATTATCTTGTTGCGCTTGCAAGGATCCAAACTAGAATCCCTCTAACGGTGATCCACACGTGCTCCGATGGCCTCCGATCGACACCGCTCGTTCTCCGGGTGCTAGCGCGGCGAAGCGAGTGTCTTGTGTCGGACGTTCTTGATCGCTTGTTCTTCGGCCTTGAAGAACGTCTCTCGTTCTTGAGAGGGGTGGGAAGAGGATTCGAGAGAGAAATTGTTTAGCTCAACAATTCTCAATTCACCGGGTGTGTAGTTCGGTACATGGCGCAATAGACATATGTGTCTATTTATTGACATGGGGCTTCAGTTACAATATTTAATTGTGTAACAGCAATTAAATACATTCATAACCTTAGAGAAAACTCATGCTATTAATAATAATATTGCGTCATTATTTATGGTGCGTCAACTTGCGCAAAACGGAATTATAAATAAAATTCTGCGTCACAAAATAATAGCAGTGTTATTTTAATTTGTGTCAACAAGTTAAATAATTATTTATCGTCTTGCAAATAATTATTTTACTACCGGACCGGCCTTGGTCCTCTCGAACTCCACTTCCATTTATTGAACACCCGAATAAATAAATAAATAATTTATTCTCTTAAATAAATATTTTATTTACAAACTAGTAAATAAATATTTATTAAATGTTCAATAAAATAAATAAATATATTTTACCCACAATCCGATGAATAAATATTTATTTAATTTATGCAATCATTTTAACTTAAATAAAATTATTCCATTGTATTGAGAATAATATTTATTAATAAAATTCAAATAGAATTTAACCGAGACCACTAGAAACACTTAGTGTGTGACCCTCTAGGATTCTTTCTCATTGGCATTAGGCAGCCTTACCTAAAGTCCAATACAATTGTCTAGCAACGGGTCAAGACACCCAAGAAAAAGAACTTAAAGTTGCAACAACAACATCTACATACGAACGCTCACTGTGTAATATAATTCATTTGCCACAATATCTCATCAAGTAGGTTTCATGATAGTGTCATCAACTTTTATGCTTGATACGTCGTTCTTTGACTACCTGAAATAAACTCATCGTTACACTATGGCCATAAAATTTCGCACGACGGATCTATTTCAATCAAAATGCTGAGATATCAACTTTCATAAATGGAAGGGACAAATCCTTCCTCGACTTACCCATTAATAACATGTCACTCGTGACGCACCCAACATACCCTACTTCATGTCAACTGTCTGCGTGACGGTTTTCGTCAGTAAATCAAAGTGCGCGAGTCGTGACACGTATTAATGATAATCTTAAAGTCTAAGAATCATTACACACGCTCGCAGATAGAAATATCTGATGACATCAAAACATGCGGAATTCCTACTGGCGGGTCTGTTCTAATATCTCCTGTCTTTGAGATTACCAAGTGCGAACTTCATGAGAGGAAGTCTCATCTGCTTACGAGTACTCACACTTGACGGTTTGCATGCTATGTGTCCCATCATAGTATGTCATCCAACCGTAGAACTATATTTAATAATATTGTTATAGCATTTCAAGGTTCTCATCGTAGCGGGGAACTGTCGTGACCTTATCAATGCAACAAATACTCTATGACGTTATTACATCATCGTCATGCAGAACAATGAACAATATGTAATAAGATGTTTAATATTTAAATACATTAAATGTCAATGTAATCAAAGTGCAATCAGATGGTTCTAGGACACCAACTCTTACAATTTTCATGTGGAAATGATTTATTTCATCTGCTCAAAGATCATTGAGATAAAGATAAACTTTTCATGGTCTTTCATGTTTTTCACTGGACAAACGATTTTCTTCTTTTTATGTCTTTTACTGGGCTTTTCGTGTCAATCTCGTGTTTTAAAATGTTTATCATAGAGTTTAAGGATGAGTAAGAACAATGATGAAATCAAGTTGAAAGTCGTGAAGATTTATCATGAAAAGAAATCGTGTTTTATTTTAAAAGTTTTATATTATGGGGAAAATGGATATTGATTGTCCACTTTGTATATATATGGATTTGTCATGTAAGAGTTGTGACCTAACTCTCTAAAACTCTAGACTTAAAAGATCATTGGGAATGAAAGAAAATAAAATATAGTCTAAAGGCACTAGATTAAGTAATGTTTAAGGTCAGGTCCTCACAAAATTCATAGTCATGGTAGAAGAAGGTAAGTCTGTCCAGTTAGATCAACGAATAATAAAGCAGAAAAGGATGATGACATAAAGTGTGTGTCATGCTTTATGAGATATCGTGAGACAAATAGATTATATTACACGGCGTGTGTTCGTATGAAAGGTTGTCGTCGGTATGACTTTTCTTTATCTCTTTATTTCACTGCTATCGATATAAGAGTCTAGAAGGTCGCACACTAAGCATATTCAAAAGTTCAACCTATTCTGATGTATAGAAATTTAGAATATGGTGGGGGCCACCATGGGGTCCGAGATTTGTCTGAAATTATACGATTGGCATGAAATAAATAAATTCATATTATTCGAGTATAGAATAATTAGTATTGAATTTATTTATTAAATGTATTTACAAGTATTAAAGTAAATACATGGAAAAATATTACACAAACGAATATTATTTTAATATTCAAGATTCATTTAATATTTGTGGGAACGACGAATCGAGTTAATGGCACATTTTTATCACGTAATATATTTATTATATTACAAGTGATAAAAATATAGGTGATATTAATGACTCAGTAAATCAGTTATCAGATGTCACTTATAGTGGGTAATAAATATTCAAGGGTCGTGATCCTTTTTTGAGTATTTTAGAATCTCACTATATAAGGAGGAAATGAGCACTCATGCAAATGACTATTCATTGCACGATTCCAGAGCCTCCCTCCTCCCCTGCTTCCTAGAGAGAAGCAGTTGATCCAAGCCTTGGATCGAAGTTCTGCTTCACGGATTGATGGATCAACACATCAGTAATCATCGGGACATCGAAGGATTCACCAAAAGCTCCACGCTGGCAATCAGAATTCAACAATCGACGAGCTTACGGGCTTTCGAAGCGCGTGTGAACGATCTAGAGAGATCATACTTTAGTTCCTTTGAGCAACGGTCACCGGCAACAAACAGATGTTAAACGCGGCTTCAGATCGAACGAGGCATCCTTCGATTTAATTTTTGTGCTTACAATTATTCACGTGGGGTCCTCGACAGTTGTATCGAGCTGTGATTCGCCGACGACAACATAGTTACATCGATCACCGGTGAAAAATTCTAAATCTTCAACCCATCAACTTCTGTTGCGTGTCATGTACCTTCAAAAAACACACTAGTACAATTGGTTAGCATAGTTAATTGTGCTTATAATCATTCAACCCAAGCATGCTTTGTCGGCACGGCCACAACACCTACTCCTAACCCTATTTTCACTAGAAAAGTCTTGGTACTTCAATTTTCAATCCAAATTCAATTGAAACTCCAAAAATCAACTTCATAACATCTAAGACATCGTTCTAAATGATCAACACACTTTTATTACACCACAACTCTAGAAGATGAATTTCTAAACCTCTATAATGTCCAAAATTTTATTATAATTATTCTATAGATTTAAGGCTTGCATACAGGTTCATTTCTGATCTATGAATTTAAGTCAAATCTCAATGCTCTCTCTTCAAAGATATTTGATAAAATTGGAACGGAACTCCTCACGTTGATGATATGAATTATGACTTATCTCAAGACCACTCTATGTTTTACCTTGTGTTGAGATTAAAGTGAGAATTTTTTTTTCTCGTTTATTAACTCCACTCATCATGAATAATTAGGCTCAATAAGGAAACTGGAACCTGAGTTGAGAGTGTTTTGTCATGACATGCTCAAGATTACATTGTTAAAGATGTTTCACCCAATTAGAGACGTCACACAATGTGTTAATTAAATTACAATTTTATGCAACTCCATGGTCAAATAAAGTCAAATGAGCCCCACATGAGGTCAAATGAAGACACCTTCAAACAAAAGCATGCTGGCCGAAACAACTGTAGCTGAGCTATGCCCAATCAGATACTAGCATTACAAAATCCCCTTGAGCAATGACGGAAAAGAGAAACTGAGCTTGATTTTAAATCTTTTTTTATAAAATACATAAATTTGGTTTACTGCAGTAGGAAAGCGTCTAAAAAATAACAAAAAATGTGCACGACCAATGAAACAATGGAGTGTGGTGGGTAAAATTTGTACCGCTTCTAATGGAACATCTCAATCACTGGTGAATGTTGCACTGCTGCAGGACAGGGTGGTTGTAGTCCAAGAACTTGCTCCAATATCCCTTGAACCTTCGAACACCAATATCCAGCCATGGTTTCATGGCTCCATCGTAGTGTATCACTGCTGCTTTTTCAATGTCACGTGCCTCCACACCCAAGTCACGGCCCAGCCCACGAGTGTGCCATCTTGGGTCCAGACCCAAGACGTGGTCATAAAACATGGCCCAAAGCAAAAACTCCCTCTCGAATTCCCGCAACCCCGGCAGCTGCACAAAGGAACAATAAGAATAGCACCGGCTCAACTTCCCAAGGATGGAGTGGGTTTACAGAAAATCTGACCTACTGCAACTCTATCTTAAAATGCATATAACATTGCTAACCTCAGAAAAACATGCATCAACAACAGATGGCTGTGTTTGATGACACTTGCTAAAACTGGATGCCAGATTCCATGCCTCCCAACTGATGTGGTACAATAGAGTACATGATCGATGAGGTATAGGCCCATCATTCTAGTAATATTCTAATAATACTAACAATATCAATACTAAAAATACCACCAACACTCACCTCAAGTTGCATCATATATATTAATCATACCCAGATTGTTGCATAAAAAGTCCCCTTGTGACCCATGCCCATTGTGAATACATCGGCAACCTGTTTACTGTCTAAATGTGTCGAAAAGTGAGATTTTTTTGTCAAAGTTCCTGCACACAAAATTAAAATCTATCTAAATGTGTGTTTTGTACGCTCATGAAAGATGGAATTCATGGCAATCTTTATTGCTGTTTGGTTTTCACATTGGATGAGTGTGATTTTCCACACTGGATGGTCAAGATTCGGAACATGAAATCAGTTCTCACCCGGTTCAAGAGGGGGTGTCTACTGTATTGACATAACACATCCCAGTTTCCTGAAACAAGTCTAAAATGTATTTCTGCTAAATAGATGTCTTTTGAACATTGAACAATTCGATGTCCAAAAAATATTTTAGTGTGTCCAAGTCCTTGGGAATGTTCTGATTAAGGATTTAAGATGAGCAATACTTGAGTTACTGCATGTGATTACCATGTCATCGGCAGACACAACTAGTAGGATACACCCAGCCGTATAGAATACGAATGGGTTTTTCAAGCTCTGGGAGAGACCAAAGTCAGTTGCTGCAGCACTGAAACACCTGAACCAAGCCTGCAAGGATTGTTTGAGGTCATACAGTGAATTACGAAGACAATAGACCGTCACACACTACCCCCTCAGCAACGAACTCAGACAGTTGGCCCATATATACCTCTTTTTCAAGATACTCATTCAGGAAGACGTTCTTGACATCCAACTGATATAATGGTCAGTGATGTGAAGCGGCCAGGGGGATAAGAAGGTGCATGAATGTCATTTTAGCATCAGGAGAAAAAGTATCAAAGAAATCGATGTCATGAGTCAGGGCATGCCCTTTGGCAACTAAGCATGCCTTAAGACAGTTTAAAGAGTTGTCAGCATTCACCCAAATAGTCTACACTCATTTGCACCCAACAACCTTCTTTTCAGATGAAAGAGGGACCAAGCCCCATGTACAAATAGTCTTGCGGGCCTCTAATTCATCCATCATAGCCTGAAACTACCCAGGTAGACTCTACCTCGACAAGCATTTAGGGGCGAAAATAGTGTCCCATGTGGCAACAAAAGCAGAGATGCCCACGGAAAGACCCTGGTAAGAGTGAACTGGCATACATCGACAAGACAGGCACCGTTATGAGAGAGATCAAAAGATCATCAGTGGGTGATGATGGAGCAACTGGCGAAGCACATGTGTCAGGATCAAGCTACAAATCACAACATGTAGTTTGTGATCGATGAGAGCATGTCCGACCAAACCAGGAATTCATTGAACTTAGCAAGGGGCAAACGGGTTTTCAAACCAGAGGAAATGGAAGATGCTAGAGTATTTAAATGGTATTTAGATATTTATGATATGGGTACGATGGGGCCAATATCTTATCTAATTTTGAAATTCAAATCTCACGCTATCTCGATACTATCTCAGGATTGTATCTTTTATATTCATCTATAAATAGAGCAACCCGACCTCACTTAGGAGGTACAAATTCTCAATCTTCTCCTTCTACATGGTATCAGAGTGAGTTCTCAACCCTAGTTATCTTCTCTTTTTCTTTGGACAAAGACTATCCTCTTTTGTGAAAATCACCCTTGGTTTTCTTGACAGATTTCCCGAGTGTCTTCTCATCATCATTAACCTCATTAGCTTTCAATGGACACTGCAGAGAAATGTCCAATCTTTCTACAGTAAAAACACTTGAAAGGTCGTTTGTCTTTATACTACCCTTTACCACTCTGGAAGTTTTTTGAGAATAGAGATAGAAATTCCTCATAGTCTTCAACATTATCTTCATCCTCAAATTCAGCCAGAAAGGAGCTCTTCATTTCATTGATTCTCAACCCTTTAAAGGCTTTAAATGCAAGCTCTTTGTCACCTTTAACTTTATTGGTCAACGCTGATCCTCTTCTCATTTCATATGCCACCAATATGCTATGAAGTTCATCAACGGTGAAGTTATTCATGTCCCGATCTTACAAAGCAGAAACTTTAGCATCAAATTTATCCGGGATAATTCTCATTAGCTGCATGACAATTGTGGCGTCTTCAAACTTCTCACCAGATCCTCATATGGCACTCACAACCATGTTCACTCTTGTAAAGAAGTCATCAACGGATTCATCTTCCATCATCCGTACATCTTCAAACTAAGCTCGACAAAGTTACAAATTAGCTTGACCTTCTTGTTTCCTTCATAAATAGAGTTTTTCCATATATCTTTGGTCGTTTTCCATCCCATAACTTTTGTCAATTCTTTTTCAGACAATAAAGATAACAAGGCGTTTCTTGCACAGTCATCATAATCAATATTTTTCCTATCAGCCTGAGACAAAGATACGGCACCTTCTGGCAAAGTAAAACCATTGAATGTCGGGATGTGACAAAATTGTGATGCTCCATTAAAGCAACTTGTAGATGGCGAATTCTCCTTACCTCAATGTGAGGTGGAGACATTCTTTTATAGATGGGTAAAAAAGATTACACGATGAAGTATTCCGATGTGGGACTCTAAAATACCCTTTATACTAAAACGGGGTTTAACACTCCCTCAAGCTGGACATGCCCAGCTTGGACAAAGAGTCCCACAAAATAAAGGCGACATCAAACAAGACCATACACACCCCTCAAGTTGGGTCGCTGATGCTGTGGATACCCCCAGCTTGGTACTGAGAGAACCAAGACAAGCTCCCGGGAGGCCTTTGGTGAAGATGTCTGCAAGTTAACCGGTCGTCGGTATGTGGCTGAAACTGATATGATCCTGCTCGAGATGATGGCGAAGAAATTAGCAGTCCACCTCGATATGCTTCGTTTGTTCATAGAAGACGGGATTAGAAACAATCTCTGTGGCTGTCTGATTGTCACACCAGATATGAGCAGACGTTTGCGGTGGGAAGCCAAGCTCATTGAGGAGATCACGAAACCAAAGGATCTCAATAGTGACCATGGCTATGGCACGGTATTCAAACTTCATACTAGATCTGGAGACGACAGTCTGGTTCTTGTTGCGCCAAGAGATGAGGTTACCTGCCAAGAAAAAGGCAAACTCAGAAGTAGATTTCCGAGTAGCAAGGCAACCAGCATAGTTAGCATCACAAAAAACCTCAACATCCAGATGATCGTGATGTGAGTATCGAAGACCACGGGCAGGGTCTTTCTTGATGTACTTGGAAATGCGGAGGACAGCATCCCACTGAGATTTGGTCGGATACTCCATGAATTAGCTCACTTTGCCAACAACGCATGCAATGTCGGGACGCGTCATGGTGAGATAATTTAGTTTTCCCACAAGATGACGGTAGCTCTCTAGGTGAGAAAAGAGTTTCGTGTTGTCATAGAGAGACCGCTCTCCAGGCTCAAAAGGAGTGTCAGCGGCAGTTGCCTGAGTCAAACCCGCATCCTGCAAAATGTCCAAGGCATATTTCCGTTGGCAGAGAAAGATTGTGTCCGTAGAACAGGAGACCTCAATGCCAAGGAAGTATGTTAGTGGGCCGAGATCTTTGGTGTGAAAGTGGCGGTGAAGATGCCCCTTTAGTTGGACGATTCCAGTTGAGTCGCTCTCAGTGATGATGATATCATCAACATATACCGCCAACTGGATGCAGCCGGAGGACGTCGCACGGTAGAAGACGGTGTGGTCCTTCATACTTCAAGAGAGTCCAAATGCGGTGACGACGGTGCTGAATCGGCCAAACCAAGCACGAGTAGACTGCTTGAGGCCATAGAGCGATGAAATCAACAGACATGGGAGTCGGCTCCGGAGGCACGAAATCCTAGGAGTTGCTGCAGATACACCTCTTCTTCAAGAAAGTCATGGAGAAAGACATTCTTGACATCCAGTTGATGAAGGGGTCAATGATGATGAGCGGCCAGAGAGATGGATAATCGGATCGATGTCATCTTTGCAACTGGAGAGAAGGCATCAAAATGGTTGATACCATATGTTTGAGCAAAGCTCTTCGCAACAAGTCGGGCTTTGAGGTGATGGAGAGTGTCGTCGGTATTGAGACGGACAGTATAAATCCATTTGTCGTCGACCGCCTGTTTGTCTGCCGGAAGGGGGACCAGATTCCAAGTATGGTTGTCTTTCAGAGCCTGCAATTCATCCTGCATCGCTTGTAGCCACCCCAGGTGAGATTTGGCATCGCCAACTGTGTGGGGAATAGATATCGTCTCCAGAGCGGAAAGACCTCTGTATGAAGATGTATAGAGAGGAGTATTCTGGCAAGAACGAGAACCTTTCTGGAATGCAATGGGCAAGTCATCTGGTGTCAGGGTAGAAGCATCGGACGAATCTGGGACGATGGTGTCCTAAGCCTGAACGGAGGATGCAATCGACTGGCGGCGAGAGTAGACATTGCCAAACCGGTGACCAACAGAGTGGGGCACCAGAGGTGGATGGATGATGAGAGGAAGACAATCATCGATGGTGGTGTCTAGATGGGGAGAGGAAAGAGTGAAAGGAGAGCTCTCAACAAACGACACATCAGCAGAGATTATATATCGTCGTAAGTCGGGAGAGAACCACCGGTATCCGCACTGAGTGCGGGAATATCCAAGGAATATGCAACATAGGGATTTGGGAGAAAGTTTGGAGAGGTTGGGACGAGTGTCCCGAACATAACACAGACACTCAAACACACGGAGTGGAAGTGAGTGAGGAGGGAGAGAAGAACATAGTCCGAAAAAGAGTCTCCTCCTGAAGGATAGATTAAGGGAGACGGTTTATGAGGTAGGTAGCAGTCAGGATGGCATCGGACCAAAAAAGGAGAGGCACCTTCATGTGAAATAGGAGGGCACGAGCAGTCTCCAGAATATGGCGATATTTCTGCTCAACAACTCCATTCTGCTGAGCTGTATCGGGACAAGATGTCTGATGAATGATGTCTTTATCCTTTGAGAAACTGCTGAAAGGGAGTGGATTAATATTCGCGTCCATTATCGGAGCGGAGACATTTAAGTGAAGTGGAGAATTGAGTATGAATTTCATTATAAAATGTCTGAAAAGTAGAAAAAACTTCAGACCGATCACGAAGTAGGTAGAGTCATGTCATGCACGAATAGTCATCAATAAAGGATATATAATAACTGTACCCAGACTGGCTAGGAACCCTGCAAGAACCCCATACATCGGAATGAATGAGGTCGAAAGGATTTGTTACACGCGATTCCAGACGAGGAACATATGTCACCCAATGATGTTTAGCAAACTTGCAGGATTCACAATGGAAGGAGAGGTGGGAACTGAATTTGGGGCAAAGCTTATGTAGGACGGAAGTCGGTGGATGACTAAGGCGAGAATGTGGATCAAGGGCACGGGCTGAGGTTGATGAGAAAGCAAGAGATGGAGGGGTATCGAATATGTACACCCCATTTCGAAGATGACCTCGAACAAGTTCCCGATTCGTCGTCCGCTCCTGAAAAACACCAGAAGATGTAAAAGTAGCAATACAGTTTAAATCTTTGGTGAGTTTGCTGATAGAGATAAGATTAAATGGATTGTAAGGAACATGAGCTACGAAAACCAAGTGAATAGACGGGGCCAATGAGCATGTACCAAAGCCCATAATGGGGATTTTTGATCCATTAGCAACAGTAATTTCATAGGCACCGGTATGCGGATGATAGGTAGTGAACATACTGGAATCCCCTGTGAGATGTTCAGACGCACCAGAGTCAAGCATCCAAGCTGTCAGCCGAAGAGAGATACTCGCGGCAGGGCCACCAGTCTGAACAATGGTGGCTGAAGAAGAGCGGAGCAAAGCGGCCCGATAAGATTGTATAAATGCAATCTCCTGCAACGAGAGCGCTAGTTTGTATAAATGCAATCTCCTGCAGCGACAGCTGCTCAGGCGGGCGCACAGAGAGAGGGATGAAGCGTGGGGCTGTCGTGTGGGAAGACCGACAACTGAGGCAAGGGGGCGATCTTGCAAGAGCGTCGGCGACTGGAGGTGGTGTCGGAGTCCCGCAGGCGAAAGTGCCAACCATGACGGAGTCGATGGGCGTCGCGCAGGAAGCAGGCCGCTAGAAATGGGTTGTCAGTGCTCCAGGATCTGTTGTGGTGACGGTGGCCAGCGCAGGAGGCGGGCCGGGAAGCGCCGAGGAGGGCGGTGACCGGGAGATCGCCGGAAAGCCGCAAGTAGGGCGGGCCGAGAGTCGTGACGGAGGCTGGGAGCCGGGAAACGCCGAAGAGGGGCGAGGCCGAACAAAGCCAGGAAACCGCAGAAGGGCAGGCGACCGCATCGGAGGCAATGGACAGAAGTGCCGAGGAGGGCGGGAGGGCCGGGAGGGCCGGGAGACCGAGGAGGCGGGCCTGGAGACCCGCTGAAGAAGGGCCGCCCATGTCACGAAGGGAGGTGCACGATGAGGGGATGGAAAGCAGAGGTCGGCCGAAGGAGCAGCGGAACGGGGCGCAGCGACTGGTGCGTAGAGAGGCTGCTGGATCCGACAGGAATGGGGGGGTCGCACCTGGAGGAGGTCGTCGCACAGGGAAGGCGACCTACAAGAGGGTTCCGTCGGGAAACAGCAAGGGAGGCGAGCCGGTTGTCGCAAAGGAGGCGGGCCGGGAATCCACAGGAAGGGCGATGTCGGTCGTCTGCGTTGGAGTCGGGGCTGGAACGCCGCACAGGGAGGCGGCGGGAGGATCCGCCTGGAGGGAGCTAGGAGGGTTGCGGGCGTCTGGAAGCCACGCGGAACGACGGCCGGACAAAACGCGTCGAAGGAGGGCGGGCTGGGAAACCGCGTCGGAGGAAGGGTCGGGAGTCGCTGCGTCGGAGGATGGCCGTGGGCGGGAGGGTATCGCTCGGGCGGGACGGAGGTGCGCAGGCGGGAGGGTGCCGCTCGGGCGGGCAGAGGTTCATCGGGTGGGAGAGAGCCATCGGGAAGGACGGAGTGCAGCGGAAGGGAGGGAAAAAAATATCGAGAGTTACCATGTGATGTAATGTAGATAGCGAATTCTCCTTACCTCAAGGTGAGGTGGAGACATTCTTTTATAGATGGGTAAAAAAGATTACACGGTAGAGTATTCCGATGTGGGACTCGGAAATACCCTTTATACTAAAAGGGGGTTTAACACAACTCAATAGAATAAATCTTCGAGAGCAAACCGAGACTCTGATGCCAATTGTTGGACCTCTTGGTTAGATTTGAGGAAAGAGGGGGGTGAGTCAATGTTCTTTAATCTTTAAAACAAAATTGCTATTGTCACTGGTTAGAACGAAACAATCACCGGATTTTTACAAGGCTTGCTCACAATGTTTAAGCTAGTCCTTAGTGTGCAATGGTTCATATCTCACTTAACACGGTTTTACTCTTGTTATCAAGTAGAAACCATAAGGGGAAGGAGATGGTCTGGAACCCCTTACAAATTGTCTCCTGATAATGCACAAGCCTTCTGCTTGTCTTCCACAATACAAGAAGAAGAATAAAATGATCATTTCATGAAAAAGATCATTCAAAACAGTGCAGGTCTCCTTTGACAGAAATGATCTTCTTCCTCGAGTTTGTTGGTTGCAGTTGGTCTTCCTTCTCTTTTTCCTCATCCACAATTCTTCTCTGTATCGTGTATATATCACTCTTTTTCTCCGATAATCATCCTAAAAGCATACACGCAGATTTTTCTGTAGCAGTTACGGTGGCCGCATGCAGTAATAGAAATTGCTCCCATTTGTCCTTTGTTTTTTTTTTTTTGTTTTTCTTTTATAAAAGACGAAATTAGATTGAAAGAAGGAAAGTGCACTAGAAGAGGGATGAACCATCCCCCAAAGCAGAAAAAGAACCAAAAAAACAGAAGGCGAAAGATTACACTAAAGCAGCACACAAATATCTGGATAAGTCTGAAAAAGACCTAGAGAATGAGCCTGTTAAAAAAGCCCAGACTAAAGCTAAGCGTTCCACCAACAGCCACACTTCAAAAACGCCCTTGCAACACCCGTTGAAGATCATGGAACCAGGAAGACTAGATTAGTGCTAGGACCGTAGCTTTCCAAAGAATTTTGCCTCGCTTTGACCTCCTAAATCCCAAAAACTTGACTTCCAGGAAAGCAGCAGGGCCCACATCCTGTGAGAGTAAAGAGAAGACTCCAGATCTCCCTAGAAAAGGGCTGATGCAGGAACAAGTGTTCACTGATCTCTTCACAGGAGACAACACACAAATGTCAGGAGAAATGCAAACATTAGGCCGCCAAATCTGCAAAGGATTGTTAGTGTTTACCCGGTCGAACGCCATGAACCATGCAAACACATGAATTTTGGGAGGAACCTTTGCTTTAAAAATAAATTTAAACAGGGGAAATGAGGCAGCAGAAGGATGACACATGAGAAGAATGACACATGAGATGAGAAAGGAAAGACTGAGAAGAGAAAGACCCTGAACTCTCTAGGTTCCAGAACCTCTGGTCCTCCCCAAGTGGGAAAAAAACTGCAAGCAAATAAATCAAACCACTGGCCTCACCAGCATCAAGATCTTTAAGGCGCCTGAAGAAATGAAAATTCCAACAAACCATCCCACCCTCAACATTATAGAAGTCTGAAACAGTTGCATTATTGATGCAGCACCGATTCAGGGGCCCTCCGGCGTAGCTGTCAGCGCCCTCGTGGCCTTTTGAGTCCCTTTATTATTTTATTTAATTTCTGTTTTTCCCTCTGACTTGGGAATATTTTAAGGGTGAATTAGTCTTTTTAATTTGTTCAGGGTTTGAGCCTATAAATAGGTTGTCACCAATCCTTTATAATCAGCTTTTTTCATATTATTAAAATTCCTGAGAGCATTCTCTGCTTTTGGGTGTTATCTCTGTGTTTCTCCCGAGTTCCTCGCGTAAGGTGCAGCATCAGTTGGTATCAAAGCTAGGTCGTTCCTCGCAGTCATATGATTGCATTGTTTCAGCCGTGCCATTCCAGCCCTTTTGGAATCCGACGACCAACCCTGATCGTGCCTCTACTAGACGCGACTCGTCCTCAAGCGCAGCATCTGTGCAACACCTGTTCGCGGCGCACCACCCTTCTACATCTAACGATGTACCTCTGTCGGAGCCCCTGTAGGAGCTCCCTCCAGCCACAGGCGGTGGTCCGGTGGGGGTCAGCTACATCTAGCACCGTCTACCCAGTCAGCCGGCACGACTCCCTGCCTGACTTTATCTTCATGAGAAAGAAAGAGACAAATAAAGATAGCAGTTAAAAAAAAAAAAAACTGCATCCGTGTGAATCTCATGTCAGCACGTGAATCGCACCATCTGACTCCGCAATCTGCGCCAGCACTTCTCCGAGCACAAGTCCACCCCAGCGTGTGCCCAAGCCACACACACCCTCTTGTCACCTGAGTCCTTCACATGCAACTCCACTGCGCACACTACCCCCTGCTTTTGTGCAACCTCCACTAACACGCGAAAACACCTAACGCGCGACCCCCCCCCGTGCGCTCACCCTTTGGAGCACCTCCGCGCGGCTCCCTTGGTGCGCGCCCAACTTCCAGGCTCGCACGCATCACCCTGGCGTGTCAAGTGCATGCAAGGCCCAAGTCTGGACAGAAACAAAAGGAAAAAAACAGAGATAAAAGGTAACCAAAAAAAAGGGAGAAGGGTAAAGTCGTGCATATTCAACAGAGTTGCATCCTCTACTTCGATTATCATGACCAACAACGATGAAATAAAAGTATCTCTCTCATGAATCAGGCCATGTGAATAGCTCTGGAGCAGCTTCGGTCACAGCAACAGCAATTTCAAGAACTCTGCCAACAGCAGATTCAATCCCGAGATCAGCACGAAGCATTTCTGGAGGCACTGCGGGACCTTCGCGTTGCACTTGTGCCACCACCACGGGTTCCGGCTGCCCATGAACCCCACCATGTTGTTATCGGCCTTGTTTACGATGGGGCTGGTGTCCACACTTGTAACATCACGTTACGTTTTCAGGTACTTTTGATGTTTCTAAGTACTTCTGTTTTGAGGCAAAAGGGAAGTCGTGCGGGCGGCGCACGGGTTGTCTAAACCGTGCGGCCAAACCGTGCGTAGTTGGTCTTGGAGGCAGTAGCTTCCGCACGGGCAGCGCACGGTTTGTCTAACCGTGCGGCCAAACCGTGCGTGAAGGGTGGCCGAGGCAGTAGCTAACGCACGGCTAGCGCACGGTTTGTCAAACCGTGCGAACTAACCGTGCGGGCACTTAAGTGAGATCCTTAAATTGTGGATCTCACTCGTTTTTGCCTCTAAGTGTCTCGTTTTTGCTTCTAAGTGCCTCGTTTTTCCTCCTAAGCGGCCCTAACTCGGGATTTTGCTTCTCCTAAGGTCAGAGAAGGTTCTCCTATCGTTCCGGAGGCGATCCAAAGGCTCCTCTTGGTGAATCGAAGCTGGATTTTTGAGGTATGTGATCGTTCTTCATCGTTCTTGATCGGTTTCTTAGATCTATTTAGATCTACTTCTCCTCTTCTCTCGGTTTCTTAAATCTACGCCCGTTATGGGTAGATCTAAGTGTGTGGATGCCAAATATAATGAGATTTGGTCTTGATCTTGCTAGGAGAAGAGATCTAAGGCGGGTTCTTGAAGAAGCAACCCGGTTTTCTTGAGCGTTCTCGACCGTTGTGGTTTTCGTCAAAACCTTTGATGTAGGTGGTTCCGTCCCGACTTACCAAGTTGATTATCATTGTATTTGCTTTATTTATTTCAATTGTTGATTTAAATTCAATTGCTCAAATTTGATTTCAATTAAATTGATAAAAACTCGATTCCAGTGAATCGAGATATTTGAAATGGTTTTGGCATGAAAATTTGGAAAACTCCAATTCCATTGAATTGGGTGTGTTTATGGAAGTTTGCTGATTTAAATTGTTTAATTTAAATTGTGGATTTGATGGAAATGATTTCAATTAAATTGTTGAATTTAATTGTGGAAATAAATTGTGTGATGATGGAATTAGTTTTGAATGGATTTCAAACTGGTGAAAATGGCTTAAAATGATTTGATAGAAACTCATTGGTTTTATCTTGTGAAAAAAGCATGTTTTGAATAAAACCTATTTTGATTTTAAATGGAATGAAATTGGCACTTTTGAAATGGAAGAATGGGATTGATCGTATTTTAAGCATTCTTAAAATAGTTCACCCATCATGTAAGAGCGCATGCAAGCCTTAGGTAGTTAGTGAGTTATTTGGATACACTCTACGCTACGACAACGTTCTAAAACATACTTGCGGCGGGTCACATCCTCGACGGGTTGGTGACGAGTCTCCTTTGGCCAGTGTCATAGGGACGTGTGTATACACATTTTGCTGAGTTCACATAAAGATTGCGGAATCCTATAACTAGTTAATACTATCGTACCTTTAGGCAGATGACCATGTTGCTCGCTTGTTTATTTATATTTGAGATATAAATGTATGCCAATACTTTTGAACTGATTTACATGTCTGCTGAATTTATATAAACTGTTTTATATAAATGTTAAACCATTGTTTTAGAAATATTTCATCATTGTAAAGCCTTTGCTTAAAGTAATTTTCCCATCATTTGAAAATGTATAGCATGTTTTGTTAAAGTATGCTTTTGAGTTGTCAAACCTGTTTATTTGAAAATTGAAAGCTTTTCTTTGGATAATCTATATTTGGCATCTGTTATGGAATCTTTGGTGGTATTCTACTGGGCTTAGGCTCACACCCTACTTTTGCCTTCAGGTGTTTGTAGACTTTCTTCTTCCAGGATCGAGCAAAGGGAAGGGATCTCTTTGAGGTGGATCCAGTTGTTGATCTCTGGTCTTGGTGAGTTGTGTCCTTAGGGACCTTGGGGCTGTTTTTTCATTTTTAGTACTTGGCTGGTAGTACTTTGGGCTTTTTATGCCTCTTTGTATTCTGGTACATTACTCCTGGTGGAGTTTCTTTTTGTTTGCATACTGTCTTTGTTTCTTTTCTTCCGCATTGTTGGTGGCAAAATCGTTCCCACTTGCATGTTGTGTGATGTCAGGTGCTAGTCGCCGACCCGTGGGGATCGGGAACGCCCTTCAGGCTATGTCAGGGCCGGCTCGGTTATCGGGTTACCAGGGTACCCGGGCTGGTTCGTGACAACACTCCCTTGACAGAGATGGCAGCGGATTTAGACCTCGACATGAATGTTGACAAAGGAGTGAACATGAAGATACACCAAGACCGAGCTATTGTTCAGGACACCCTTCACAAAGCTACATCTCACGCGCCAATGGTTGGAGACACTTCTTGGTTGCCACCAATAAAAGGTTTTGTTCATGTGCGCTCAGTGAAAGTTATTGGTTATATTCTGCTGACTCCCCAGAACTTGTCACGACTCCCGCCGAAGATCGAGCATACTGTTTTTTGTATTCCACCCACGGAGATTTAAAGAAAACTCAGAACCAAAGTTGGAAAACGACAATCACTCAAATGGAAGGAACCTGCCAGCCCGGTGACAATGAAACGAAGAATTTTGAAGCAATGGATATTCAGTGAAGACGGGAGCTCAGACCGGAACTCTGGCCATCAGTGGAAGTATTTCATTCCACCGGAGCACGTGCATTGTTGGACCTCATTTAAGTTTAAATGAGTATTTCTGAGTCCCACATCGGACTTACCCGCCTTGTAATTAGATTTACTCATCTATAAAAGAGTATCTCCACCTCACATTGAGCTAAGGGGAATTCACCATCTACATGGTATCAGAGGGATCTTCATCCTGACCCTCCCTCCCAGCGGATTCCCGGTTCTAATCGGCCCCGCCTTTCTTCCCCCCCTCTGGCTCTGCCCTCCTTTTCTGGCAGCCCTCCCTCCCAGCGGCCCTCCCTCCCGGCGGTCCTCCCTCCCGGCAGCCCTCTCTCTCTCCCGGCGCGGCTCCCTTCCAGGCGGCCCTCTCTCCCGGCGCGGCTCCCTTCGCGCAGCAGCGCCTTCGCCCCGACGCCTCGCCCTTGGCGCTCCTCGCCCCGACGCAGCCCCCCCCCCATCCCTCCCGGCGCGCGATCTCCCTGACGCGGCCCTCCTCTTCGGCGGCGGCCTCCCGCACCCGACGGCCCGTAGCGCCTCCTCCAGACGCGCCTCCCTCCCCGACGAGGCTCCTCCGGCGCGCAGCTCCTGACGCGGCCCTCCTCTCCGGACAGGGCCCTCCCCGTCGCGCCTCCTCCCTGGTGCGCGATCTCCTCGGCGCACCTCCACCCAGTCGCCGCTCCTCCCGTCGCCGCTCCCTCCTCCCGGCGGCCCTCCTCTCCCGCCCTCTCTCTCGGCGGCCCACTCTCCCAGCGACTCCCCTACCAGCGCCCTCTCCCGGCGTGGCTCCCGGCCCCGGCTTCCGGCTTCCGGCGCGCCCAGGTCCAACACCGCCCTCGGCCCCGCGGCACTCCTACCCAGCACCCGCGCCCTAGCACCAGCGGCGCCCGCGCCCACGCAGCGCCCCTGCCCAGTCGCACCATCCTGAGCGCGACCCCCTGTCCCTGCTCCCTCCGGCGACATCTCCGGGCCGCCTCCCTTCCACCGCGCGACTCCCGGCGAACCGGACCAGCGCCCGGCCTCCATGGACGTGTCCTCCGTTCTGCCGTCCCTGATCACGGCCTCCTCCCGGCTTGTCAATGACCGGCTGGATGCCACTAATTTCTCCGTCTGGCGGAAGACGGTCTTGATGTCCCTCCGCGGCATGGGGCTTCATTCTCATCTTGAGAAACCCCCACCCGATATCACTGACCCCAAGTTCGACTCTTGGCAGCTAGCGGACAGCAAAATCTTCGCCTTACTGGTCAACTCCATGGACCGCTCCGTGAAAGATGTCACCAGGACTGCCAACACAGTCAAAGAGCTATGGGATTCCTTGATTGTCATGTTCTCTGAGACCAATAACTTGACTCGGGTCTCCGACGTTCTCCAGCGTCTCTCCCATATCCGCCAGCAGGATCGGACCTTCCCAAACTACTTCATGGAATGGAAGGGTCTCCGCGACGAACTGCAGGAACTCTGGCCTATTCAACTCCGGCCGAAGCGCAGACTCAACGGGACCAGCTCTGCCTATTCAATCTTCTGAATGGCCTCGCACCGGACTACGCCACGACGGCCACTGAGATGCTAGCCAGCCCGTCTACGCTGGATATCCCGCAGGTCTATCATCGCCTGCAGAAGGCTCATCGGGCCCTTGCACCACCCGTCCCCATCCCTGATCACACTGCGCTCCTCGGACGTGGCGGTGGTCGCCCTACTGGCCCTCGAGGGCGCGGCCGTGGAGACGGCCGACCTCGCCCCCTCTGCCAGCACTGCGGCAAGCTCGGCCATCTGGTCGACCGTTGTTGGGTCCTGCATGGTCGTCCCGATTCGCACCCCCGCCAGGGCCAGACTGCGATCCGCGATGCGTCCTCACCTGCTGCTGCTCTTCCCCCGTCGTTGGATCTATCCCTGGCTGAGATCCAGCTGATTCACGATTACCGGACCACCTCCGTGCCGGGCTCTTCATCAGCTTCGCTTGCCCATTCCGGTGGTCACACTGCTCTTGTCAGTCATCGTTCCCCTGCATGGATGTTTGACTCAGGTGCGTCCGACCACCTCACCGGGGATGCAGGTATTCTCTCCAACTACCGTCCCTATAGTGGATCCTCAGCCATCACTATTGCTGATGGGTCCACTCTCCCCATCGCCGGCTTTGGCACCTATTCCCTCACCTCCTCCCTTCACCTATCCTCGGTGGCTCATGTACCTCGGAGTCCTTTTAACCTGCTTTCCATCAGCAAGCTGACCAAGGACCTCAACTGTAATGCTATCTTTTCCTCGTCTTCTGTTTTGTTTCAGGAGCGGACGACGAACCGGGAACTTGGTAGAGGCCAGCTTCGGGATGGGGTGTACATGTTCGCTGGCCCGCCTTCCATCGCCTGCGCGTGTATCCCTGCTCGTGCCCTAGATCTCCATTCTCGGTTGGGCCACCCCTCCGCCTCAGCTCTTCATCAACCCTACCCCGATATTAGTCCTCATTTATCTTTTCCTTGTGAGTCGTGTCGTTTTGCGAAACATCATCGCACATCCTATTCTCCTCGAGTTGACACCCGGGCCGCCAAACCCTTTGATTTGGTTCATTCCGATGTATGGGGTCCCTGTGCCACCTCGAGTCAATCTAGGTATAAATATTACATTTCTTTCCTTGATGATTATTCCCGGATAACATGGCTTTACCTTCTTCGAGATCGGACAGAGGTTCTCTCCACCTTTCAGACATTTTTTCATGAGATCCAGACACAGTTTTCTATCCCTGTAAAATGTCTCCGATCTGACAATGGGCGGGAATACTTATCCACTCACTTTCAGCAGTTCCTGCGGTCCCACGGCATCATCCACCAAACCTCATGTCCTAATACCCCTCAGCAAAATGGGGTGGCCGAGCGGAAACACCGGCATATTTTGGAAACCGCTCGTGCCCTCCTCTTCCACCGCCAGGTACCTCTTCTCTTCTGGGGGGATGTCATCCTCACTGCTACTTACCTTCTCAATCATCTTCCCTCCATCCTTCAAGGGGAGACTCTTTTTCATACCCGGTTCCCCGATCGTCCTCCTCACTCCCTTCCACTCCGCGTCTTCGGATGTCTCTGTTATGTCCGGGACACTCGCCCCAATCTCTCCAAACTTTCTCCCAAATCCCTTCGATGTCTTTTTCTCGGATATTCCCGCACTCAGCGCAGGTACCGATGCTTCTCTCCAGACCTTCGCCGGTATATCACCTCTGTCGACGTATCGTTTGTCGAGAACTCTCCTTTCACTCTCCCCTCTCCTTATCCCGACACTACCATCGATGACCGTCTTCCGCTCATAGTTCACCCGCCTCTGGTGTCTCCTCCGACCGGTCATCTCTTTGAACAGACCTACTCTCGTCGTCCTTCCGCTGTACCTCCCATCCCGACCGAGGACAACATTGTTCCTGCTTCGTCCGATGCTCCTGTCACAGCTCCCGAGGACGTGCCGATTGCGCTCCGGAAAGGTACTCGCTCTTGTCAGACTACTCCTCTCTTTGTATCTTCATACAGGGGTCTGTCAGCGCTGGAGACCGTGTCGATTCCTCGGACAGTTGGTGAAGCCAAATCTCACCCTGGGTGGCTGGCCGCCATGAGGGATGAATTACAAGCTCTGGATGACAACCATACCTGGGATCTTGTTCCACTTCCGGCAGGCAAACAGACGGTCGGGTGTAAAAGGATTTTCACGATCCGTCTCAATCCCGATGGCTCTCTTTGCCGCCTCAAAGCCCGGCTTGTCGCAAAGGGATTTGCCCAGACGTATGGCGTCGACTACTTTGAGACCTTCTCTCCAGTCGCAAAGATGGCCTATGTCCGCATTTTTCTCTCTCTGGCTGCTCATCATCACTGGCCGCTTCATCAACTGGATGTTAAAAATGCTTTTCTCCATGGATTTCTTGATGAAGAAGTCTACCTGCAGCAGCCCCCTGGTTTTTCTGCCTCTGGTGCCAACCGGCATGTCCGTCGTCTCCGTCGCTCCCTCTACGGCCTCAAGCAGTCTCCTCGAGCATGGTTTGGCCGCTTCAGCACTGTCGTCACAGCCTTTGGCCTCTCTCGGAGTATGAAAGATCACACAGTCTTCTTCCGTACGACGGCGCACGGCTGTATCTTGCTTGTGGTTTATGTTGATGACATCATCATCACAGGGAGTGACTCCAGAGGCATCGCCAGCCTCAAGACGCATCTTCACCAGCACTTTCACACCAAGGATCTTGGTCCCCTCACTTACTTCCTTGGCATCGAGGTCGCCCGGACTGCGGACACTATCTCTCTCTGCCAGCGCAAGTATGCTCTTGATATCTTGCAGGATGCCGGGTTGAGCATCGCCACCGCAGTGGACACTCCACTTGAGCCTGGGGAACGCTCCCTTCATTCCGACTCGGAACCATTTCCTCATCCAGAGAGCTATCGACGCCTGGTCGGTAAACTCAACTACCTCACCATGACGCGTCCCGACATTGTCTGTGCCGTTGGCAAAGTCAGCCAGTTCATTGAGCATCCCACCAGATCTCAGTGGGATGTTGTCCTCTGCATTGCCAAATACATCAAGAAAGACCCTGCACGTGGTCTTCAGTACTCACATCATGCTCACATGAATGTTGAGGCCTTCTGTGATGCGGACTATGCCGGTTGCCTCGCTACCCGCAAGTCTACTTCGGGTTTTGCTGTGTTGTTCACAGGCAATCTCATCTCTTGGCGCAGCAAGAAGCAGATTGTCGTCTCCCGGTCGAGTGTCGAGGTCGAGTATCGAGTCATGGCCACAGTCACTACTGAGATCATCTGGCTTCGCCATCTCCTCCATGAGCTCGGTTTCCCCGCATCGACTCCTGCTCATATCTGGTGTGACAATCAGGCCGCCACGAAGATTGTCTCGAATCCCGTCTTCCATGAACGGACAAAGCATATCGAGGTGGACTGTCACTTTCTCTGCCACCATCTGGAGCAGCACCATATCGGTTTCGGTCATATCCCGACGGCAGATCAGTTTGCCGATCTCTTCACCAAAGGTCTCCCAAGAGCTCGCCTTGAGTCTCTCACTACCAGGCTGGGTATTCACAGCCTCCATGGCCCAGCTTGAGGGGGAGTATGAGATGGTCATGTGTCTTGTGTCTTGTCATCTTTGTTTTCTTTCTGGGACTCTATCCAATCTGGGCATGTCCAGCTTGAGGGGGAGTGTTGGACCCCATTTAAGTTTAAATGGGTATTTCTGAGTCCCACATCGGACTTACCCGCCTTGTAATTAGATTTACTCATCTATAAAAGAGTATCCCCACCTCACATTGAGGTAAGGGGAATTCACCATCTACATGCACCAACAACAATCGACATTGAACAAGGGTCGGGGATTCCGCATCAACGTCCTCAACGAGCTTCCTTCAAGGCTACCACCACTACAAAGTCCGGATCCACACACATCTACATTCTACCTAGATGACAATCGTTAACCAATGGGACTTGGGGGTGGGTCCTTTCCAAGTGGGGGAGTCTGATGCAGTACCGATTTGGGGCCCCTCCAGCGTAGTTGTCAGCACCCTTGCGGCCTTTTGAGTCCTTTTATTATTTTATTTAATTTCTGTTTTTCCCTCTAGCTTAGGGATATTTTAAGAGCGAATTAGTCTTTTTAATTTGTTTAGGGTTTTAGCCCATAAATAGTCTGTCAACAGTCCTTTGTAATTAGCTTTTTCCATATTATTAAAATTCCTGAGAGCATTCTCTATGTTAAAGGGTGTTATCCCTATGTTTCTCCCGAGTTCCTCGCTTAAGGGCTCGTTTATCCCCGCTGCTCTACATCAATTATGTAAACCAGAAACTCAAAACAAACAAAGGAAAACAACCAACAAGTTATCCCAGAACTGCACCTGAGAGCCCAACCAGTTTTAAAGTGGGTAAGAGGGAAAACATGACTAACTTGGGAGATTAATTTTTCAATGACTGTTGTGAGTGACAAGAACTCTGGATCCAGCATCCCAACCATTTGCCTGCATGCCATTTGCTTTTGATGATCGATGCCAAAGGGACTCTGTCTCAAGGGAGAACCGCCGCAACCACTTTCCAACCAGAGAGATGTTCTTCTTAACCAAACAGCCAAAACCAAGACCTCCCAATTCCTTAGGCCTACACACCTCCTCCCAGCTAACCAGATGATCCCTTTTTCACTTTAGAGCCATGCCGGGGAAAATCACGCATCACCCTTTCCGGCCTATCAGCCACCTTAACAGGAATCTTGAAAATATAAAAGAAATATAAGGGAATATAAGAGAGAGCCACCTAGATCAGCATGATGCGTCCACCCAAAGAAAAGTACACCCCTTTCGATGCATCAAGTCTCTTGGTAATCTTAGCAACCAAGGGATCCCAAAAAGAAATAGCTCGTGGGTTACCTCCTGAAGGCACTCTCAAGTAAATGAGGAGCCACTGAAGCACCGCATACCCACTCAACTGTATATACTCCCTAATCCTGTTAACCTCGAGTTGGATAGCTGCTAGACCACTCTTGCCCAAATTAACCTTCAAACCAGACACTGTCTCATAGATCTTAAGTAAAATAAAAATATTATAGGAAAGTGTCATTGTCATCCTCTAAAAGAAACAAAGTATCATCTGCAAACTGAAGCAAATGGACCTGCACCCCTTCTCACCCAACACCGAGACCTTTCAAACGACCCGTTGCAACAACTGCCTCAATCATCCAGCTTAAACATCTGCCACCAGCGTGAAGAGGAAAGGCAAAAGAGGGCATCACTGTCTTAAGCTCCTAGAGCTAGGGAACCACCATTGTGGTCTTCCATTAAAAATGATAGAAAATGAGGCGGTAGATAAGCATCCCATAATCCAACGACGCCAACGTTCACCAAAGTCTTTCTTCTCCAAAACCCTATTCAGGAAACTCCGGCTAACCCTATCATGGGTTTTTTCAAAGTCAACTTAAGAACTACTCCACTCCTAGTCAAGCGGTTGACATTATCGACCACCCCATTAGAAACCAAAACGACATCCGGAATCTGATGGGCCATGTCAAAACGCGCTCCGACTCTATGATGTCACCTCTGAAACCACTCTAGGTAACCTATCAGCCAGCACTTTCGCAATAAATTTATAGACACTTGTGATAAGGCTAATGGGCCTAAAATTTATTAACTTGACAAAGCATTTCTTCTTAGGAATCAACGCAGCAAAAGTGGAGTTCATACTCTTGCCCGCGACCCCATTCCTGTAGAATTCAGTCATCACCCTCATATGATCATCTTCAATCAGGTCCCAACAGTACGGGAAGAAGCCTATCGAGAAGCCATCTAGACCATGGAACTTGTCTTTGTCCATCTGAAGCGCAGTTTTGGCCACTTCCATTTCATCTTCTGACGCCAACTGCGAGCCTCCAGCATGATAATCTCCTCATGAACTTTAAGCAAAACCTCATTGTGATGCAATTGATCTTCAAACAAGGCTTCTTCCACCTCCTGTTTATCTTGGGCGTCAATCTTTAGCTCTAATACCAGCCTTCTTAGATCTCAGGTCACCAAAAGTTTGTGTATTCCGCTCAAGGGTTTTTTTTTTAAACTTGAACTAATGCATGAACACAAAACTTTCCCAACCCTGAGATGGGCACACTCTTCCCAGGCCTTATGAGTCGCTTTTGCAAAAGATAGATGGGAAGACCACATATTCTTGAATCAAAATGGGGTGAGCCCCCATTGAACCAAGGAAGAATCCAATAAGAGCGGGAAATGATCAAATGTAGTGCAAGAAAGCACCTTTTACACAATATCTGGAAAGGTTTCTGCCCTCAGAGGCATGACCAGAAACCTATCAATCCGGCTAGTGAAACCCTGACTCGCCCTCAAACAAGTGAACTGAGCATTGAAACGAGGGAAGTCTGAGAGTCCGCAATCATGGATAAACTAATCAAACTTGCACATGCTGGAGGTGAGTCTGGTATGTTGTAACTGCTCCACGGGAAAACAAACCACGTTAAAATCACCACCAATGCACCAATTAGGAGAACTCCATATAATTCATCGCAGAAAGAGGTACGGAATGAAGGGACCACCAGGCCATACACTGACGTGACCCAACAATTCCCAAGCCCAGCAACCTCAAAGCAAATGGAGAGAGAAAAATGCCAGCTAGACAGTCAATGAAACGCAGCTTCCTGATATCTCACACAATTAAAATGCCCCCTGAAGCACCCACCAAGGCCAAAAAACGCCACTCTTTAAACCCAGTCTCCCAAATGCTACGCGCCATGAAGCCATCCACCTCTTCCAACTTAGTCTCTTGTAGCATCACCACATGAGAGGCTCTACGTATTTCATTTTGCACTACAGTTCTCTTGGACACCCTCCCCAACCCTCAAACATTCCAGCTTAGGATCCTCATTTGTAAAACCTATGGTTCCCTTAGGCATCCTGCTTTTCATAGTTAATAATGGAAGTCAAATTCTTCAGTTCTCCCACCCCTTACCTTTTCTTCCTTGAATAAGTAACTGGAGAAAACACTACTTTCAACTCCTTCCCATTTGGGCTACGCAGTTTGATTCCGGCAGCCTCCATCAAATCTTGAGCTTGTCTTTTGTCTAAAGGACAAAAAACAGACCCCTGAAGCAAGGATGTGCGGCTATCCTCACCATTCTCATGCACTAGACCAGAGTGGTTTAGAACATCCTCACCCAACTCACTGTGCAGAGTAGCCGAGCCAACCTGTTCCTGCATTGAACCATCTCTAAGGGTACAAGAACCATAACCCTTTGCCCTCAAGCCAGAAAAATTCTCTAAACGCTGAACATCTTCATCTGGTGTCGCAAAACTGTTCTACAGGAAAAAGGATGCAGTCAGACAGATTAATAGCCTCATCCCTTGGAACCATCTTCCGAACACATCTTTGACTCAGAAAGGCGGTCTTGCTCCCACAATTGCTCTTAAAGAAGGCCACTTGTATTCTCTAGAAGATCCTCAAGATCCATGTCGTAATCAGAATCTTCATCTGAAGAAGCAATAGAAGCCCCCATGGACGAGCTGGGAACTAAAGCCTCAGCCTTGGGTTGACAAGAGCTCGGAGTCGGCTTCGAAGAGGAAGTTGCCACAACATTATCAAGGTAATCCTCAACTTTTGTACCAAGCTTTCCCAAGCTGTTGTCCAAAGCTGAAAACCGATAACCAGATCTGCAACTTTCTTCAGAGGCAAACATAGAGACTTGTACTGAGAAGGATTTTTGGGAATCCAGTGCTTGGTAATCCGGTTCACAACCATCCCTTCTGGGCCAAAACGAACCAACAAGTCCCCATCCCAACTTTTACTCAAAGGTCCCAAACAATCTCCTTTGTGTTCCCTTTTTTGAGCCAAAGACTGCATAGTAGTCGAGGAATCAGAGAGACGCTACTTTGAAGTAGCCCCTGGAACATTCTTCATCTCAAGCTTCCCCAGCTTGGACTGGGAAGCCGCTAGAGGGGCTGCCTTAAAAGGAAGAGACCCTTCAGAGGTTGGGGGAAGGGGGAGAAATCAAAGCTGTAAGCATCCAGGAGAAGCACCACCAACCATTGGCCTGACACCCCCTCAGAAATAGCGATTGAACAAGAGCTGTCATTGGTAAAGTTTTTATCACAACGGATGAACCTTCCAAAATGATTTTTGCATATCCTCGGTTGAATAGAAAAAATGAGGCAGCACCGCAAAGGAGACAAAGATTTTCCATACTCCGTGCCCAAGAAATTCTGAAATTGTTCCGTGGTCCATCTGAATCCTGATTCTGCTAGTTTGGATGCATGCAAAAAATCATCCACCCCTGGACCCTTGGAACTGCCAAAAAGGAAAGGCGGCAGTGGAGGAAAGGATGCACAGATATTTTTGCTCCACTTGAATAGTCTGACTGAAACCCATAGAGAGGAAACCAGGAATGAAGGTGAAAGATTGGACAGCAGAGAGATGTGCAGTAGAAAGAGCCTTGCAATGGGGGTTGGGTCGGGACAAACTGTCACAGTGCTGCGCGGGCAAATGAGAATGATAGGCCAGTCAGCGCCTGCTGAATCTTAATGCTGCAACTGTACACATTGTCAGAGAATTGCTCAGCGACTGCACATAATCTGCACACGATAGATCGGGGGTGGAAAGTGGCAAGGTATTTTCAATATTCTGAAACAAATCACAGGTATGCATCAGCTGAAACTTTCAACTCACTCTTGAGCATTGTTTGGATCGGGCAGATTGCCCGCACGCACTACTGGAGTAACCCTTACACATCAACATTTCAATGCTACGCGTCCTTTGAAATTTGCAATTAAATCTTTCGTATCACTCTTATGCATCGGTAGGAATGTGGCTTCAACCGTTACATATCAATCATCCGCACTGTCAACCCTTGCGCATTCAATCTTCCGCAACTTTGGGTCTGCGGCTTCACTCATAAGCATTACCCTTATACAGTCTTGGCTCCACGGCTTCGATGTTACGCATCACCCCAGCCAATTTCTGCGATGGCAATGCTATGCATCCTTTGAAATTTAAAGTTCAATACTACACATCTTACACAACTCCAGATTTAGCTCCATTTAATATTTGTTCATCTCAAATACCAGACTCCTCCATGGAGATTTTCTTCGATCCAAACAGCTCCATTATGATCTCCAACTCATTCATCAGCCCATTGGCATTGGGTGTCATTCTTGCTCAAACTTTGACAATTAATTTGTATGGTTGACAACAAAAGAAAACACCAAATGTAGAGACCATGTTCCTTTCATTCATCTCAACCTTCTCCTTCAATCTTAACATGCTTCTCAACATAGGCTCAGCGCAATGGACAATGGTCGTGCAAAAGTGAAGCAGCACCAACAGGCATCAATAAAAGGAACACAGAGGACACGAATCATATCATACCAAGAGAACATTTTTCTACCATCGCCAGCCACTTCAACAACAATGGTTGAACAGTGAGGCAGCAAACAAACGATCTTGGATGGGACAAGGATACACTAGAAGGGGCAACAGGTAATCCACCTCAACAATGACATTTCCAGTGGATGAAAAAGAAAATTGGAGTCGGAGGCAGTGTCCACGAGGGCGCATGGCAGGGGAAACAACTGTGGGGGGTGGGGGGGGCAGACAGCCTGGATTCAGTGCTATGGGTGCACCTGGGGTCAGCGCTCTGGGTGCACGACTGGCCAGGGGCAAGCATGCAGGGCGCAGAGTGAGAGAGAATGGGGAGGAGGGGAGGCTCGCCGAAGAGTGGGGGGGGGCTAGGGTTTTCTGGAAACTGATAGGGTTTACTGCTCAAATATCATGTTAAAACTGGATAACAGATCTTGTCTCTCTCTCTCTCAACTGTGGTCGGAGAACTTTATTTATAAATAAGTAAATGAGGTACAATAGAGTACATTATCAACATGACCCAGCATTCTAATAATAATAATAATACCATGATGAAGAATGATTATTTCATTTTTCACTTGTGATAAGTATTTCAAAAAGATAACCGACGTCCGTTTCTTCTTTTTTTTTATTACTACATTTAAATTCCTGAATAAAATCACTTATAAAATCACTTGCACTTGAATTCCAGGGGAAAAAACCTATTAGATAAGTGATAAAAAAACAGTTTCAATAATTAATCTGGAAATACTTCAACAAAAACACTTACAACAGGTGATAAATGTTATAACCAGTTTTCAATAAATGTTGTTAAACGGAGTTTTATACATGAATTCCTAAAGAAAACAACATGCTTGAGTGGCATAAAAACATTTTTTTAATAAGCAATCCGAAAACACTTATACAAAAACACTTATTATAAATGATAGGTGTTATGAACATTTTTAAATAGACATTGTCAAATCTAACCTTATACAAAATCTCTTATCATAAGTAACAACTGTTACACTCCTTTTTTATTAGTGTTTTCAAACACAGCCTAAATGTCAATCCTAGATCAAATGGTGCATTGTTGCACATACACCATTTCTGGAGAAGAAAATGAAATACATCCATGTTAATGGACCTGAGAACAAAAGTGTTGAGAGTTCCAATGACGCGGTTTTCATGAAGAAACCTTGATGCAGACATTAAAAGCTTTAAGCAAATTCAGTTTGGCGGACAGCAGCAGAAAACTAAAATCCCTTTAGCATTATTATCAGCCCAAACAGAACCCGGTGCAGCTGGGTCTATTTTACCTTACAAGATACCAGCTAAAGCAAGCAGAAAAGCAGAAACAGGGATGAAATAAGGCTATGTTTGGCACAGAAAGGTCTTTCCAATAGAAACGGAAAATGTGTGAAAGAGGGAATGAGAAAGAAATTGGTGAGTCAATGTGTGATAGAATTTGCTAGATGGTATAAATATATAATAATAATAAAATATAATATATTTTTTTCTTCATTGTTTAAAGAGTATTATTGTCAATAATAAAACAAATCAGGGACAGTTATGTCCAAAAAATATATTTTCCAAAAAAAGAACTAGGCATTACACCCAAATTAGGAGTCCTGCCTCCCTTGAACAATAAAACTGATGCTCCAGCCTCTCTCCCAGTTTCCTACCAAACATAGTTTCCTCACTATTTCCTCGCTCATTCCTTTTCTCATACCAGTGTTCTTTCATACCAAATGTAGCCTAAAAAAAGGGCACTGTAAATGTCTAAGCTGTCATGTGATGCCAAGCATCTTAAAAAACAAATGCAAAACAGTAGTTCCAAACAAAATGCTAACCACTGGAGAGATGAAGAAGAAAACTAATGAGTGAATGAATTAGAATCAATTTAGACATTTAAGCCTGTAATCAGTCTACATAGAGCTAAATGGCAAGGCGCATATTAAAGAGAAAACTAGCACAAAAGGTCATGCAAGGTGGAACTGATTAAATGTCCAATTACAAAGGATGAAATATTAAGCAAGGAATCATGCCAAGTGTTAGAGCAGTTGTGTACTTGGTACATGGGTGTGTCCAGGTTCATTTTGCTTTACTAGGTCCATCTTATCCCCTTATCATGTGTTTCTTTAATTTCAAATATCCAGTCTATCCCAAATCTGGTATCTCTTATCATGATTTATAAATAAAGGGGCTCGGTTTCACTTGAGAGACATGGTTTTCTGGTACCTAAACACGGAGAAATAAATAAAAAAGACATACCGTGTGCAAATACTTGTGGTAGGCAGCTGTCAAATTTTTCCTCCGCCACATTTGAAGATCAAAAACATTCATCCCAGGGGCCCAAATACATGCATTTACGCCAACCCCCTTTCGAGTTTTCGGGTTTAATAATTTGATAAGCTTATCCATCTGAAGAACCAAGGACTCCTCTTCCTGGCAAGTTTCCACCGCTCCAATTACCTTCCCCTTCATATTAACACCCCAGAGTCCCTCTAGATCCTTCTGCACCACCACATCATGGTCAAGAAGCACAATCTTATTCAGTACAGGGAAAATATCCGGCAGATAGATGCAAATTTGGTCCAAAAGGGAAATATATCTAAGGTGATGATAGCTTTGCTTCTTCAACCTTGAATTCCGGTCATATGGTGAACCCTTAAAGCTATCCATACTCTGAATCTGAATTGAAGATTCACCTGGAGGATTCAGTAAAAACCACATTGAAATTGCAGGCAAGTTCATAGAATCTGTGACCACATGAAAGACAACCCGCTCTGGTTCCTGCAACCAGCCAAGGAAGATATTCACTTCTTATTCAAAGCATCATCAGGTTCTCTGAACTCCAATTTCTAAATAGCATGGCAGTAAGATTATGTTGCTTTTGAGCACAAAAATCCGGTTCATGTGGCTTCGTTTCACTAGAAATGCAGTATCATTTTTCAGTTATAGGAAATTCAAAGATTTTAAAAAATAATAATAATAATAACAAATAAAATAAAATAAAAATTCAAAGATTTTTTCATAATACCAGATTGTATCATTCAATAATATAAAACAAATACAATCCTACACATTTTTTACTAGCTATCATCTCACTAGGAGATAAAAAAAATCAAGAAGTTTACCATGGTGCTGGAAACAGTGGAGTTCACAACAACAGCACAGGCAAGGATGTTGTCAGAAAGGACCACAACGTGGTGGAGCTTGGGATCAAGAAATTTCTGCTGATTAGGGAGATTGCGTGCTTCAGGATCCAGCTCGAAATATTTAGTGGTCAACTGCATAGAGAGACAATGAAGGCCTTTAGGGATGGTCCTAGAAGAAAGTTGAAATTGATGACGAGCAACTTGATTCATATGTGCTCGAATCCGCTCTTCACTGCTGTAAGCCATGGCTTGAAGTTTAGCAGTGATTGTGGAGCAATCAGTATGTATACGACTAGCTTTTTCCAAGGCACTCTCCATGGATCTTATCTTCTGTCGAGCACTACAAAATTAGAATTGTTGATTCATAACTAGCCTAATTAGAACTGTCCTGAAATTTTCAAATCTACAGAGGCATACATGCAATCTTCAATGGATTTACCGATCAGTAAGTGTTGGACAACATAACCACACAAGGATGAGAAATTAATAATGGTCACACCTTCTAGACAATTGAGAATCCCTGGTGGCTTTACCCATTGCCCGTTCCATGTCTCTGATACGCTGCCGCAACTCTTTTGCATGTTGAGAGGAGCTGTTGGGTGGTGAGAATTGCAGGTACATTTTGGCCCTAGTTAACTGATCTTTCATCTTCATTACAATCTCATTCGTAGACTTTGGAGACTGATACCAGAGACGTTGACCATGATGATGGTGAAGAGATGTCAGATTAGATTTCTCCTGTTATAAAAACCAATTTGAAATACTATGAACAGTAAGAAGGCTATGCTGGATTGGCTATGTTTTGCATTTAACAAACATGCGGCACTCAGAAAAAAACAAATGCAGTATCCAAACAGAACTTACAAACTTAAAAGATCCCTGGAAAATTTTAACACCCAGGGCCTTACGGGTCATGCAACCGTGGCAATCTCAAAAAAAGGGCCTGACAATTTTCTCTCTTCCTAACATTCTTTGTAACTGGTTTGTGTGTTGTGGCCTAGACCAAGCTCAAAACCTTCCTAGGAAACTGGAGATGGGCTACAGGTTCTACAAAGCTCATCAAACTCGCATAAGATACGCTGTCTTATCAAACTAAGCATAGCCACAAGTAGGTGTCAAAACATGAAAACATGTGACAACCACACTGCTATACCATAATCTCATACCTGTATATACCGATGACCCCGTCGATCCCCGAGTCCTTGCTCAATAACAACTACAGCCCTAGCCTGCCAAAGATAAAAACATAAAACGTGGCATGAGCTCTTCTAACCTCATTAAGGACATGCACATAAACACAAATGAATAAGCAACAGAATCATCATAAGCATAACATCAAGCATAGAAATGTGTCAATCATCGATGCTACACATGGCAAACTATACAGCCAAGCCGTCATATAGGAGAACATTTCATCTCTCAAGCTACCACCTTGGAGGTTGTGTTGTTACCCTAGGGTTATCACTCACTTGAACAACCTGGTCATTCCACTATAGTGATAGTTTCCGTCCATGACCACCACTCTATGGTCAATTCTTCTATGATTAAGGGTACACTATAAAACCCCTAATTAGAGAAAAGCTACTATGGCGCATCCCTCTTCTGCTAGTCATACCCAAGGCTACCCATGACAAACTCTTCCTCAGAGTGGCCAAATGCCCCACCCTCACAGTATCTTCATGCAACATCCCTGTGATAACCCCTGCACCACACGACTAGCAGTCACTCAGCACCATGCCCTTTCAGTAACCTTGTACGACTTCATCTCTCATGGTAACCATACACCACACATAGCACTCACAACCAGCTATGTCGTGTCATCCTCATGACATCCCAATATCACGCTCTTCCATCGCAGTTTGTGCATACTGTGTGTGCTCCAAGTGTCCTACACCATGCGCAGCCCCTAAGGTCAAGGTGCCTACCGTCAGTCTTTGGCCAAACTACTAGGGTTTCCATCTCAATGATACTTTCATCCCATAGTGCATCCCATACCACGCATCTCAATGATACTTTCATCCCTTCGTGCATCCCATACCACGTATCTCAATGATACTTTCATCCCTTAGTGCATCCCATACCACGCTGCCAGTCTCAGTCTATCCCCGGTGCATCCAATACTACACTGCACGTGTCAATCTGTCCTCAATGCATCTCATACTAACTTGCTCATTTTCTTGATTCATTGGTGCATCTCATACCACGCCCCATTCACATTTCAATCGTAGAGTGCCGATTCAAGATCATTGAATTTTTTCTTAATGCAACTACATCATGAACTCAATATCTTCAGAATACACTACATGGATGGTGGTGTAATATTCCATATGGTTCTTCCACATTTTCTTCCACCACCACATCTCGAACAAAATGATATTGTACCCCAATGTGTTTCGTCCTAGAATGAAAAGATGGATTCCTTACAATGTGCAAGGTGCTCTAACTGTCACAAAATAATGGAATCTGCTCTTGTTTGTGTCAGAGCTCCATCAATAAACTTATCATCCAAATTGCCTCTTTATAAGTTTGTAGTTGTCATGTACTCCATCTCGGTCGTGGATAAATCCACAACTGACTGTAACTTTGAAATCTAGCTCACACCTCCTCCTACAAGAATAAACACATAACCAGTAGTGGATTTCATCCGATCAGAATCTCCTACAAAGTCTGAATGAACATAGCCTTTGATAGTAAACTTTCATCCTCCATAACACAATGCAGCATCTGAGGTCGCTTTAATTTATCCCAGGATCCTCTCTTTTTTGTCCCATGCTCCCGTCCTGGATTCATCATGTATCAACTAACTGCTCTCACTACATGTGGGATGTCTGGTCAAGTACAAACCATAGTGAACATCAGATTCTTCATTATTGATGCATACGGTACTCAAGACATCTTCATCCTCTTTGTCTCACTGCTAAGACTCATCGTAGAGAATAACTTGAAATTAACGGAAAGAAGGGTAAAGATTGGTTTACAGTCTTGCATGTATGTTGAAGCGTTTCAAGATTTTCCTAGAGTAAATCTTCTGTGTCAAATCTTCTTATTATTTTTGTCTTGGTAAATTTGCATCCCAAGAATCTTGTTTGTCGGTCTTAAGTCTTTCATATCAAACTCCCTTGTCAATTGTGTCTTCATCTCCTAGATCTGATCATTGTTAGAGCATACGACCAACATGTCATCCACATACAACAGAGAAGAATGATAAAATCATTATCATCTAAACCCCTGAAATATGCATAAGGATCTAAATGAGGTGTGTTGTATCCAAGACTCATGAAATAGGAATCAAATATCTTGTACCAACACTTCGGCGCCTGCTTAAGATCGTACAGAGATTTGTCCAACCTGAAAACCAAGTTCTTTTTATCTTCTTCTGCAAAACCTCCTGATTTGAGCATACAAATTTTTTCATCAAGATCATTATGGAGAAGAGTTGTCTTCACATCAAGTTGCTCAAGATGCAAACTGTATGTAGCACACATCATCAGAACTATCCGAATAGTCGTCAGTCTAACAATATGAGAAAATATTTCATTGAAATCAATACCTTCCTTCTGAGCATATTCTTTGACCACAAGTCACGCACAATATCTTTCCTAGGGGTGCCCATAGGTCGGGTCGGGCCGGAAGGTTTTGAGCCCAACCCAAGCAAAAACGGTCGGGTCGAGTTGCAGCCACTTTTCTACAATGACCCTACCCGACCCGCGGTGGGATCGAGTTGGGTCAAGTCCGGTCAATCAGGTCAGGTAAAAAAAAATACGATAAATAACAAAAAAACTGTAAAACTAATAATTAAATTAAAACTAAAATAATAACTAAAAATTAATATTGATTGATAAATATAACATAAATATAATGTAAATATAATGTTGTATAACATTGTATAACGTAAATAAAACGTTATATAACGTGGACATAACGTTATATTTACGTTATATAACGTTATATTTCCGTAAATCAAATGTTATATAACATAAACATAACATTATATAATGTGAATATAATATTATATAATGTTACATAATATAAATATAATGTAAATATAACTTAAATATAACATCAATATAATGTAAATACAATGTTATATTTACGTTATATTTGCATAATATAACCATATTATTTATTGTTAATTATTATTCATTGTTGGTAGTTGATATTTATTATTTAGTATAAATTATTATTAATTGTTATCAATTATTAGAAATTATTACTAATTAATTATCAGTTATTACTTATTTTTTATTAATTATTTCTCAATCAATATTAATTTTTAGTTATTATTTATTATATATATACATAGGTTGGGTTGCTCGGGTCGGAATCTTTCCACCTGGTCATATTTTCATCCCACTTGATCTTAAAGACTCATTTGTCGTTGATAGTCTTCCTTTCGTGAGGTAATGGAACAAAATTTCAAGTCTTGTTCTTGTGCAGGGTTTCAAATTCCTCTTGCATCGCCACCATCCATAAGAATACGTCTGGACTCTAGGTGGCCTCCATAAAAGAAGATGGTTCTCCTCCGTCAATAAGTACACAATATTGCTCTCAGTGAAATAGTCTGAGTGTCATATTTGTGTTTTTCTCTCCCGAGTTGGTCTTTGTGGTCCAAGCTCAACTGGTACTTGATTATCGTACTCTAGTAATGTCTCAGTGGAAGCATGTTCATCCTTTGATCCATCCTCCAACTCGACTGTTGTAGTTTCTATATTTTATTTCTCCATGTCTCCATCAATCATCATTTTCACCTTGTCTTCTGAAAAAAATGGTGTCTTTGTTGATGATAAGTTTGTGGGCAATGGGATCCCACAAATGATACTCCTTCACATCATTAGCATATCCCAAGAAGATACATTTCATAGATCTCGAATTCAACTTCGATCTTTCCTGATCATTAAACAATAAATATACGGAACTTCCAAAAGTATGTAATCGGGAATAATCAGCGGGTTTACCAGTCTACATCTTCATCGATGTTTTCAAATCAATCATCACTGAAGAAGATCGATCGATCACATAATCGACGGTCTTCACTGCTTCTGCCCATAACGTCTTGGCAACTCCTACAGTCTTCAACGTCATCATTGTTCTATAATAGATTGTCTGAAAAAGAACACTTGGAAAAAAACGTTTGGAATGGGATGTTTGGAAAAAGAGGTCGGGAATAGGATGTATGGAAAAAGTCAACTAGAATAGGATGTCTGGAAGAAGTCATTTGGAATATAATGTCTAGAGAGGACGTCTGGATGAAGGCGTCTGGAAGAGAGTAGCAACAGATTCAACAAGCACAAGAAGATCACAGCAAACAAGTGTGATGAACATCAAAAAGACCAACAACATCTTTAAAGTCGTTGCGAGAAGAAGTGCAGCAACAGACTCTGAGAAGATGCAGGGGATCCGGTAGAAGACTATGCGGCAACAGATCTGTCAAGCACAAGAGCAACAGAGGCTGTAATGTGTCGGAGAGCAACAACGTTACAGTATGCAGAAGGGCACGAAAGCCTAAAGTGATGGCATGCGGTAAAGAAGAGGCATGTTGTGTCTTGATTTTGGGCGTTGCTTGGACAAAGGCACCTTATGTGGAAGAGGCCCAACAAAGGGCGCCTAAGCAACAACGGAGACCTGACAGAGGGCGCCTAGGTAGCCACAGCAACAGAGGGCCCTGGCCTGAGAAGCCTTAGGCATGTTGTAGGTGTCGTCGGGCAAGCAGCAGGGCCTGCGCGATTGCCTGGTGCAGCAAAACATCTAGGACAAAGGTTGGAGGAGAGTCATGAAGAAGTCACAGGTTGCGCACCAAAAGAAAATAGACAAAGAGCAAATCTAGATAAAGACAATTTTGGAGAGGCAATGTGTCTAGACAAGCAAGGCCTGAGCGGCTCGCCTGACTTAACTTGGGTGGCTTGCCTAGCCTCGCCTGGGCAGTGTGCCTAACCAGGGTAAGTCGCCCAAGCAAGGCGTTGGGATGCTTGGGCAAAGGGCTGTTAGGCACTAGTAATTCCCTGGGGGATGAATCACCAGGAAGGATGCGCTTCCCTAGAGCGTCGCTTCATACCTAAAGGGGCACGTGAAAGCGGGGCATGCAAGAGGTGCACAGTGCCAGAGAAAGTCGCAACAATCTTGTCTCGTATGGCTAAGAGGCCAAGGCACAGCATGCAGAGGGCTAAGCAAGTAGCTGAAGACCCTAGTTGTGGATGATTAGGCGTTTGGGCAGTGCACCTTGCCTAGCCAAAATCCGGGTGCAGAGGCGCTTGTGCCTGGGCTCCAAGGAGAGGACTGCTCAACATGGGAGAGATAGGAGAGAAGGGGGGGGGAGACCCTTCTAGGGTTTCCATAATCCTGCACCTAGGTAGGGAGAGGAACACTCGGATTGGAAGAGGCAGAGAAGACACGGAAATGAGAGAAACTCTGTGATGCCATAAAGAGAAAATAGACCTAAAAAACGTCTCTTTATAAAGAGGCTGGAATTTTTTATTTATAGATATAAATACAGGGATACAAGACTCGAGATAAATAATAAATACAAAATTCAAACTGAAGGGATAGATGGATAAAATTAACATATTCAAATAGAATAAACCTGGATAGACTCGTAGTATAAATACATAAATAATCCAACACTAACCATCAATTGCAGAAAAGTCGAGATGGATCGCCTAAGCAATCTTGTAAGCACCCATAAACTTGTCGTTCAAGCCCATGATGAATGGCCTAAGCGATTGGCAAATCGGCTAGGTGTTTCATGCTAAATAAAACCTACCACCTTATTTCCTAGACTCGACAATCTCTGAGTGGCTTCTATCATCGCCTAAGTGATGCTTAGATCACCTAAGTGAACATCACCGAATCAACTTCAAGCCTTCTGCCCAAAACATCTCAAAAACATTATGTATGTGATTCTTCAATTGCCTTTGGCGATACCTCAATCGCCTAAGTGATGCCAAAATAACCTAAGAGATGCTAAGATCACATGCACCTTGGCAGATAATTTATGCATTCTTCTTACAACAGGTTCAACCACCATGCAAGACAGAAATAAACCTTGGAATTATACTTCATCATACATGAACACATAAAAGAAGATATTGAGTCTCACCAAAATTCTATCTGGAATAATCAAACAATGAAACATAAGTTTTATACATTCTTCAAGGTAAAATGTGAAAATCCATTTTATATCAATAGTAGGTTTTTTCAAACCTTCCAGGAGGTCAATAACACTCAACCCACAAGACTTCTGCACTGGAAGACATGTCTAATATCACATGTCAGGACAAATAGAACCATAGCAAGGGCCGTCCAAGGTACCTTCATTCTAGGTAGCTTTCACTGCATATGGCATACTGGTGTGGCCTTTTACCGTGTGAGAAAGAATTCCATGACTTATCCAATTGGTTAAAAGTAAAATGTAAAACCTGTTATTATATAAACATTACAGTGAAAAGGCATTTGATCAAAAGTCCACTTCTATATCTATCCAAATGTGCAAAAATTACGTAACACTTAATTAACCATTCACATGAGCCAACTAAAAGCTTCACTGTAAAAGCATCTGCAGCAGAAAAATCTATATAGCTATGTTGTAGCGCATGTTCAAACATTATTCTACACACAAGAAAAATAATATGGATTCGTCAAAACATTAATGCAGCGACTTGGCTTGATGACGATAGACCACGCTGTGGAAGGATCCCAATTTGGCCAGGTTTGGGGGAAAGCCACTAACCATATGCAACCAATTTGAGCAAACCAACTGTGACTGAGAAAATTTTAATGCATCCATAAAAACAAGAAAATTGAAGAATATATTAAACAGTTTGTATTTTTCATTATTTTAATCCTAACAAAACCTAGGGTACAGAGTATAATGGAAGAGTGGTTTTTTTCCCACACAAAAAAAAAAATATGCCAACCTAATTGACAGCAACAAGTTTCTCTTAGATTGAAAGCTTTGATAAAATTAAAATTACCACAAAGAACGTGATGGTTGCTACATTAAACTAATAATTACAAGAAAATTTCAAAATAAAATATGACCAGCAAAGCAGGGAAAAAAATGTAGACCTTCCCCGCAGATGCAGATAATCTCTGCTGATTTTCTCTCTTGTCTTTGTTGGTTCCTGGAATTTCATTTAGGTGCGGGACTGAATCGAATAAGTTTCAAGAATGGGAAAACAAAACACAATTATTATGCCCCTGTGGAAAAACTCACCATTTTTTCCCACCAACGTAGCGCTTCCTTCAACACTGATGGGCTTTCCAGGCCCAAGAAGCTGATTAGAATAATTATCAACTAAATTAGAACCATGCTCCTGGTAAATATCCCATGGTGAATCCCTCGATTCCTCTTCAGCTTCCTAAATCCCAAATCACAGCAATGTATACAAGAGTTTTTCAACAATCAAAAATTTGAGAAGCTAAATTTAGGCTGCCACTCGTGCAACGTGTCTTTTTTTCCTTCCAAATAAAATTTATCTCAATTAACTAAACGTAAAAATAATAATTAATGCTGGGTCTAGTGAGATGGAATGGGATAGGATAAATAAGTCATGCTCGCAGGAGTTAACATTAATTCACTCAAAGGCTATGTTATGAGTAGATACTGACACCGACAATGGACAACAGTTGCGCTAAAAAATCATTCTATTCCGTCGTTTTTCATTTCATCGTGGCTCTGGCGAGACAAAACCTTAAAAAGAGGCCTGGCGTAGCACAGCTGGATAGTGGATTCTATCATCAATTCTCACAGGGGCCAAGCATAATTTGAATTGAAGAAAAACAGCAAAAAGAAACCGGAAATTTGGGAACACAGATTCTTACAAAACGATTTAGATCCTCTACGAATTCGTTCCATCCTGGCGAAAATTTAAAAAAAAAGATACATTAAAAATTTACGATCAACTCGCACAGCTTGATAACTAAGTGAACAAGAATTAAAAACACGAGGAGATTCCCAGAAGGAAATGAATATGAGAAGTTACCGTCAGAGGTGAGAATCTTGAGGCGGTTAGAGAGCAACAGTATAGGCGCCAATACAGATAGAGCAAGCAAAGAAATGATGACGAACCTCCGCCACCGGCGAGACAGCTTTTTCATCAATGCCGGTCAATCGCACACCTGGCTCTAGGGCTTTCTGGAGTAGGGCGTCCGGATAATCTTCCCGGAGATCCAAGAACTATAAAATCACGAGAAGAAGATAGCTAAGCAGCAAAGTTCACTCGGTTTCTGGACTCAATCCCCACACCAGCATTCCAGCTGATAAATTGTATTTCGGGTAAAAAAATAATGCGGGTAAATTGATGGGCACGCACGCGTAAGAATCAGTAAAGTTGCTCAATTGGGGATGTCTTGTATATACGGACAAAAAAAAATGCCAATAAATTAACACTTAATAATATAGTAATCGAGGTTAATATGAACACCAAAATAAAGTCCAAATTCGACCACATTTAAGAATCCGTAGAGTTTTCGTTATCTCTACAACTTTGTTCGTAGTCGTCACGTTTTAAGTGTTTCTTATAAAAAAATTATTTATGACTTTTAAAATTATTTTAAATATGGTATTTGAATTTTTAAAAGGTGAAAGAAAGGTTGTATCGAAAATCAAAGTTTGACACTCAAAAGTGGCCCACATGAATGAGAGTTTATAAATAAAAAATGAATATGATATTCAAATGTTTGATAAAACTATGGGCGTGATCCAATATGTGAAGGTGGGTTGCATTGTTCATGCATGAGTTTATCATCACCGGCACATGACACGATGTGACTCTTTAAGGGAACACTTTTCATGATGCATTGGTGGGGGGTGCATTGATGCACTTGGAGTTTTGTTGGGTGGATCATTGGGTTTGATCTTAGATTGAACAAACGCCATATAGAAAGTCATGCAAAAACCAGGTTTCAAGCTGGGTTAGGTCGTCTTAAAAATTCAAATGGGTATGCAAAATCAGAACATTTGTGATCCAAAGCATTTTTCCGAAATGAATGCATTTAATCAAGCAAAACTGAGTTATAATCAAGCGCCTTAATACGGGTCTTTGATCACATGCATCACGTTATCTAAATCACGGATCAAGTGATATGATCAGGATAACTGATCCAATCAAACACGGTGTGTCATGCCATAATATATCTGAATGGATGTGTTCGTCTATCATAAATGCATGCCTTGTTTAGAATGGTGGGATGTCTTGTTCAATTAGATATCACTGAAAATTATATGTTTATTAAAGCTGGAAAAACATGCCAACCCAAGATTCAAGGCGGTCTAAAGCGATGGAGCCCCAAGGTATCCTCCTTAATTTTTTTGTATAATCGGGAGGTAAAGACCATGTATAAGAGTGTGAGATCTTGTGTTTGTACAGGTTGAAAATGATGGGTTTTGTAGAATCATCATATGACCATATGCAGCGAAAGACAACGCGAACGCAAGCAGATCTATCTTAAAGAATCAACGCATAAATAAAACTATAAAAACAGAGTACCTGGAAAAACACCAATAACAGCAGTATTCTTCTTCCTTGGTGAAGGAAAATGCTTGATAAAGATCACAAAACCATGAACAAGAGCACCCACCTCCGAGGGGGACACCAACCAATGGATTTGCGATCATATCACGAGGATACTCGAATGCTGAAGGGGTGTGAGCGCTTTCGTCTCAGACGATGAACATCAGTATGAGAGAAAGAGAGAATTCGCTACACCCAACAGAAGAGGACACCATCCTCTTATATAGGCAGAGCCCGATGCCCCTCACATCATATGTGTTTTGTACTATTGGGTTGATTCACTGAACATTTTCATTGAATTAATATAAAGCCATTAAAAGATTCATAATGGTTTGTAATTGATGATAAAACCATTCAGGAGAAATAAATATACATCACATATATATATATATTTATCAATGCATGTATATTCAATACATAAATAAAGATACATGCATCACATGCGTGTATTAAATATTCACACACACACACATATATAATATCATATAATACTATATATATATATATATGTATATGTATATGTATATTCTAGTGCACATCAAATAATCTTCAACTTGCACTAAAACCTCACAAGGACTTTATACATAACTTCATAGTTCTATGTGAATCCATCCAAACTCTTTTGGATATGGTTTTTCATTAAACTCTCTTCATTTTGAACAAACACACTGTCCAAAATTTTATATTTATCCAAGGTCCTAACTGTGTGACCCTATGGGCCTTAGCAACGTTGACAACAACTATAAAATATCTATTTCATAGATGTAAGCAAAGAGGAGTCTCTAGCAAAACATCAATGTTACCCAAGCTACTAAGGGGTATGGTGTGATCTCCGTTAAACATAATCACACCTCTATACAAACATGTCCACCACAAGATGTATCATATACATCAAATGTATCTTACATGCTCACTTTGTCCATGACATCGAGTGACCACTAGACACGGAACATGTCAATCTAGTACTTGCCTCCCATTATTTTCTTGATTCTCTAAAAAATACTGACAAAGTGGATGAATACATCACATGTCATTCATCCATATGACAATCACATCACATCTCACTTATCCATGCAGTTGAACACATCATATGTGAAACAACTAAGCATGGTCATGCATTTCCTCATCCTAATTCAATCAAGGGTCATATGTATTTTCTTATCATACAAGTGGACAAATCTCATATTGGTTGCACTCCAACGAATGGCATGATCGAAACATACCCAACCCCCCCCCCCGATTAGCTAAGTTCATATGGTGAATCACGTAACTAGGGTATCAAAGTATAAAAGTTCTCATGCCAGGTATCTCACCAACCTCAGATAAGAAGGACTGATAATAAGCATACACCACTAAGTATATCCATGACTGTATGACATTCCATGAAGTATACTTTAGCAGATCTATCCACACTAGTGCATAGACGTTTTTTCACATTGGTTTTTTATGCCTTTTCACATCAGTTATTAAGCGACGTTATTAGAGGGGATGTAGTAAATAAATTTTTTACATCGGTTAACTAAAATCGACGTCATAAAATGATACTTGCAGTTGGTTTTTCACGTCTGTTATTCAATAACTGATGTGATAAATGGTTTTCACATCAATTATTGGATAACCGACATGATTCTTTTTTTAAATGTTCATTGATTAATCCTCCAGCACAACAACAACTAGAGAATAGCAGAAAAGACAGTAGAAAAGGCAGTAGAAAAACCAGCAAAAGACACATACAACTGAACTTTCAAATAAACTAAAAATCAATCAAACCTATAAAATGTTTTCCCATTCAATTTGTAAATGTCTCAACTCCTCTGCAGTATATGACCATGCATTATCAAAAAGCTACAAAAATAATACAAAAATCATTTTACTTGAATTTTCAAAAAAACACATTAAATATTACGGAAAACTTTATAAAGAAATATAACCTTATGAAACTTTATAACTATCCCAGTTGAAATTATTTCATATATGAATCTTAAAACATAATACTCACATTCAGTTCCACCTTGTTGTTTATGACACTATTTCAAAGAGATTTTAACTCAAAATAACATTTTTAATTAATACATCCAAAATTCAGTAATTGTAAATGAAAATTCACCTTAGCTTTTATAAATTTGATCTTGACGCTCTTCTTTCTTGTTGTCTCTCTAAATAAATTCCATGCCCTGTTTGAAAATAATGTGAATATAATAAATTTTATTTATTATAATATAAAAAATTATTAAAATAAACAAACTTACATGTTCAATACATTCTTAAAATTTTCTCTCACTTCACTATGGATAGAGCATAGCCCATACAATGTCTTCTCTTTTGAACAAAAAACACCCAACATCCAATGACCACTAAAAGAAAATTTAATATGATTTTTTAATATGTTAAGTGATATATAACAATTTCTGAGAAAAAATATTTCATGCCTTTCAAGATATGGAAACATCCAACACTGAATGATGAAATTCTTCTGAAATATTTCAGTTATATAAATTGTTCTTTCAGCACCAGTCATTGTCAGAGCTATAGGAGAAATAAATTGTGGGTCTATAAATATATATACATCTATCTTGTCATGCTCTGTTGGTTGCGCCCAAATTTACCCTACGGGTAAAAGCGATCGATGTAGTACATGTAGGGGTCGAGTCCACAGGGACCGAAGAAGTAACCTTGAGACGCTATGATTTGGTGAAGGATGGGCTATGAAGTAGCCAACTTTGGTTTTGATTTTGGATGGTTTTAAATAACACTAAGAAACCTACGTGAATTCAATTCAATGAAAATGGGTTGATCTAGGATTATGCTCGGGGTGGATTGAATGAATTTTACTTCTTTAAACAATTTTGGTTTTATTAATTCTTGATGAATCCATTCTTCAAAAATAACACTACCTTCATCATTTTCTGGTTTGGTGCTTACTAAACACAATTACTAATCCCCTATACACTGAGAGAACCAAATTCATGATCTCTCCGAGGTATATGGTCATTTATTAATTGAATTTATTTTGCTCAAACACAGTAAAGATGAAGAGTAGAAATAACTGAAGAATGGATGTCTTAAATTAATTATCCAATTAACAACAATTCGTTCATAAAATAACATTCAATCCAGCCTTCGCATCCTCCTAAGATCAACCCATTAAGGGTTTAGCCCTCCATTGATGATATACTCTCAATGGTGGACGGAAGATGGCTAACAAGAATTGGATTGAAGAAATTAAAACTGCGGAAATAACGAGCACTGCTCCGTGTGTGTGAATGAAATTCACACCTATGTATGAACTAATTCACAACAACACAGAGATATCACTGTGCTTTGTGATTATAAAGTTTTAATAAATGAAATGGAAAATATATAAGAGAAAGAAGTTGATTAAGAACATAAAGATACAAAAAAGAAACTTACATGGAAATGGAAAACATTACAAAGGAAATTTGGAAGCAAAACATTACAATGAAACAAAGCAACCAAGATGATAAGAAAATTTTCCACCCACATTCCCTTCACCAATAGCTCCTTATATAGGCATATTAGGAGCCTTAGGTACATCACCCAACAATTAATTCACCCCCCAACAATTAATAGAGTCAAATGGAGGGTGAATAATCAAAAAGAAATTGATGTTTTGAATTTGACCCGGAAAACTGTCCAGATTCGTCCACCATATTGACGTGTGAATTAGAAATTGAAGAAGGCCGAATACGGAGAGGTTGTAGAAGAGAAATGTCTTCGTTAATGTGTCTTCTAGAAGCTCGAAAAATTTCAGGACATTTGGCTCATCCGTTTGGAAGTTATGGTCGAAATGGTGGGACGGATTTCTGTGCATTAATGACGAGTCCACCATTTAAATCTCAACTTCAGATCCCTTTATCATCATGATAACATCAGAATTAGCTCCGGCCACAGTTGGATAAAATGATCCTCAAATTTTTATATTTCTACTGTATAAATTTGAGCTTCATTGGGCTTGGTTTCTGGGCCCCACATTTGTTTGATGGGCCTTAGGCCCATATGCTTTTTCAAGCAAGTTTCTGCCTTCAGGCGCAAAATTCTCCATCTTCCTTTGGGATTCATCCATCGGACCTGAAAGATAAAATGTTCCAAACAAAGTGATCAATCATATCCCAAAATTTCAAATTAAAATTATGAATATTGTAATTTACACAAGCAAATTATTGAGTGGGCCCAAATTGACATTTTAAGCATGAATTGCACAATGATGGGAAATGAAGTTCAATTTCTGAATTGGACTAAAATTGATGTTTATGAACTTTTAAAAACATTAATATTAAGATCTTAACAATGAATATTAGCCACTTTCAGTGACTAATCACACCCCCCAACTTGAGTTTTGCTAGTCCCGAGCAAAATAAATTACAAATATGAAATCCAAATCCTCTTTTCCAAAAACATTTAAATACACATTACTCACCCAAATATCTAATACCAAAAAAAATTATGAAAACCTATCAAAATCATTTAAAACAATCTAGGTCCATAAGCATATCCCAAGCCCAAGCCCATTCCTTTGTTCAAATTCATTGCCACATTTCATCCAATTCCAATTAAGCATGATAAAGTGTTGTGCATCATAAAAGATATGGGGCCCATTTTATTGTTCAAGGGGAAAAAATGGAAGCGCTAGGTGGGAATCACATTAAACCTTAATATGAGTATCCATTTTTTTTTTATTTTTTTTGATGATTTTTTATCCACAATAGATATGAAAAGACTAACTCTGGGCAAGACAACTATAGAGTCACGATCCCCAAGTGCCGGACGCCACACATATTGTCAATTTCATGCTCTACAATAGAGATATAAAGCCTAACTCTGGGCAAGACAACTATGGAGTCACGATCCCCAAGTGTCGGACGCCACGCATTTGGACAAAACATTGCTCTATGTGGTCATTATTATTTTTTTTCAATTTTTTTTTGTTTTTTTTGTTTTTTTGTTTTTTTTTGGATACTCAAATTAAACTAAAAGTGACCCCAGAACCCTATGCTATAATGAAAGGGACCCAAGAACTCAAATTTACACCCACGATCCAGTAGACGTGTATTGTGGCATTTTTATTAAGAGGATGAAAATGTAAACTTTGAAAAATCACATCGGACAATTGCACTTTCCAAAAACTATGCTCATGAACTTAAACTTGCATTAAAATCAGAATCAAGGCATGAAAAATTTATTTGATATCAAATTTCAGAGTTTGCAATGTGTGTTATCATGTTTAAGGTTAATTGAATTTTTCTTTTCATGCATGTTTTTATTGAAAAAAAATCATTTTTATCCCCCCCCAACTTAGAATAACACTGTCCCCAGTGTTTAAAGAAAAGAAAAGCTAGAAGGGGGTAGGAGAGGAGTTCAAAAAAGAAATTTAAAATGAAAATCATGGAATGAAGTCACCTGGTGGTTGATGATGATAGCGCATTCCATAGTCTCCCTTCAATCCTGGGTTCGAGTCTCAACAACTTTGATGGTGGTGAATGGATTTTTCTTATGGCTTACGACATGTCCGTTTATTTTTTTAAACCTATAAAAACATAAAAATAAAACAAAACAAAATAAACTGATGATACATTGTCTTCTTTATATTTTCTGGGTAAGGTATTACTCAGAGATTACACCACGTGACACGGATGAATATGGCGCTCCCCTTTCATACCCATCCTTACTCATAAAAGAAGAACAGGTCAACAGTTTATGGTAATTTATTATATGAAAAAAATGATTCAAAATGATTAGAAACATGAAAACCATGGGTTGCCTCCCATGCAGCGCTTTTGTTTAACGTCGTTAGCTCGACTTGAACCCCCCAACTTATCCAATTCCAACTTTCAAAATTTTAATTAACCCATATTTCTCCACTTCAACAAGATTGAGATTGATTATTTGTTTGAAATATGTTTCATGTGAAATCCCATGGTCAATAATGAGTGTGGAAGTCCAAGGAAATTTGGTAATGGTTGATTCGGTTGAATTTCTAGTCTTTCCTAAGACATCAATGACCATTCCAAAATTATTGGTTTCTTGAGAAGAATGAACTACAAATACAAGGTTTTTCTTATCTCCTATAGTGGGATTCTTAAGTTCAGAAGAAAGTAAAATAATTTTGAGCTCGGGTTCATTGAAATTTCCTAAAGGAGATTTACAAATTAAATCAAAATCAGTTTCTTCTCCAAAACATTTAGAAAGAATTGGTTCATTTTGAAAATAAGATTCATCCTGAAAATTGTCCAGTTGAATATCAGAAGTATGTATGGGATCAATGTTTGGTATTTCTCCCAGTTTTTCAGTGATTGGTGGTCCTAAAAATTCACTAATGGAGCCATGTTTAGGAAACTTAATCCATGATGTCATGTTATTATCTTTTGAATTCAAAAAATCAGTTTCCTCTTGATTTAAGCACCGATCAACAATTCCTTGATTATCTTCAACTATCCCAAATTCAATGGTTGGTTCTTCAATAAATTCTTGTGAGGTTTGTGGGAGACAAGATTCTTGTATTAGTAATGAGGAAGAGACAACTTGAGTGGGAATGGGTTCCACAACCATTTCAATGCTTTGTAGTTCTACTCTTAAAGATGAAACCTCTGAATTCATTTTATCCATTTTTTCACACAATTGTTCAAGAATTTTTTCAGAATTAGGATTTATAGATGTTTGGACATCATGAACTTCATTATGTTTGATCTCTTCAATCATCTTCGAGAGGTATGGAAATTGATCCTTTAAACAATCAGCATCCCATTGATTGTACATCTCATCTGGTGTGGTGTACTCAATCCTGGTTTGGTCAATGAAATTTTCTATGTGAGGTGATTCAAAATATTGATTTTCCAGTTGATTATAGCCTTGGTATATTAATGGGTAATGTTGAAGATAATCCATTGGAGTTGATTGAAAGTTGTTTTTTGGATTCATTGGACACGCAGAAATAGAAAGGGGAATAGAGAAGATAAATTAGGGTGAGAATAGAGAATTTGGGGTGAGAAAAGAATATGAGTGTCTAAGGTACTTACTTGGGTCCCCGGAAACGGCGCCAAAATTTGGTTGCGCCCAAATTTACCCTACGGGTAAAAGCGATCGATGTAGTACATGTAGGGGTCGAGTCCACAGGGACCGAAGAAGTAACCTTGAGACGCTATGATTTGGTGAAGGATGGGCTATGAAGTAGCCAACTTTGGTTTTGATTTTGGATGGTTTTAAATAACACTAAGAAACCTACGTGAATTCAATTCAATGAAAATGGGTTGATCTAGGATTATGCTCGGGGTGGATTGAATGAATTTTACTTCTTTAAACAATTTTGGTTTTATTAATTCTTGATGAATCCATTCTTCAAAAATAACACTACCTTCATCATTTTCTGGTTTGGTGCTTACTAAACACAATTACTAATCCCCTATACACTTAGAGAACCAAATTCATGATATCTCCGAGGTATATGGTCATTTATTAATTGAATTTATTTTGCTCAAACACAGTAAAGATGAAGAGTAGAAATAACTGAAGAATGGATGTCTTAAATTAATTATCCAATTAACAACAATTCGTTCATAAAATAACATTCAATCCAGCCTTCGCATCCTCCTAAGATCAACCCATTAAGGGTTTAGCCCTCCATTGATGATATACTCTCAATGGTGGGCGGAAGATGTCTAACAAGAATTGGATTGAAGAAATTAAAACTGCGGAAATAACGAGCACTGCTCCGTGTGTGTGAATGAAATTCACACCTATGTGTGAACTAATTCACAACAACACAGAGATATCACTGTGCTTTGTGATTATAAAGTTTTAATAAATGAAATGGAAAATATATAAGAGAAAGAAGTTGATTAAGAACATAAATATACAAAAAAGAAACTTACATGGAAATGGAAAACATTACAAAGGAAATTTGGAAGCAAAACATTACAATGAAACAAAGCAACCAAGATGATAAGAAAATTTTCCACCCACATTCCCTTCACCAATATCTCCTTATATAGGCATATTAGGAGCCTTAGGTACATCACCCAACAATTAATTCACCCCCCAACAATTAATAGAGTCAAATGGAGGGTGAATAATCAAAAAGAAATTGATGTTTTGAATTTGACCCGGTAAAATGTCCAGATTCGTCCACCATATTGACGTGTGAATTAGAAATTGAAGAAGGCCGAATACGGAGAGGTTGTAGAAGAGACATGTCTTCGCTAATGTGTCTTCTAGAAGCTAGAAAAATTTCAGGACATTTGGCTCATCCGTTTGGAAGTTATGGTCGAAATGGTGGGACGGATTTCTGTGCATTAATGACGAGTCCACCATTTAAATCTCAACTTCAGATCCCTTTATCATCATGATAACATCAGAATTAGCTCCGGCCACAGTTGGATAAAATGATCCTCATATTTTTATATTTCTACTGTATAAATTTTAGCTTCATTGGGCTTGGTTTCTGGGCCCCACATTTGTTTGATGGGCCTTAGGCCCATATGCTTTTTCAAGCAAGTTTCTGCCTTCAGGCGCAAAATTCTCCATCTTCCTTTGGGATTCATCCATCGGACCTGAAAGATAAAATGTTCCAAACAAAGTGATCAATCATATCCCAAAATTTCAAATTAAAATGATTAATATTGTAATTTACACAAGCAAATTATTGAGTGGGCCCAAATTGACATTTTAAGCATGAATTGCACAATGATGGGAAATGAAGTTCAATTTCTGAATTGGACTAAAATTGATGTTTATGAACTTTTAAAAACATTAATATTAAGATCTTAACAATGAATATTAGCCACTTTCAGTGACTAATCACACCCCCCAACTTGAGTTTTGCTAGTCCCGAGCAAAATAAATTACAAATATGAAATCCAAATCCTCTTTTCCAAAAACATTTAAATACACATTACTCACCCAAATATCTAATACCAAAAAAAATTATGAAAACCCATCAAAATCATTTAAAACAATCTAGGTCCATAAGCATATCCCAAGCCCAAGCCCATTCCTTTGTTCAAATTCATTGCCACATTTCATCCAATTCCAATTAAGCATGATAAAGTGTTGTGCATCATAAAAGATATGGGGCCCATTTTATTGTTCAAGGGGAAAAAATGGAAGCGCTAGGTGGGAATCACATTAAACCTTAATATGAGTATCCATTTTTTTTTTGATTTTTTTTGATGATTTTTTATCCACAATAGATATGAAAAGACTAACTCTGGGCAAGACAACTATAGAGTCACGATCCCCAAGTGCCGGACGCCACACATATTCTCAATTTCATGCTCTACAATAGAGATATAAAGCCTAACTCTGGGCAAGACAACTATGGAGTCACGATCCCCAAGTGTCGGACGCCACGCATTTGGACAAAACATTGCTCTATGTGGTCATTATTATTTTTTTTCAATTTTTTTTGTTTTTTTTGTTTTTTTGTTTTTTTTTGGATACTCAAATTAAACTAAAAGTGACCCCAGAACCCTATGCTATAATGAAAGGGACCCAAGAACTCAAATTTACACCCACGATCCAGTAGACGTGTATTGTGGCATTTTTATTAAGAGGATGAAAATGTAAACTTTGAAAAATCACATCGGACAATTGCACTTTCCAAAAACTATGCTCATGAACTTAAACTTGCATTAAAATCAGAATCAAGGCATGAAAAATTTATTTGATATCAAATTTCAGAGTTTTCAATGTGTGTTATCATGTTTAAGGTTAATTGAATTTTTCTTTTCATGCATGTTTTTATTGAAAAAAAATCATTTTTATCCCCCCCCAACTTAGAATAACACTGTCCCCAGTGTTTAAAGAAAAGAAAATCTAGAAGGGGGTAGGAGAGGAGTTCAAAAAAGAAATTTAAAATGAAAATCATGGAATGAAGTCACCTGGTGGTTGATGATGATAGCGCATTCCATAGTCTTCCTTCAATCCTGGGTTCGAGTCTCAACAACTTTGATGGTGGTGAATGGATTTTTCTTATGGCTTACGACATGTCCGTTTATTTTTTTAAACCTATAAAAACATAAAAATAAAACAAAACAAAATAAACTGATGATACATTGTCTTCTTTATATTTTCTGGGTAAGGTATTACTCAGAGATTACACCACGTGACACGGATGAATATGATGCTCCCCTTTCATACCCATCCTTACTCATAAAAGAAGAACAGGTCAACAGTTTATGGTAATTTATTATATGAAAAAAATGATTCAAAATGATTAGAAACATGAAAACCATGGGTTGCCTCCCATGCAGCGCTTTTGTTTAACGTCGTTAGCTCGACTTGAACCCCCCAACTTATCCAATTCCAACTTTCAAAATTTTAATTAACCCATATTTCTCCACTTCAACAAGATTGAGATTGATTATTTGTTTGAAATATGTTTCATGTGAAATCCCATGGTCAATAATGAGTGTGGAAGTCCAAGGAAATTTGGTAATGGTTGATTCGGTTGAATTTCTAGTCTTTCCTAAGACATCAATGACCATTCCAAAATTATTGGTTTCTTGAGAAGAATGAACTACAAATACAAGGTTTTTCTTATCTCCTATAGTGGGATTCTTAAGTTCAGAAGAAAGTAAAATAATTTTGAGCTCGGGTTCATTGAAATTTCCTAAAGGAGATTTACAAATTAAATCAAAATCAGTTTCTTCTCCAAAACATTTAGAAAGAATTGGTTCATTTTGAAAATAAGATTCATCCTGAAAATTGTCCAGTTGAATATCAGAAGTATGTATGGGATCAATGTTTGGTATTTCTCCCAATTTTTCAGTGATTGGTGGTCCTAAAAATTCACTAATGGAGCCATGTTTAGGAAACTTAATCCATGATGTCATGTTATTATCTTTTGAATTCAAAAAATCAGTTTCCTCTTGATTTAAGCACCGATCAACAATTCCTTGATTATCTTCAACTATCCCAAATTCAATGGTTGGTTCTTCAATAAATTCTTGTGAGGTTTGTGGGAGACAAGATTCTTGTATTAGTAATGAGGAAGAGACAACTTGAGTGGGAATGGGTTCCACAACCATTTCAATGCTTTGTAGTTCTACTCTTAAAGATGAAACCTCTGAATTCATTTTATCCATTTTTTCACACAATTGTTCAAGAATTTTTTCAGAATTAGGATTTATAGATGTTTGGACATCATGAACTTCATTATGTTTGATCTCTTCAATCATATTCGAGAGGTATGGAAATTGATCCTTTAAACAATCAACATCCCATTGATTGTACATCTCATCTGGTGTGGTGTACTCAATCCTGGTTTGGTCAATGAAATTTTCTATGTGAGGTGATTCAAAATATTGATTTTCCAGTTGATTATAGCCTTGGTATATTAATGGGTAATGTTGAAGATAATCCATTGGAGTTGATTGAAAGTTGTTTTTTGGATTCATTGGACACGCAGAAATAGAAAGGGGAATAGAGAAGATAAATTAGGGTGAGAATAGAGAATTTGGGGTGAGAAAAGAATATGAGTGTCTAAGGTACTTACTTGGGTCCCCGGCAACGGCGCCAAAATTTGGTTGCGCCCAAATTTACCCTACGGGTAAAAGCGATCGATGTAGTACATGTAGGGGTCGAGTCCACAGGGACCGAAGAAGTAACCTTGAGACGCTATGATTTGGTGAAGGATGGGCTATGAAGTAGCCAACTTTGGTTTTGATTTTGGATGGTTTTAAATAACACTAAGAAACCTACGTGAATTCAATTCAATGAAAATGGGTTGATCTAGGATTATGCTCGGGGTGGATTGAATGAATTTTACTTCTTTAAACAATTTTGGTTTTATTAATTCTTGATGAATCCATTCTTCAAAAATAACACTACCTTCATCATTTTCTGGTTTGGTGCTTACTAAACACAATTACTAATCCCCTATACACTTAGAGAACCAAATTCATGATCTCTCCGAGGTATATGGTCATTTATTAATTGAATTTATTTTGCTCAAACACAGTAAAGATGAAGAGTAGAAATAACTGAAGAATGGATGTCTTAAATTAATTATCCAATTAACAACAATTCGTTCATAAAATAACATTCAATCCAGCCTTCGCATCCTCCTAAGATCAACCCATTAAGGGTTTAGCCCTCCATTGATGATATACTCTCAATGGTGGGCGGAAGATGTCTAACAAGAATTGGATTGAAGAAATTAAAACTGCGGAAATAACGAGCACTGCTCCGTGTGTGTGAATGAAATTCACACCTATGTGTGAACTAATTCACAACAACACAGAGATATCACTGTGCTTTGTGATTATAAAGTTTTAATAAATGAAATGGAAAATATATAAGAGAAAGAAGTTGATTAAGAACATAAATATACAAAAAAGAAACTTACATGGAAATGGAAAACATTACAAAGGAAATTTGGAAGCAAAACATTACAATGAAACAAAGCAACCAAGATGATAAGAAAATTTTCCACCCACATTACCTTCACCAATATCTCCTTATATAGGCATATTAGGAGCCTTAGGTACATCACCCAACAATTAATTCACCCCCCAACAATTAATAGAGTCAAATGGAGGGTGAATAATCAAAAAGAAATTGATGTTTTGAATTTGACCCGGTAAACTGTCCAGATTCGTCCACCATATTGACGTGTGAATTAGAAATTTAAGAAGGCCGAATACGGAGAGGTTGTAGAAGAGAAATGTCTTCGTTAATGTGTCTTCTAGAAGCTCGAAAAATTTCAGGACATTTGGCTCATCCGTTTGGAAGTTATGGTCGAAATGGTGGGACGGATTTCTGTGCATTAATGACGAGTCCACCATTTAAATCTCAACTTCAGATCCCTTTATCATCATGATAACATCAGAATTAGCTCCGGCCACAGTTGGATAAAATGATCCTCATATTTTTATATTTCTACTGTATAAATTTGAGCTTCATTGGGCTTGGTTTCTGGGCCCCACATTTGTTTGATGGGCCTTAGGCCCATATGCTTTTTCAAGCAAGTTTCTGCCTTCAGGCGCAAAATTCTCCATCTTCCTTTGGGATTCATCCATCGGACCTGAAAGATAAAATGTTCCAAACAAAGTGAACAATCATATCCCAAAATTTCAAATTAAAATTATGAATATTGTAATTTACACAAGCAAATTATTGAGTGGGCCCAAATTGACATTTTAAGCATGAATTGCACAATGATGGGAAATGAAGTTCAATTTCTGAATTGGACTAAAATTGATGTTTATGAACTTTTAAAAACATTAATATTAAGATATTAACAATGAATATTAGCCACTTTCAGTGACTAATCACACCCCCCAACTTGAGTTTTGCTAGTCCCGAGCAAAATAAATTACAAATATGAAATCCAAATCCTCTTTTCCAAAAACATTTAAATACACATTACTCACCCAAATATCTAATACCAAAAAAAATTATGAAAACCCATCAAAATCATTTAAAACAATCTAGGTCCATAAGCATATCCCAAGCCCAAGCCCATTCCTTTGTTCAAATTCATTGCCACATTTCATCCAATTCCAATTAAGCATGATAAAGTGTTGTGCATCATAAAAGATATGGGGCCCATTTTATTGTTCAAGGGGAAAAATGGAAGCGCTAGGTGGGAATCACATTAAACCTTAATATGAGTATCCATTTTTTTTTTGATTTTTTTTGATGATTTTTTATCCATAATAGATATGAAAAGACTAACTCTGGGCAAGACAACTATAGAGTCACGATCCCCAAGTGCCGGACGCCACACATATTGTCAATTTCATGCTCTACAATAGAGATATAAAGCCTAACTCTGGGCAAGACAACTATGGAGTCACGATCCCCAAGTGTCGGACGCCACGCATTTGGACAAAACATTGCTCTATGTGGTCATTATTATTTTTTTTCAATTTTTTTTTTGTTTTTTTTGTTTTTTTGTTTTTTTTGGATACTCAAATTAAACTAAAAGTGACCCCAGAACCCTATGCTATAATGAAAGGGACCCAAGAACTCAAATTTACACCCACGATCCAGTAGACGTGTATTGTGGCATTTTTATTAAGAGGATGAAAATGTAAACTTTGAAAAATCACATCGGACAATTGCACTTTCCAAAAACTATGCTCATGAACTTAAACTTGCATTAAAATCAGAATCAAGGCATGAAAAATTTATTTGATATCAAATTTCAGAGTTTGCAATGTGTGTTATCATGTTTAAGGTTAATTGAATTTTTCTTTTCATGCATGTTTTTATTGAAAAAAATCATTTTTATCCCCCCCCAACTTAGAATAACACTGTCCCCAGTGTTTAAAGAAAAGAAAAGCTAGAAGGGGGTAGGAGAGGAGTTCAAAAAAGAAATTTAAAATGAAAATCATGGAATGAAGTCACCTGGTGGTTGATGATGATAGCGCATTCCATAGTCTCCCTTCAATCCTGGGTTCGAGTCTCAACAACTTTGATGGTGGTGAATGGATTTTTCTTATGGCTTACGACATGTCCGTTTATTTTTTTAAACCTATAAAAACATAAAAATAAAACAAAACAAAATAAACTGATGATACATTGTCTTCTTTATATTTTCTGGGTAAGGTATTACTCAGAGATTACACCACGTGACACGGATGAATATGGCGCTCCCCTTTCATACCCATCCTTACTCATAAAAGAAGAACAGGTCAACAGTTTATGGTAATTTATTATATGAAAAAAATGATTCAAAATGATTAGAAACATGAAAACCATGGGTTGCCTCCCATGCAGCGCTTTTGTTTAACGTCGTTAGCTCGACTTGAACCCCCCAACTTATCCAATTCCAACTTTCAAAATTTTAATTAACACATATTTCTCCACTTCAACAAGATTGAGATTGATTATTTGTTTGAAATATGTTTCATGTGAAATCCCATGGTCAATAATGAGTGTGGAAGTCCAAGGAAATTTGGTAATGGTTGATTCGGTTGAATTTCTAGTCTTTCCTAAGACATCAATGACCATTCCAAAATTATTGGTTTCTTGAGAAGAATGAACTACAAATACAAGGTTTTTCTTATCTCCTATAGTGGGATTCTTAAGTTCAGAAGAAAGTAAAATAATTTTGAGCTCGGGTTCATTGAAATTTCCTAAAGGAGATTTACAAATTAAATCAAAATCAGTTTCTTCTCCAAAACATTTAGAAAGAATTGGTTCATTTTGAAAATAAGATTCATCCTGAAAATTGTCCAGTTGAATATCAGAAGTATGTATGGGATCAATGTTTGGTATTTCTCCCAATTTTTCAGTGATTGGTGGTCCTAAAAATTCACTAATGGAGCCATGTTTAGGAAACTTAATCCATGATGTCATGTTATTATCTTTTGAATTCAAAAAATCAGTTTCCTCTTGATTTAAGCACCGATCAACAATTCCTTGATTATCTTCAACTATCCCAAATTCAATGGTTGGTTCTTCAATAAATTCTTGTGAGGTTTGTGGGAGACAAGATTCTTGTATTAGTAATGAGGAAGAGACAACTTGAGTGGGAATGGGTTCCACAACCATTTCAATGCTTTGTAGTTCTACTCTTAAAGATGAAACCTCTGAATTCATTTTATCCATTTTTTCACACAATTGTTCAAGAATTTTTTCAGAATTAGGATTTATAGATGTTTGGACATCATGAACTTCATTATGTTTGATCTCTTCAATCATATTCGAGAGGTATGGAAATTGATCCTTTAAACAATCAGCATCCCATTGATTGTACATCTCATCTGGTGTGGTGTACTCAATCCTGGTTTGGTCAATGAAATTTTCTATGTGAGGTGATTCAAAATATTGATTTTCCAGTTGATTATAGCCTTGGTATATTAATGGGTAATGTTGAAGATAATCCATTGGAGTTGATTGAAAGTTGTTTTTTGGATTCATTGGACACGCAGAAATAGAAAGGGGAATAGAGAAGATAAATTAGGGTGAGAATAGAGAATTTGGGGTGAGAAAAGAATATGAGTGTCTAAGGTACTTACTTGGGTCCCCGGCAACGGTGCCAAAATTTGGTTGCGCCCAAATTTACCCTACGGGTAAAAGCGATCGATGTAGTACATGTAGGGGTCGAGTCCACAGGGACCGAAGAAGTAACCTTGAGACGCTATGATTTGGTGAAGGATGGGCTATGAAGTAGCCAACTTTGGTTTTGATTTTGGATGGTTTTAAATAACACTAAGAAACCTACGTGAATTCAATTCAATGAAAATGGGTTGATCTAGGATTATGCTCGGGGTGGATTGAATGAATTTTACTTCTTTAAACAATTTTGGTTTTATTAATTCTTGATGAATCCATTCTTCAAAAATAACACTACCTTCATCATTTTCTGGTTTGGTGCTTACTAAACACAATTACTAATCCCCTATACACTTAGAGAACCAAATTCATGATCTCTCCGAGGTATATGGTCATTTATTAATTGAATTTATTTTGCTCAAACACAGTAAAGATGAAGAGTAGAAATAACTGAAGAATGGATGTCTTAAATTAATTATCCAATTAACAATAATTCGTTCATAAAATAACATTCAATCCAGCCTTCGCATCCTCCTAAGATCAACCCATTAAGGGTTTAGCCCTCCATTGATGATATACTCTCAATGGTGGGCGGAAGATGGCTAACAAGAATTGGATTGAAGAAATTAAAACTGCGGAAATAACGAGCACTGCTCCATGTGTGTGAATGAAATTCACACCTATGTGTGAACTAATTCACAACAACACAGAGATATCACTGTGCTTTGTGATTATAAAGTTTTAATAAATGAAATGGAAAATATATAAGAGAAATAAGTTGATTAAGAACATAAAGATACAAAAAAGAAACTTACATGGAAATGGAAAACATTACAAAGGAAATTTGGAAGCAAAACATTACAATGAAACAAAGCAACCAAGATGATAAGAAAATTTTCCACCCACATTACCTTCACCAATATCTCCTTATATAGGCATATTAGGAGCCTTAGGTACATCACCCAACAATTAATTCACCCCCCAACAATTAATAGAGTCAAATGGAGGGTGAATAATCAAAAAGAAATTGATGTTTTGAATTTGACCCGGTAAACTGTCCAGATTCGTCCACCATATTGACGTGTGAATTAGAAATTGAAGAAGGCCGAATACGGAGAGGTTGTAGAAGAGAAATGTCTTCGCTAATGTGTCTTCTAGAAGCTAGAAAAATTTCAGGACATTTGGCTCATCCGTTTGGAAGTTATGGTCGAAATGGTGGGACGGATTTCTGTGCATTAATGACGAGTCCACCATTTAAATCTCAACTTCAGATCCCTTTATCATCATGATAACATCAGAATTAGCTCCGGCCACAGTTGGATAAAATGATCCTCATATTTTTATATTTCTACTGTATAAATTTTAGCTTCATTGGGCTTGGTTTCTGGGCCCCACATTTGTTTGATGGGCCTTAGGCCCATATGCTTTTTCAAGCAAGTTTCTGCCTTCAGGCGCAAAATTCTCCATCTTCCTTTGGGATTCATCCATCGGACCTGAAAGATAAAATGTTCCAAACAAAGTGGTCAATCATATCCCAAAATTTCAAATTAAAATTATGAATATTGTAATTTACACAAGCAAATTATTGAGTGGTCCCAAATTGACATTTTAAGCATGAATTGCACAATGATGGGAAATGAAGTTCAATTTCTGAATTGGACTAAAATTGATGTTTATGAACTTTTAAAAACATTAATATTAAGATCTTAACAATGAATATTAGCCACTTTCAGTGACTAATCACACCCCCCAACTTGAGTTTTGCTAGTCCCGAGCAAAATAAATTACAAATATGAAATCCAAATCCTCTTTTCCAAAAACATTTAAATACACATTACTCACCCAAATATCTAATACCAAAAAAAATTATGAAAACCCATCAAAATCATTTAAAACAATCTAGGTCCATAAGCATATCCCAAGCCCAAGCCCATTCCTTTGTTCAAATTCATTGCCACATTTCATCCAATTCCAATTAAGCATGATAAAGTGTTGTGCATCATAAAAGATATGGGGCCCATTTTATTGTTCAAGGGGAAAAAATGGAAGCGCTAGGTGGGAATCACATTAAACCTTAATATGAGTATCCATTTTTTTTTTGATTTTTTTTGATGATTTTTTATCCACAATAGATATGAAAAGACTAACTCTGGGCAAGACAACTATAGAGTCACGATCCCCAAGTGCCGGACGCCACACATATTGTCAATTTCATGCTCTACAATAGAGATATAAAGCCTAACTCTGGGCAAGACAACTATGGAGTCACGATCCCCAAGTGTCGGACGCCACGCATTTGGACAAAACATTGCTCTATGTGGTCATTATTATTTTTTTTCAATTTTTTTTTGTTTTTTTTGTTTTTTTGTTTTTTTTTGGATACTCAAATTAAACTAAAAGTGACCCCAGAACCCTATGCTATAATGAAAGGGACCCAAGAACTCAAATTTACACCCACGATCCAGTAGACGTGTATTGTGGCATTTTTATTAAGAGGATGAAAATGTAAACTTTGAAAAATCAAATCGGACAATTGCACTTTCCAAAAACTATGCTCATGAACTTAAACTTGCATTAAAATCAGAATCAAGGCATGAAAAATTTATTTGATATCAAATTTCAGAGTTTGCAATGTGTGTTATCATGTTTAAGGTTAATTGAATTTTTCTTTTCATGCATGTTTTTATTGAAAAAAAATCATTTTTATCCCCCCCCAACTTAGAATAACACTGTCCCCAGTGTTTAAAGAAAAGGAAAGCTAGAAGGGGGTAGGAGAGGAGTTCAAAAAAGAAATTTAAAATGAAAATCATGGAATGAAGTCACCTGGTGGTTGATGATGATAGCGCATTCCATAGTCTCCCTTCAATCCTGGGTTCGAGTCTCAACAACTTTGATGGTGGTGAATGGATTTTTCTTATGGCTTACGACATGTCCGTTTATTTTTTTAAACCTATAAAAACATAAAAATAAAACAAAACAAAATAAACTGATGATACATTGTCTTCTTTATATTTTCTGGGTAAGGTATTACTCAGAGATTACACCACGTGACACGGATGAATATGGCGCTCCCCTTTCATACCCATCCTTACTCATAAAAGAAGAACAGGTCAACAGTTTATGGTAATTTATTATATGAAAAAAATGATTCAAAATGATTAGAAACATGAAAACCATGGGTTGCCTCCCATGCAGCGCTTTTGTTTAACGTCGTTAGCTCGACTTGAACCCCCCAACTTATCCAATTCCAACTTTCAAAATTTTAATTAACCCATATTTCTCCACTTCAACAAGATTGAGATTGATTATTTGTTTGAAATATGTTTCATGTGAAATCCCATGGTCAATAATGAGTGTGGAAGTCCAAGGAAATTTGGTAATGGTTGATTCGGTTGAATTTCTAGTCTTTCCTAAGACATCAATGACCATTCCAAAATTATTGGTTTCTTGAGAAGAATGAACTACAAATACAAGGTTTTTCTTATCTCCTATAGTGGGATTCTTAAGTTCAGAAGAAAGTAAAATAATTTTGAGCTCGGGTTCATTGAAATTTCCTAAAGGAGATTTACAAATTAAATCAAAATCAGTTTCTTCTCCAAAACATTTAGAAAGAATTGGTTCATTTTGAAAATAAGATTCATCCCGAAAATTGTCCAGTTGAATATCAGAAGTATGTATGGGATCAATGTTTGGTATTTCTCCCAATTTTTCAGTGATTGGTGGTCCTAAAAATTCACTAATGGAGCCATGTTTAGGAAACTTAATCCATGATGTCATGTTATTATCTTTTGAATTCAAAAAATCAGTTTCCTCTTGATTTAAGCACCGATCAACAATTCCTTGATTATCTTCAACTATCCCAAATTCAATGGTTGGTTCTTCAATAAATTCTTGTGAGGTTTGTGGGAGACAAGATTCTTGTATTAGTAATGAGGAAGAGACAACTTGAGTGGGAATGGGTTCCACAACCATTTCAATGCTTTGTAGTTCTACTCTTAAAGATGAAACCTCTGAATTCATTTTATCCATTTTTTCACACAATTGTTCAAGAATTTTTTCAGAATTAGGATTTATAGATGTTTGGACATCATGAACTTCATTATGTTTGATCTCTTCAATCATCTTCGAGAGGTATGGAAATTGATCCTTTAAACAATCAGCATCCCATTGATTGTACATCTCATCTGGTGTGGTGTACTCAATCCTGGTTTGGTCAATGAAATTTTCTATGTGAGGTGATTCAAAATATTGATTTTCCAGTTGATTATAGCCTTGGTATATTAATGGGTAATGTTGAAGATAATCCATTGGAGTTGATTGAAAGTTGTTTTTTGGATTCATTGGACACGCAGAAATAGAAAGGGGAATAGAGAAGATAAATTAGGGTGAGAATAGAGAATTTGGGGTGAGAAAAGAATATGAGTGTCTAAGGTACTTACTTGGGTCCCCGGAAACGGCGCCAAAATTTGGTTGCGCCCAAATTTACCCTACGGGTAAAAGCGATCGATGTAGTACATGTAGGGGTCGAGTCCACAGGGACCGAAGAAGTAACCTTGAGACGCTATGATTTGGTGAAGGATGGGCTATGAAGTAGCCAACTTTGGTTTTGATTTTGGATGGTTTTAAATAACACTAAGAAACCTACGTGAATTCAATTCAATGAAAATGGGTTGATCTAGGATTATGCTCGGGGTGGATTGAATGAATTTTACTTCTTTAAACAATTTTGGTTTTATTAATTCTTGATGAATCCATTCTTCAAAAATAACACTACCTTCATCATTTTCTGGTTTGGTGCTTACTAAACACAATTACTAATCCCCTATACACTTAGAGAACCAAATTCATGATCTCTCCGAGGTATATGGTCATTTATTAATTGAATTTATTTTGCTCAAACACAGTAAAGATGAAGAGTAGAAATAACTGAAGAATGGATGTCTTAAATTAATTATCCAATTAACAACAATTCGTTCATAAAATAACATTCAATCCAGCCTTCGCATCCTCCTAAGATCAACCCATTAAGGGTTTAGCCCTCCATTGATGATATACTCTCAATGGTGGGCGGAATATGTCTAACAAGAATTGGATTGAAGAAATTAAAACTGCGGAAATAACGAGCACTGCTCCGTGTGTGTGAATGAAATTCACACCTATGTGTGAACTAATTCACAACAACACAGAGATATCACTGTGCTTTGTGATTATAAAGTTTTAATAAATGAAATGGAAAATATATAAGAGAAAGAAGTTGATTAAGAACATAAATATACAAAAAAGAAACTTACATGAAAATGGAAAACATTACAAAGGAAATTTGGAAGCAAAACATTACAATGAAACAAAGCAACCAAGATGATAAGAAAATTTTCCACCCACATTCCCTTCACCAATATCTCCTTATATAGGCATATTAGGAGCCTTAGGTACATCACCCAACAATTAATTCACCCCCCAACAATTAATAGAGTCAAATGGAGGGTGAATAATCAAAAAGAAATTGATGTTTTGAATTTGACCCGGTAAACTGTCCAGATTCGTCCACCATATTGACGTGTGAATTAGAAATTGAAGAAGGCCGAATACAGAGAGGTTGTAGAAGAGAAATGTCTTCACTAATGTGTCTTCTAGAAGCTAGAAAAATTTCAGGACATTTGGCTCATCCGTTTGGAAGTTATGGTCGAAATGGTGGGACGGATTTCTGTGCATTAATGACGAGTCCACCATTTAAATCTCAACTTCAGATCCCTTTATCATCATGATAACATCAGAATTAGCTCCGGCCACAGTTGGATAAAATGATCCTCATATTTTTATATTTCTACTGTATAAATTTTAGCTTCATTGGGCTTGGTTTCTGGGCCCCACATTTGTTTGATGGGCCTTAGGCCCATATGCTTTTTCAAGCAAGTTTCTGCCTTCAGGCGCAAAATTCTCCATCTTCCTTTGGGATTCATCCATCGGACCTGAAAGATAAAATGTTCCAAACAAAGTGATCAATCATATCCCAAAATTTCAAATTAAAATGATTAATATTGTAATTTACACAAGCAAATTATTGAGTGGGCCCAAATTGACATTTTAAGCATGAATTGCACAATGATGGGAAATGAAGTTCAATTTCTGAATTGGACTAAAATTGATGTTTATGAACTTTTAAAAACATTAATATTAAGATCTTAACAATGAATATTAGCCACTTTCAGTGACTAATCACACCCCCCAACTTGAGTTTTGCTAGTCCCGAGCAAAATAAATTACAAATATGAAATCCAAATCCTCTTTTCCAAAAACATTTAAATACACATTACTCACCCAAATATCTAATACCAAAAAAAATTATGAAAACCCATCAAAATCATTTAAAACAATCTAGGTCCATAAGCATATCCCAAGCCCAAGCCCATTCCTTTGTTCAAATTCATTGCCACATTTCATCCAATTCCAATTAAGCATGATAAAGTGTTGTGCATCATAAAAGATATGGGGCCCATTTTATTGTTCAAGGGGAAAAAATGGAAGCGCTAGGTGGGAATCACATTAAACCTTAATATGAGTATCCATTTTTTTTTTGATTTTTTTTGATGATTTTTTATCCACAATAGATATGAAAAGACTAACTCTGGGCAAGACAACTATAGAGTCACGATCCCCAAGTGCCGGACGCCACACATATTCTCAATTTCATGCTCTACAATAGAGATATAAAGCCTAACTCTGGGCAAGACAACTATGGAGTCACGATCCCCAAGTGTCGGACGCCACGCATTTGGACAAAACATTGCTCTATGTGGTCATTATTATTTTTTTTCAATTTTTTTTGTTTTTTTTGTTTTTTTGTTTTTTTTGGATACTCAAATTAAACTAAAAGTGACCCCAGAACCCTATGCTATAATGAAAGGGACCCAAGAACTCAAATTTACACCCACGATCCAGTAGACGTGTATTGTGGCATTTTTATTAAGAGGATGAAAATGTAAACTTTGAAAAATCACATCGGACAATTGCACTTTCCAAAAACTATGCTCATGAACTTAAACTTGCATTAAAATCAGAATCAAGGCATGAAAAATTTATTTGATATCAAATTTCAGAGTTTTCAATGTGTGTTATCATGTTTAAGGTTAATTGAATTTTTCTTTTCATGCATGTTTTTATTGAAAAAAAATCATTTTTATCCCCCCCCAACTTAGAATAACACTGTCCCCAGTGTTTAAAGAAAAGAAAATCTAGAAGGGGGTAGGAGAGGAGTTCAAAAAAGAAATTTAAAATGAAAATCATGGAATGAAGTCACCTGGTGGTTGATGATGATAGCGCATTCCATAGTCTTCCTTCAATCCTGGGTTCGAGTCTCAACAACTTTGATGGTGGTGAATGGATTTTTCTTATGGCTTACGACATGTCCGTTTATTTTTTTAAACCTATAAAAACATAAAAATAAAACAAAACAAAATAAACTGATGATACATTGTCTTCTTTATATTTTCTGGGTAAGGTATTACTCAGAGATTACACCACGTGACACGGATGAATATGATGCTCCCCTTTCATACCCATCCTTACTCATAAAAGAAGAACAGGTCAACAGTTTATGGTAATTTATTATATGAAAAAAATGATTCAAAATGATTAGAAACATGAAAACCATGGGTTGCCTCCCATGCAGCGCTTTTGTTTAACGTCGTTAGCTCGACTTGAACCCCCCAACTTATCCAATTCCAACTTTCAAAATTTTAATTAACCCATATTTCTCCACTTCAACAAGATTGAGATTGATTATTTGTTTGAAATATGTTTCATGTGAAATCCCATGGTCAATAATGAGTGTGGAAGTCCAAGGAAATTTGGTAATGGTTGATTCGGTTGAATTTCTAGTCTTTCCTAAGACATCAATGACCATTCCAAAATTATTGGTTTCTTGAGAAGAATGAACTACAAATACAAGGTTTTTCTTATCTCCTATAGTGGGATTCTTAAGTTCAGAAGAAAGTAAAATAATTTTGAGCTCGGGTTCATTGAAATTTCCTAAAGGAGATTTACAAATTAAATCAAAATCAGTTTCTTCTCCAAAACATTTAGAAAGAATTGGTTCATTTTGAAAATAAGATTCATCCTGAAAATTGTCCAGTTGAATATCAGAAGTATGTATGGGATCAATGTTTGGTATTTCTCCCAATTTTTCAGTGATTGGTGGTCCTAAAAATTCACTAATGGAGCCATGTTTAGGAAACTTAATCCATGATGTCATGTTATTATCTTTTGAATTCAAAAAATCAGTTTCCTCTTGATTTAAGCACCGATCAACAATTCCTTGATTATCTTCAACTATCCCAAATTCAATGGTTGGTTCTTCAATAAATTCTTGTGAGGTTTGTGGGAGACAAGATTCTTGTATTAGTAATGAGGAAGAGACAACTTGAGTGGGAATGGGTTCCACAACCATTTCAATGCTTTGTAGTTCTACTCTTAAAGATGAAACCTCTGAATTCATTTTATCCATTTTTTCACACAATTGTTCAAGAATTTTTTCAGAATTAGGATTTATAGATGTTTGGACATCATGAACTTCATTATGTTTGATCTCTTCAATCATATTCGAGAGGTATGGAAATTGATCCTTTAAACAATCAGCATCCCATTGATTGTACATCTCATCTGGTGTGGTGTACTCAATCCTGGTTTGGTCAATGAAATTTTCTATGTGAGGTGATTCAAAATATTGATTTTCCAGTTGATTATAGCCTTGGTATATTAATGGGTAATGTTGAAGATAATCCATTGGAGTTGATTGAAAGTTGTTTTTTGGATTCATTGGACACGCAGAAATAGAAAGGGGAATAGAGAAGATAAATTAGGGTGAGAATAGAGAATTTGGGGTGAGAAAAGAATATGAGTGTCTAAGGTACTTACTTGGGTCCCCGGCAACGGCGCCAAAATTTGGTTGCGCCCAAATTTACCCTACGGGTAAAAGCGATCGATGTAGTACATGTAGGGGTCGAGTCCACAGGGACCGAAGAAGTAACCTTGAGACGCTATGATTTGGTGAAGGATGGGCTATGAAGTAGCCAACTTTGGTTTTGATTTTGGATGGTTTTAAATAACACTAAGAAACCTACGTGAATTCAATTCAATGAAAATGGGTTGATCTAGGATTATGCTCGGGGTGGATTGAATGAATTTTACTTCTTTAAACAATTTTGGTTTTATTAATTCTTGATGAATCCATTCTTCAAAAATAACACTACCTTCATCATTTTCTGGTTTGGTGCTTACTAAACACAATTACTAATCCCCTATACACTTAGAGAACCAAATTCATGATCTCTCCGAGGTATATGGTCATTTATTAATTGAATTTATTTTGCTCAAACACAGTAAAGATGAAGAGTAGAAATAACTGAAGAATGGATGTCTTAAATTAATTATCCAATTAACAACAATCCGTTCATAAAATAACATTCAATCCAGCCTTCGCATCCTCCTAAGATCAACCCATTAAGGGTTTAGCCCTCCATTGATGATATACTCTCAATGGTGGGCGGAAGATGTCTAACAAGAATTGGATTGAAGAAATTAAAACTGCGGAAATAACGAGCACTGCTCCGTGTGTGTGAATGAAATTCACACCTATGTGTGAACTAATTCACAACAACACAGAGATATCACTGTGCTTTGTGATTATAAAGTTTTAATAAATGAAATGGAAAATATATAAGAGAAAGAAGTTGATTAAGAACATAAAGATACAAAAAAGAAACTTACATGGAAATGGAAAACATTACAAAGGAAATTTGGAAGCAAAACATTACAATGAAACAAAGCAACCAAGATGATAAGAAAATTTTCCACCCACATTCCCTTCACCAATATCTCCTTATATAGGCATATTAGGAGCCTTAGGTACATCACCCAACAATTAATTCACCCCCCAACAATTAATAGAGTCAAATGGAGGGTGAATAATCAAAAAGAAATTGATGTTTTGAATTTGACCCGGTAAACTGTCCAGATTCGTCCACCATATTGACGTGTGAATTAGAAATTGAAGAAGGCCGAATACGGAGAGGTTGTAGAAGAGAAATGTCTTCGTTAATGTGTCTTCTAGAAGCTCGAAAAATTTCAGGACATTTGGATCATCCGTTTGGAAGTTATGGTCGAAATGGTGGGACGGATTTCTGTGCATTAATGACGAGTCCACCATTTAAATCTCAACTTCAGATCCCTTTATCATCATGATAACATCAGAATTAGCTCCGGCCACATTTGGATAAAATGATCCTCATATTTTTATATTTCTACTGTATAAATTTTAGCTTCATTGGGCTTGGTTTCTGGGCCCCACATTTGTTTGATGGGCCTTAGGCCCATATGTTTTTTCAAGCAAGTTTCTGCCTTCAGGCGCAAAATTCTCCATCTTCCTTTGGGATTCATCCATCGGACCTGAAAGATAAAATGTTTCAAACAAAGTGATCAATCATATCCCAAAATTTCAAATTAAAATGATGAATATTGTAATTTACACAAGCAAATTATTGAGTGGGCCCAAATTGACATTTTAAGCATGAATTGCACAATGATGGGAAATGAAGTTCAATTTCTGAATTGGACTAAAATTGATGTTTATGAACTTTTAAAAACATTAATATTAAGATCTTAACAATGAATATTAGCCACTTTCAGTGACTAATCACACCCCCCAACTTGAGTTTTGCTAGTCCCGAGCAAAATAAATTACAAATATGAAATCCAAATCCTCTTTTCCAAAAACATTTAAATACACATTACTCACCCAAATATCTAATACCAAAAAAAATTATGAAAACCCATCAAAATCATTTAAAACAATCTAGGTCCATAAGCATATCCCAAGCCCAAGCCCATTCCTTTGTTCAAATTCATTGCCACATTTCATCCAATTCCAATTAAGCATGATAAAGTGTTGTGCATCATAAAAGATATGGGGCCCATTTTATTGTTCAAGGGGAAAAAATGGAAGCGCTAGGTGGGAATCACATTAAACCTTAATATGAGTATCCATTTTTTTTTGATTTTTTTTGATGATTTTTTATCCACAATAGATATGAAAAGACTAACTCTGGGCAAGACAACTATAGAGTCACGATCCCCAAGTGCCGGACGCCACACATATTGTCAATTTCATGCTCTACAATAGAGATATAAAGCCTAACTCTGGGCAAGACAACTATGGAGTCACGATCCCCAAGTGTCGGACGCCACGCATTTGGACAAAACATTGCTCTATGTGGTCATTATTATTTTTTTTCAATTTTTTTTTGTTTTTTTTGTTTTTTTGTTTTTTTTTTGGATACTCAAATTAAACTAAAAGTGACCCCAGAACCCTATGCTATAATGAAAGGGACCCAAGAACTCAAATTTACACCCACGATCCAGTAGACGTGTATTGTGGCATTTTTATTAAGAGGATGAAAATGTAAACTTTGAAAAATCACATCGGACAATTGCACTTTCCAAAAACTATGCTCATGAACTTAAACTTGCATTAAAATCAGAATCAAGGCATGAAAAATTTATTTGATATCAAATTTCAGAGTTTGCAATGTGTGTTATCATGTTTAAGGTTAATTGAATTTTTCTTTTCATGCATGTTTTTATTGAAAAAAAATCATTTTTATCCCCCCCCAACTTAGAATAACACTGTCCCCAGTGTTTAAAGAAAAGAAAAGCTAGAAGGGGGTAGGAGAGGAGTTCAAAAAAGAAATTTAAAATGAAAATCATGGAATGAAGTCACCTGGTGGTTGATGATGATAGCGCATTCCATAGTCTCCCTTCAATCCTGGGTTCGAGTCTCAACAACTTTGATGGTGGTGAATGGATTTTTCTTATGGCTTACGACATGTCCGTTTATTTTTTTAAACCTATAAAAACATAAAAATAAAACAAAACAAAATAAACTGATGATACATTGTCTTCTTTATATTTTCTGGGTAAGGTATTACTCAGAGATTACACCACGTGACACGGATGAATATGGCGCTCCCCTTTCATACCCATCCTTACTCATAAAAGAAGAACAGGTCAACAGTTTATGGTAATTTATTATATGAAAAAAATGATTCAAAATGATTAGAAACATGAAAACCATGGGTTGCCTCTCATGCAGCGCTTTTGTTTAACGTCGTTAGCTCGACTTGAACCCCCCAACTTATCCAATTCCAACTTTCAAAATTTTAATTAACCCATATTTCTCCACTTCAACAAGATTGAGATTGATTATTTGTTTGAAATATGTTTCATGTGAAATCCCATGGTCAATAATGAGTGTGGAAGTCCAAGGAAATTTGGTAATGGTTGATTCAGTTGAATTTCTAGTCTTTCCTAAGACATCAATGACCATTCCAAAATTATTGGTTTCTTGAGAAGAATGAACTACAAATACAAGGTTTTTCTTATCTCCTATAGTGGGATTCTTAAGTTCAGAAGAAAGTAAAATAATTTTGAGCTCGGGTTCATTGAAATTTCCTAAAGGAGATTTACAAATTAAATCAAAATCAGTTTCTTCTCCAAAACATTTAGAAAGAATTGGTTCATTTTGAAAATAAGATTCATCCTGAAAATTGTCCAGTTGAATATCAGAAGTATGTATGGGATCAATGTTTGGTATTTCTCCCAATTTTTCAGTGATTGGTGGTCCTAAAAATTCACTAATGGAGCCATGTTTAGGAAACTTAATCCATGATGTCATGTTATTATCTTTTGAATTCAAAAAATCAGTTTCCTCTTGATTTAAGCACCGATCAACAATTCCTTGATTATCTTCAACTATCCCAAATTCAATGGTTGGTTCTTCAATAAATTCTTGTGAGGTTTGTGGGAGACAAGATTCTTGTATTAGTAATGAGGAAGAGACAACTTGAGTGGGAATGGGTTCCACAACCATTTCAATGCTTTGTAGTTCTACTCTTAAAGATGAAACCTCTGAATTCATTTTATCCATTTTTTCACACAATTGTTCAAGAATTTTTTCAGAATTAGGATTTATAGATGTTTGGACATCATGAACTTCATTATGTTTGATCTCTTCAATCATCTTCGAGAGGTATGGAAATTGATCCTTTAAACAATCAGCATCCCATTGATTGTACATCTCATCTGGTGTGGTGTACTCAATCCTGGTTTGGTCAATGAAATTTTCTATGTGAGGTGATTCAAAATATTGATTTTCCAGTTGATTATAGCCTTGGTATATTAATGGGTAATGTTGAAGATAATCCATTGGAGTTGATTGAAAGTTGTTTTTTGGATTCATTGGACACGCAGAAATAGAAAGGGGAATAGAGAAGATAAATTAGGGTGAGAATAGAGAATTTGGGGTGAGAAAAGAATATGAGTGTCTAAGGTACTTACTTGGGTCCCCGGCAACGGCGCCAAAATTTGTTTGCGCCCAAATTTACCCTACGGGTAAAAGCGATCGATGTAGTACATGTAGGGGTCGAGTCCACAGGGACCGAAGAAGTAACCTTGAGACGCTATGATTTGGTGAAGGATGGGCTATGAAGTAGCCAACTTTGGTTTTGATTTTGGATGGTTTTAAATAACACTAAGAAACCTACGTGAATTCAATTCAATGAAAATGGGTTGATCTAGGATTATGCTCGGGGTGGATTGAATGAATTTTACTTCTTTAAACAATTTTGGTTTTATTAATTCTTGATGAATCCATTCTTCAAAAATAACACTACCTTCATCATTTTCTGGTTTGATGCTTACTAAACACAATTACTAATCCCCTATACACTTAGAGAACCAAATTCATGATCTCTCCGAGGTATATGGTCATTTATTAATTGAATTTATTTTGCTCAAACACAGTAAAGATGAAGAGTAGAAATAACTGAAGAATGGATGTCTTAAATTAATTATCCAATTAACAACAATTCGTTCATAAAATAACATTCAATCCAGCCTTCGCATCCTCCTAAGATCAACCCATTAAGGGTTTAGCCCTCCATTGATGATATACTCTCAATGGTGGGCGGAAGATGTCTAACAAGAATTGGATTGAAGAAATTAAAACTGCGGAAATAACGAGCACTGCTCCGTGTGTGTGAATGAAATTCACACCTATGTGTGAACTAATTCACAACAACACAGAGATATCACTGTGCTTTGTGATTATAAAGTTTTAATAAATGAAATGGAAAATATATAAGAGAAAGAAGTTGATTAAGAACATAAAGATACAAAAAAGAAACTTACATGGAAATGGAAAACATTACAAAGGAAATTTGGAAGCAAAACATTACAATGAAACAAAGCAACCAAGATGATAAGAAAATTTTCCACCCACATTCCCTTCACCAATATCTCCTTATATAGGCATATTAGGAGCCTTAGGTACATCAACCAACAATTAATTCACCCCCCAACAATTAATAGAGTCAAATGGAGGGTGAATAATCAAAAAGAAATTGATGTTTTGAATTTGACCCGGTAAACTGTCCAGATTCGTCCACCATATTGACGTGTGAATTAGAAATTGAAGAAGGCCGAATACGGAGAGGTTGTAGAAGAGAAATGTCTTCGTTAATGTGTCTTCTAGAAGCTCGAAAAATTTCAGGACATTTGGCTCATCCGTTTGGAAGTTATGGTCGAAATGGTGGGACGGATTTCTGTGCATTAATGACGAGTCCACCATTTAAATCTCAACTTCAGATCCCTTTATCATCATGATAACATCAGAATTAGCTCCGGCCACAGTTGGATAAAATGATCCTCATATTTTTATATTTCTACTGTATAAATTTGAGCTTCATTGGGCTTGGTTTCTGGGCCCCACATTTGTTTGATGGGCCTTAGGCCCATATGCTTTTTCAAGCAAGTTTCTGCCTTCAGGCGCAAAATTCTCCATTTTCCTTTGGGATTCATCCATCGGACCTGAAAGATAAAATGTTCCAAACAAAGTGATCAATCATATCCCAAAATTTCAAATTAAAATTATGAATATTGTAATTTACACAAGCAAATTATTGAGTGGTCCCAAATTGACATTTTAAGCATGAATTGCACAATGATGGGAAATGAAGTTCAATTTCTGAATTGGACTAAAATTGATGTTTATGAACTTTTAAAAACATTAATATTAAGATCTTAACAATGAATATTAGCCACTTTCAGTGACTAATCACACCCCCCAACTTGAGTTTTGCTAGTCCCGAGCAAAATAAATTACAAATATGAAATCCAAATCCTCTTTTCCAAAAACATTTAAATACACATTACTCACCCAAATATCTAATACCAAAAAAAATTATGAAAACCCATCAAAATCATTTAAAACAATCTAGGTCCATAAGCATATCCCAAGCCCAAGCCCATTCCTTTGTTCAAATTCATTGCCACATTTCATCCAATTCCAATTAAGCATGATAAAGTGTTGTGCATCATAAAAGATATGGGGCCCATTTTATTGTTCAAGGGGAAAAAATGGAAGCGCTAGGTGGGAATCACATTAAACCTTAATATGAGTATCCATTTTTTTTTTGATTTTTTTTGATGATTTTTTATCCACAATAGATATGAAAAGACTAACTCTGGGCAAGACAACTATAGAGTCACGATCCCCAAGTGCCGGACGCCACACATATTGTCAATTTCATGCTCTATAATAGAGATATAAAGCCTAACTCTGGGCAAGACAACTATGGAGTCACGATCCCCAAGTGTCGGACGCCACGCATTTGGACAAAACATTGCTCTATGTGGTCATTATTATTTTTTTTCAATTTTTTTTTGTTTTTTTTGTTTTTTTGTTTTTTTTTTGGATACTCAAATTAAACTAAAAGTGACCCCAGAACCCTATGCTATAATGAAAGGGACCCAAGAACTCAAATTTACACCCACGATCCAGTAGACGTGTATTGTGGCATTTTTATTAAGAGGATGAAAATGTAAACTTTGAAAAATCACATCGGACAATTGCACTTTCCAAAAACTATGCTCATGAACTTAAACTTGCATTAAAATCAGAATCAAGGCATGAAAAATTTATTTGATATCAAATTTCAGAGTTTGAAATGTGTGTTATCATGTTTAAGGTTAATTGAATTTTTCTTTTCATGCATGTTTTTATTGAAAAAAAATCATTTTTATCCCCCCCCAACTTAGAATAACACTGTCCCCAGTGTTTAAAGAAAAGAAAAGCTAGAAGGGGGTAGGAGAGGAGTTCAAAAAAGAAATTTAAAATGAAAATCATGGAATGAAGTCACCTGGTGGTTGATGATGATAGCGCATTCCATAGTCTCCCTTCAATCCTGGGTTCGAGTCTCAACAACTTTGATGGTGGTGAATGGATTTTTCTTATGGCTTACGACATGTCCGTTTATTTTTTTAAACCTATAAAAACATAAAAATAAAACAAAACAAAATAAACTGATGATACATTGTCTTCTTTATATTTTCTGGGTAAGGTATTACTCAGAGATTACACCACGTGACACGGATGAATATGGCGCTCCCCTTTCATACCCATCCTTACTCATAAAAGAAGAACAGGTCAACAGTTTATGGTAATTTATTATATGAAAAAAATGATTCAAAATGATTAGAAACATGAAAACCATGGGTTGCCTCCCATGCAGCGCTTTTGTTTAACGTCGTTAGCTCGACTTGAACCCCCCAACTTATCCAATTCCAACTTTCAAAATTTTAATTAACCCATATTTCTCCACTTCAACAAGATTGAGATTGATTATTTGTTTGAAATATGTTTCATGTGAAATCCCATGGTCAATAATGAGTGTGGAAGTCCAAGGAAATTTGGTAATGGTTGATTCGGTTGAATTTCTAGTCTTTCCTAAGACATCAATGACCATTCCAAAATTATTGGTTTCTTGAGAAGAATGAACTACAAATACAAGGTTTTTCTTATCTCCTATAGTGGGATTCTTAAGTTCAGAAGAAAGTAAAATAATTTTGAGCTCGGGTTCATTGAAATTTCCTAAAGGAGATTTACAAATTAAATCAAAATCAGTTTCTTCTCCAAAACATTTAGAAAGAATTGGTTCATTTTGAAAATAAGATTCATCCTGAAAATTGTCCAGTTGAATATCAGAAGTATGTATGGGATCAATGTTTGGTATTTCTCCCAATTTTTCAGTGATTGGTGGTCCTAAAAATTCACTAATGGAGCCATGTTTAGGAAACTTAATCCATGATGTCATGTTATTATCTTTTGAATTCAAAAAATCAGTTTCCTCTTGATTTAAGCACCGATCAACAATTCCTTGATTATCTTCAACTATCCCAAATTCAATGGTTGGTTCTTCAATAAATTCTTGTGAGGTTTGTGGGAGACAAGATTCTTGTATTAGTAATGAGGAAGAGACAACTTGAGTGGGAATGGGTTCCACAACCATTTCAATGCTTTGTAGTTCTACTCTTAAAGATGAAACCTCTGAATTCATTTTATCCATTTTTTCACACAATTGTTCAAGAATTTTTTCAGAATTAGGATTTATAGATGTTTGGACATCATGAACTTCATTATGTTTGATCTCTTCAATCATCTTCGAGAGGTATGGAAATTGATCCTTTAAACAATCAGCATCCCATTGATTGTACATCTCATCTGGTGTGGTGTACTCAATCCTGGTTTGGTCAATGAAATTTTCTATGTGAGGTGATTCAAAATATTGATTTTCCAGTTGATTATAGCCTTGGTATATTAATGGGTAATGTTGAAGATAATCCATTGGAGTTGATTGAAAGTTGTTTTTTGGATTCATTGGACACGCAGAAATAGAAAGGGGAATAGAGAAGATAAATTAGGGTGAGAATAGAGAATTTGGGGTGAGAAAAGAATATGAGTGTCTAAGGTACTTACTTGGGTCCCCGGCAACGGCGCCAAAATTTGGTTGCGCCCAAATTTACCCTACGGGTAAAAGCGATCGATGTAGTACATGTAGGGGTCGAGTCCACAGGGACCGAAGAAGTAACCTTGAGACGCTATGATTTGGTGAAGGATGGGCTATGAAGTAGCCAACTTTGGTTTTGATTTTGGATGGTTTTAAATAACACTAAGAAACCTACGTGAATTCAATTCAATGAAAATGGGTTGATCTAGGATTATGCTCGGGGTGGATTGAATGAATTTTACTTCTTTAAACAATTTTGGTTTTATTAATTCTTGATGAATCCATTCTTCAAAAATAACACTACCTTCATCATTTTCTGGTTTGGTGCTTACTAAACACAATTAATAATCCCCTATACACTTAGAGAACCAAATTCATGATCTATCCGAGGTATATGGTCATTTATTAATTGAATTTATTTTGCTCAAACACAGTAAAGATGAAGAGTAGAAATAACTGAAGAATGGATGTCTTAAATTAATTATCCAATTAACAACAATTCGTTCATAAAATAACATTCAATCCAGCCTTCGCATCCTCCTAAGATCAACCCATTAAGGGTTTAGCCCTCCATTGATGATATACTCTCAATGGTGGGCGGAAGATGGCTAACAAGAATTGGATTGAAGAAATTAAAACTGCGGAAATAACGAGCACTGCTCCGTGTGTGTGAATGAAATTCACACCTATGTGTGAACTAATTCACAACAACACAGAGATATCACTGTGCTTTGTGATTATAAAGTTTTAATAAATGAAATGGAAAATATATAAGAGAAAGAAGTTGATTAAGAACATAAAGATACAAAAAAGAAACTTACATGGAAATGGAAAACATTACAAAGGAAATTTGGAAGCAAAACATTACAATGAAACAAAGCAACCAAGATGATAAGAAAATTTTCCACCCACATTCCCTTCACCAATAGCTCCTTATATAGGCATATTAGGAGCCTTAGGTACATCCCCCAACATTTAATTCACCCCCCAACAATTAATAGAGTCAAATGGAGGGTGAATAATCAAAAAGAAATTGATGTTTTGAATTTGACCCGGAAAACTGTCCAGATTCGTCCACCATATTGACGTGTGAATTAGAAATTGAAGAAGGCCGAATCCGGAGAGGTTGTAGAAGAGAAATGTCTTCGTTAATGTGTCTTCTAGAAGCTAGAAAAATTTCAGGACATTTGGCTCATCCGTTTGGAAGTTATGGTCGAAATGGTGGGACGGATTTCTGTGCATTAATGACGAGTCCACCATTTAAATCTCAACTTCAGATCCCTTTATCATCATGATAACATCAGAATTAGCTCCGGCCACAGTTGGATAAAATGATTCTCATATTTTTATATTTCTACTGTATAAATTTGAGCTTCATTGGGATTGGTTTCTGGGCCCCACATTTGTTTGATGGGCCTTAGGCCCATTATGCTTTTTCAAGCAAGTTTCTGCCTTCAGGCGCAAAATTCTCTATCTTCCTTTGGGATTCATCCATCGGACCTGAAAGATAAAATGTTCCAAAAAAAGTGATCAATCATATCCCAAAATTTCAAATTAAAATGATGAATATTGTAATTTACACAAGCAAATTATTGGGTGGGCCCAAATTGACATTTTAAGCATGAATTGCACAATGATGGGAAATGAAGTTCAATTTCTGAATTGGACTAAAATTGATGTTTATGAACTTTTAAAAACATTAATATTAAGATCTTAACAATGAATATTAGCCACTTTCAGTGACTAATCATCTGTACAAATTTTATATAGATACCTAATACAAATCAGACATAATTATAAATTTTCAATAAATTAAAGAAACAATTTTTTTTGTTAACTGACTTACATAGAAAAAATTTGTATCATGTTGATACCCAATTGATCTCCAGCTACAAGATCCATGACATCACTTTTCAAAAGCTGCATAGTCATTGCACACCCACAAACAACAACATCAATTGAAATCTCATATACTCCCAATAAAATTTTTGAGTATGTTGACAATCGATCAAGATTAGTAGAATATGTATCTAAAGTCATGACACTTTGATTTTTTTTGTCTATACAATATTTCTTTACCTTTAAAGTATTATTGTAAAAAATTAGATAAAATTTTCAACTTTAAAATGAGAAAAAAAATTACTAACAAAATGAAATAAAATATAACATATATACATACCTCTATGGTAATATGTCAAAGTAGTCTAGATGGCCAAACTAAAAAATGATCGATACTTTGTCCAACTGTACTTACATCATCTATAGGACATGATATTTTTGCTGATCTATCTATAATATCTTGTACAATGACCCTATGATGCTCTATCTCAATCTGGTGACGATGAATGGTATCACTAATATAATATAGCATCCCATATGCAACAATATGATGAGGATCATCAACATATAACTCATAGTAACTTAGAAGTTGTAGAGAAGGGGGTGTTGGGGTAGGATAAGGAGTGAGGTCTGGAAACATAGATGTGTGAGTAAGATAAGGAGGAGTGTGATATGCTGGAAGAGGTGAAGGATTCAGATCGGTAGGCCGAAACTATCCTTGCATGTCTGCAAACATCACCTGTACTGAAGCTCTGATCTTATCATCCATCGTCGCTTGAATATCCTTAATGCTGGCTTCCAATGATTCTATATTTTTATAAACATTCTCCTTTGAAGAAGCTTCCGAACATGGAAACATTTTTCTTACCGATACACCTGTCAGGTATCCTCGTACATGACCCAGGTGTTTGGGCTTTCCCAATACTGTAGCTAAAATATCATATCTACCCTCAACAATAAAGACCCCCTGTGTGCTCTACTCCTCAAGAGAATCCTGTATGAAATATTTAAAAAAAATTATAATGAATCACAATATATAAAGAGTTGATTTAACTTCAATAAATAAATAAACATCTTACAATCTTATCAGCTATAACTCCTGATTGTTGTAAATTAAGAATTAAGAATAAAGAAATCATTAACATGGTCAGTAATATAAAAAAACATCTAAAAAGGTAACATTGCACTTACTAAAAACTCTTCTCATTATCTACTTTCAACAACTTGTTTTCATGTATCTTCATCTATAAATAGATATATATCACATGGATTTTCATGCTGTCTATTCCTAAAAATGAACTATGATGTGAGAGATGATTTAAAATCCCTCCATATCCTAGCAACCAATGATAAACATTTCCTCTTGACTCCTCCAATGTCAAGTAAATCATATGTCATCTAATAAGAAGGGGGGAAAACATATATTACTACAAACATGTCAAGATAAGTAAAATAATAACAGACAAGCTTACCAAAACGGTCTCCCACAATGTGATAATGTCTTTTTATCAACACTTCACCAATCATCAAACAAAATACTAACTTTGATTTTAGCCTGTAATGATATAAAATTCTTGATTTTTTTTTGAATTTGGACCTCTTGGAATATCATTATCATAAAAGTCTATTGGTATCCTATGTTCCTGGCTACATGCAACTGATAATTTTGGTAAACGTGTGGTGCCATTTTTACCAACCCTCGAACTCTTTTTTTTCTTGTGAAAGTAGATGTCTCATGTAAAGAAGGATGAGGAGGCTCATCAACATGAGCATGTGTAAGTTCCTCCCTAGAGGTATGAGTATGATCATAACCAGAAACATGTGGTGGATCAGAGGATTGATCTGCCATCCTACAAATCAAAGAAACATCAATTAGTATAAAAATATATAAATCAAATAATTACATACAAATGTAAATAAAAAATTAACAATTATCAAACAAAAAGAAAAGTAAACTAATCGTAACACATTTTTATTCATATTTGTTATAGTTAACTAAAATGATAATAATAATAATGAGGGATGAAATGACATAAATGAATGAAAACTACACAATATTAATAAGAGATGAAAAGACATAGTAAAAATTCACCAACTTGATAAATCATTTTTACAATAAAAAAAATTCTTTTATAATATAATATTATACAATATATTTTGTTCTTATTTAAAATGTTAAATTTAAAATAATCAGTTTTCAAAAAAATCAATTAATAGATAAGTTACTTAAGGGTAAACATGGAAAACTAAACAAAACTAAGCAAATATAAACAAACAATTTAACTTATTAGTTATAATATGTGTTTTAATAAAGAAAATAAAATTAAAATATCTAACTTATGAAATTTAAAAAACTAAACCATTATTAAACATATATTACCTGTAATATTTGGAATGTACTAAAGATTATTTTCCCAAATTACTTTATCACGATCGTTTCACATGGAATAAACCATGTCTTTAACGTGTTCATCAATATTATTTGTTAATCATTCCATGGATGTAGGGATCTCACATAAATCAGCATCTTCATCAAGTTTATCATCACCAACATACTATTTTTTCCTTGTAAAATAATATCCCACTACATATCGAATTGATCAAGAACATAGAATTTTTTTTTGCATGTGTTTCCATGATAAAAGGATCATTTGTGTATTCCAATTTATTCAAATTAACTAGTGTCATTCCAAATTCATCGTTTCAGACATTGTTGTTACCAATAATCCATTTACACTTAATGTCACGACCCATCCTAGTGGGGTCTATGCCGCGACTCCCCAAACCCACCTCCAATAGGCTAGGGGCTGGTGACTAGTACCGAGTAGGCATATCACTAACATGAGAGACATTTACTAAGTACTTGAACACGCACACACATCTCCAAGCCCACAAATGTTGAAATGTAAAAACCACTAAGGAACAAAAATGCATGCATACAACTAAACCAAACCAACATAGTACAACATAAAGTAAAGTGCAGAAAAGTAACTAGGCCAGAATACAATCCCAACAAAAGAAAGAGTCTGCAACTACAAAGTCCAACCTGTAAACAAGAAAGGTACTGGGACTACTGCTCAACGCCGAAGGTACACCTCGACCTGTAGGGAAGCTCACAAAGCTTGGTCCGGTCCTAGTCCACCATGGACTTCGTCAAAAGGCCGCTCATCTGCACAAGACATGACACGTGCATGCAAATCCCGTGCATGGGTGAGTATAATAATACCCAGTAGGAGACCCTGAAAACCAAAAAACAATACAAAAATTAATGGTAAAATCATCTCTACATAGTATATGTATACATAACATATAACAAGAAAAACATACAGATATACTCAAAACCCAGTCCCGTAGTCTAGAGGTAAGTCACAACGACCCGTATACCCATGGTAGGGATTGAGTTCAAATATTCCATGAATAAATCCTCCGAAACTCACTCTATGAGTCTAATAGCTCTGATGACATCCGTTCGAGAAGTATTGTTCATTGGGAAGTGTCACGAGAGAGATAGATGCACTAATAGATCTGAAGAGAGAACATATACACTCATTTCGAGAGAACTCACTCCTGTGTGGGAAGATCACGATACACGAATGATGATCACTGCTAGGGCCTTGGAATATACCATGAATCATCTGGATTCAACTTCTAAGTAAAGGATCGACGTCCTGTAGGATTGGTCATGCTAATACCTGACTTTACCTAGGGAAAATAATGGATAGAGGATCTCACTCCTGGCCTCTTGGAGGGACTCTGACTCTATCCAAAAAGTCCTGATGAAGGGATCATACTCATGTGGGTGGAAACCATACCTGACCTTCAGGGGAATGAGCAAATGGGAACTAACCTAAATGAAACTTGTCCAAGGTATGGTGGATAAGAAGATTAAGACATGTATAATAAAGTACACGACGTGTAGAGGTGTCACATGCCGGGTCCTCTGACCCTGGGTCCTACCCATGTACAATGGCCCGTGTCGAAAAGAGCATGTTGTGTAGAAAGGAAAATACACGACATGTAAGAGAGTGACATACCATGTCCTACTAACCGGGGGCCACTCTGTGTATGCTGGCCA